>OZ038384.1:40257203-40857203 GCA_964036045.1 Eutreptiella sp. 'Long Island Sound 2002'
CAATGCGTAGGAGCAAAAGCACAAGCAAGGGCATCTAGGTGGATGCGCACATGCCAAGTCAAATACGATTCTGGGTGCTGCACTCTCAACATCGGTTACACATTTCGCGTCAGCGAGTTGAGCTGCTCCCTTTCCCTTGCCAAGGGCAGGTGGTTACACTGGGCAGCCCTGGCATGCACCCAACTAAGCCCCGTCTTCCCACACGGAGAACGGAGAGGTTCTACTCTCTATGCACAGCACAATTTGTTGCGACAAAGGCAAGGCAGAAAGACAAACATAGTTCCTATGAGGTTTGGAGGTGGCTCATGCCGAGGCCACCACCCATGTGTAAAGGAGGGTCACAACTGTGTTTCTGGAACCACCAATGGCTCACAAGTTCCGCCGGGCAAAGCAAAAGGAAGACAGGCAAAACAAAACAAGAGTCGGGAATCAAATTGAGGTTAAGAGGGGCCAGCAATCATGGCTTGTTCCATTCACGTAATTCACTATGAAAAATCGCATACTTTCCGGTTGTTGTTCATCATGTTTGAGGCTGGAAAAAAAAAGCGCGTCTAATGTACTAAATGGGTTTCTCCCAAAAGGAGACATCACTTGACCTTCCAAACAACTCACGTTCTTTGTTTAAGTGGAACCTCCCGGAGATCCCCAATAAATTACCTTAGAGCGGTTCTTGTTCTAAGTAGTGGAGGCACCAAGGAGCAACACAACGATGGGATGCAATGTGGTTATTCATGAGACAACCACTTAGTTAATTACCCAAAAGATTTGCATGTGAAATTGCTCTACCCTGGCGCAGGCAGCCGGCATTTGGTACAAGCCGGAGGAGACTCCCAACGTGAAGAGACTCCCACCTTCCCCAGTAGACAGTTGTCCCATGACCCAACAAACCATCTCGGCCGCAATTGGTCAGGTGTGGACCTGCCACTATCGCTCCAGCCGTGCTTGCCCCACAGCCTTCATCACTCTCTTAGTTCATCACGTGTTCATTCAGCCACTGGCCTTGCTTGTGTTCCAAACAGTTCCTTGCTCGGGTCTGCCTCCCTTGCTTGGGTCAGAGCTGAGGGTCTCGGGTTCTCGGCTTTACCGCCTGGGCACACTAATCACATGATACTGAGTCCGGGTCGTGGCGTTTATGTGGTGTTCCATGTTTGGGTTGCCTTGACCTTGGTTGTGCTTGCTTGCGCTGGCCCCTCTTGGCCACACACCCTTGGCTTTGTGGTTTCCCCGGGTCAAGGAGGGCTCGCCGTGAGAGAGGTCAGGAGTTAGCCGTTTTGGTTGCTACCACCAATCGTGGCAAGTCATGACGATTCTTAAGGTTGAAAAGCCCCAGTGGGTACTGGGGTTTTGGAGTTGGTGGGCACATACAACATTCAACTCTTTGGGGAGGGGGGCATATGCGGGCCGTGGAAGCCGCTGCTTGAGTGGTAGTGCAAACCATCTCGGGGGGGGGGGGGGGGTTGCCAAATTCAATGGGTTCTCCATTGAGGACCAGTGGGGGGTGAAAAACTTCTGACATAAGCTAAGCAAAGTCTTCCCTTGTTCAGCTAAATCTTCTAGCCCTTGGAGGGGGTTCCCCTTTTTTGGCCTATTAGCGGCGTCCCTAGGAGCCGTTGGCCCCCACACATCGGCAAGGCCCGCCGGACCTGGGGTCAAAGGGGAGGTGGAGGCGGGCAGGGGGGGGTATTGTACTAGTGCACCACTGTTGTCCTCCAACAAAAAAGATGCAAATGTTGCTGCCCATTCGCCCAAAATACTTTGGGAGGGGTAATGATCAGCCCAAAGCAATTTGCATCATTTGACTCCGGCATACACGAGCGGCAAAGTGTTGGCACCTTGTGGTGGTGCACAAGGTGTTGTGTCATTTTAGAGCCATGGATTGGTAGGCGACATGTGTTAGCAAGCACACACGAGTGCCTCTGTCCTTGCTCGCCATTTGAAATTTGTGGTCTGCACAAGCAAAGTCAAAGGCAAATAATGAGGCTTACACAAAGGAAGATCCCAGCACAAGTGGTCTCTCTCTAGAAAAAGGAAGCGGCCTTTTTGTCAACACCTTCCTAGTGGAGAGGACAAAAAGCAGACATTACTGTAGGGAGGAGGGAGGGTCGCCAGGGGTCAACTTCGTAGAAAAAAATTCGTTTTCAGATTAGGCACAGTTATTGTCAGAGATACTGGATGCCCTCGCCTAGGCAATTTCAGCCAATGTTCTCAATTTTCACACAAGCAATGCAATAATCGACACTCCTCCTATATGTACAATCGCCAAACCTTCAAAACCTTCCAAACCTCATCACTTGTTGTGTGGTCCCGATAGAACTGGAGATAAGCATAGTCGCGCAGGCACAAACCGAGGCAAACTTCGTGGGGTATAGGGCGTTCCTTTCTGTCTCCCGGTGTTGATTGACGCAATGCTGAAGGAAACCTTAGAGCTCTTTGTCACTACAAGAGGTTGCGGGGCTTTGTCTCTCCAAAAGGTCCCATGTCCGTTCACAATAGGACAGGCTATGCTATTGCCACATTTTTGTGCGAGAAAATTCCACAACCACCCACAAGACCAACGGTCTGGAAACGTTCTGATGAGCTATCACTGAACAAGAGAACATCACCCTCATCCTCCAAATGCTCCAAATGTTCAAAAAAATTGTGCACAGATCGTATCTTTATCTCAAGCCTGCATTGCGCTTTCAATTGTACTTTGGACGGCGGTGGTCTCGGGGCGACAAGATTCATCTTCGATGTGTCACAAGGTTCTCCTTGTTGATCAGGAATGAGCAAATCAATGAAAGTAGAAAGCTGTGACGGGTGCAAGTTTGACACTTTTGCCTGTGGCCACCTGCGTAATATGCGAACCCAAATGCACAGAAAAAGTGAGGTGGAAAGGAAGGCCCGAGGGTAGTGGGCGGGGGGTAGAAAAAGAATTCCTGGCACCGGCGTACAGCTTTTTTTGGGGGTACCCTGGAGGGGGGGGGGGGGTTAGAAAAAATTCGCGCACAATCTTTTTCCAGAGCCCCAAAATTGGAATTTCCTCAACTCTACCCCACCTCTTTGGGTTTCGAAGGTGCAAGGAGGATATTTTTCAAGGTAACCATTGATGTTTCAGCCGACATGGGTGGTATTTGTATTTCAGGGCATAAAGACCCCCGGTCTATTCCGGTTGCTGTGCAACGCCCACCCTGGCCTCTTATCGACAGGCCCTAAAGTGGGCGGAAGTGCTACATAACCCCTACATTCCCGGGGGTCCCCAACAAAGGGGACAAGATCAAAGCACCAAAAAGCAACAAAAACAAAAAGTAAAATTTTTTTATTGTGTCCCACATCCTACCAGTAATCATGGAGATTGCCACCCCCAGGAGATGAACCAAAGACCTTCCCATCACAGAGGCACTGTTTACCCACTCGGGTACAGGCCATCTCTGATAGATGTCTGCACAAGGATGGTATTGATATTTGGTCCAATATGGCTTTCATCCATTCTAGAGGTCTAGAGTAGTTTGAGTATAGACACATGGGGTGAAAACCCAATTTTTCACCCTCTGCTACATGAAGCAAATTCTCCTTATGGTGCACAATGTAGCAAAGTGAAGATTGCATGCAAATCCTCCTTGTGGAAAAAAATTCTTACAAGGGCTGCTAGTTTTTTTTTTCGGGGGGTACCCCTAGAGGAGGGGGGAGGGGGTACGAAAAAAAATTCGCACGAATTTTTCCCAGCACCCCCTTGGCCCCTGGCCAGCAGCGCATCGCAAACTTGAGTTGGCTTGAACGGCGAACCAAGCCAAGAGGCCTCGGGGGATGCGGAGTGCCTCTGCTAGCTGAATTAACAAAAGGTGCGACACAACAGAAACAGGTCCATTGCCCACAGATTGGGGAGGGAAACACTTATCAATAGTCGAAAAGGCGAGACATCAAAATAAAGGGCCTACCCGAACAAGGGTTTTTCACTGATTCGTACTTTTGAGAAAAAATGTCATTTGTACATATTCGTACATATTCGTACATTTTCTTACGAAAAAAAAGCCTAGTCTAGGTGACCTGCTACACCCAAAATTGTTCCTTGGCACACAAACACAACACTCAACAGCACACACACATGGTCTGGCACCGGTTTGGTAATTCACAGCTGCAAGTGCTTGCATCCATTCCATGGTGAACCTTTCCTCCACATCACCGTTACAAAACATTGCCACACCAGTGGCCCTGAAAGCCCGGCTCATCTTTTGCGTATTTTTGGAATCAATAAGTCCTGCCAAGCTGAAGGAATGCACCACAAGTGCAGCAGTCGTTGAAAACCATATGTACGGTGCAACTGCATCATATATCAAGGAGCCACGGGCTCGCCAGAATGTATCAATATCATGATGACTGTGAACCCCATGTCTCTCTAACTGTATATACGTGTGCCACGCTGAGGCCAACAGTGCATTGACCTTTTCTTTCCTCTGTTTCATGTCATCATCATCATCAGGGCTGGGTTCCATGCCCAGCAAATCTGACACAGAAGACCATGGAGCCTCCATGTCTCGAATGACCCAATGACCACCCCACAAAACCCCAATGAGTCGGCAGTTCAAAGCGGCAAAATCGCCATATCCATCATTCCCACTATGTACATTTTCATACCTATTCGTAATTCCCGGTTCTCCTCTGATTCACACTTATTCGTACTTTTTCGTACTTTTTCGTGTACGAATGGGCGAAAACCCATGCCCGGACACGATGCTGGGATTTGATGGCAACAAAAAAAAAGCGAAAAAAAATAAACACTCAAATTAGTGCCAACCTCCCCCTCCAAAATTTTTGTGCAATTTGGGCCATTTCTTGCTTGGCATTCTGCACGTCATGATCACAGGTATGGCGTGTACTGTGGCGCCCCTCCCAAGCAGGAGCCGGGACGGGGGAGGGGATCCATCTATTTGGCGAAGAGTTCATGCCCCATACCTTGCGCCAGGCTGCCCTTTGCCCTACCTTCCGTGCGTAGGAACCCTTTTCAGCTCCGCCCTGAACGAAGGCCAGGGAGGCTACAGCTGCGGCACTGCACCAAGTGGGCGGCTGCAGGGAGGACACCATGCAAACACTGACCTGTTGACATCCAAAATGTGCACAAACAATGTGACTCTTGAGGGAGGGTGCGCTGCAGGGTCGCACTTCCTCTCTGCCGCGAAACCTTTGGTCTCCAAAGTGCACGCCGGCGGCACAGACTGACTGGACGAAGTCATGCTGGTCACCAGCGGGGGTGTGGCAGGCAGATGGCCTGTGTTTGCAGATGTTGGGGTCCGCGGACTGGCGGGGTCCGAAAGCATTGATAACGATGGCGCACTGTGCGAACTGAGGTCGAGCTGGGGGGCAGCCATAGGATTGGCGGACCAGCCACTGCGGCCCAGCCCACAGCTGCTGGAGCTGTGGGCTACGTCTGGCAATTGCCACTGCGGAATCTTTGTGGCGGCCTGCTGATCCTGTGCACAGAGAGGCTGGCAAAGGACGCCTGGACAATGCAGTCACATTTGGTGTGAAGGACAAGGGAGTGGCTGTAGAGGCATTAAGGCATGCAGGAGGGGGAGGGGGGCGGGTCCTTCGGGGGAATTAGGGATGCAGAAGAGGGGCCCAGATGTCAGGTCCGCGTCGTGTGGCGCCTGGGTTGGGCGGGCCAGGTGGGGAGCGGTCGCTGTGGATGCTTGGGAAGTAGCAAGAGGGGCATAGGGGTCTTCTTGTAGCTGGAAGCTCACCTGGCTCAGGGTGCGCATGGGGGTACCAGGAGTAAATGACGGGGGAGGGCATGAAGCTAGTTATCCAGGCTGCCTTGGAAAATGGCGGCCGTCACTGGGATGGCAATGGGACCAGGTTTGCATACTTGTTGCTTGTCCGGGGGGTCAAACGTCCCTGAGACATAAGTGTCCACGGCACTCGGCGAAAGTGTCCATTACCAGGTTCTCCATGTGCACAATTCTGGCAATCTTCACTAAGTTTGGAACAAATATGGGGGAGTCCCAAAATCTGGAGTGGCACCACTCCGCCCCCGCTTGCAAATCCCGGACCTCAGCCTTGAGCGCGTTGAGTGTCTTGGCACTTGGCCCGGAGAGCTTGGAGCTCAGGGTTGGCGGCTCCAGTTGCTGACAGAGGGGGGATTGCCGCGGCCCCAGTGGTTCAGAGCTTCCCAAATGGAGCAGGGAGGACAGGGCAGTACCCCTGGACAAGAAGTGTAGCCTAGGTTGGGGGGAGGGGGGCGCTGGCTAGAATCTGTGGAGGGCGGATTGGACCCCACGGGGCATCGGCTGTTCCTTCGGCAAGAAGGGGAGGCAAGATGAATGTATCCGTGGCATGGGTCTGTTTAACGGCGGCCACCCTTCCATGAGGCCCACAATAGTGGGTGCCGTGGACAAATAATGGGGACCAGGTCCCTCGATGGCTTGGAGGGTTCATAGGTCACACACAGGGTAGACGGACACATCGTAGATAAACTGGACTTGGGCTGGAGACCGGTGGGTGAGCTGCTGCACCTCTGGGGGCTAGGGAACAGCAGCCTTTAGGCATGCAGGATGGGGGGGTTCAGAACGGAATTGAGGCATGCAGGAGGGGGGGGGTCCTGCAGGGCGTTTCAGGGGATACTTCCGCTGCACACTACTTTTGCTGTGAGTACACCCAGAGCGTCCTGACTATTACCCCCTCCAAAAATGGGACCCAAGGAGAGCAAATGCTTTGGCCACAAAACTTGTACAAACACCCCCTCCTTCCAACAACTATAGCACAATCAAGAGCATAATACAATTGGCACCCACTTCATAATCTTCGAAATGGCCCTTGGCCCATTTTGGCGCATCATGGACCCAAAGAAACATTCACAGAGGTGCCGGGCGCAAGAACACACATCCAAACGACAACACAACACCTTTCCCGTGCATGTCGCCAAATAGCTGCGCCACGGGCACCACATCAGGTGCACCTCCTAACACGTGCAAGAAGGGGGGGTTCCTTGAGGGCATCTAGGCATGCAGGAGAGGGGGGTCTATAAGGGCATGCAGGAGGGGTGAGCACCGGGCAACGGCATCCGGCAATGTACCAAATGTGGACATCGGAGCATTGCAGCAGTAACCACCAATTTTGCACCAAGAAATCAGAGGCAGCATGTTCAAGATCCCTATTGTGCAAGTGACAGGCCTGAATTGGCTAGGAAAGCTGTGATTCTGTTTAGCTGGGCAAAATCCCCAAATACAGGCCTGCTTTGCATGATCCCATTTTTGCGACTAAAAAATGAAAACCGATGAAAAATGGGAGAAAATGGATCTGGGGGTGGGGGGGAGGCGCACTTTAGGCTTGATGACATGGTGCAACCGGTCCCCAGCGTCAGCGCTGGCTTGGAATTGGTGTGTTTCATTGCACTCTAGTTGGTGGGCTGAGGAGCTTAACCCACGAGCAGAGGCTGAACACGTGCCCATGCTAAGAGCACCAGCTTCTGCCCGCCTTCTTGGTTTGACTGGCTCACCTGTTGGTGCCGTGATGCCTTTGGCTCTCACTGGTGGCAGCAGCTTCCTGAATTCGGGGCATCAACCATGCAGTTGTGTTTACAGTGCAACTCCACCAATTCCTAATTGTCCTTGTGGACTGAAAGCTGCAGGCATCTATAGGGCGTCCATACGAAACCAACCATGAAACCCCAAAGTGTCCTCCCTGGCACACCATCCATCAATGAAACCTACAAGTTGATACAAACTATACCTACTCAAATTGAGTGTTTCACTGCCAGACAGCCTGCAGCCACTTTGTGTGTTTCACTACCGGATAAAGCACCCAATGTGTGTGTATAGCAGACTATCTGGCAATGAAACACACTGATTCAGTGCAGATTATTTGACAATAAAACACACAAAATAAGTGCAGACTAGCAGACTCCCAGCAATGAAACACGTGAGTGCAGTGCCAATCTGCGCTCACAGCAGACTGTTGCCAGCAGTAAGGGCCAAAAGCATCATCAGAACACCAAAAGATGAGCAAGATGAGCAATCCACACCAAGAAGGTGGGACAGAAGCCCAGGCTCTAAACATGCAATGCCCCGAGGAAATGTCACAAATCTACTTGTCCCCAAAATGGCTGTAATACACGCCTTTCCCCACATCTTCCCCCATCTGCCCCCATTGCTCCCATAGCCCCTCATTTTCCCTCTGGAAATTCTATTGCCTTCAACAGGGCACCTCGAAGAGAGAACCATACACAAGTGGAAACAGGCTCAAAATGGCGGATCGACACACAGTGGCAGCTACAGGCCAATCAAATTTTGCCCACCACGGTGCAAACAGGCCCAAAATGGCGCTTTCAGGGGCCAACAAACACCACTAGGAGGGCCTATATGGTGCTACATGGCTCGCCATGCATTTATTCATACTCCCAACGACGGCCCAAAGGGTCCCTAGGGGTTCTTGGAGGTGACCCAGAAATTTCAACTACCCCATGCCGGCCTGAAAGTGGCCTGCAAAAAATCGTCACCGGTGGGGCCCCAAATGGGGGCCGATCTTGGAAACCTAGAGATAGCACCCCCGCCATTGGTTAGGGGGTCCATATAGAAGGAAAAAAATTCCTAGGACCTGGGTCTGCATCGACGCACAGTGGCAGCTAGGCCAACCAAGTTTTGACCCACCCCCCCACCCCGCCCCCCTCCCCCCCAAAAAAGCGGTACCCCGCAACGGGAGGGCTGGAGTGGTCAAAATTGAAAAATTCATCGGGGGACAATTTTGTCTCCCAAAATGATGATTTTACAAAGGCTTAGACATCCGATATCATACCTTGGGGTATGCTATGCGAATGACCCCTAAAAAGGGGGGGTAAATGGCGCACGTCCCTGGGCTTGATCGAAAAACCTCCCTTCGAGGTGATTTCCCAATGCAAACCCCTGACCCCCAGTTTCACCAAACAAAAAAACCTTTGGGGGGGGGGGGTTAGCATGGTCCTGCCTGGATTGCTGTCTGAAGCTAGTGGTGCCCATTGGTCTCTCATCACCTAGCCCCCTTGCCCGTGGGCGGGGGGCTGGGGGGTCGAAAAGCAAATCCCCCAATTCCAAAAAAATCCGAAAAACACCAAGTCTGTCTTTTCTTTTCTCAGTTTCTATACAATGGCCCTTTGCGCGGAAAGAAATTGTGCATAAATGGGCATTTCTGAGACCTGGGCAATAGATATCGACACAACCAGTACAGAGATGTGCAGTACCAATACGCAACTGCCTTCCCCTGGCGGTCATCTCCTCCCCCTCTACCCACTACCCAAGGCACCTCTTTCGCTGTCCCCTGCTTCTTCTGCATTCTGCCCTCCCTTTGTCCTGTGCCTCCTCCCTCTCCAGCAATCGGCCAGTGGGCAACGTTTGTGGTTGCGAATGACGGCCCTGCCATGTTGTTCGGCAGGGGCGAGGCTTCCGCGGCAGGTGGCCTCAAGTCGAGTGATGCGCTGAAGTGGACTCGATCGTCTGCATTGATACAGCTCACCGTCGCGTCAATCTTCTTGTTTTGGCCGTTAAGCCCCCGAAGACTGAGATTGCAGTGACCCACAAACGAGCAGCTTCCCTGAGGAGTGAGCGCGAAACTGCACTGCTCAAGATCCGGAGTCATAGTGACCAATTCGGAGCATACAGGCAGCCTGCTTCGCTGGATATTTGTCAGGGGGTTTGGACCGGTGGTGTACAGCTGGGGGCTTGGGGGTGAGCGGAATGGCGGCGCTACCACAACTCACATTGACAGCCTTCTGCCCCATCCCTCGGCCCCCGGCCCCCATGGTGGCAGCAATTGTCACTTTCAGCCCAATCAACCCGGACATGAGATTCAGAGAGCGCAAATGTCAGATATGGAAAATCCTGATGTTGCACAGCGGTGTCCTGAGCTGCCTGAGGAGCTTTTGCTGATGAAACCAAACAGAGGGATCATGCACCTGCTCGTGCCCGTATGCAGCGGGCAGACAGAGGGATCAATAGTGGAGGTGTTGCAGATCATTGTACATGTTGCATCAGCCGACTGGAGGTATCATCAGCACACAACTTGGCAGCACAGGGGAGCCGACTCCTCGGTTCTGGACGCCAAGTACGCCCAACTAACCATTGGCCGGAGGCCCCCCTTGGGGAGGGGGGGGGTTCTAGGAGGGGCGAGGATGGGGGGGGGGGGGGCAGGGGTCCGGGAGGGTTGGTTGGTTGGGGGGGGGGGTCCAGGTGGGGCGATGTGGGGGGGGAGGTCCGGCACTTGAGACGCCCGTGCCCGGCCGCCACGGTTGAGTTTTTGGCTCATACTTTGTGTGGTTGTCCCTCACACCCATAGGTAGCATCCACCAAAATTTTGGGCAAATCTGAAGCACCACTACGGAGCTGTGATTTTCCCCCATTTCGCGCGTGCTTGCTTGCTTGCTGCTTGCTGCTTGCTGCTTGCTTGCTAAACCTGTTAGACCCACCCTAGACACGAAAGAGGGTTATAAAACCAAGACTCGTTCCACCAGCTCGGTGAACAGCCCATATCTTGGGCTACGCGGCTCAAAACGTGATTTCGATCGCCCCTAATCCACCCACAACCATCCACTTTTGGTGGTTTCCAACCCTCAAAATTGCCCTAACCTACGCCTGGACCCCCGTTCCTAGGCCTAGTGGGCTGGGGCAAGCTGCAAGAGGTACCCCAAAGAGGTGGGTGCCAAAATGGGTGAACAAAGTCCACCGGGTGCAAAAAATGCTGTTTTTCAAAAATGATCCGGGACCACATGGAATGCCAAAACAAGTCTGTTTGGCGAGTTTTGAGCTCGTGGTGGCCCGCTTTGGCCCTCCTAAAATCCCAAAATGCCTTGAAAATGGGCTGTTTTCCGACAAAAAAAGGGTCAAAAAGTGTTTTTTCCAAAAATGATCCTAGACCATTTGGAGTGCCTAAACAAGTGAAATGAGCCCATTTTGAGCCCATAGCAAGACATTTTGACCACTCTAAAGTCACCAAATGCCTTGAAAATGGGCTGCTATGGGACCAAAAAATCAGTCAAAAATGGATCAAAAGAATGTTTTTCCAACGATTCTTTTGGATTATTTGGGGTGCACAAACAAGTGGAATGGTCCCATTTTGAGCCCATGTTGAGCAATTTCGGCCCCTCTCAAGGCCGAAAGGGCCTTGAAAATGGGCCACTTTGGGACCACAAATGGCTCAAAAACGGGTTGAAACCATGATTTCCCAAAAATGATCCTAGTCCAGTTGTGGTGCCCAAACGGATGAATACAGCTCATTTTGAGCCCCTTTTGAGCCGCTCTCATCCACTTTCTAGTGTGTACCTCATTTGTCGTTGAAGCCTCTGTGACCATGTTCCTTCCCCCACCAGCTTGGTCCCAATATTCAATCCTGGTTAGGGTTAGGCCTATCGGTAGGGGTTGGTGTAGGCTGAGGGTTGGGGTGGGCGTTAGGGTCAGGGCTGGGTTTGAGGATAATGTGCAAAATGGACAAATTTTTCCTTCGGGCGCCTTGGTGCCCATGGATCATTGGGCGCCCATTGACTCCTAAGGGCGGCACCTTGGCAACTAACTGTTGGCCGGAGGCCCCTTGGGGGGTGGGGGGGGGGGGGTAGTTGGCGTCCTAGGACCCATGGAGTCGGCTCCCCCCTGCTGGGCAGATTTGCACCTCAGTGCAATGCAGCTGGAGGTCACCTCACAGACCTTGTCTGAACCAGCTTAAGCGATCGATGCAAGCATCCACTGATATGCGGCAGGATATGATCGAATATGATCGAATTGGGCTACATCAGGGCGCACTCATGCACGGGGTATACAGAGGAATCGGGCACCTGCTCTGTGACGCCAAACACTTGTATGACGAGACTTGAACTTGCAGCAGGGACTTGTGTGAAGGACAGCGGCGTATTCCACCGTCCCTCGCTGATGTGGGCGACCTGAGAACGGGGATACAGCGTGCACTATTCCAGGGATTGGCCCCAGGCATCTTTTCGGATGCCTCACTCACACCCCAGACTTGTATGACAAGCATGCCAGCCCTGTAGGCACCCAAGATTATGACTGCTACGGCTATGACAAGTGTGTTTGATCCCAAGCATCAACCCGCAAACAGCATACCTTGGTCTCCTGGGGGCCGTTCTGGCTGTTGCATTGCGCCTTCACCATGACTCCTGTGTTCATACAACAACACAGAGATGCGCAAACAGTACACGTGGTTGACTGCAGGAGACATTGGCTATCCTCCAACGGCACGGAAAATATTTCTCCAGCTTCCATAATAACACTACTGCACTATTTTCTCAAAGCGCCGTTAATCATCCTCCAACTGTCGCTGGTCCCCATCCAAGCGCATCCGCAAAGACTGTGCTTGCAGGACTGCCTGAAGATTGCGCTGGCTGAGAGAAGCGAGATCAGATAAGGAGGGAGCGACCAGGGGGAGCGCAATTTTGGAAATGTGCCCTGAAAGATTGGAAGAAGCAGCACAAATGAAACTGCTCACTCATTCCTCTCATTTGAAGAAGAAAAAAAAGCCTTGTGCAACCCTTCTCATCTAGGCCCCGACACATCCAAGCCGCTCACCCTTGACCGGACCGCCCTCACTGGGAGTCCTTCTACTGAGTGGTCACTCTTCCCCTGTCTGAATGTCGCCCAGAAACGCCCCCATTTCTGAGACTCACATCATCCGGACCACAGTGTGACTCAGCGGATTGGAAAAGGCCAACGCAAAGACAAAAACAATGCGCTCTCCATTATTCCAGCAGGAGGGCCAACACACCGACGAATTGGGGATTGCCGAGCACACATGTGCACTTCATTCTGACCAAATCAAACGAAACGCTCACGGCAATGCCTAATGAAAAAGACAGGGAGCAGCCACACTTCGTATCGCAAGGCACGAAATAGGCTGGAGCAGGCCTTACGCAACCCCGGGGTGGAATCCAGACGGCCAGTGAGGCACTGCGAATGGCCAGCGTATCTGAAGAGGTTTGGGACTGGGGCAGGCAGCAGGCAAAGCAGAAAAAAGGGGCCAGACACTATTAATCAATCCCCTGCTTGTGTACACGGGACTGGTCGCAGGCAACGGATTTCCCCCCTCTTTGCTCCATCCATGCCACACAACAGCACAGATCAGTCGGCGTCGAGTGGTTAAAAGCAGATTCAGATTCCTGCATAACCAGGCTTATTGCCCCTCCCTCGACAGACAAACTCCTTTGGCCCACCCAAACAGCAGGCAATCAAGGAGATTTGAGGGTGTCCCACAACAAAGAAGCAGAAAATGGTGATATTGGTGGGGCAGAGGTTTGCTCCAAAAGCAGCTGCTTGTCGTCAACCTGGCACACAAACGCCGGAATCCCCCACCCACCCAAATTTCGGTACTTTCGAGGTCGCTGGTTTTGAACATTCGCCCCTGCGACCACCTCTCTCCAAACAACAGCTCCTTTTTTGTGTGGTTTGAGGTCTATGATTCTCATATGTTTGAGCTGCTAAGTGTCTCCTCTGCTGTGAAAAGCGCATTCGAATTTCAGAGGGCATCTGTGCAGCTGAAACATAGATGGATGCAGCTTACAATTCCCACTTGGAATCCCATTTTGAAAAGACTGGACTCAGAGAATTGGAACGGGGGTCGAAATGTGCCGCTGACAGCCGCCAAGAGGGGATTGCAAATTTTGCTACTTCATCCAATGGCCACTGTCCACAGGGAGCGCCGCAACCACATTGCAGATGCTGCATGATGTTATGCAGATTCTGTGCTGGAGAACGATTAAGGCCGTTTTCTGGTTGGGTGATGTCGGGGTTGTGGTCGTAAGGTGGGACCATTCCAGTGGATTTGGAAGCCTTTCAAATTGGGGATTGCCTCGTGTGATTGTTTGAAACGGATTTCTCTGACAGGGGCGGAATAGTGGCCAGTGGCCAGTAGCCAAGGGGACTCATGCTCACCTCTCACAACACGCAATAGGAACATATATTGAGAGCCACAAAGGCAACGTACCTCCATGATGCAACAGGTGGGCGGAGGTCAATGGTCATTTGTGGGGAATGCACATGCACAGGCCCGAAAAGGCCTACACCCACAAAGGGGAGGAGGCCCGGGTAGCTGAATAGCTTCTGAACGCCCTGACGGATTCTCAGTTCTTTCCCTCCATCACCAGTGAGGGCGAGACGGGTTGAAATCGAGCAAGAGGTGCACAGGAATGTGACTTGGCAGGGCCGTGTCCAGCAATTCAGACCTGCGGGATCCTTCCCAGTTCTGGCGAGTTGGGGCGGGGTTGGGATGTTCCTTGCAGCTGCATCACCGCTAGCAGCACTTGCAGAGGGTTGCCTGGAAGATAAAGAAGGCCGTTTTCATCGAAGGACCAGTGCAATGTCCTGCACACTGCCAATGCACAAATGCAACGTAACCATGATCGATCACCTTCAGGACAAATTTGGCAAAAAAAACCACAACCTCCCTAGCCTCCACTAACACCACTGTCACCATCCACCCCCCTTTGCCTTTTACAGATCCCCTCGAAGGTAGGTGTGGTGTGAGGCCCACCAGCATACAACGCTAGCATTGGAGCAGCGTGCAGCATGGAATGCTCAATGCTGAGGGGAGCAGCAGTTTTGCTGCAATGCGGCAGATGGCTGATCGGCCCCTTGCCCCGCGCGCGCGGCCCAAGAAATGGTTGTTTGATTGTTTGTGTACCCACTGGTGCACTGGCGCTGAGACTATCATCTCATGGTTGTAAGTGCCTCCGTGGACTAAGGATGCATTTATGCTTGAGGTGCGCGGTGTGTACAGCGCACATGAGCTCTCTCTGAGACCACTACAGATGGAATGTCGTTGCAATCTCCATTTTCATTCACAATCTGCGCACTTTCAATATTGAGGCTGACTGCAAGCAAGCAAGCACGGGTAGTGCCCCAGACCGACAGGGGTCTGATTTTGGGGGATCGCTGTGACTTGAGCCTGGCCTGACGGTAGCGTGTGGGCGTCATGGGAAGTAGCTCCCCCACCCCCACCCAAGTTGAAAACCCCGTTCCCTGGGTAGGCTTTGCATGGAGGCCCGCGCTGCAAATTACTTGATTTCTCCAGGAGCACATACACATTCTGAGTCAACACAAGTGGGGTCATTACTGGTGTACCAATTTTTTTCCAGAAAAAAATGTGCAGTGCAAAGAATTCAGCACAGTCCCCCTGTGCCAAATTTCTGGAGGTAGGGGGGAGGGGGCTCAGGCGCATGGGACCTGGAACCGGCGCCCAGTAACGGTTTGGGACGGAGAAGGGTAAGGTTGGGTTGGACTGGGATGGGGCCTTGTGCACGGGCATGTTCGTAGGTTGTGGCTTCGGTCCCTGCCTTACACCGGGACTGCACCGCCAAACTGTCGTTTTCCAAGGCCAAGACGACTGTGCACAGCCCCCGTGTACGCTGGTGGGCAGCAGGCGCCACCGTGCCGGTGCGTATATGCGTGCCAGGTGTGCAGTGAGTCCCTAAGGCATGATGGGTCACACGGACCCACCACTTCTGCCAACCCGGTCTCCAAACCTTCTAAAAAATCATGACACAAACCCACGGTTGCAAAGCACGTTGGGTCATCCTTCTGCACGAAGATGACCCAGAATCCCAGCTTGTGGCGAACCGCAAGCCGTCGTGGGCCGCCGTTGACAGGGTTGGTGAGTTGCAGGCTGCACAGCAAAGGGCACAGTGGGCCGCTTGGACCACTTGTGTGGATTGCAAGCGGCCTCAGAAGGAGTGCGTGTGCCGCTTCGGTGGAATCCTTCTTTAGGGAAGCAACCATCCCTGTTCTTTGATTCCCCAAAGTTCTTTTCTCCCTAACCTTCAAAATTTCTGGCTTCCCCCACTCCTTTGTATATCA
This sequence comes from Eutreptiella sp. 'Long Island Sound 2002', assembly GCA_964036045.1. Classification (NCBI taxonomy): domain Eukaryota; phylum Euglenozoa; class Euglenophyceae; order Eutreptiales; family Eutreptiaceae; genus Eutreptiella; species Eutreptiella sp. 'Long Island Sound 2002'. Next base: position 40,272,998 of record OZ038384.1, read on the forward strand.
TGAACCGCACGATGTGCACCTCACCCCATGACCACTCCACTCCCTTGTGTATCGCGAACGCCATGTTGTGCACCTCCCCATGACCGCCTCAAGACACTTCCCCCCTGAGGTTTTCGGTACCCATTGCTAGAAATACCCAAGCCGATGGCACCCTATCCATTTGGGTATAGGCGGTGCGTGAGTCAGGCAACGCCCCCCCCCTGCACTCCCCCAGGGCGCCCTCCCAGACCCCCCCACCAACAAGCCCCCCCCTCAAGACCCCCAAAAGTTTTCGCAAACCGTTCGGTGTCAATATTCAACCAGGCCGCCCCCCTCGGCGCTCATGGAGAAGGGGGAAGGGACTTTTCATTGTCGACGGAGACAAGGTGATTTGCATGAATTTTTTCATTGTTCATTCATGTGTCCATAGGGCACAGATAGGACGATGGATTGTCTCCATCCAATCACAACCCCCCCCCCCCCTTTTAATCTCTTTCTTTGTGACCCATTACAGGTAGCAAGTTTTTGCAGTATCCATAGGTTGTAGGTCGTCAAAGAATGGGAAAGCATTTGCCTGAATGTACAGGTTGCCCATTCCCCAAAGCGCCGACCGTTCCTTTCCTTCCCTGTGGCCTTGTGAAAAAAAAATCCCCAACGCACAATGCGGGGGATGAAAATCACAAGTGGGAAGCAAAGGGGGGACAAAATTGTTTAACATGCTTTTGCATTTTTGCAATCCCTGAAAAATCTAAGCATTTTGAGTATAAACACATATGGTGAAAATAGTTTTACCCCATGCTGTAAGCCTCGAACAAATTCTTTGGTGCCCGTAGCGCCAATCACTTTGCCTAAAATCTCAAATTGGACAAGACGGGTTTGAAAACTTTTGGGAGTCTGGAGGGGGGTAAGGGGGGGGTTGGGTGTTTGGATTCGAACTGGCCGCCCCCCTCATGAGCACTTGTCTCAGCAGTGCAGGGTGGCGCAACTCGCGCAAAGCATGTCCAATGCAGGTTTCACCACCTCGCACATCGATAAGGGCCGTGAGGGATTGACACATTGATGAGGGGGGGCGGGCGGGGGGGGGGGAGGATGTAATGGGCTCCATAAAAAATGTGATGCCCGCATCTCACCTCCTGGCAGTAGCTGACACCTAGTCAGCAGTAGCTGACACCTAGTCAGACTGGGGTGGGGGGGGCAGGTACAACATCAACTACCATCGGTGTCCTGACCCCAGGGCTGGTTAGACCCTGGTGCTTGCATGCACATGCATGGTGCAGGACAGTCAATTTTGGCTGGAGGGTCTGCGAGGGCGACAGGATGGCCTCCCAACGTCTCAAGGTCCCCAAACAAACCCCCTTGCCCTAACTAGCAGTGTGCCAAAGGCACTCCACCAGCGTTCGGCCCCCTACCCCACATAGTCTTACTCCGCCGCCTCGGCCCAAAGACGGCTGGGCCTAGCAGGTGGATTGGGGCCTTCTGGACGGGGAGTGTGGCTTTGCCCAATTTCCTGGCGTACACAATCTGGCCAGGTTGCTGCTGGGGGGATCACCCCACCAGGGGTGTGTGTGGCGAAAAGCATTTGGACTTTTGAGGCTCTTTGCACACAGGACAAGGGGGTCATGTTGTTGGGACTGTCTTGGCAGCATCCCTGTCCTGGAATGCAGAGCAGTAACAAGTGGCAGAGCAGCAGCCGCAGTGCAGCAGCAGAACAGCGGTGGGCGGCAGCAAGGGGGAAGAACCACACACCCGGACATTCCAGGAATCGAACCCGTGAATGTCAAGTACAAAAATCGCCCATTGGGGAACCTGGGAGGAGGTTCCTCCTGAGAGGACCGAAATCCCCCGTTTGGAAACTAGGATGGGGGTTCTCGCGAGAGGACAAAAATCCCCCGTTTGGAAACCGGCCCTATTATATGCCACTTCCCCATCTGGGGAAAATGATGGCTGCTGGTGGTCCCCCTTCAGACCCCCCCTGTCTGGTTCCGGGATGGGGCATTTTTGTCCCCAAGGGGAACCTCCCTCCCCGGTTCCCGAACAGGGGATAATTGTGCCCCAGTAGAAAATCCCCTGCCCATTTCCCCAACAGGGGATTTCTATCCTCGAAAATACCGGGAACCAAACCCGGGTTGTCAAAATGGCCAGGACAGCTGTTGGGAGAACCCCCCTCAATTTCCCCAAATTGGGAACGGGCCTCAAATTACCAGGGACACTGGAAAGCCCCTACGAAAAACACCTCAACGCGTGTGTGAGTGAGACATACACACCAGCGACCAATGGGACCACACCTGGATCGTTCTCTGGGACTTGAGGCTGCAGCACCCAACGGGATCGTCGCTGCAAAGCACAATAGCCACAGAATGGGCTCGTTCAGAAAGGATGAGCACCAACACACAGTTTCTGTGGATTGCACCATTTAGCACCAGTTCATGCATCCCCAAGAAGCAATTTTGGTCATCCAAACTATGATAAGCCCTGCGCGCCCCACAAGAAATGCTTGCTCGCCACTCCACCCACTTATAAATTGCCAAGGCTTGCAAACTGGCCTGGGCTACATGTTGGACAGTTGCAGAACCAACGCAATTCTTGGTGCAAGAGGCCCAACTTCATACCCTATGGCTGTTGACACATGAAAAAACACAGGTGTCATGCCGGTCCGGCAATGCTGCAGAAGCCCGGACATCTGTGCAGAAAAACAGACAGAGCGAAACGTCCCACGAAGAAATTACCACCTTGTGAGATACAGTGGAGAAACGGTTAGTGATCAACAAGGGAAAGGGACACAGGGAATTGTCAGTAACGAGGGAGCCTCACCCACTGCACAGCCATTCGCCGAGAAATCACCTGTGGCAGCATCTGAGACTGTAGGGAGCTGTAGGGACCCCAGGTAAAACAAAAGGGAAGGGGCAGGGGTGTTCAATTGGGATCTGAAATCCGGTGACGGGCAGAAGAGGTCGACAGATCCCATTGCAGGGGAATGATCAGGGCATCCAGGCACTGCTTTTGGTGCATCCCCCCCCCCCCCCTCCCCTCTCTCTCTTGGCTTTCAGATTGGTGGTGAAAGAATGCCCTCTCTTCACTTGTCTACGGAGGTGCAGGGGCGAAAGGCCCTCTGATAGTTTCAGTGGCGCCCAGCACCAGACTTTGAGTGCTATGTGTACAGAGTGGGGGGGGGGGGTTGTATCCTTAGTCATGACGGGTGCCTTGTGTATATTTGATACCAGCTCAAAGAGGGATCCGATCATTGAGAGAAGGCTCCTTGTGCTTCGAAGAAGCGGCGGGCTGAGTCGTTCCGTACGCGGGGGTCTTGTGCTTCTGGTTTGAATGCTTTCGCACACACCCTTTTGCGAATCACAGCTTTTCTCCAATGTCCGCCTTATGTGAACACCCTTCGCCTGACATAGGCTTTGGCACAAAGCACTAAAATGAACTGAAACGAGACACAGGTTTCGCATGGTAGATGCAAATCATGTCAGATTGGCAACAGCCCGCAAACCTGAAGACAAGTCCCCGAGAACCCCACCACATCCCAGCACAGCTTGACCCTGGACTGGTTACCAGCATTGCTTTTGTTACAGTTTCTGCTGCTGATGTCGTCGGTAATATTGTGCTTGCTACTGACATTGTCATTGGCGTTGTTATTGTCATTGTTGTTGTCGCTGCTGCTGCTGCGCTTGTTGCTGTGATTGTGTTGGTTGCTGCTGCTGTTGTTTTTGCGCCGCTGCTGTGTGATATGTGTTGATGCCTCAGCAGCCACCTGCCACCTGCCTCACAACGGAAAATGACAGCTGCACAGATTCAAACTCTGGCGGCACCAAACGATGTTGGTGGAATGATCATTCTGCTGCCAACATGACCGTGTTGGCCTCTTGGACAATGACATTTTGATACCCTTCCACCAAGGGGCAGGATCAGAGACCCAGAAATGTGCATCTCCCGCATCAGCTGAGTCCCAAGGGTCGGATTTCAAAGAAAAGCAGGCAGGGTCACACTGTGATGCACCACTTGACACACATGCGACCTGCGGCCGCGCACGACACAGGAGACTCATGAACACTATATCACATGCACACATTTTTTCATGCAGGAGGGCAAGCAGGCAGGCACCCCCACCCCCTCAGCCGGACACAGAACGAAGCCTTTTGGTCAAATAACAGACAAAACAGGCGGTCGTATGACACACCGCATACACACAACACCCACATATATTCCAAAGTGTTCGTTCAGAAACTCCAGTCAAATATGGACTTCAAGGATGATCAAGGGGATGGCACCATGCTTGAGAACCCTTTGACACCAAACAATGACCGCTCGCAGATGGGGCCCGTTGCAGTAAAGAGGTTGGGTGTGCACCTCGTGGAGGCTGTGAGGCATTCAATGAACTGGCAGGGCTTGCAGAGCTCAACTTACTTAGTGCCGTTCGCCATTCAATTTTTCGCCTGAGGTCATGACAGCAGTGCACCTGTGCTGTGTGGCATGCGGTCAACGCCAAGTGCTGTGACCAGAGCTCTACTTCAGGAGGGGGTGGTGGTTGTTAATGGGGGAGGGGTTGAACCATGAAATTGGAGCAGGTTTGTCGGTGGGTAGGGGCGTCAAGAAAGGGGTTAAACCCTAAATGTGAGGAAATTGCAAGCATTACACCACCCCCCCTATTAATATCACGCGCGTGATACTATTTCGGTGCGTGATATTATGTCGTGCGTGATATTATTTTGACCACGGCTTCGCATCCCCTATCAGTTTGTTCCCCCAAATATTCAACCGCAAGCTGTTGCAGCTGCGAAGCCTAAGCCCAAACCAAAGCCTGTGGCACGGCAGCTGTCCATGAATGCACGCATCGATGATTTCCCATAGTGTTTTGCCTTATTATTTGTGGGACTCTCAGACGGACAACATGCATGCGTGATATTATTTCAGCAGTCCAAAATATTATCATGCGTGCGTGATATTATTTCGGTGCGTGATAATAATTCGGGGGGGGGTTTAACGAATGCGAAGGCCCCAGAGAAATTATTGATGTGACCAAGGCGCCCCAGAAAAAATTGCCCAATCACTACAGATCTTCTCAGCACAGCATACACAATCCATTGCAACTTCGATTCATACGGGTCGCTGACCCACACTGTTTTGGTGCCTTGGTTCGCCCTGCTGAAGGACGACTGGGCCAGGACAGAAATCGGCGACCTCCCAGGGGCACAGAAATGGTTGTGTGCGGAACGGCGGTGGGAAAAGAGGCCCTCCTTTTTCCTGGAAAGCCCTAATGACAATGGGGAATACATACACAATTTCGACGAGAACTGTTGATGTAACCACTGCATGAGCGGCACCAGTGTTGTCAGTACCATCAGCCACAATCCACAACCCATGGAGTATCTATGGGGCTTACTCCTGATTGGAGCAAGCATTGGAATGTAGGGATGCACAACAACTCATTGACTGAGGCAGTCCCCCATCTGGGCTGTTCCGGTGCCTTTCACTCATGTGCTCTGCCGTCGGGTGCCTTCTGTCACGCAATTGGTCGACGGCACGTTGCATCCGCCCCCCCCCCGCCCCCCGCAGCGTCATCATCCAGCAATGGTCTGATCCATTCGCTTTTTTTTTTCGATATTCGTAAGGTCTGCGGCGGGGGCAGAGGGGCAAGGTGGCAGGGACGCAGAGAGGTGGAGCGCAGTGGGCTGCAGTCGCCACACACATTGTCAGGGGTGGCCCACGTTGTGTGTGTGCGTGTGCGCCCGCGGGCTTTTCACCTGATGAGAATGGTTCGCTGAGCCTGAGTTTCGACCAGTGCCTGTTGTCACATCAAATTGTGCACGTGAGCATTTCCAGATGTGTGGTGTGTGGTGTGTCCAGGAAGGTGCGTGCGCGCACCTGCACTCAGGCGCGGCCCCAAGAGGCTGCGCCCTAGGGCAGCTTATGGTGCACTAAGGGTCCCACACCTGGAGTGCACGGAGGTCTCCGTGTCCGGGAAGGACCTCGGCGACGACGATGCCATGGAAGGACCGGCCAGAGCATTGGGCTGAGAAATACAAGAAAGAGGCAGTGCATCTGACGCCGGGGGTGGCGGGTTCGTCGCCGGTGGTGTGAGGGCAACGGTCGCCAACATGGCTCCCCTTTCTTCGCCAAATCAGGTTCAGTGACAAACTGCAGCTGCGCGGTGCAAACCTGTTCAGTGCCCTATCCACGTGAACAAACTGTGCCAAAATGCAGGGGCAGCAGGTTTTGGGTCCAGGATCCGGAAAAAAAAAAGACGGAGGTAGTAGGCACAAGGGAGCACGTCCCCACAACTAACCGACCCCTTCGTCCATCTGCGAATTCAGCGCATTCAGACAACTGACAGGCCTTGACAGCAAGCCCAACCATATGTCCCACGGCAAGCCACCACGAGCCCAAGGCAACAACCCAACCGCTCTGGGCTCGTCCGTTGGACCTCTCTGCACAGGTGCACGAAACCTTCTTCGCGAAGCTCGCAACAAGCACGGTGAGGCGCATGGCATTCCTTTGCAAGAGAGGGGGGGGGAGGCGGTGAGAGGTTGACTTGATGAGGCACACATGGATGGCTAAAGGGAACCTGCACCCGTGGCCTTGGCGAAGAATGGCCGTCCGCGGCATTGCTCAGCCCCTCGCCGACTTGCTCTACCCGATCATCAGCCGGTCTTCGGGCTTTGGGGCACAGGTTTCCGCCTGAAATCGTGGGCCTAGGAGCATGAGATGGCCACGATCCACGGGATGCCACGTGAACAGCCCCTCCTCTCCCACGTCCACATCCATAGCCCCCCCTCTAAACTTTCTGCTATTTTTGTCCATTCAGCAAGGTGCATGATGAGATTTTGTGGTTCCCCCCTCCGCGTGTTCTTTTGGCCTTGCAATTTTGTGTTGCCTCCTCCAAGCATGTACCCTTCCCCCCACCACTAGGCCGTGCTCGCCATTTGGACCTCGAGGAGGCCTGCACTAGGGAGATATTCTGGGTGGTCCATGATATGTCCACGTTCGGATACAGTATTTCGTTGCGTCCAAGAATCCACCACACCACATGTTCCTTCAGCGTACATGGGCGAACCTTTTTCATGATCCATGTGCAGAGACGGGTTGCAAGGGCAAACAGACTTGTAAAAGAACTCTTTAGACAAGCAAAATGGCCACAATGCCCATGAAAAAAATATAGACAATCAAAAAGTGCCAACGAAAGATGCCAAGTCCCAAAAATTTACAAACCATCGCATAATCCTAATAGGAGACAAACAACGGTACCGGCACACGAGAAAAATTGCTCACGAGAATTTGAATACCACAATATTGTGAGCAATCAAAAGAACATACCACGACACACGGCATGCTCCCCCTTTTGTCCCTGAGCCTGGGCGAGTGGGTCTTATATAGTGGTCTTTTGGGAGTGGGTCTTATACTTTGTTGATCCGGAGCTTACTGTGACCTGTTTTCTTAACCACCAAAGAGTGCCGGGTTCGGTGACGCAACTTTTGTCAATTTTTATTTGGGGTGTTAATGACATCATCAAAATGTCATCACATTCTCACATAATAAATGAGCACATTGATTGGTGAAGAAATTTTGAGGTTCCACATTGATAGTACATTTTTGGTTTATTTATATGTGATAGTTTCGTCTCGCAAGCATTTGAGGCCAACTTGCCAAGTCATATGACACAATCCCATCACTCAAAGCATCCAATGAATGTTTTTTGTCCCTTTTTTGGGCCGGGGTTGAGGTTGAGGTCACTTTTCCTTCATTTACTTGTGCTCCGCAAAATTTTCCCAGGTGGGTCTGGTAAAGTGTCTTTTGAAAGTGGGTCTTATAGCGTATTGCGTATGCGATGGCACACACTTGTGCCCAAAGCACTAAAAAACTCGATTCCTACACCTTGCCGCAATCCTTGTCGGGAACCCAAACTTGCCCACCTCCTTTGAAGATCCCTTGCAACAACTTGCGATTATTACGGGTACACGGTTGGTACCATGGGACCTTGTCTCCAACTCAACAACCACGGTAGTAGCAACGGACGAGCGCATTGGCATTCACCAATAACAAATGCAAATATCGGGTTCTGAGCAACGTACCTTGAGAAACCACATGGCTTGCTCATCTCCAAAGCCTTCGCTTGTCATGTATCGAGCATTGAGTATCGAGTATCGGCATGTGAGTGATTTCGAATGCACTAATGTGTGGTAGAGGGATGTGACGAGGGAAGTTGGGAGCCATCGAAAGTGGGCAACAACATCGCAAGGTGCAGTAGGTAGTCCGCGGATCACTGATCCGCGGGGGTCCAAACCCCCCCCCCTCCCCCCCCAAATGATCCGCGGATCACGAATCACCTACCCCATAAATCCCCCCCCCTCACTGCCTAGCAAAATGATCCACGATTTCCCGGACCATCCATGCAGACACGTGATGATCCAATGGGTAGTAACAGTAACACATAGTGCAAGTACAAAGCACCATATTGATCCACCAATTTGTGTAAAACAATGATCCAAAAATGTAAGTTCCAAAAACAAATGACACAAATTGGTGGATCATTTCTTTTTTGGAACTTGCATTTTTGGATTATATTTCTTCCACACAAAATGGTGGATCATTTCTTTTTTGGAACCTACATTTTTGGATCATTTTTGTTTCGCTAAGTTCCAAAAAAGAAATGATCCACCCATTTGTGTGGAAAAAATGTGATCCAAAAATGTAAGTTCCAAAAAAGAAATGATCCACCGATTCATGTTCACAAAAATGATCCAAAAACGTAACTTCCAAACATAAGTGTGACATAGTGCAAGTACAAAGCAACATATTGAACCAACAATGTGTGTTATAAATGATCCAAAAATGTAAATTCACTTGTTCCAACAATTCGGCTTCCGAAAAATGATGCACAAGTCCACAGGACCATTGGCACAGAGTTGAAAGTACAGTGAGCAAAATGGTCGAAAATGGTCCAGGAATGATCCAAAAGTGATCCACGGATCACCTACCCCATAAACCCCCCCCCCCTCCACTGCCTAGTGTTTGGATCAAAAATGATCCGGATCACCTACCCCATAAGCCCCCCCCCCCCTCTGCCTGAGGCACAAGATAGAATGGTACCGGCACGAGATCATGTGTGCGCATCCACTTTTTTGGCGTGCACTATTGTCAGGCCAAAAAAAACCCACCCCTACCGTGTATGCTTGTCCCCGCCATAGCCCGCTGGTGCCGGATGGTGCAAGCGAAACGTAGAACTGTTGTATGTGCATCACGTGGCCACTTTCGAATAATTGTGCCACTCAGTGGATTCCGTGGATATTGTTTCAACCATGTGGATAAGCCGAGGTATCGGAGATTGAACAAACCATCAACCATAAGATTTGACCCCATCTAGCTTGCTTAAAAGGCGTTTCGCCATCCGTGCATACGGTCACTTTGGAAGCGAACCCGCAGCCATAGCGGGGACTCTTTAAATAATTATTTTTGTAGTGAGAATGATCATGATTGCACATTGCGCCACATGGTAATGAGCCTCGACTCCCCAATTTTTGGCGAAGAGGCAATCGTTCACAAGTTCCAAGCACGGGATGGCTCGGCACAAAGCGGTGGGGGCATTGGCCGGGTCCATTCCACAGTCCGCTCCGTTCCTTAGGATTGTGTGGGCGGTTAACAAAAAGGGGCGATGGTTTTTTTTTTGAGAAAGCGACTCGAGGGCAGACATGCACAGGTCAATATTCCAGACAGACTTTGAGTTAAAATCGTGACGTGTGCAGAGCACATGACAACTCACGAGACAAACACCAACCACATGCTGAAGATCAACCGATGGATGGAGATGGATTGCCGAGCAATCACAATAAATGAACATTCAAGTTTCGTTGGTTGATCGAAACTCATGGCTTCAAAAAAAGCCTTGGGCATCATACGGAAGCTCTAACGGAGGTCCCTACAACGGTTCAAAGGCTTTGAGGATTCACATGCCTCGCTCACCTTGTGTCTTTCCCTTGGAGACATATTACAAGGAATAACCGGTTCAAGGTGTGGAACATGAAGCCTTTGAGCCTATAATTCAAGTTCACGTGCTTCAACGCCCCCCCCTTAGGGTCCAAAACTGAGTAATCAAAGGGCACTTTGTTCCTTCGAGGAGAAGGGCCGTAAAACAGCCCCTGTGGGACAATATGGGTCTAAAATGGTTGCACAGGGGCTGTTTGCGGAACAAAATTCGAAGCGCGAGGGGGGTCAGGTGGAGATGTTTAGCAAAGGGGTCTCACGGGGTGCAAAGCCACATGTAACATGTCTTTCACTTCAAATATAGTTCTTCAAATCTCCCTCTCTTATACATTTATATATCTTCTCTCTACTATATTTATCTACGATATCTAATCTATTGTATTCATGGTTGTCGTCGTGGCAAGGCCTCCACCTGGAGGGGGTGAATGAGAGCGCTGGGTGGGGCTCTCGGCTGAACAGCTCAGCTTGTCCAACCGCTGCCTAGGGAGGCCGAAAATCCGACGCCTCATAACTCGGGCTACGTGTATATTTCCCGTACGCCGTTCGACAGGGGGGGTCCTGATACCCGTAGAATTGATCGGGCAAAGTGGCGTACGGGAAATCCACGGTTCATTTTTGACTTCCCCGAACCCCCCGGGTGTCTCCCTGCTACCTGTCTGGACCTGTTCAGATAGTAGGAAAACCCTACCCTAGACCGCAACGTGCATTGACGGAAGCATATAGCACCACACGGCAAGTCAAGAAAGGCATTCCAATCATGCTTTGTACACAAAAGATAGGTCTTGGGTGTCATAAGGTTCCAGGACGGCCTCAATTTGGTCCAACAAAGAGGCAAAGTTCCTTCCCACCCTCAGACCTGCATACTGAAATGTTGAAGAGGCCTTGATCGCGTTAATGGCACCCTTCAAGAAATTTACGGTCAAATTCTTAGGAGTGGGGCTATTCTAGTGTGCCAAATACAAGTTCCTGGTCTGTTACACATTTTTGGGGTTTGGAGCCGGCCCTGGTCTCTTATTGGGAACCTGGTCGCCGATCCGAGGGTCGGTTCAGTTCCCGCTGGCCCCGAACCTTGACGCCGTGCGCTGCACTGAGCGATCGCCAGATCCATCTGGCGATTCGAGCAAGTATTGCGTGATGGCTATGTCAAGCTTATAAAGTATGAGCGCGCTAAGGAGGAGGCATCCACTCTCGTGACTGCACAAGCATCACAAGATGTTGCTTCCTCAAGCTCAAGTGACCTTGCACTACCCCCGGCCAATGTGGCCCTAAAGCCAAAACAAAAGCCAAGTCCTAGACTTGGTAAACGCAAGCCCAAGCCCCGGGCTATGGGTTCCATGGCACCTATCAATAACCACTTCCCTGCCTTGCCGGGGTTGCCTGCACTTCCTCATGGTTTCACATTGCCTCCGGATGTGTTTGCTCTATTTTCCCAAGGTGCCGTGTAAGATAAGAACTCCGGCAAGCGGCCGAGGTTGAGTTATTTTCACGAATTGTTATTTCTTGTGTTGTTGCTCATGCCTTTCATGCTTGCCCTAAGGTTCGGAATTGGTTTCATGCAAAAATAACCCATTATTTTCAATTATTTCTATAAAAATAACCAATTATTCCGATTATATGACATAAAAATAATCGGTTATTTTCGATTGTTGTCTCTACAAAATGCAATTATTGCCGAAAAGCCGTGAACTTTTACCTAAGGGATAGTAAACAGGAAAATAGAGGTGAAGGACATGCTAAACCTTTGACTTTTATCCCAAAGTGCCTGTGATTTTGCAAAATCCTCTGGTTCTTGATAAGAAACATTTCGTGGTGTATCAACGAAATATTTCTTTTTCATACATAACTTGTCCAATTAATTGGTTTATACCAGTTTTCAAAATAATCGATTTTACCGATTATTTGTCACATGAGACCCAATTAATCCAATTAATCCGATTATCCGAATAATTGTTAAAACCGATTCCGAACCTTACTTGGGTACTCGTCTCTTCTTCGGTGACAACCCGGTCTCTTATTGGGAACCCGGTTGCCAACATGAGGTGCGCTTGCAAGGCCTCCCGAAACCCACCCCGGTCTCTTATTAGTCACCGGTCTTGTATTTGGCACACCAGAGTAAGTAGACATAAGGGAAAAACCCACTAACTTGGATTGAAGTAAATAGGCCCAGCACAAAATCTGAAAATGGAAACTTTGGATGTGCGCACACAGGGGGCAGAACTCAGTTCCTAACATCATTTTACATCAAAGAGGACCATTTCTAGCTGTCGCCCGTTCCGCCTGCGGCCATTGTTCTAAATTTTCACATACTATCTCTTGTCTTAGCCCACGCAAATTGCACCCTGTTTTGCGCGCCGAATGCGCAGAAAAGGACCGGTTCGCAATAGGACAAAAAAACTCTTTTTTTGGATGTTTGATGAAAGTGATTTTGGGCGTAGTGAAATGAATTGCTTTTTTAGTGCTGTGCAACTCCGTGTTCCTCAATGTGACGTTTTTTACATTTGTGTGGCGTTCTGAGTGCGCAAGGCCTCTCGCACTCAAGATATTCAAAGTAGAGTTTATTACGAAACCTAAAAACCCGTAAGGACTGGCGTTTGCGGAAATACGCAGCTCCCACACGGTATTAAAACTAGGATTGTGTTGCCCAAGGAGCATTGGAAGTGTATGACTGTCGGACTTCTCATGTTAGAGGAAACACATATGTTGTAAAGTGAAAATGAAATACAAATTTCGGCATCCGGAGTGCGTGACGCCTCGCGCACTCAGGTCACGTTATGTATTAGTTTACGGAATGGATATGACGCGTACAATTGCACGTACAATACCACACAGACGAACACAGTTGATTTTTTCCGGTGTACGTGTGTGTAGACACAGTGTTGGTCAGATATCACACGGTATAGAACATTGCCCCACGGAAACACTCAGTGTGCGAGGCCTCGCGCACTCAAACCACGCAAGAAAATGAAAAAGCAGGCATGTCAGGCTACGGCGGTATTTACATTCCCTTTCACGGCTACCACCTGTGACAGTCGATTATACATCGGTAACCTTCGTCATATTTTTCAGGGGATCAGGGGAATGATTTGCTTTTTTCCAACAGCCACTCAATGGCAGACATGTCCAGTTCTAATAGCGGCCGTAGCCTTCGCTGCCTGATAGATATGGTTTTTTTTTCCAACCCCGTTTAAAGACGGAAACAGAATAGGAAATTGTGGTTGCGAAAACGGTTTTCGGTTACTGGGAACGGAGCGCACGCAGACACGAAATACCAATTGCGGCGGCAGCATGCGCACCAAAAATGACGCCAGGAAAAGGCCAGATGTTTTCAAACACACTTTTTTTAAAGATCGCTGTGCGAAACGATAATTAAAATATGTGCGCAAATTTAATTCCACAGAGAAAGACGCAAAATGCCACTTCGAGCCAGAAAATCCGTTACGCATCAAATGATAGCAGAAGTAAGCAAAAGAGCAGCAGCACCACGAGAGGCATGCGCGGCAGAACCAGCATACCAAACAGCAGACGACTCGTTGAAAGGACTTAAACGAAACGACTTGGCGCCGCAACTGGTGTTAACATTTGCACAGTGACTCAGGTTCAACAAAAGAATGCGCCATAGTTTACCCGCAGCTAAAAGGCAGGAGCACAAACGCTGGGTGCGCATTTTGCGACAGGAGGGCTGGAACCTGTACCTGTTGATGCGTCAACGGGCAGTACCAAACTGGAAAAAACCGGGAAACACAACAGGGTAGCTATCGCAAACACAAAGACGAACAAAAGTACGACTTGGGCAAGCAGACACTGCCGCACATACAGTGGACGAACAGGCAGCAGCAGCACTTAAAGCAACGTGGTCACTGGTGCTTTCATCGTGTTGCGTGCTGTGGATAGACAACTGGTACCGGGCACAATACACGGCACACCCAGACGAAAGTGACCGGTGGCAAAACCGTTCTGCAATGGCAGTACTTCAACTGAAACAGAGGCCCACGTATTGGGCAGGACATCCAGCCATTGAGGACCCGGCAGCACGGATAACGACAGTCGCAAGGGCTTTGCAACAGCGTGAACGAAGAATCCCTCAGACTTTGCGTGACATGGGGTATGCGGATGGGTGTGTACCAGACACCGGAAACATGAGAGCACCGTTGGATGTGAGGAGGGATGCAAGGACTGTGCAGGCACCGGTGTGGCGCCCGTTTGCCCTATCAAAAGAAAAGGTAACTGGTGGTGTTGGTCTGTTGAAACTTGTTACACTTTGCAAAGGACGTAGCACAACAGACAAACAGAGTTCTACCGCTGTTGGTTGACGAAAACATACACTACATGATACTAAAGTTTTTGTACCGTGCCAAGAACCAACGATGGAACATGCGTGCGTACGTGCGTTATGTGCCCATAGTTTACGGTGTCTGGCATGCCTACAAGTTCGTTGTTACTCATAGTTTTCGGGTGTTCCGGCCTATTCTAACCTACCTACGGAAAGGTCTGCTACGCCCTGGTTCAACCATACTATCATACCCCAAACTGATAGTTATGGAAAAAGCTATTGGTGCGCTGATGCTTGCCACACCCAGAATACTACGCCCGTATCGTCGCAAGGCACAAGCTGCAACCGCGATCAGTGGTCGTGACACTGCGCATGCCAACAGGGCAGCAGTGGCAAACGCAGTCTTGCATTTGTTGTCGGAATGGTGCCCGTTGTTGTTGTACTTGGGTCACGTGGTACGGGAATGCAACTGGTCGGCGGAAAACAACGGTACAGGGTCACGAGGTCAGGAGGTGTTGCAGTTGAGTTTGTGTCTGTTGCGGAGGCTGCATCGAGGACCGTGTGACACACTACTGAAGTACGAACGCACAATCATGTGCACATTGTTGTACAACAGCAAGTGGCACCAGGACCTGCCCGGTCAGGCACACTCAGGGGAGTTTGGAGAAGGGATGTTGAGCAAATTGGTGCGGGACAAGGCGAGAAACATGGGTTCTGTTACTGTTGAGGAGGTGGAAAACCATTACTTGTTACTAAAGGTTGGTCCTGGTGGCAAACACGTGGGGGTGCCAAACGTTCCCCAGAACCTGGTACACAAGATGCGACAACGACCGACAAGATTTTCGGCGACAGACCGGATTTGCATCGCCTATGTGGAATGGGAGCCGGACAGGATCAGCACCGTTGCAACTTCGTGGCCGCGGAGGTTACCGAGATTTCCACCCTCGCCTACACAACCCCTTGGTTACGACCACTACCGGCCCCTTGGTCACAGCGTACTAGATGCCCTCATGGACGAGAAAACAAATTCCACCAACCAACTGGAACGGAAACTGGATGCTGTTGTGGGGTGGAGAACAGATATGGATGCCGACAGACAGGAAGCAGCAACAGGCAACGTGCGGCAACGCTTCCGGGAACTGACACCCGCAGTGCGCGAGGCCTCGCGCACTAAACGTTACGAAAAACAGGTATGTAATGCGATGTGAGTGCGCGAGGCCTCGCGCACTGAGTAGTTCGCTAAGTCCCGTGGAATTGGTTACAACAAAGACGGTTGTTGAACAGATTTGCGAAAACGACCTGCAAAATACCGTTTCGACTGATTTCAGAGTTCAAATGACCGTGTTTCATGTCATGCCATTTGCCCTTTTCAGGTATTTTTTGGCATCATGAGTCAACCAGGGTCGCCAGAATGTCCAGCACCAGACGCAGAGGCCATGGAGTCGTCACCAGAGACCGACCAAGGGGACACGCCGAAGAAAGGACGCAAAAAGAAGGGTGAGAAGAAGCCGATACCGGAGATGAAGCTCACAATCAATGTGCAACAGTGGCTGCGGCAGGAGAATGGTAAAGCCGTGAAGGTAAAGATTACTGATTTGAAAATTGACAAGACCAAAGAGCGCGGACAGATCCGATCCATCAACTATGACGACGTTGCCAAGAAAGTGACGGGATACCAAGCACTGCCACCACCTGGACCGTTGCGCGTAACGGCATGGGAGGATAGTGGTATGACTCGCTTCGCGTTCGATCGAAGACGTTTCTTCTCTTTGCTTCGGTACATGATTTGCTCAACATGGCACAGAAACATGCAGAAAGATCCAGGAACTGCGGCTCGCAGAAGGCAAAGAATTGGAGGACTGGCAGGAGTTTTGCTACGTTGACATTCTGAAGTACGAAACGCCTTGGAGGATCCGGTCCAAAGTTGCAGGATGGCAACAAGCTGGCAGCCAGTCTGTGAGGGCGATTCCGCTGTTCGAGGCGCTGGACAACATGTTGTTGTACATGGAGGACCAGAAGCACGGAAAAGACCACAAGATTCCGAGCGGTTTAAGATTGCTGTTGTCCAGGCTGCCGTCAACTCTGCGTTTCTTGCACCCGAGGCTTTGGAGAAAGCAGGACACACACTATGTATTCGTGTATCGCACGGTTATAGTGCGCGAGGCCTCGCGCACTCCATGACAGTGTTTTCCCTCGCAGCACTCGACATTGAAGAACTGGAGGGACATGTTCTCCCTGGCGTATTACTGCGGCCGTGAGGCGGTTACTGGTATGAAGGACCTCGAGAGTAGGAGCAAGAAAGAGGACGTTACAAGGAATGCCTTCAAGAAGCTGGAGGGGCTACATCTACCAAGCTTATTGCAGAAAGTTTGTGCACACATGAACCTGAAGGACTCGACCTTACGCTCCACCCAGAACTACATTGACGCGCTGATTACGGAACAATGGGTTATTTTCCATCTTGACCATCCAGACAATAAGCAGTATGTCAATCAGACCGCAGGTATGCGTCAGTGTCGCAGCTTCAGTGCGCGAGGGCTCGCGCACTCAACCATCTTTTTCACATCCGTACAGCTGCCGATGCGAAGATCGGACAGAAGTCGCAGCACTAAGCACGACGCAACTGAAAATTGGGCTGGGAAATTTGGGTTATTGGGAGGAGGCAAAAAGTACGAGGTTTCGGTCGCCGTGGCCAAAGTGGAAGACATTGACCGGTGCACCTCTGTGGCGGACTGGCTACAAGGGCGCACCTCCATCACCGCAGACGCTGGCCGTGCGGAAACAACTGCAAAGGAAGACTGAGGCACCATCATTGGCACCGCCACAGACACAGCTGAGTACTGGCGATGTGATCAATGTCTCCAAGCAGGATGAGCAAGGGAGCAAATTCGCTTTGACGGCATGCCGTATTGAGGATATTGAAGAGACACCACCAGCCCGTTTCCGGGATCTGCAGTACCCGTTGTGGGTCATCAACGCTGGGCTTTTCGTTGAATATGACTCTGCAGGATTTGCTCCGAAGTGGCTGTTCGATGTGATGATGCTGGGGAAGGACGTCATTTTCTATGGCGAGGCTGATGTTGTGCACCGTATTGGCCGCGACATGCAGAGGCTGTGGCGTATGGAGAAGGACAACGATCCAAGCACAGTGCCATTCTACTGAAGAGGTTGGGGGGTGGGCACGGTGATACCTCCAAGCTTCCCTTGGCATGCACAACCCCAATCCCATGAAAATCCAAGAATTCCTCTTGAAATTCGTGCTGAAGTACCATCAGTTTGGGTTTCCCGAAAGAAATCTGTGATCCTTGCCTCGGTCATGACACAATCTGGCGTCCTAGGCAAGAGATGAGGGTATATGTAGACAAAGGCAACATGTAGACTAGTATTATGTACATGTATCACATCTAAACTATAAAATAGCTTAGAAAAGAGGACAAAATGAAGGCGACGGCGTCGCCGCCATCAGAAAAACTGACGGCTACGAGTCGTCGCCATCAGGATCTCCACTGAGATCCTGCCAAAACTGGGCCAAACAGTGGTTTTTGGGCGAGAAACAGTGAAAAATAGTGATTTTTGAGTCAAGAACACTCTTTTCCCGTGTCTCCCCCCAACGCGTCGCGTAGCCGACACGACGCGTTTCAGCCCCATATCAAACCATATATGAAGAGGGCCACTGTTGGGCCCTACGCTGGGCACCTGGTTGATTCCTGGAATCAACTCAGGATTTTTTGAAAAAATCGTGAACGTGACCAATTTCGCAAAAATTGAACCTTGCGGAACGCCGCAAAAATGGTCACGGCATATTTCTGTATTTCTGAAAATAATATATCAATAATAAAATTGATTGAAATCCTCAAAAACCGAGAAATAAAACTCTGAAATGGAGCTGCCGGTGCAGGCGACGAAGGTCGGCGCCGAGCCCAAAAATGACGATTTCTGGGGTATTTTACAAGAAGTCCCCAAGAAATCAGTGAGATCTCAATGGGAGATGCTGAAATTCAGCATCCCCAAGCACCACTATCACTGTGGCGCCAGCGGGTAGGGTGGAGGCCACCCTACCGCTTCACTACCATGCCCGGTTGGCGGTATACTCTTCGTTATCGGGTCCCGTGACCAGCAATATGTATCAGTTCGACGAGCACTGTATGTGGATCGGAACAACGAGTAGCTGGGATAAGCAGGTATATCTGCTTCTTTCGCCGGTTACGATGCCGTTGTGTGCGCGAGGCCTCGCGCACTGCTGCCTCTGTTATTCGTCTTTATTCATCACATTTACAGTTGCCGAACTATGTGACGTATTCCGCTCGACGTTTCGAAGAGATGCAGAACAAGAACCTCGGTGGTTTCATGCCTCTGATTCACGTGCTGTGGTACCTGGACAAATATCTTTTCGACAGTGGGCATGCTGATGCAGTGGTTGTTGTGGACGACACGCCTGACATGGCCGCAAAGATTGCGATGTCGGACCAGTCGGGGATGACTAAAGTGGGGTTTCTGGCTGTGTCAGCGATCAAGCAAAATGACCTTGCGAATGCCGTTGGAGGTGCTCTGCAGCATGCGATCATCATGCGGTACATGTTGGAGGCTGATCAGACGGAGCAGGGAGCAACAGCTGCAACTTGGGATACTCAAGAAGAGTGGCTTCTGCTCGGCATTCCACTGTGGGTTCTGGACAGCAGCCGAGGATATGAAGGGCACCAGAAGGTGCATGCTGCAGAAGCCGTCCAGGAAGATGTCGTGACTGAGGCCCCCGCTAACGACACTGAGCCTGTTGCGCCTGCACCTACCTTGCCAATGCAAGCCAAGGTGAAGAAGACTGCCAAAGTTATACCAACTGAGGGTACTGCAGCCGGGAAAGGAACCCCTTCGAGTAGCAAGAAGCAGGCGAAAGGAAAAGACAAGGAATCGGACAAGCCAGGAGAATCAGACGACGACGATGCCGACGAGGAGGAGGAAGAAGAGGATCCGGAGCAAGTACTGGAGACCCAGCCGAAGCGCAAGCGGGGACCCGCCGCTCACTTCGACGCAAGTCTCGAATCTGGTAAGGACCAGCCGAAGAAGAAAGCTAAGACTGCTGCGAGTGCTAGTGCAGAGTTCAAGCCGCCCTCGCGTTCTGGTGCCCAGCCGTCTCCTGGTACCGTTGCCTCCCCAAGTGGGACAAGTGCGGTGGCAAGAAACCTGGATTCCAGGTTGGCTAAGGTTGCTGGTCTGAAGAAGAAATAAGTCACCATTAACCCAAGTGTTTCGCCTCTTTTTGCAGTCATGTGTGCGCGAGGCCTCGCGCACTCGCCCTGACGCGAATGCAATTATATGCCCTTAAGGGCTTGTACATTTTTGCCGAGGTTTTTTTTCAGTGTTTGTACGTTCTGCACTTCCTGTCCTGTTTTTGCCGTCTTCTGTACACAATTGTGTCCGTGACCTTGAGTGCGCGAGGCCTCGCGCACTCAGGTACATAAAAAAGCAATTTGTTTCGCAGCACAAACATAGCTGCAACTGGAAACCCGCAGAATGTCATTTTTGAAAATGAGCTCCCGAAAAGGCACGCACAAGTTGGATTTTGAAATAAAAAACGACAAGATTGGTAAAACACACCCTTCAAATCAGACAAAATAATAGTTTATTTTGATAAACAAAAACTGGAAAAAAGCAGCAAATTTGGTAAAATTGTATTTTTTCGGTGGTATCTGAGTCATGTGTGCTGCAAATGTTCAAAAAGAATAGTTTTTCGGGCTGTTGTTTTTTGGGTCCTTCTCTTCCAAAAGGGGGTGCAGTTTGCGTGGGCTAAGCTTGTGCTTGCCTGTCTGCCGCCTCTGCTGGGCTAGGGTTCGATGATGAAAAGATCATGCCCGCCACCTATAGTGCACCTTTGCTCTGCAAACCCCCAACCTTCCCCTTTTTGAAGTACCAGAATTCATTTTTGGCAGTCTCAAACGTTCATTTGTAACCTGCCAACAACAAATATCCACCTATTTCCACATCCAATTTCAAACTGCTCAGTGCTGCGCAGCCTCTCTCTAGTCAAGGCCCTGGCTGCACAGAGTTTAGCCCACACCCATGCTTCCACACGGAACCGGGATATTGTGGTCTTGCTGGGGAGGGCGGGGTCACTGACGTCAAGACGTAAACCGATAGCAACTTTCTGAATACCACTTGAACGTTCGCGCCCACCAACTCGCCTCTGCAGCAGCCTGTAGTACATCTACCTAATGCCCGCACCATACAATAAACCATGGTTCAATTGTGGCCTCTGACATTTTTGAGCTACGATTTAAGATTCTTGATAGTCCTAGACACAGCCTCTGGTCGTGCTTTCGAGTTACAACAACTGTCCTACCATTTCGCAGCTTTGCGCTGTGAGTTCTTCAGTGCTTCGTGTCGCTCGTTTAGACGGGCTTGCGGCTTTCGACACCCTCTCTTCATTGTTGCACATCTGGCATTGCTTGCCTTGGACTTTCGCTTCAGCTTCTCACTAGCCACTTTGAACTTGTTCCGAAGCGGCACATGCCACAAAGCCATGAAGACCCGAGGCGCAATAAATTTCGCAACAGAGGTAGCACAGCTGAAGACGCAACAACACGCATGTAAATGTCAACAAGCGGCATATCTCTAACGGCAAACAGCAGCTACTTCAAATCTGCAGTGGCAGAAAGCTGCAACTCTCAGTAAAGTAACCTTCGAATGAAGTTTTGCTCGGCCTACAGTAAGGCACAGGTTGGCGAACATGAATGCGACAAAAAGATGTGAGTTGACAGCACTGCAAACCGTTTAGTAATGATACCTGTTTAATGCTCTGAGCTCTGTCGAACAGTAGCGCCTCCAAAGTCCAAACATGACGTTCCAAATCTACAAGCCTAGGCAATAAAAGGTGGTCCAGAGTAAAAAAATTCACTACCATGAGTAAGAAAAAGTCACTACCATGTCTTTCTTGGAGGGCTTGATCCAGGCCAAGCCCCCCTTAAAACCCCTCTTGTTGATGCTAAAACTTACTTAAGTATTTTTATCCCTCTTTTGAAGCTTTAAGTACACTTTCTCAAAGTAACTAGGGTTATAACCCTAGCCCCCCCAATGAAGTTCACCCCTACCACTCAACTGAGCGGAGGTACCTTCCTTCATGGAGGATATACCGAAATAAAATAGGCATTTCATGCCTTAGGCCTTGGAGGTTAAGCCTAGTGGTCTCCCACCCCAAGACCCCTATACTGAATTGTTTCTACCACTTATTGTGGTTCTAGGTTTTAACTGTTTCTGAATTCAGTTGCTTGGCCAAGTCATAATCTGTGTCTGGCCTAACTCCTTTGCCGCATATTCCAAACCAACTCCATTTCATCCAAAAGAGTGCACATGAAGTGCTTGAGGCTAATTGGGAATCAAGAGTCATGCCAGTTTTCATATAAAAATCATTTGTTTTATCCTTTTGTGATTGAATCTTTGTACCTGCTTTGTCTATCTGCAGCCCTTCTGTGTTACACTGGACTTCAAAACTATTCATTCATTCGATCCACATCCTGTTCTTGCTCTACTTGCTGCTTTGGTTTGGGTTTTCAACTTCAAAACCTGCAGGATTTCATCAAAATATCTAGGGCACTAATCAAGGACATCTTTCCGGTAGCAGAGGCAAACCCTGAGTACCTTTCGAACCGACTCTGAGCAGGAGCACAAGAAAAGCACACTGAAAAGCACATTGAACATGTCCACTCAACCGTCCTCCCGAATCTAGCCGATCAGAAGTGTACAAGTCCAACTTGGCAGTGTAGCCCACCCAAAGAGTGAACCGCCACTCAGAGCAGCATCTGGGTCTCAGGAAGATCCAGAGCACAGAAGGGCGAATCAAAAACCGCCCAGAACAACCCCTTTAACCATGGAGACCTTAGCGGCCCATGGTGAGGAGAGCCTGCAACGGCTCCGCAGGCGAGTCGAAGCCTCCATCGCCCGGTCGGCCTGTCCGGCCTCTTCTTCTACGGTTCTTGGAGGTCCTGAAGAACAAGAGGACCTACGAAGGAGGATGGACGAGTTTATGCTCCACGAGGAGTACCACAAGTCCACCGTAGGGGAAGATGGAGAAGTACCTCTTGATGCCCTCGGGTCTCCGCCTCAAAGTGAGATGGGTTCCTTCCTTTATTTGGGGCCATCTACAGAGATAGCGGACACAGTGTCACTACCGAGACGACCAAGAGTACAAGAGCACGCGGAAGCATGGCATCATGACGTGCCGACAAATTCAATGCCTCCTGAAAAGAGTCTGGATCCTCTTCACCCAGAGCCCACCTATGGGGCTCTGGATTGCACGGCCGAACGTTTGGCCAACTTTCTATCCGGATCTGAAGACCCGGATGTGACAGCTCTGTCAGAGGCTGTCAAAGCAAAATTGGGTATCTCCCAACCCTTACCCAAGCCAGCACTACTCTCACCTTCACCCGGATTGAGCAGGTTGGCTGATGATCTCAAAAGATCGAGGGTGTCCAGGTTGCTACCTAGTGTCACTTGCCCCAGCCCTTTTCATCCTCGCGCTAGGACAGTCCCCATTGCTGAATTACAGGATGTGCCTGTGACAGAGACTGAGAAAAGAGGGCTGTCAGCCCTGGCACCCCTTGCCGGCGTATCTCCCCCCTCCTCAGGCCTAACCTCAGGGGGTGGGAAGACTGGCAGACCCATTGCACAGGCGAACATTCAGCTGGAGTTGCCTGAGTTCGACCCGAAAAATCTGCCAGAATGGGCAGAAGAATTTGCTGAGTTTCTTTTGCTAACTGGCCAATCCACTGTGGATGTAGCCACTAAATGCTCACTGCTGAAACGCTCATGCAAAAAGAAAAATTTGCCAAAAAAGGTGAAACCGATTATGAAAACCTGTTCCACATGGGCTGAGGTACTCCAAAGAGTGGAGAAAACATTCCCAGTCTATGAGACTGACCTCAGTGTGCGCACACAGATAGAGGAGCTACCTATGCTCCCTGAGTTTCCTTCCGCTGCGCGAGTCTCTGAATACGTGTGCGACCTGGAGTATCTGTTTTCACGGATGAACGTGGGCTCCTATGGAGCCACTGAGGTAGGTAGGTAGGTAGGTATCTTCGGGAGCTCGGGATGCCTCCTTTGACATTGCAGGAAGAAGGTCTTACCAAGGGGACATCCTGTCCCTCCCACTGCCCTATGTCAGGTGCCTCTTGAGCCGCTCCCGCATGTGCTTGGGAAGGCATCGTCGCGGCCACCCGGTCCATGTGTCCCAGGTGGGAGGGTGTCCCCACATGTGTCCATGGGTAGGGCCACATGCCCCCTCCTTTGGGCGGCAGCTCTGGGGGGCTGCCCAGCCGTGTGGAGTATCTCTCACCACAAGGGGTATTGTTCCCGCTTGTCTACGGTACGACCGCCTCACCCTTGTGGCTTGAGTTGCGGGGCCACTCTGCTTGGCAGGTGACCCCCTCCTGGACTGTGTACCGGCTCGCCTGTCACCGGTTGCTTCCATGGCTCCGGGTGACGTTTGCCATGGTCCCCGATGCAGCCTGGCCGGGCTCGGACCAGTGGCCTTGGAGTACCGCTCCTGCCACTGGTCCGGTGGGTCGGCTGGGTCGCCCCAGTGCGTCCGACCCATGGGGTATTGGTTCTTTCCTGTCCCTCGGCCGCCCTACATGTGTGCAGCGTCCTGGGCCGTTGGGCTCCTGTTCACCGGTGTGCCCGCGCGGTTTGCTGTGGTGCGTCTGCGGTGTCCTGGGCCAGCTGGCTCCTGTTCACCGGTGTGCTCGCTCGGTGTGTTGTGTTGCATGTGCGGTGTCCTGGGCCACTGGGCTCCTGTTCACCGGTGTGCGTGCTGTGTGCGGTGCGCGTGTGCCATGGGTGGTTGTGTCCCTCTTCTTCCCCCCCTAATTTTCGTTTTTTTTTTTTTAAAAAAAAAAAAAAAAAAAAAAAAGGAAAAAAAAAAAGAGGAAAGCAGGGGCGTGCGTACACTGCAGGCACAGGCATGGGCAGCTGGTGCGGCGGTGCTATAGCGTTGTGTCCTCTGGCGTGTGTCGTCGGTGCTGTGGCGGCGGTCGCGCCCCAGGGGTGCGGCTCGCGTGTCCTGATGTACACCGGTATGGGTCAGGGTGGGTTTGGTTAGGTGTCTCTTTGCTTCTGGTGCTGGCTGGTTAGGCGGCTGTGTGGGCTGTGGCTGTGGGCTGTGTCTACGTATTTCCCTCAGCGGGCCTGGTTTGGAGTCAAGGGTTGACGGTTTCGGGATGTGGCTCGGGTTTGATTTGTGTTGGGGCTTCGGCTCGGTTAGGCTTGGGTCAGGGTGGGTTTGGTGAGGTGTCTCTTTGCTTGTGGTGCTGGCTGGTTAGGCGGCTGTGTGGGCTGTGGGTGTGGGCTGTGGTTACGTTGTTCCCTCGGCGGGTTTGGTTAGGAGTCAAGGGTTAGCGGTTTCGGGGTGTGGCTCGGGTTTGATTTGTGCTTGAGTTCTGGCTCGGTTAGGCGGTTGCGCGGGGCCGGGCGTGTGGGTAGCGGCGTCCACGGGGTCGTGTGCCCGAGGCGAGTGCGGGGTGGTGCGTGCGGGCCGGCCGTTGGCCGGTGGCCTCACTGGGAGTCCCACACGGAGGGGTCGACGGGCGTGCCGGGGGCGTACGCAGCGTGCAGGTTGGGCAGCAGCGGGCGCACGTGCAGGGCGTCGGCGTGCTCGATGGGGACCTCACTGAGGACCGAGGGGTTGGCAGCAAGCAGTATGCGATGCCCGGGAGGGGTGGCGGCGAGGAGCGGGAGGATGTCTGCGGCCCGCGACGTGGGGGTGAACACGACGTGTGCCGGGTGCGGCCCCGGGAGCGGTGTTGGGGGGGGCGGGACCACAGGACGGCGGTCTACTGTGAGGCGATGCTGTGGCGCAGTGTGTGGGGCTGGGTGCTGGGCGGCGTGGGGACGTGTGGCGGGAGGGGGGGGGGCGGGGCGGTGGCGTGGGAGGGGGCACGGCGGAGGAGTGACGTCAGTGACGTGTGTGTCGTGCTGAGGGTGGGGAGGAGCCCACGTTATCGGGTCCGGGTTCGGCGCCTTTGGGCGTAGTGGTGCTCGTTGTCGTGTGCGTTGGCTTCCTTCGGCGTCCGGTTCGTTTGGCGACTTCTGGGCGGGGCCTGGCGTGGCGCCCCGTGGTGGTGGTGTGCTGGGTAACGGGGTTAGATGGCGGCGCCGCTGGCCGGGGGGTCTGGTGCGTCGTGTTGTGTGGCGCGCAGGGCTCCTGGGGTGCTGTGGGTGTCGCCGGTGTCGGTGCGTCGACGCTTGTGGGGTGGTGAGGGGGTGTGTGCGTGCGGGGCTGGGCTTTGGGTGATGTCCCACAGGCGGATGCCGTCTCGCCGCGTTTCCTGGAGGGTCTCCCGCAGGCGCCTGAGGACGTACGGGTGGTCCTGGGGCGCGGGGAGGTTGCGGGGCTGGACTCCCAGGGGGTGGACCGCATCGGCCAGCATGGCTTCCCATGCGGCCTGCGGCATCCACCCCCCTGCCGGCCGGAGGCGGTCGTTCTCCACCGACCCCTTGCGGGGCCGATGGACCAGGCCCTCGAGGGAGGGCTCTCCCCGGGCCCACTTCCGCAGCTCCCAGAGCTGCGTGTGGGTCCAGCGCTGCCACCACTGTTCCTGGGCGGGCCTGCGGTCGTGGGCGGAGGAGTGGGCGTGGCTGGGTGTGACGGGGTCGTGGGGACCGGCGGCGGCGGCGGGCCTGGGGGATTCCTCGTAGTCCTGTTCCGTGGGGGTGCGTGGGGAGTGGGGGTGCACGCGGATGTGGACCCGCGGGTGGGCGCGTACGGTCTCCGCCTCGGGGTTGGGCGGGGATTCGCGGCGGCGGCGGTAGTGGGGCATGCGTTGCATGTGGGCTGTCATTGGGGGCCGGTAGGGGGGCGGGGGCGCTGCTGGTGGACCCTGGCGTTGTTCCGGCTTGGTCGGGGGCGGTCCGTGGGCGTGGGGTGCGGGCTTTGGGAGGTGGTGGGACGAGGCGCGTCGCGCTTCGGCCGCGGCGCGCTCCGCCATGAAGGTGGTGGCGGTGGTGTCGGTGACGGTGGGGGGGCGCCGCGCTGGGCGCTGCTGCCTTCGGGCCTGGGACGGCTGGGGCCGGATGTCGTAGAGGACATCCTCGGGGGGCCGGGCTCGCGTTGCCGTCGTGGCGCCGGGTTTGGGCTTGGGTTTGGGCTTGGCTGCGGGTCGCCGTTTGG
This sequence comes from Eutreptiella sp. 'Long Island Sound 2002', assembly GCA_964036045.1. Lineage (NCBI taxonomy): Eukaryota > Euglenozoa > Euglenophyceae > Eutreptiales > Eutreptiaceae > Eutreptiella > Eutreptiella sp. 'Long Island Sound 2002'. The sequence goes on from OZ038384.1 coordinate 40,299,379, forward strand.
CGGCGGTCTTGGGCTTCGGCTGGGTCGTGGGCGTGGGCTTCGCCGGGGCGCGGGCTTTGGCGGCGGCGGGGCTGCTCACGGTGGGGGCGGGTTTGGAGGCCCGTTTCGGAGGTGTCCCCCGCGGCCTGGGGGGTGGAGTGCTGCACGAGGACGTGGTGGTGGTGGTGGATGAGGTGGTCGTGGTGGTGGAGGTTGTGGAGTCGGAGGCGGAGGAGAGGGCCGCGGGAGACGGCGGAGGGTCCCGGGCCTCGGGGGCGGGCGTATGATGCTGGGTCCTGTAAGTAGCGAGAACGAGGGTGCAGGTTCGGGCATCGGGCGTGTGCGCGCGTTTTCCCTGGTGATCCGTGCGTGCTGGTGCTGGCGTGGCGGCGTTGTCCTGGCCGCGCGGGCACGTGGGTTACCCGGGGGGTGGCCATCTCTGCTCCAGGACGTGGGGGTGTGTTTGCTGGAGGTAGTCGAGGGTCCGGAAGAAGCATCGCTGGATGCCGGGCATGTCCTCCTCTGTGAGGTGGGGGTAGTTTTGGGTGGGGGTGTGGGGGCCCGGCCATAGCAGCGCCATGAGGCGGGCTGCCACCATGTACGGGCATAGTTGTGGGGTGGTGGGGCGTGGGGGGGTGGGTCCCTCGCGGTTTCGGGGGGCTTCCCTCTGCTGGGGGCGCAGCGTGACCACCCACACCCATCGGTCCGTGGGGATCCCCCAGGTCCGTTGGGTCCACTTGGCGAGGCAGTACATTGCCCTACCAAGGCCCTGGCAGCCGCTGCGGATGGAGAGCAGCGTGTCCAGGGATGCGGGTTCCCACGTGCCCCAGATGTGGGGGTCGTCCGGGTCGTCCCCCCTGGCGTACGTGTCGGGGCCTGGGTTGTGTAGGGGGGGGGTGTAGTCGGCGGGGAGGAGGGAGTCGGTGCCGTGTACCACCCAGTGGTCTGTGGGTGCGTCGTAGGTGGTGGTGGAGAGGGTGTAGTGCAGATTGTACATGAGGGTCATGTACGTGGAGGGGGCTGGCTGCTGTTCGTCGGGGGTGGGGATGTCCCCCGGGACGTGGTGCCGGAAGTTGCTTAGGGAGGCCATCCGGGCTACCCATGTTTCCCGCACCCACTCTTTGGTGCTGTCGGGGCTGGCGTCGGGTGGGGGGTGGGCCATGTTGGGCTCGCGGTAGCGGGTGCGGCCCCGGGTGCTGTCCCGCTCCGGCACGGGATGTCCGACCAGGTGTCGCCCCCAGTCGATGGGGGGCACCCAGATCCGGCTCCCCGTGGGGGGGGGGCTCTCGCCGTCTGGGGTGGCGCGTGGGGGGCGCTCGTGTCGGGCGACGTGGAGGAAGGCGTCGAAGAGGAAGTCTCTGACGCCCTCCCCCAGGGTGGCCGCCTGGACCAGGGTGGCCGCCCGGATGGGGGTGCTGGTGCCGGAGGTGCGGAGGTACAGCACGACGTCCTGTTCCCCGAGTCCCCGGAGGTGCTGCCGTACCGCTGCGGGGTTGTGTAGGGCGTAGGGTCCGGCCGGTGCGGCGACTGGTGGTGCGGGGTGTGATGGGGGGGGTGGTGTGGGTTGGGGGGGGTGGTCGTCGTTGTCGCGCGTGGGGTCCGGTGATGGGGTCTCTTGTGGCGGTCGCGGGAGGGGGGATTCGCGGTGGCGTGTGTCGGCGGGGGCATCGACGTCGATTGGCTGGTGCTGGCTGCCGCGTGTTGTGTCCGTGGCCTGGTCTCGGGGGGGGGGCGGGGGGGGGGGTGGTGCGGGGGTGGCGCTGTTGGTGGTGGGGGGGGCGGGGGTGGCTGTTGCGCTGGCTGGGGGTCTGGGCGTCCCTGTGGGTCGTGTGGGTGTTGCGTGTGTGCGCCGTGTGGCCCTTGCGGTTCCTGACTGGTTTTGGTGCCGGGGTGTAGGTGGGAGGCGGCCGTATGAGTGTCCGGGTGGGGCTGTGGTCCGTATGTAATGGGTGGCTGCTGGTGGATGGTGCTCGCTGGTATGGGGTGTGGGTGGGGGGGCTGCTGGTGGTGGTGGGGTGGGGGGGGCGGGGGTGGGTGTTGTGCCGGCTGGGGGTCCGGGCGTCCCTGTGGGTCGTGTGGGTGTTGTGTGTGTGCGCCGTGTGGCCCTTGCGGTTCTTGACTGGTTGCGGTGCCGGGGTGCGGGTGGGAGGCGACCGCATGAGCCCCCGGGTGGGGCTGTGGCCCGTATGTGATGGGTGGCTGCTGGTGGATGGTGCTCGCTGGTATGGGGTGTGGGTGGGGGGGCTGTTGGTGGTGGTGGGGCGCTCCTACCAGGCCCTGGTGTTGCTGGTGTGCGTGCGCGGCTCCTCGCGGGTCCATGGGGGTGTACCGTGGCTCGTACGTCGTGGGCCCGTGTAGCGGGGGCGGCGGGTGGTGCTGGACCGCGTGGTGGTGGTGTGGAGGGTGTGCCAGTTGTGTGTGGTACCCCGGCGTTGGTGGGTGTGGTGGCAGGGGCTGGTGGTGGTGGAACACGTGATGGTGTGGTGCGGTGATGTGCGCTATGTGGGGTGGGTGGTTCGCGGGGCCTGGTTGTGCTGGGGCGTGGTGGGGATGTAGGTGGTGGGGGTCGCTGTAGCTTGGGGGCATTAGGGGGTAGGGGCTGGGAGGGACGGGGGCGCGGTGGTGGTGTTGGTGGTGCCATGTCCCCTGGCTCTGCGCGTACGGTGGTCCTGGCATGGTGTGGACGTGTGTGGGCGGTGGTGGCTGACTGGGCTGCACGGTTTGGGTGCTGCGGTACGGTGGTGGTGGTGGGCGTTGGTGGTGGTGGTGTTGTTGGTGTGCCCCGGCGGTCTGGGCGTGGGGCGGTGCGGTGTGGCTGGACCCGGGCCTTGGTCGGGGCGTCGCGCCCTGCTGGCGGGCGCGTTGGCGGGCCCCCTGGTGCCGGTGTTCCTTGGTCTTCTTGGCCTGGTGGGTGTCGGGGGCGGGTGAACCTCCCTGTCCCCGTGGGGGCGACGGGGAGCGGGCGCGCCAGCGGTGTGCCTCTTGGAGGCTCGTCTTGAGGCCTTTGACGTAGGCCTCCTGGTCCGTGAGGCCCATCCGCGTGGCGGTGGCCTCGTCGGGGGCGGCCAGGTGGGCGTCCCGAAAAGACGCCCAGCCCTCCGGGGGCGTCTGTTGTGCGGGGTGGGGGTGGTGTGCCGGGTAGAGGAGCGCGCTGAGGGGGTAGGGTGTTCCCTTCCGTCGGCCGAGGGCGTTTGCGAACCGGCGGCACGTGGTTCGGAGGTAGGCTGCTATCTCCTCTGGTGCCGTGTCGGCCCACGCTTCCGGCGTCAGGGCTGCTGCTTGGGGGGCCGGGAGTTGTGGGTCTGGGAGGTGTAGGTCTCGGTGGTGGAGGTATAGGGCGAGGAGGATGTGGCGGGCCGCCACGTTCAAGCCGCCTCCGCTGTGGCGTAGGGGTGGGCTGTGGGGGGGCAGGGGTGTGTTGCCCGCGGCCACGGCTATGGCCCATGCGTGGTCTGCCGCGTCCGCCACTTAGTACCCTCCCAGTTGGTCCCGGAGAGTGTCGGTGAGGTACCGGAATGAGCTGGGGTGGCTGGCGGGGGGGGGTGCGGCTGGGGCCGCGGGCCGTTCGCGGTGGCGGGGGTTGAGGTCCCCGCAGTGGGGGCAGTGGGTGAGGCGGTGCGCGGCTCCCAGGCAGACCCAGTGGTCTGGGTTGCAGGGCAGGGCTGTCTGTGGTAGCCGCTGGTGAACGCAGAGGGGACATGCGGTGGCTGGTGGTTGGTGGTACCTGTGGACGGACGGCGGCGTGGGGGGATGGGGGCTGGTGGCGCGCGCATGCTGGTGGGAGCGTGTGCGGTGCCTGTGGCGCCCGTGTGTGCTGTGCCAGTGCTGTGCTCGGTGGACGGTGTGTAGACGTGGTGGGGGTTCGGTGTTGGTACGTCACGGGGTAGGTTCTCATGGTTGGTAGAACAGGAGTTTGAGGAGGTGGGATTGGTCTGTTGGGGGCAGGGTTGCCGCATGCTGCAGGTATTTGTGGGTGCGGTATGTGAGCTGCTCCGCCGTCTTGGCAACGGCCGTCCGCTGCATGTGCGCCGCCGTGGCCTGGGGGTCCTCCGCGTGGGTGCGTAGCAAGGTGTAGACGGCAGTGGGGACGAGTCCCCTGCGGACTGCCTCGAGCACCTCCGTCTGCTTGAGGACGGTGGTGAGTTGCTGGGTCGCCGGGGACTGCGCCAGCCATCCGGCGTGCTGTGCGATGGTGTGGGTTGGGTTCCAGTCTGTGAGGGTGTCCAGTCCTCTGTACAGGGGGCACGCCTTGAAGTGGTCCCATGTTTCTTCTTCCGCGTGGCTGCAGATGCATTTGGTGTTTCCTGCGGGGAGGTGGATCGAGCGGCGCGTATACCATCGGTGGTATCGGGTGAGGAGGGGAAGTTGTTCGAGGGCGAGTTGGAGTCGGGGCTTTTGTAGGTGTGCCGGGAGGCTATCCGGGCGTAGGGCGGAGTAGTAGAGGGGGGTGTGGACGGAGTTTTCGAGGCGTCGGAGGAGTTCGGTGTTCGCTGGGTGGCCCAGTGTGGTGGCCAGTTGCTGGATGGATGTGGGGTAGTGGTACTGCTTGTCTCGATCCGTGTACGGCGTGTCCTCGGGCATCCATTGGGGGGGCTGTGTGGCCAGGGGTATCGGGGGCAGGTGCTGCAGGTGGCTGTGGTGTGGGGTGTCCAGTCGCACGCGTTCGAGCCCTGGGGTGTGGTTGGTGTTCTGGTGTTTGGCCTGCGTGTCTGCGCGTCCATTGCCGTATGCGTAGCGGTGTGACTCCTGCTTGATGATGTGTAGGGCGTCCTGGGGGTGCATGCCCTTGAAGGCCATCCATAGTCCCAACGCTTGTGTGGTGAGGCCGGACTCGAGTGCTTTGTGGAGGGGCAGGTCCGCAAGGCGCCTGGTGAGGTGGATGTCGACCGTGGCGTCCACGACTACCCAGATGTTGCGGGGCCGGACCGCCGTGGGTGGCGGTGTGGCGGTGATGGCGTCTGCCATGGTGCGCAGTTCGCCGTGGGAGGACGCCCCAAAGATGGTGGTCCCGGTGTGGTGTTCCACGTGGAGGCCGTCCGCGTGCCGGGTGACGCGCACGGAGGCGCAACCGACCGTGGGGGTGCGTTGCTGGGTGCCGGATGCGTCAGTGAAGTAGATGATGTCGGTGTCGCTGGGTATGGGTAGGCGGGCGATTGCTGTGGGGTGATAGATGTAGATGGGGTTCCCCTGGGTGGTTCTGGCGGTGATTTGCGTGGGTTGCAGTAGTGGCGCTGCATAGACGCCTATTCCCTGGGTGATGATGGCCTGGGCTCGTGGGGTGAGGCGGAGGAGGCCCCTGTCTGGGCGTCCCTGGGTGATATACGCGTACATTAGGTGGAAGAGGTATCCCGTATTGGGGTGGAACTTCTGGCACGTGATGGTCTGTCGCCGCTCCTTGTCGTCTTTGTCGCCGCGGAGGGTGGGGCATTTGTGCTGTAGGGGGCGCATGGGTGCCTCCTGAGGTCCTGCGCGGTGTGGGTCGCAGCGCTCGTACTCCATGGCTATGCTGTCCGGGTCTGCCCGCTTGTTGGTGAACGTCCATGTCGCCGTGGGTGTCCGGGTCCAGGCTACGTGCGCCGGGTGGTCTGGGGGTACCGTGTGAAACCAGGGGGAGAGCCATGCCTGCTGGTCGGCGGTGGCGGCGGCGGTGGGGGTGCGGTAGTGGGTGGAGATGAGGTGCAGCAGGGGCCATGGAGTGTCGAGGGCTGCCAGGCCGCAGTGCCAGCACGTGCGTGGTATGCCCTGGTCACTGTGTCTGACTGGTGGTACATCGGTCTCCGGTGCATTGTGTTTGGGGATGGACCAGGGGGCATGGTGTCGCTGGACGGTGCGGGTAGCATGTTTGTGGCCGTTTGGTGCTAGCAGCAGGATGGTGGGTCGTGTCCAGCCTTCCGCTGACGGGGTGGGTTCCCCCTGGGTCGTGCCGCCGTCGTTGGGGGTCTCGTGCTCGCTCAGGCGGGGCCGGGGGTGCTGGCGCTTGAAGGCTGTGTACGCCGTGTCGATGTCCTTGGGCCCCGGCATGTCGCGCCCTGCCTTCGTAGCACATGCGCGGAGGTACGCTTGGAAGACGTGGCGTGCTGGCGATTGTGGGTCGGAAAGGAACAGGGCGTGGTGGGCGTCGCATTGGGCCATGATCTTCATCTGTGTTGGGGTGATATACACTATGGTGATGGTGGCCCCTACGAGGCGCAGGGTGTCCACCTCGCCTGCCGGGTGTCGGTGGATGTCGGTGTGTGTGGCCACGAGTGGCCCCTGTTGATCGCAGTGGTGGTTTGTCAGGATGGCGTGTGTGTGGTGCGGTAGGAGGAGTTGTAGCTGGGCCCAGATGCCAGTGCCCACGGGGGTGGAGACGCCGTGTTGTGCCAGTATCCACCGGGGGCAGGTGTTGCGGGCCATTTGCGCTTCTTTTATGCGTATGGCTGCCGCCTCGCGAACTTCTGGTTGGTGGTTGTGTGTTACCCTGTGTAGGAGGTGTGCTGCGTGTTTGGCATAGGCCATGTCGACCAGGGCGCCCGTATTGTCTCCGTAGTAGCGCCAGTGGGCCATCATGGCCTCCTTGGGGAAAGACGTGGGCCAGCCTCCGTGTTGCGCCCATGCCTTCGTCACTGGCTGTCGAGCGTGGCGTAGTGCGTCTTGGGGGCGTGGGAGGTGCAGGGCTTGGTACCCGATGGCCGCGTTGAGCACTGCTTCCATGAAGTACGCCAGGCCCTGCGTAGACAGGAGGTCCCCCCTGGCAATTTGGGGTAGCCGAGCGAGGCGCTCTTCTAGCTTGCTTGGGAGTGTGATGTGGTGGTGCTGCGTGGCCTGTGTGACTCCCAGGTGGACTGTGGTGTCTTCCAGGTGTAGGGGTTCGCCTTTCCGGATGTGGGGGGTGGGGGTCTTGGCGTCGGCCAGCCCGACCGATTTGCGGGGGTGCACTAGGAGCTGGTGGGCGTCCAGGTAGGTTGTGGTGAGTTGGAGAATGGCGGACACTTGTTCGGTGGTTGTTGGTAGCCCTGCGTTCTCAGGGTCGCGGTGGCGGGTGGCCGTAGTGAGGAGGTTGTCATCTGTGAAGTTGATGAGGGGGGACCGTAGCGGGTATGGGGCGTACCCCGGGTATACCCGTGCTAGCTCGAATGCCAGTGGCAGGGTGACGAGGAGGTAGAGGAAGGGGCCTTCGGCGCCTCCCTGGGGGACCCCGCTGTCTGTGCCGGTCCAGGGGGTGAGGCCCGCGGCCGTGATGACGGCGTAGAGTCGGGTCTGGATGTACCCGGTCATGAAGGATAGGAATGGGAGGCCCATGGCATCCCATACCTCCGTGAGGAGCCGGTGTGGGGCGTGGGGGAACGCGCCTTGGACATCGAGGGAGGCGATGATCATCTCGTAGGGGTTCATGTCCAGTGCGGTGTCCTGGAGGAAGATGGCCTCGTGGGGGGACCTGCCAGCCGTGGCCCCCCACATGCTGGCGGGCACGTGGGCGAAGACCGCTGGCGCGATGCGGCCCAGGATGAGCGTCCACACCAGCTTGACCTCGGTGGTGGCGCAGACTATGGGCCGCCAGTTCCCCGGCTGCGCCCAGTCCCCCTTTTTGTAGAGGGGGTGGACCAGGTTGGCCCACTCAGGGGGGATGGGCGTGGCGCCCGTGACGATGTCCCACAGGCGGGCTGCCAGGCTGCGTTTGACGGGCAGGGTGAGACGTCGGTACGCTTCGGCCGGCAAACCGTCGACGCCGGGCACGACCCCCTTCTTCAGGCGGTCGAGGGCACGTTGCAGTTCGGAGATGCTGAAGGGGTCGTGTTCGATGGCGCGCCGCTGTTCCCGGTTGAAGACCCTGGGCACATGCTCGCGGATGGTGTTTCTGGTGTGGGGGTCGAGCTCGGGGAGGGCGTCCCCGTGTTGTGCCTGGAAGCTGTCCAGGACTGCCTGGAGGACGGCGTCGGGGTCATTGGTGAGGCCTCCTTCGGGGGTGCGTACCGCGTGGATGGTACGGCGCCCCGTGTCCTCCAGGATGCGGCTGACGTACCGTAGGGACTTGTACGGCGTGTCGCTTCTGCCGTATCTTTCGCGTTCCTGGGCTGCTGCCGCTATGCGGTGGGCGTGCCATTCCTGGAGTTGGTGGCGGCGGGTGGTGAGGAGCGCACGGAGGTGGGCGTCCCGGTCTCGTGCCTCCGGTGTGCTGGGGTGTAGCAGGGTGGCGAGTTCCCCTTTCGTGGTCCAGATGTCATGGACGAGTTGCTGGAGGGTGAGGTCTGGTGGTGCTCCCGTGTGGTTGGTGTCACGCTCCATGCCGCATGCTTGTGCCGCCCGGCGCATGGCGGTGGTGAGTGTCGGTGCACCCGGGCGGCGTAGGATGGCGTGTAGGGCCCTGTTATACCGGTGCCAGGCGCCGTGGTCGTCCTCGGCCGGGAACTGCAGTGTGGGTGGGAGGGTGTCGTCTGGCAGGGTGGCCGCGGGTGGGGGTAGGTTGGGGATGATGAGGTCGATGTAGAGGGGCCGGTGGCCCGTGCCTGTGGGCGGGAGGTCCCCGTAGGCTGCTTCGTGGACGCGCACCGTGGTTGGGTCCCCGAAGCACGTGTCGATGCGGGATGGGTGGGTGCCGGCTTGGTGGGGGTAATGGGAGGGTGTGCCGGTGAGTCCTGCCGTGAGGTCGGTGAGGCCCAGTTGGTGCATGGCGTCCCGGACAGCTGTGTCGGTGGCTGTGGGTGGGCCGGTGCGGTCGTCGTCGGTGGGGGCGGCGTTTAGGTCGCCTATGATGATGGTGGGTGCCAGGAGGGAGAGTCGGCGGTACGCCAGGCTCAGGGTGTCCAGGAAGTCCTTGGTCTCCTCCCCGAACGGGACGTGCGTGAGTAGCACGTTTAGCTGCCATCCGGGCCCCACGCACTCGTACGCCCCGAGGCGACCATCCACTCCGAGGTCGGGGTGGGCATGTACCGTGACTGACGTCTTGTGGTAGAGGGGTACCCCCCGTTCCCAGTGGGCGTGATATTTGTTCCCCTCCGGGTCCAGGATCGGTGCTGGTTCGGGTCGGTCTGCTTTGCGGAGGGCTTGCTCCAGGAATCCCAGGAGGTCTGCGCCTTGGGGGTGCGGCCCGGGCATGGCTTGCAGTGTGGCGGCCTTGGTGGGGTCGTAGGTGACCGCGGGCTCGTTGAGGATGTTGATGCGGGCGTGGGCTTCCGCAGGTGCCGGTTTCTGGGGACCGGTAGTTGGGGGGGCGGGCCGTGTCCGGCCCTGGCCCCGTCAGGCGTCGAGGAGGTCGATGACGCCCTGAGCTGCGGATGCCCTGCGGTTCCGCTTTTGGGGCTGGGGTAGGGCCCATGCATTGTGGACTTCGCCCGTGTACTCGGTGCCGGTGAGGTGCTCCGTGTCGGGGGTGCACAGCTGCATGGGGACCATCTCACGACCGGCTTGGTCTCGCCAGAGTTCGATGGTGCGCCCCAGCTTCTTGTCGTTGGGGGTGGCCGGGTCCCACTTGACGTGGATCTTGAACCTCTGGTGGTCCCCGGTGACGCGGTACCGGTGCTTGACCTCCCCTGCGGCCCATATCCACTTGGAGGGGCCCGCGGCCGTGGGGTACTCGAAGGGCAGCTGCACCCGGGTGTTGATGGCGTATTCGGGATACAGGGCAGCAGCTTCCTCTTTGGTCCAGCTCTTCGGCTTGGCCCTTGGCTTTGGCGCGGGTTTGGCCTGTGTGGGGGCCTTGCGCTTCTGCGCACCTTGGCGGCGCCGGGCAGCGGGTTGTCCCCGTTGGGGAGGTGCGCCCTGGGGCCGCTGCACGGGTGCGTGGCCCGGTGCAAACACGGGGTGTTCGCGGGCGGCTGGGACGTCGGGCTTGGACGTGGGGACGGGGTCCGTCAGCTGGAACACTTGCTTGGTCATGAGGCCAAGCACTTCCTCGGCCTCCTGCAGGGCGTCGGGCGGGTCCGTGGGCCAGGTGAGGAGCCGGTGCCCGGTGCCTGCCCCGTGGCGGCGCATGTGGGCCGTGTAGCGGGTGGCGTGGCGTGTCCACGCTGGGGTGCGTTCCGGGGGGAGGGGGCCTTCTGGCGCCCCCTGCGCCCAGTAGAGGGCGTAGTGCAGCGCTTCCCAGGCTGCCTCTGGGGCGTGGGGGACGCGTGCGGCGAGTCGCAAGCGGTCTCCTCCGCGTGGTGGGGGCGGGACTTCGCCGTCGGGGGCGTGTGCCGTTGCCCGTCTGACCTTGCCGTGGTCGTCCCATTCCACCGTCCACCAGGTGTCCCGGTGTTTGAGGATGTGGACCTCCGTGGTGGTCGGGGGGGCGTCCATGGCGTCCCAGCTGACGAGCTGGATGGGGCGGACCGCAGGGTGGGTCTTCGGGGGTGCTCGCATGTTGAGGATTTGGTGGATGTCCTCGGCGGTGGGGCCCGTGTCGGGGGCGTCCTGCGCTGCTTGGGCTAGAGGTGGGGAGGGGCGGTCCTCCCAGAGGCGGGATGCGGACGCCGTGGCGTACATGGCTGCGATCAGGACGTGTTCCGTCAGCCCTTCCACCATGAGGTGGTTTTCCCCCTCCAGGTCTCGGGGGATGGCGGCTTCCGCCTTTAGGGTGAGGAGTGCGATGGCGCGTTTGGGTCCAGGTGTGGCGTGTGTCGGCTCATCTGGCGGGCGTCCGTCGGATGGGGTGTGGGGGGGGCGCTTCTGGAAGGGGGATGGTCCCACCGCCAGGTGCTCGACAAGGTGTAGTGGTATGGCGTGGTGGCGGTCCGCTGCGGGCAGGAGGTAGGGGTGTGGGTCCCCGGGTACCGTGCCGAGGTATATGCCCCCCCTGTAGGTAGGGGTGGGCAGGGGTTGCTGCAGAGCGCCTGCGCATGGTAGTGCGCACCGAGAGAAAGATGTCCTTGAATTATGCCCTAGGTCTTTTGATGTATTCCTGCAAGTTGGTTTTGTAGTGGAAAACCCCAAACCAAAGCAGCAAGTAGAGCAAGGACTGAATATGGATCGAATCAATGAAATCAATGATTGGTTTTGGAATCCAGTGTAACACAGAAGGGCTGCATATAGACAAAGCAGGTATATGCACATAGATTCAATCACAAATGGATAATGCAAAAGGTTTTAAATGAAAATTGGTCAGACTCTAGTCTCAGTGGTTGCTATAGGCACTTCATGTGCACTCTTTTGGGTGAAATGGTGCTGGTTAGGACTGAGGAGCATAGATGTCAGGACCACACAGAAAATGACTTGGCCAAGCAACTGAATTCAGAAACAGTTACAAAACAGGACCACAATAAGTGGTAGAAACAATTGAGTATAGGGGTCTTGGGGTGGGAGACCACTTAGGCTTAACCTCCAAGGCCTACAAGCCTGTAAAGCCTGATTTATTTTGGTATGACCTCCATGAAGGAAGGTACCTCCGCTCAGTTGAGTGGTAGGGGTGAACTTCATGGGGGGGCTAGGGTCACAACCCTAGTTACCTTGAGAAAGTGCACTTTAGGCTACAAAAGAGTGATAAAAACACTTAAGTTTGTCTCAGCACCAACAAAGGGTTTTAAGGGGGGCTTAGCCTGGATCAAGCCCTCCAAGAAAGACATGGCAGTGACTTTTTCTTACTCCCCCCTGGAGTACTAGTCGATCAAGCTAGTAGGACCAAGGAAAAAGGCTCAAATATTCCCAAAATTACTTCAAAAAAATGCATTAAACTGACCAAAAATATTCTCATCACTTTATAGAAGCCTATCACACTGTAGGGACCCTTGAAAAACAGTGTAATGTACCGTGAATGATGTCCCTTCGAAGGGGCATTCCTCAAAAGTCGCCGGCGTGCGGCGAAAACTTTTGGAAAAAGTGTGGGGGCAGTGGGAATTGAACCCAGGACTCCCTGTCCAGAGCACATGTGTCTGTCCACTAGGGTACAGTCGAACGCTCTAATGCGGACGGTTATCGCCGTATAAAAAGCGTTTTTGTAAACGTCCTGACCAAGGGCCAGGGCGGAGCAATACTCCCAATGGAGGACACAAACCCCCAGGAGCTGGAAAAAATAGAAAATGGAACCAGCAGGGAGTGATTCCTGCGGTTTTGCGGAAGGGGTTGCGATTTAGCAAGTGAAATCGTTGAAAATCGACGAAACCACGCGGGAAATCGTCATTTTTGCACATAACTTAAAGTCGCAGACAAGCGCAAACGAAGCGGACGCCAAGAAAAGGGTTGCGCAAGCGAAAACGGCTTTTGGAAAAGAAGGTATGAGCCGTAGTTTTTAAAGTTTTAAAGAAAATTTTTGCACAGTTGCATCAAAATTTTAATAAACTTCAGAGTAAAGAATTCAAAATCAGCCCACACCACAGAGCAGTTCAACAACCCGTCCCTCAGGTATGTCTGTGTCACTTCACACTCACGCATTGCGTTCGTGTTAGTTGTTCCGTCAAAACGTTAGGGTTGTCAACGCTGTGCTCGATGGGGGGTCGGGTGTTCATCTCTCGTGCTCTGCACAGGTGAAAGCAGGAATGAAAGGTATGTGATGCGAATGGAGCGCGTAGCGCGCACGTAGGGTTAGAGTATGCGCTGTGGTCGCGATGCATGTGCCTAATCGAGACATCCACACGCTGTGTCGCTTCACCTGTATCCCTAATTCACCCTTGTTTCCTTCTTCACAGGTAAGCGTCTGTTCGTGTGCGGCCGTAGCGTTCAAGTTGAGTTGCTTAAAACGCTTAGGTTTGTTTTGTGTTCGTTTCAATGCGGAATTCACACGATGCATGGTGAGTAAGGTAGGTTAGCCCAGGAGGAGCTCACCTCCTGGTTGAGTCTGTGGTTAAGCCTCCCTTCCTTGCGTGCACATGATGCATTAAAGGGTAGGCCACGCGAATTGCGCACGGTAAACCTTGTTTAGGTTACCCAGAGGCTCCTCGGTACGTTCTTTAAGAGAACCCGAGGAGTTTCTTAAAGCTTGCTTGCTTGACAGGGGTAGCTGCATCTGCAGCGTGTTTGCGAACAGCGTATTATAGGTCACACTGAGAAGGGTATAATACCTGGAGTGTGGCTTGGTTCCACAGTCGCAAACGCCCCTTCATCTGCCTCTTTTGTACAGGTGGGAGAGGTTAGGGTGATTGGTGCACGCAGCAGCTGCCTTCGGCGGCTATCATTTTTCTGCCCCAGCAAAACAGGGGCGCAGATCACAAATCAAATCACTGCTCTCAGCCAGTACTGGCGAGGACAGTTCGACCTCAACGACATCTGCGCTGTGCACGCAACGAGAGCACCCCTTCCCTCCAAGCCCTAGCAGGGGAAACGCGTTGTGGCGTCCCCTGTTAGGCCACAGCTGCTTAGTAGCGCTGTGTTCTCTTGTCATTTCACAGGAGGGTCGTTAGGACCCACGAGTCCTTTACCTTCGCAACGCCAAGTAGAGTGTGCGTGTAGGAGTGGTAGTCCTGAGTGGGGGCTAGAGCCAGTTGCCCAGTGCTCGCCCACCAGGATGGTGCCACTGTAGGGTGTGTAGGACCTGTAGGGGGCGTGTCACTGTCCTACCCTTTTCCTGCAATTTTAGCTGGGTTGGTGGGCTGTGACAGTGGTTAGGTTAGTGTTTTTGGCCACATAGCAAACAGGCGTTTTGCATGCCTTCATAGCTTTTGGCCACCCCTCCCTGTAGTAGACAGATAGGTAGGGAAAACAATACCTGGATTAGCACGCTGGGTATTCCCCCAAGGTTTTGCGCCAGCACAGAAATTGGGCGCATAGGGGAGGGGAGACCCGGGGCGTACCCCGTGGCATCAATAAGCCAACCCTCCAGGTTTAGCAAGGGCGCAGACTTGGGTATAATTAGGACACCACTTCTGCGGCTTGCTCTCAGGACCTTAGGATTAGCACACTCACACATACAGAAGGGTATGGTAAACCCCGTAAGGAAGGGTAGAACCCCATGGGTCTGGACCAGTCAGGGGTCCTAACTGTGGGCTCGCTTGTCCCCAAGGAGGGAAGACACACCTTGCCTCATAACACCTTGCTTGTCATTCCCCCCTGGTGTAGAAAGCCACCGTTCTTCGTTGGCTCACCAAGGTCATTACATTAGGGCAGTACCCATGCAACACATGGTCAACAAGGCAAACACTCGCTGGGTGGCTGCAATCTTGATAAGCGGCCACCTGGCTCACGCTGGAAACCATAGGCGTGGGTCTGCAGGGCACAGACAGGGTCAGTAGACTGACCCAGGGTAATTAGTTTCGCTTCCTACGCTGGGACATAGTCTCAGCACGGGTTAGGAGCTGCCCCTCGTTGTTCTCAACGAGGTAAGTGCGGAAGATGGGGTTGATACTCCCATCTGGTTGTATGAAGGCTGACATAGGTTCCCAGGTCGCCTCGGACAACCCATAGCCATCCCACAGGGTAAGGAATTTCCAGCCCTGTTTATACTCGTGGCGAGCAATACCTGCAACCACGTAGTAACCATCGACTGCCATCTCATCGGCAGTCATCTCTTCGAGTTCGTCTGCCTCCTCTGGACTGGCAGCGTTCTCTAGGTCTATACGTTCAATCTCACTGTCGCTGAGGCGCCACTCATCCCAAGACAAGTCGTCAGGGGAGTGATAGTGCCTCAACTGCTTAGGAGCACATAGCAGTTCACCACCTAGACGTGGACTGCACCTGACATGGATCCTGGATCCATCTATCCTGATGATACGATGGGGTCCAAAGTAAGGGTCCTGTAGGCAGTTACGAGGCCAGGAGGGTAGGCGTGAATGGTGTACCAAAACAAGGTCACCAACCTTGAAGCTGGCAGGTCGCCGTAGGCGGTTCCGTCGGCTCTGTTCACGGTCACGAATGTGCCTCAGGTTAGTACCAGCCTGGTTAGCCAGAGACTGCTTGTGTTCCAGCCAATCTGCCACAGGGCTCTTGAAGTCCTCAGGAAAGGGAGTTTTGAAGAACCAAGCAGGTCGTCCTCCATGGAACAGTTCGTGGGGGGTGAAACCCGTAGAAGAGCTCCGCTGTGAGTTCATGGACAGAACTGCCCAGGGCACTAGGCGTACCCAGTCCTTGGTGCGCTCCTGTTTCATCAGGATTCTTAAGTTTTGTTCCACCACACGCTTCTGTCTCTCACAGAGAGGGTTAGACGTGTGTGTGTAGGGCACACCTGTGGTTACCTCCACGTTGAGGGCATTTAGCACTCGTTTGTACCACCCAGTGTCACTGCGGATGCGTACATCTTCATCAGAGTGCACCTGTTTAGGTGCTCCATAGGGTTCGAACCATTGTTCGACCAACATTTTTACAGTCTGCTCACCTGTGATCTTCTTATTGCAAGGGAACACACGGGTGAAGCGAGATAGACCACAGGTGACCACGAGGCAACTATCATAGCCGCCAAAGCGCGGTAAGCCGTGGATGTAATCCACGTAGAGAAGAGAGTTAGCACAATAGGGTATGGGTAAGCTGGAGATCAGACCCCTATCCCTACTGTCGCTCTGCTTGCTGGCATGACAGCCACAAGCATCTACAATGGTCTGCATACGCGACCTCAGTTCAGTCAGGGTTAGACTAGAGTAGAAACACTCACGGAAGAAGTCCACTGAGCGATTAGCGCCAGTGTGACCAGAACTGAGATGGGACCACTGTAGGCACCCATCCAGTCGTGCCTCAGGCACCACAATTCGGTCCTCGTAGAAGAGGTACTGATTGTTTTTATACTACTGGTGCCCGTCAATGACACGGGGTTCGAGACCAGTGTTGAGGGTTTGGAGAATTTCTTCATACTCTGACTGATAGTCGGTTAGACTCCAACCCTCCAGGATTCCAGCAGTGCGCATGGACAGGTCAAGCTGGACATCCATACGCTGGAAAGCCTCTTTGGCGAGCGCCTCAGAGCTCTCACCAATAAGCGCATCGAAGGTGTTGCGCGATATATAGTCAGACAGTTCATTCTTAATCCCGGGGATATGATGCACTGTCAGCCTGAACTGGCTCAGGTAAGTCCACCACCGTTTTAGCTTCGCTTTTTCTGGTGGTGGGCCCTTCTGAAAAGACTTCACAGGCTCCTGGTCACACAGCCAGACAATAGGGTTAGACCCCAGGAGTCGGGATTGTGAAGATAGCACCAACATACCGGCCAGGAGTTCCTGGTCATAGGTGCTGTAGTTGGAACGCGCTTGGTTCCACTTCCAATTCCAGTGTCCCAGTGGCACCAGTCGCCACTCACTGGCAGGATAGTCATGTTTCAACGAACCATCACGGTTCAGTCCAGTAAAACGATAATGGCAGTGGGTTAGCTCAGCGGGGTTAAGCTCCTGCCATTGATAGATCGTACCTCCCCCCCCTACATCATTGGCATCAGTGATCAGGACTATCTCGCCCTCAGGGTGGGGAACTCCCAGGCAGTTGGAGGAGGCAATCTTCTTCTTCAACTCCTGGAAACACTCTTCCTCTCTGGAGGTCCACCTCCAGGGAGTAGTTTTCTTGATTAGGTCAGTGAGGGGTGCAGAGGAGTAAGTAAAATTGTGGATGTGACGCCGATAGAAATTACAGGCGCCCACAAAACTCCTCACATCGTGTAGACCCTTCTTAGGGTCATCGCGAATCTGCATGTCCTGTAGGGGCTGCATCTTAGACGCGGCTGGTTTCCACCAGCCATACCCCACGTCGAAACCCAAATACTCCATCTCCTCTTTCATAAACTCGCATTTTTCGAGTTTGATTCGGAGATGGTTTTCTTGACAGACAGTGAAGAATTCACGGAGGAGAAGGACATGGTCCTCTTTGGTATTAGTACCCAAACTCACGTCGTCGATGTGAGCCTCCATTTCTGCACCCCGAGAAATCAACTCTTGTACCAGAGGCCTGCGCCTCAGTATGTACAAAATTTTGTTCACAAGCTCCTGGAAGAGCGCTGGGGCGTTAGCCACCCCGAAAGGCATAACCTTCCACTTGAAGACACGACCCTTAGGGGTTATAAAGGCAAGCAGCTCCTGAGCTGCGGCGGTTAGGTCAACCTGCCAGAAACCAGAGTGTTTGTCCATTTTGGTCTTATACCTGCATTTGGCAATACGCTCCAGGGTGTTTTCCATGTTAGGAATACTCCCTGAGTGGTTCTGGGTTTTCTTGTTGACCTCACCATAGTCTACAACAAGACGTAGCGCAGTCGACCCTGGTTTAGCAACAAGGAAACAGGGGCTGCAGTGATGGGGATAGTCCCCATGTTTGTACTCTTCAACGAGGCCAGCATCAATGCATTCTTGGATCTGGCGCTCGATTTCTTCAACCTGTTCCTGTGGAGCGGGATAGGGTCGACGCCTCACTCGCGTCTTTTCAAATTCTGGTTTCAATTTCAGGTCCATCTGGACCAGTTTTTTACAAGATAGGGGAGGCGGCAAGGCGCCGAACACCTCCTCATAGGTTATAAGCAGTTTCTTCAGGCGGGGGTCAAGGTTAAGACTCTCGACTTTCTGAAGGAAATCCTCCTCAGCATGGAGGTTGCTTTTTCCATGTTCTTTCTTTTTATGCCGATCAGCAGTTTCGGCTGGTACAGTACCATCGTCCCACTCAGGGGGACATTGCTGCCCATAGTGTAGAGCGTACACTAGAGGTATCTCAGGATCAGGCAGCGTATGGGACTCATCGTCCTCCTCAGACCAGATGGAGTATTTCCAGGTCTTTCTGAGGTATTGCAGCCGCTCTTGGCGCTCAATACCTTCGGCCTTCAGGTACAACAGCCGTCGGAGTTCTTGCGTGTCATGCTCAGACAAGGGCATGTTATTTGCAGCAGGCCGTGCCAGAGCATCAGTACTCCGGGCCACGGGTTCACCTGTGTGCACAGGCTGCATGTGTAGCACTGGTTTCCCAACAGAGGAAGCGGGTTCAGAGGTTGACTCTAGATCTACCTCCTCTAGCAACAGTTGGGCCAGGAAAGCACTATGTTTTAGGTCAACACAGCTGGGATCAACAGAGGGAATAGTGCTGGCGATCTCAGACAGTTGGTCGTCAGCATCCTCTTTTACAGCTGCAGGTTCCAGATAGTCATCAGGAGACTCACACCCTGTAAGTGTGGCAGATAGGTGCTCAGGAGATCGATTTTTGAGATCATAAAGGGTCAGGCCACGATTTTCGGCCATGACCTCTTTTAGTAGCACCTGGTCCAGGTCACACAGGGGTACAGGATTGAGAGATCCATCGATGATGGACAGGAAACTGGCCCACTCAGGGGCCTGCATAGCTGTGTCTGAGTCCTCAGGCACATAGATGGGGCCGTCGGGGAGTTGCACTCTTCCCACGGTCATTCGGTCAAGCATACGGCGCCAGTAAGCATGTTCACCAGAGCAACCCCAGTCAGGGGTGCACATAACAACCCTTCCTCCCTCATAAGCGATCTTGGTTAGAACCTTCGCGAGCAGGGAGAAGGGAGGGTTAGCATACGCTAGGCCCATTGCTTTCGAGAAGAAACGGAAAGCATTGTTCATTTGTTTCGAGCAGTACAACTGCATGATGTGCTGTTGTTGGCTCGCAAACAATTCCACCTGGATCTCATCCAGGTTTACCTGAAGGGCCGCCAGTCCATTTTCGAGAACATGACGGGCCAGTTGGTAGTTTTCAGTACGATAGTTCGTCTTGGCTGCGTAGCGCAGCCCAGACTCTTTTCGTCCTGACAGCTCCAAAGGAACAGAGAATAGCCCACTGCCAAAGTCGCAGTGCAAAGAGTAAGGACGCTGTAGGGACAGCATTTTAACCTGGGGGTTTCTTCTTAGAAAGTCAGTGCCAATGACAATGTCAAAGGCGTCAGTGTCCAACACTCTGCAGTGTTGGGTCACGGTTTCGTCGCCCAGACATATGGTCACATCGACCCCCCCCAAGGAATGGATGGTACGCCCATCCCCTACTCTTATGGCCACAGTCTTAGTCTTCTTGAAAGTTTTAAGCAGGCGCCGGGCCACTATGGAAAGTGTTGCACCGGTATCAAGCACTGCTCGAAAAACCTGATCCCCGATTTTCACGAGGATCCAGAAAACCAAGTCCTCCTCTTCGGAGCCGCCCCCCTATTCCTCATCAGGGAATTTCACATCCACTCCTGCAGCCATGAGGGACTTGGCCATCCAGGCCAAGCGCCTCTTCTTAGAATTATTCCCCTCAGGGGTAGCGTTATCCCCTTGGGGTCGCTTCTGGGGGACACCTGCGGCAGGAGCGGGTGTGGCAGCAGGAGTGGGCGTAGCAACAGGCGCTGATGAGCGCCTCTGGGGGTTAGGGGGTCCAGTCTTAGCACCCCCCTTGCCACCTCCTTTACCTTTATCCCCATTCGGGGGATTTCTGGCGGGCGTCGGGTTCTTCTGGCGCTCCGCCTCCTGACGCCTGAGTTTGTCACTCTCGCGTTTCTTGATGTGGCATTCGTCCTCATAGTGACGACGCTTGCCACAGTAACCACAGGTGATGGTACACCTGAAGTGGTCCTGATGGGTCACAGTTTTCCCATCTTTAGTATGCTGCTGACGTTTCATCTGCAGCATACAGCCACTGCGGAGATCGCAGTCAGAGGCATGACAAGGTCCCCCCCTGTCATTGACAGGTCGGCAGTAAAACAGGGGGGGGGGTGCCTGCATCAGTTGGAACCTCGTTCATGGCACGTAGGTTGCCCCTCCCTTTACCGCCTCCCTGGTTGGCGTTAGTGGGATTTTTATGCCCCTTCCCCTCGCCACGTTCGGGGGTAGGGGTACCACCTCGTCCCAAATGCTTCTTGAGGAACTTCTCCATGTGGGAGTCGTTCTCTCTCTCAAGAGCTAGCTCAATCAAGAGATCCACCAGTGTATCATACGAGTGGGTCCTGCTCTTCCTCTCAGAGGTTGAGCGGCAATCATCCCACGTACGCTGGGGGATCTTACTCATGAGCCACAGGTGGGGCTCAGTGGCTCCGTAGGAGCCCACATTCATCCTCGAAAATAAGTACTCCATGTCGCACACATACTCAGAAATTCGCGCAGCGGATGGAAACTCCGGGAGCATAGGTAGCTCCTCGATTTGTGTGCGTACGCTGAGGTCAGTCTCATAGACTGGGAATGTTTTCTCTAACCTCAGGAGTACCTCCGCCCAAGTAGAACAGGTTTTCACAATCTGTTTGACCTGTTTTTGCAAAAATTTCTTTTTGCATGAGCGTTTTAGCAGTGAACATTTGGTGGCCACATCCACATGGGATTGGCCGGTCAACAAAAGGAACTCGCAAATTCTTCTGCCCATTCAGGCAGATTTTTAGGGTCGAACTCCGGCAGTTCCAGCTGGATGTTCGCCTGGGCAATTGGTCTGCCCGTCTTCCCACCCCCCGGAGTTAGTCCTGAAGGCGACACGCCGGCAAGAGGGGCCAGGGCTGATAACCCTCTTCTCTCACTCTCTGTGACAGGCACGTCCTGTAGGTCCGCCATAGGCACAGTCCTGGCACGGGGGTGAAAGGGGCTGGGGCAGGTAACCTTAGGCAACAGCCTTGAGACCCTCGATCTCTTGAGATCTTCGGCCAGGGTACTCAGCCCTGGAGAGAGAGAGAGGAACTCAGGCTTGGGTAAGGGTTCTGCAATACCCAGTTTAGCCTTAATGGCCTCTGACAAGGCCGTCACATCTGGATCTTCTGATCCAGACAGGAATTTGGCCAGCAGCTCGGCCGTTTGATCCAGGGCACCGTAGGTTGGCCTTGGATGGTGTTCTTCGACTCGTGTTGGGCCCACTTCGGGAGCCCTTGGGGTTGGGTACTCAGGTCGTAGTCGTCTTGGCAGGGATGCCGTGGATGGGGGACCTGAGTGAGTGTAGGACCCAAGATCTGTACGTGGTCCGGATCCATGTACAGCTAAGGGCTCCTCTCCATCTTCCCCACGGATGGATTTATAGTACTCCTCGTGCATGATGTACTCATCCATCTTCATCTTCAGCTTCTCATATTCCTCAGGTCCTTCAATGGCAGTTGAGGATGAAGCTGGGCAATTGGATCTTGATACTGAAGCAGCCACACGTCTGTGGAGGTGACTGAAGCTGTCCCCACCGTGTGCTGCTAAGGCCTCGGTGGTAAGGCCTTTATTCTTCTCCGCCCTTCTGCGTTCTGGATCTCCTTGGGACCCAGATGCGCCACTGAGGTGATGTGGTGCTCGGTGTGGTGGTTCACTCATTGGGTGGACCACACTGCCCATTTGTACTTGGACAGTTCGGATAGGCCAGGTCCTTACACTTGGTGTGGACATTATGGACTTGTTGTTGAGCTTTTGTTCTGCACTTCTCAGGGTCGGTTCAAAAGGTCTCAAGGGACTGCCTCTGCTACCGGAAAGATGTCCTTGAATTATGCCCTAGGTCTTTTGATGTATTCCTGCAAGTTGGTTTTGTAGTGGAAAACCCCAAACCAAAGCAGCAAGTAGAGCAAGGACTGAATATGGATCGAATCAATGAAATCAATAATTGGTTTTGGAATCCAGTGTAACACAGAAGGGCTGCATATAGACAAAGCAGGTATATGCACATAGATTCCATCACAAATGGATAATGCAAAAGGTTTTAAATGAAAATTGGTCAGACTCTAGTCTCAGTGGTTGCTATAGGCACTTCATGTGCACTCTTTTGGGTGAAATGGTGCTGGTTAGGACTGAGGAGCATAGATGTCAGGACCACACAGAAAATGACTTGGCCAAGCAACTGAATTCAGAAACAGTTACAAAACAGGACCACAATAAGTGGTAGAAACAATTGAGTATAGGGGTCTTGGGGTGGGAGACCACTTAGGCTTAACCTCCAAGGCCTACAAGCCTGTAAAGCCTGATTTATTTTGGTATGACCTCCATGAAGGAAGGTACCTCCGCTCAGTTGAGTGGTAGGGGTGAACTTAATGGGGGGGCTAGGGTCACAACCCTAGTTACCTTGAGAAAGTGTACTTTAGGCTACAAAAGAGTGATAAAAACACTTAAGTTTGTCTCAGCATCAACAAAGGGTTTTAAGGGGGGCTTAGCCTGGATCAAGCCCTCCAAGAAAGACATGGCAGTGACTTTTTCTTACTCCGAGGGGTGCAGTGGGTGCATGGGGCTGTTATGGGGTGTGGTACCGCGTACACGGAGAAGGGCCCTACTGCTCGCTGGATGTGGCGGGGGATGATGTTGCGGAGGTCCGCCACCCGTGCCGTGCGGCCTTCGCCATAGTATATCCAGAGCGTGTCCTCCAGTGCCATTTTGGGGCGTAGCTTGCGAGCCAGTAGGTTCAAGGTGCTTTTGTGGGTGGCCTCGGTGATGGTGCCGGGTCCAGCGTTAATGCGTGGGAGCAGGTGGCTTTGGTGTTGTGCCGCGGCCCGTCTGCGGGCGGTGTGGAGGGCGGTGCTGTCGGCGGGAGGGGGCGCGTGGTGGGAGGGCCTTTTGCGTGGGGTCGAGGCGACGTGTAGGGGATGCTTCCATGCCGGGCGCGGGTGGTGTTGCGGTGGCTGGAGGCCAGGGTAGGTGGTGAAGGTGTATACGGTGATGGGGGAGCGCTCATGCGTGGCCTGGAGGTAGTAGTGGTCGCGACCCGTGTTGTGGGTGACGATGACGTTGGGCGTTGGTATGTCGTAGTCGAGTGCGGTATTGGGGAGTTGTTTGGTGATGCGTGCCGTCGCGTCCCCTGTTTTGGGCGCGGTGTCGTGGGGCACGAGGATGTGGACTGCCCACGCATCGTGGGCGGGGAGGTCGAGGTCCGGTAGGGTGGGATGAATGGGGCGTCCCCGGAAGTGTGCGAAAGCTGGGTTGTGGCGTGCCGCCGTTTCCTTGATGATGGACGGTGCCCATTGGGGTGGCGCCCCAACTTGCTGGGCCATGGCGGCGACGGCGCGGGCGATCGCCGTGAGGTCCGGGCCGATGCCAGGCTGGTCTGCCGGTGGTTGCAGGCCCCCTTCTGGTGCGGGGTGGTGCCACCATAGGGTGTAGCCCTTTTGTGTGTTATCGTGGGGGGTGTGCACGAGGCCCTGGTGGTTGGAGATGGCGGTCTTGAGGGCTTCCGCTGCCTCGCGGTGGAGGGTGCGCGTGTAGGCCCAGACTCCGGTGGGGGGGGCCGCCCCGGTGTGGGATTCGGCCGTGGTGGGGGCCGGCTCGAGGGTGTGACTGGTGAGAGAGGGTCTGTGCAGCCCTTCGTGCAGGGAGGCGCACACGTCTGCCCACCTGTCCGCCCATCCCTGTTGGGCGCTTCCTGTGTCTGCTCCTGTGGGCAGTCGCACGATGACCACGTGCCAGGGGTGTGACCCCGGTACTACGGTGGGGGGTGTGGTGTGCTCGTGAGCGTGTAGCCATACTGCGGTGTCTGCGTTCGCCGTCACGTAGTCCTCTCCTTCCGCTGTGTGGACGTTTTCGACGGCGGCCTCTCCCTCCAGGGTGAGGAGGAGGTGTGTGCCGGGGGGCTGCGCGTGCGTCTCCGCGTCCCGGAGCCACAGGTACGTGAGCGCCACGGCGCCGGGGAGGATTTCCCCCCACGTGAAGGTGCCTTCGGGTGATGCCCACTGCAGGGGCAGTGTGCGGCGTCCCCGCGAGTCGTTGGTGGCATGGTAGTCGTGGGGGAGGTGACGCTTGGTGAGCCGGTGCGGCATGCGTTCGGTGGTGGCTGTGGGGGGGTCCCAATGACATTCCTCCGGTGGGGGTGCGTCTGCGTCGTCCTCCTGGGGCTGGGCCAGCGGCAGCGCCTGTGCATTGGGTGCGGCGTCGGGTAATCCGCTGTGCGTGAGGGTGTAGAAGCCCTTGGGGGTGAGTTGGAGGACGATGTCCCACTTCGCCGTTTGCTCTGGGGACCACTGGTGGGGCCCGTCCTGCAGTCGGTGGAGGGTGACCTGGTGGCCCCATCTCCAGCTGTGGTAGGCGAGGAGGCTGAGGACGGTGTCTTGCTCCGGGTCCTCCACGCTTTCCATGTATGCCGTCATGTCGGTGACGTCGACGGCGTACTCGTCCTCCCATTCTTGTGTGGGGGTGCCTGGAGGGGGGGGGGCGGTGGTGTACCCGTGGAGTCCCGGCCCTGTGACGTCGGGCAGGTCGTGCTCGAGTGACGCCCGGTACTCGGCGGGCCCGTTGCTGGCTTCGTGGGTGGGGTGGTGGCGCCGTAGGGCGTTGGACAGGTGCGTCCAGGGCGCCCTCTCGCGGGGGGGGGGCCGCGGGGGGGCATTTTGCGGGTTGGGGTCCGCGGGGCTGCTTGCTGTGTGCTCGAGCTCCGGCGGGGTGAGGTCCATATGATGCTCCGTGTCCTCCGTGTGTTGGAGTTCCAGTTCCAGCAGGCTGTCGATGTCCAGGGCCATGGGGTCATCGTGCGTGTTCCCGTGCTGGGGTGCTGCTTCATGGCACGGTGGGCGTGTGATGCTGGTGTTCGGGGCACGTGCGGCGGCCGGTGTGGGGTCGTGCGCCGGGGGAGGCGCGCCGTTTGGCGTGGCTGTGGTGTGTGGCTGCACGCTGGTGGCTGTCCTGGCCGGTGGTGTTGCCCCTGTGTGCGGTTCGGGTTGTGGCCGGTGGTGGGTGTTGAGCTGGCGCGAGGTGTGCGGGGTTTCCAGGGGTGGTGCCTGTGGGGTGGGGTGCGGAGTCGGCGGGGCGTGGCTTCGTTCCTGTGTTGGTGGGCTGTGGTGTCCCGTGCCCCCGGGTGGGGGAGGGGGGTGCGCTGCGGTATGGTGGTATTGTGCTGTGTGGTGGCCTCCCCGTTCGGGGGGGGGGGCACCGTGTCCAGGTCTGGTGGGGTGGGCTGTCGCCTGTGGTTTGTCCTCTGGCGGTGTGGAGCAGCCCCGCGTGGTCCCTTGATCGTTCTCCTGGTGTGTTTCAGTACGTGGCCTGTGCGGGGTCGGTGTGGCATAGGGCCTGGGGTTCCCTGGGGCGGGGTGTGCGGGACTGGAGTGTCGCAACCAGGGGGGTGTGGTCGTGTGGTGCTTGGGGGTGTCGGCCCGCCGTTGGGTGGGCCCGGTGGTGTGGGGCATTGCTTTTGCGGGGTCCGCGGGCCGGTGGGTCGCGGCTGCTTCGGCGTGTTGTGGCCCCGGTGCGGTGCCCGCGGGTGGTGAGTGGCGGTGTGTGGCTGGGGTGTATCGTTCCCACGGTGGGGGGGGGGCTATTTGCTCGGGTGTGGGGTGGGCCCGTGGTAGGTTGCCGGCGGGTAGCCACTGAGCCCCACCTGTGGCTCATGAGTAAGATCCCTACTCGTACGTGGGATGACTGCCGTGCTACCTCTGAGAGGAAGGGCCGGACCCACTCTTACGACGACCTGGTGGACCTGCTGATCGAGCTAGCTCTTGAGAGGGAGAATGACTCCCACATGGAGAAATTCCTCAAGAAGCACTTGGTCGAGGTGGTACCCCTACCCCCGAACGTGGCGAAGGGAAGTAGCCTAAAAATCCCACTAACGCCTACCAGGGAGGTGGTAAAGGAAGGGGTAACCTACGTGCCATGAATGAGGTTAAACCTGATGCAGGTAAACCCCCTGTGTTCTACTGTAAACCTGGCAATGACAAGGGGGGACCTTGTCATGCCCCTCACTGCTGACGCGTTCCCGTGGGGGGCCTGGCCACAGGATGCTGCGGTGGACACGCGCAAGCAAGCAGGCAGGCAAAGCACTGCGCTCACAGGGGCATCATTACGCTCGTGTCATGTGACAAAGCGTTTCAGGATCCTTGCCACTCTGAAACAAGGGAACAGAAGTATGTACAGCAACACATCAGGATATGTACACATGGGGTTAAGACTGGACTGGGGTAAGGGCATCACAGGACAATAGACACTCCGTCCCAACTCATATCCCAATCCCAGGTCCGACCATCTCAGTGGCTGGCAGGGGCGGGGGCTCAAACACAACCCATGCCCTACTCAGTCCGGACCCTGAAACCCTGCCAATAGGGGAGGGTGTCCCGCCCAGCCACAGGCGAGTTCCTGGGAACCAAGGAGCTCCAAGGCCAACCGACAGTGGCTCCCCCTGCTCCCTTAACGACAGGTTTCAACTCCCCTCTGAGCTGGAGATGAGGCCCCGCCATTATCCCCTAGGAGTTGGTAGCTGAAAACGGGCTGTTTCAGCCCAAACTGATATTAGCTCCGAGAACTCCAAAATATATCTCCACGCCGGCTTGGAGATCGGATCCGCCATTCCATATGCCATCCACTGGGAGTCCAACGGAGACTCTCATGTCCTTGGCTCTCAAAGATCTCCATGCCACTCGGCGTGGTGACAATCCGAATAGGGTCCACAACTTCCAAAATGGCAAAATCGGTCGTCTCGGTCGACCGTCCAGGGTAGGAAACCTTGGCGATATTGACGCGCCAAGCCTTGATTCACAACCCTTGATATCCCCTTTGGTCCCATGCCCTGGGTTATGGCTTGCTGTCACACTGGCTGCTTGCTGTTCATCGAGGGGATGAACACGCGGATGGGGCAGAAAGCAGCATGGGGTGCAAAGGGGGAGATCATGGATCGCACCAAAAGTTGAATAACTCCGGATGAGCCAGAGGAGCAAATACAAAACTCAATGGCATTCAACCCTTGGTCATATGCTACAATATTCCCCCTTCATTACTGGCTAGATCCCGTGCCCCATGGAGATATGGCAATTCCAATATGGCATACAATGGCAAAAACAGCGAAATTTGGCCAAAATGGCCCGCACTCATGATTCCATATCTCCATGGCCACAGCGAGGATCCTTTCAACCAAAGATGCTATAGACATATGGGACTTAGGTCCCAATATGCCGCTTGCCAACCTTCATGGTTGCCTCTAGCTATTTTCCCCGTTGGAGAGAAAGTGACACACAAATGGGGGAGAATGGCAACATACCCCAAATTGGGTGACTCAGAACTCTCCCTTCAAGAGGAGAGGCCACATGGGGAAACACCCCATTTGATGCGGGTTTATGTGCCCTCTCCGAATTGCCTTTACCCTTGGTCAAGTGGCGCACGCAACCTCGGGGGCGAAATCAGGGGGAGAAGGGGTTTGTGGCCATTCTGGGCAAAACGGCCAAAATTCACCCAAAGGTGGTTCCTCCAAAAATGGTATCTCCGTATCACAAGAGAAAGGAGCCTTGAGCTTTTGCATGGATGTAAACCGAAGCTTTGCTTCCCTTTTGCAACAAGGGTTGAGGTTCAAAGCATAATCGAAGCATTTTTAACACCTCAATCCTTGAAGCACACTATTTATGGGAAAAAGTGCATATATCGGCGATATTGGCATGAATGTATCTTTGGGACCTTGAAGAGCAAAAATATGAGTAAACATTCTTGAAGTAGGCCCATAGTAGGTGCCTTCAAATATGCCCACTATGGTTAGATTGTCTCCGCCCACTCGTGTCATTAGTGCTTGGATATGAGCGCGTGTGCAAAGAGGCAGTATGGCACGCGTGCTCACAAGGCGAAATTATACAAAATAGATGACAAGGTTGCAAAAATCAACCAAGGCATTCACGATGTGTTTCGTGGTCTCTACTTTACATATTGCCTTGGTTCGAGGCTCAAATCCCCATAGGCTTCGAGTACGAGCCTCGGGGGTTTGGCCATTTTGGCCTAATTTTCGACCAAAACTTGCCCTCTTTCGAAAATAGACTTTTGGTACGCAGTGAATTGCGTGCAGCCATCGTTGAATTGGCTCGAAAAACGAAAATGGCCTGAGGCTTTTGGTCTTGTGAGCATTGTGTTCGGTTATTAATGTTCATGCTCACAAGGCCACAAAGTTAGCATTTGCGCACGCAAACGACTTGGGTTTGCGAAACCCATAAGCTGCCTAAAACATCGCCATTGCCCGCTTCCCTATACAAAGTGATATGCCCACGTGAAAGGGGCATGGATGAAAGGCATAGGGGGGGAATGTAGGGTTCCGTCCGAACTCATGGTCCTTCAGAACCATGAGTTCGAGCGATCGACGGAAAAGCTTGCGCGCTGATTTTCTCGGAGACGCAACGGCGAAAAATTCTGGTGAACACACCAGATGAAAGTACATTAAAAACCCTCTAGATTCAGCCCTTAAGTTCTCTTAGAACCTCAAAGGTACTCGAGAAACATCTCTCACAAAACTCGCCACGGAGAAGCAACGAAAGCGCGTGAACAGGCGACATCAGGCGGTGATTTTACGACAATAAGAAATCGCGGTAGAAATCGGGTATTTCACCGATTTCCGACTGAAAATCGCCTAAGACAATAAAACTATGGTAATTCTAAATCGATTTATTGGTTAGAAATCAGATTCCAGATTTCGCGGGTTAGAGAACAGGGATATCCCGCTGACAGCCGGTGTCAACGGCTTCCGGGTGTGACGGCTCACAGGCCTCCGGGCCATGGGCCATAGGTTCTGGGTACCGCTTCACCCCCTCCTTAGAGCAAACCCTGGGGGGGGCTGGATAACACCCAAGCATGGCAGCGGGTACCCAGGACCATCCCCTGAAGGGGGGGGGGTGTCACATCCTCACTTCAGGCTGATTTGCAGGTTAGGCTGCCCAAATCCCACAGTAAGACAGGTACGGTGCTGTAACTGTTAGTAACTGCAAGTATAGTATCAAGTATCAAGTTCCGGGTCCTGGCGGCGATTGTTCGGCATCCAAAGGACCCGTTAACCCATACCAGGCGCACCGGGTGCCGGCTGCGACGGTCACTACCACAGTGGCAGTGGCATACACGGCCAACATAGGCGTCACACGACGACCGAGGTGGTCCCACAGGTCGAAAGCGACCACAAAGATCCATCAGGCTACCTCAGGCTTCCCAAGGCCGCAGTCTGGGGGAGAGTCCCCACGGGTCCTTCCTTGGGCGCACCATGTCCATATCCACGACGCGAGTCCAGAGTGTTAAAGCCGAACGAGCTCCTCCATAAGGGATCGGGCATCAAGGCCGTCTTTTCCCTGGCCCCATTACCACGAAGGCCATGCATGCGGGAGTCCCCATGCAGTCTGGGCGGAGGCGTCGACTCCTCAAACCACCGGTTTCCCAGGCAGACTGACCGAGGTCAGGACACCGGAGGTCGCCACCCGACTGCAAGTGCGTCTGCGAGTCGGTAGGCTCACACTGGGACTGACAGTGGCGGACCGCTGGGAGTGTAGTCAGGCAACTGGGCTTCCCGCCTGGCGCCATCAGGATCTCAGCACATCATAGCCACTAGGGCACACGGTATCACGGGCACTCAAACAGAAGAATTTGTACTTAGGTACTGGTCCAGGCTGGACCTTATGTGAGAGCATGTACATGGCGAGTCAAGGCGCTTGCGTATTCCGATTTGCATCCCCTTGGGGGGGGGAAAACAGTCCATAGGCGCTGATGGGCTGATATTACGCAACATACAGATGCACATATCCTGGGGGGCAGAAACGTAAGCAATAAACGGGGTAAATAGGCGTGTAAACACACTCTGGATAGAGCGCCAAACCACGCCCCGGTTAGGATAAGGCATATGCAGGAGGGTGGACAGGAAAACGCCCGAGTTCAGGCCATATATAGTCTGCAGACACACCTAGACTGGTCTGGACCCCGCAAGTGCCATGGGACCAGACCACACACTCAAAAAATCGCAATGCCGATGACAGCGGCATCCGTTGCGCAACGTCGTAAGGGCTTTAAGGCCCTAAGAGCTCAGAAAATGTCAAGGTCAGTCACTCTGCCTGGTTTCCCAAGGATTCAGCAGGCGGGGAGTGACGAATAGAAGTGGAAGAGAGGGGCCATCCTCCTCTGGATTCAGCAGGGGGGGGTATATGGCCACTCTGATGGCACCTCACCGGAAGATGGAAGAGAGCAAGCAAGTGAGGGACGATCCGTCGACCTAACAAGCGCTCAAACTGCATCAGGGGAGAGCTCAGGGCGGTGATCAGGCGCCCCTGGCTGCAATCGCCCGGGTGGGTGCTGCCAAGTCCGAGACGTGGATCTTGGTCTTGTGCTTGCGGATGCAGTCCATGAAGGGAGTGTTAATCCGCGGCACGAACGAGGAGACGGGTTCCCACGTGTCGTGGGACGGCCCATAGCCTCGCCAACGAACCTTGAACTCCAGGCCTTCAGGGTGCCGAGGCGTTCGAACGCTGGGCCAGGATCTTCTCAACGGTATAGTCGTCCTGCTCAGCATAGTCGTCGTCCGAATCAGCCTCATGTGCGGCATAGTTCAGGGACACATGCTGGCCACGGAGGTCGGGTTCCCGCACACGGAGCTGACTCTCATGGCGCTCCTGGAACTGTCCTTGACCCACCTTGATGCGGTAGGTGTCCTCACCAATCCTGCGGACCACCTCTCCGGGTGTGAACCCGGTTTTGGTGCGGTGGGTGCCCATAGGGCGGGGTCTGATCACCCACACCGGGTCTCCCACCCTGAACTTTTGCGCTGTCGAGCTCGGGGCGGACTTCTGACGCTCAGCATGCTCCTTCTTGAGCTGCTGGCGGATGTCCCGCGCCGTTGCCTCTTGCCGCGCAAAGAATTCCTTGGCGTCCATGGCCATACCATCACCAGACAAGGGAAGTCCCCGACCAAGGGGGTCCCTGCCGAACAGAATCTGGTGAGGGGACAAACCACCCTGAGTGGGGGTGTCATGATGGGCCTTCAGAGCGGGCCACATCTCCTCAAACCAGTTCCGACGTGGATTGGTGATGTGAATCTTGCGCAGCTCCTCGGACAGCTGCCGTCCAGCCACTTCAGCACGGCCATTGGACCGGCTGAGATAGGCGACGCTCTTGGCATGACGTATTCCCATGAGGGAACACATGGCCTTGAACCAGCCACCAGTAAACTGGGGCCCTCGGTCACTGCAAATGGTGCGGGGGATGTCAAAGACGGTCAGCCAATGACGGATCATCATGACTGCCACTTCCTTGGCAAGCAACCCCTTTTTGCGTGCCGGAACGGCTACTACGTAGCCGCTGTGGCGATCCACACAAAGGACCACACAGTCAAAGGTCTCCTTGCCAATGTGAACTTCGGGCATGGAGAAGACGTCCATGGCCACGCTCTCCATGGGCTGGTCAGGCACCGGAGTCCATTGGGCTTCCCCCTTGACGTTCCGGTTATCGGGATTGCAGGCCTAAAGAAGGTCCCTACCAGGACCGGCCCCTGCTGTGCCCCTTCCGCCTGTCACCCCTGCTGACTTGCTCCGGATCAACGATTGCATTTCTCAAAATCCTCAAAATCCAGGGTCCAAATCCAAAAATATAGAAAATGTAATCCTCCTTCAACCCTGAATAGCAACCAGATCCCACAAATACAGCAATAACCCAATCCACAATCCAATCCACACTGCGGGCTTCCGTTCAGCACACCGGTCGCCCCACGGTGGCGGGCATGTACAAGAATTGCACCAAAGAGGAAAGCCCTGAAATTGGCATATGAACACAAATAAAGCAAAGTTGGGGAAAGAGGTAAACATACACATTCACAGCCATAAACCCCTCATTCCCTGGACTCAAGACCTTCCCTTGACTCACCAACATATTGCCTTGAACCAGGTCAAATGAGATGGCTAAGTACCATGTGTCAAAAGTCACTACATAAACCCCAAAAATGTGTTCACTCCCAAGCCTCTAAATCCTAGCCCAATAGGGGAGGTGGCGTGTCATGGCCTAGAGTGGCACTCAGGACCATGCCCTACCCTGACATATACTTGGTTGGACTTGGAGTCGAATGGGCTTAGAGATATGCCCCATGAGTTTGAACTCATAACACACCAAAAAACTGCCAATTCACACCATATTGGCCATATATCAAATATATGCTCAAAATTGAAGTTACCACTTATCCGAAGGCTCAAAGCATGCATGGAATTGAAGTCTAGTATTCATGGAGGATAGAGACTAAAGGTCAATGCCCATGTACATCCCCACTTTACCCTCGAAACCCCTTCAGATATGGGCGCCACGCACTGCCCAAGTCAGCCCATGATCTTGAGACCAATTCTTGTAATCCTTCGTGCGCCAAGCCAAATGGAGTACGCGATCTGGCATGTGGTGGTGTTCAACTCCAAAGCATATGCCAACATATGAACAACATACCATGGTTCGACTCCCCATAGGCTTCTTGCTGTTTGCCGACCAGGTAAGTACACAAAACGCAAAAATGAGCAAAAATTGAGGTCAAAAACATGAAAATATGCCCAAATAGAAAGTTGTCATGATAGTATATCTCTATGCTCACCCATGATATCCGCTCGTGGTTCAATACGCCAATTATTGGAACCATTTGCCAACAATTCCCCCACTTGGATCCCCAATCGGGCGCATGAAGATACCTTCGCCACTCATATCTACATGCCCCATGAAAATGGGAGTGCACTCATGGATCTCTTTGCCAAA
This sequence comes from Eutreptiella sp. 'Long Island Sound 2002', assembly GCA_964036045.1. Classification (NCBI taxonomy): domain Eukaryota; phylum Euglenozoa; class Euglenophyceae; order Eutreptiales; family Eutreptiaceae; genus Eutreptiella; species Eutreptiella sp. 'Long Island Sound 2002'. The sequence continues at coordinate 40,331,484 of OZ038384.1, forward strand.
CATACCATGAGCAATACATACGCGGTAGACTTAGTCTAGCGCTTTGAATTCCACAATTGGGACATGGGCAAAGCCCTTGTCACGTGTGGCTCCCCCCTATCTCTTCGGCCACACGAAGATATATAACATGGGCGTGAGCATATCGAAGCACATACCATGCATACAACACATACCCTCAAAAAGTGGCTCCCACCATGGTATGCCATGCCCCTCCATGGACATAACTTCAGGTTAAAAATACGTGGGAACCCAAGGAAAGTATCTATGCAACCCCACACTCATGCGGTACACTCGAAAGTCGCATTAAAATATTCGGTTGCACGGTCCAACAGTTATATATCACTTTCTACCCTCTTGACCATTATCCCCTGCTATACCGGGCATGTGTACATACCAAAGGCGTTTGATGCTTCCTAAATTAAGTTGAGACCAATGCGGTTCCAACCCAATTCTCGAAATTGAGACTACTCGCGGTGAGCCGGAGATATGACCTTTCAAAGTGGCCTCACGAATCAACTTTGTTTCGCCTATATCTCTAAGCAAAACGAAGGGCATAACAAAAGGAAGGTTGATTCGTGATCGGGGATGGTACCGAACGGCGTTCATGAACGCGTACCGTCCGCCAACGCGTACTATCCAGTATTAATACCGCACAGTACGTGTGCGGTATTGAGATGGTGCCGCAGACAGGCACCGCATTGCAGCACGCGCGCACGCTAGACGGAAAATTGCCAGATGAATTGAAATATTGCGAAAAACACGCTGCTGGATCGAAAGTTTACTACCGATGTTGGTAATTAGCATTATTATGCATTACGGCACCACTTTTAGTCTTGAATCGTAATGTCGCAGTTTTGGGAACATAAGAACGAATTCTGCTAATACTAGTATTGTTGTGACCGCGTTGCAAATGCGCATTCAGCGGTGCATGAGTTTCCAGCAGCGGTGCCGTGTACGCTGAAAAACACTGCTCGCAAGGTTTTAAATCCCTCCTTTTAGATGGGCCATGTGAGGACGTGCTCGTGCAGGACGCGTTCAAAGCCGTGCACAACGACTATCGGCGAAGCACAAGCTGTGCAGGACGCGTGCAAAGGCTTGGACAACAAACGAAGAAGTACGTGCCGTCCTCCACAATAAAGTGGGCCCTCCTCCGCAATCAAAGGATGAACGCGTCTACGCGAATGGCGCGCGCTCAGACGACGACACGTGCAGACGCGTCAACGCAACCCCAGTCCCCACAAACGGACGAAGACGCGTCGTTGAACGATTATTGGGCAGAGGTGTTCAACCGTCAATGGGACATGGAGCGCTATGCAGAATTTCAGTGGTTGTGTGAGCGAACGCAGATGCCCTGTGTTTCTGGGAAACAATGGTTGCAGCTTGGACGATATAGGCAGCATGTGTTGATGCGATTGCTTCGAAGCATGGACAAGGCTTCAAGTGTTGCTTGCGCAGAACATGGCTCCTAGGAGCAGTGGGTTTCTGGAGGAGCACTTCACCTTTTCCGTTGCCACAACGACTGCAAGGACGGGAAAGGACTGGAAGTGTAAATATTGTGACTACCTGGGGAAGGCTTGGGATGGCCCGGCGCGTGGCAAAGCACATCTTGCAGGGCAAGGTGGACGCGGTGTGGCAGTATGCCCGAAAGTCCCAGAAGAGATCAAAAAGGCAGTGCTGCAAGAACTTGAGGAGAACTCCAAAAAGAAGCTGCATAGACTCCAGTCCCAAGAGAAGCTGAAAGAACTGAATGAGAAGAGGCGTGCTGCAGAGGATTCGCCTGATGGAGCTTCAGCCACCAAGCAGCCCAAAATTGTGGACATGCAAAAGAGACTGAAGGAGGAGCTGGACCTTGCGTTTGCAGAATTTGCATTCCACAGTGGGATTCCGTTCCACATCACGGAGGACGTAATGCTACGTAAGTGGTTGGATAAACTGGTTGCCTGTGTTTTGGGAGGACTGAGGTCAGTGTACCCTCCCGAACGTCACATTTTGTCTGACAAGTGGGTGGACATTGTGTACCAAAAAGTGGGTTCTGAGATTCCTGCAGTGTTTGCCTCTGACCTTAACCATCTGAACTTAGCAACAGACGGTTATTCGAACGTGCGACGTGATTCAGTAATTAATTATAACTTAGTTGGTAGGAAGGGTGCTGTGTTCGTAAAAGCAGAGTACCCAGGGAAAGCCATTAAGGACAGCCAGCGCATTGCTGACGGCATCCACAGTGCGCTTGACTGCATTCGAAAACTCGAACTGCCTTGCCCCCCGCGGTCGCTTCCGTGCAGCAGGCATTCTAAAGGATGAACAAACGAAGCACGGTCTGCCAGAAACAAGCCCCCCCCTCCCCGGGGAGACGAGGTTTGCGTCGAATTACCCTTGCATGCGCTGGCTTCAGAAAAATAAATCTGCGTTGCAGTCAGCAGTGGTGAGTCCTGACTGGGTGGCAACGAGGTGGAGTGTGGCCAGTGCTGAGAGTGTTCGGGCTGAGGATGTTGTTAATCTGGTGCTCAGTGGCGACTTTTGGGGGGCTTTGAACAATGCCCAGGCTCTGCTGAAGCCATTGGCTGAAATGATTCGCAGAGCTGACACTGAGGGTCCATCATATACGGGTTTAGTGTATCACGACATGTCACGTTTGCAGCAGCACGTGATGTCATTTCAGGGAATCACGAAGGTTGACTTGAAAAGGGTGAAAGAAGTGGTATCTGAAAGGTGGAAATTCTTGCATGTGCCTGTCCACAGTGCTGCCTACTGTTTCAATCATCAGCTCATGTCACCTGATATGGACCCTCTCAGTGAAAAAGAAATTCGTGATGACCTGAACAAAGTGTTTCAGGCCTTTGTGGGCCAGGAAAAAGTGGCACAGGTCAGGTTGGAGTATCAATCCTTCCTGATGCGATCTGGGGAATTTTCTGAGCCAGCACTGTGGGACGGGGGGGGTCTGACCATGAGCCCCCTGATGTGGTGGCAGGCCTTTTGTTATGATAATGCAACATTGCGTGAGTGTGCACTGCGAGTGTGATCTGTAGTCAGTGTTGCGTCTTCAGCAGAGAGAAACTGGAGCATTTTTGGGTTCATACACTCCAAGGCCAGAAACAGACTGTATGCAGGTAAAGCTGAGAAACTGGTGTACATATACAACAATATGCGCATGCTGCGCAAGGTACGGAACCCTGATTTTCAGGAGCCGTGTGTCCTACCATACGAGAGTGACTCTGATGAAGAAGACAGTGTGCAGTAAAGTCGATGTTAAAGCATTCTTTGTGTCTGAGGTGCAGGGTAGAGCTGAAAAGTCATTTGTAGGGTGTTTTAAGAAACATTGTCTTTTTGGCTGAGCTGCAGGCAGGGTAGTGCATAAAAGGGAACAAACAATTTAAGGTGTGAAACATTTGCAGGGTGTTTTGAGAAACATTTAAAACCAGAGAAGTGTTCCTCCGATGCTTGCCCATTCACATTTTGAGGAGAGGTTGAGGACAAAAGCTGCATCAGGTCTGTGGTGACAAATATTTGTTGAAATTTTCTGGTGTTTTTGGGACAAAGGTTTGGTTGTTGGAATCAGCTTGAATATATCGTAACACCAAGGAATCCGGACATTTAGTGGTGCCTCCTGGGCGATACCATACAGGACACCGGAGTACTGTATGGTATCGATACCGAACGGTACACGTACTGTATGGTACCAACCCTGGTCCTCACCAATCCTGCGGACCACCTCTCCGGGTGTGAACCCGGTTTTGGTGCGGTGGGTGCCCATAGGGCGGGGTCTGATCACCCACACCGGGTCTCCCACCCTGAACTTTTGCGCTGTCGAGCTCGGGGCGGACTTCTGACGCTCAGCATGCTCCTTCTCGAGCTGCTGGCGGATGTCCCGCGCCGTTGCCTCTTGCCGCGCAAAGAATTCCTTGGCGTCCATGGCCATACCATCACCAGACAAGGGAAGTCCCCGACCAAGGGGGTCCCTGCCGAACAGAAACTGGTGAGGGGACAAACCACCCTGAGTGGGGGTGTCATGATGGGCCTTCAGAGCGGGCCACATCTCCTCAAACCAGTTCCGACGTTGATTGGTGATGTGAATCTTGCGCAGCTTCTCGAACAGCTGCCGTCCAGCCACTTCAGCACGGCCATTGGACCGGCTGAGATAGGCGACGCTCTTGGCATGACGTATTCCCATGAGGGAACACATGGCCTTGAACCAGCCACCAGTAAACTGGGGCCCTCAGTCACTGCAAATGGTGCGGGGGATGTCAAAGACGGTCAGCCAATGACGGATCATCATGACTGCCACTTCCTTGGCAAGCAACCCCTTTTTGCGTGCCGGAACGGCTACTACGTAGCCGCTGTGGCGATCCACACAAAGGACCACACAGTCAAAGGTCTCCTTGCCAATGTGAACTTCGGGCATGGAGAAGACGTCCATGGCCACGCTCTCCATGGGCTGGTCAGGCACCGGAGTCCATTGGGCTTCCCCCTTGACGTTCCGGTTATCGGGATTGCAGGCCTAAAGAAGGTCCCTACCAGGACCGGCCCCTGCTGTGCCCCTTCCGCCTGTCACCCCTGCTGACTTGCTCCGGATCAACGATTGCATTTCTCAAAATCCTCAAAATCCAGGGTCCAAATCCAAAAATATAGAAAGTGTAATCCTCCTTCAACCCTGAATAGCAACCAGATCCCACAAATACAGCAATAACCCAATCCACAATCCAATCCACACTGCGGGCTTCCGTTCAGCACACCGGTCGTCCCACGGTGGCGGGCATGTACAAGAATTGCACCAAAGAGGAAAGCCCTGAAATTGGCATATGAACACAAATAAAGCAAAGTTGGGGAAAGAGGTAAACATACACATTCACAGCCATAAACCCCTCATTCCCTGGACTCAAGACCTTCCCTTGACTCACCAACATATTGCCTTGAACCAGGTCAAATGAGATGGCTAAGTACCATGTGTCAAAAGTCACTACATAAACCCCAAAAATGTGTTCACTCCCAAGCCTCTAAATCCTAGCCCAATAGGGGAGGTGGCGTGTCATGGCCTAGAGTGGCACTCAGGACCATGCCCTACCCTGACATATACTTGGTTGGACTTGGAGTCGAATGGGCGTAGAGATATGCCCCATGAGTTTGAACTCATAACACACCAAAAAACTGCCAATTCACACCATATTGGCCATATATCAAATATATGCTCAAAATTGAAGTTACCACTTATCCGAAGGCTCAAAGCATGCATGGAAATGAAGTCTAGTATTCATGGAGGATAGAGACCAAAGGTCAATGCCCATGTACATCCCCACTTTACCCTCGAAACCCCTTCAGATATGGGCGCCACGCACTGCCCAAGTCAGCCCATGATCTTGAGACCAATTCTTGTAATCCTTCGTGCGCCAAGCCAAATGGAGTACACGATCTGGCATGTGGTGGTGTTCAACTCCAAAGCATATGCCAACATATGAACAACATACCATGGTTCGACTCTCCATAGGCTTCTTGCTGTTTGCCGACCAGGTAAGTACACAAAACGCAAAAATGAGCAAAAATTGAGGTCAAAAGCATGAAAATATGCCCAAATAGAAAGTTGTCATGATAGTATATCTCTATGCTCACCCATGATATCCGCTCGTGGTTCAATACACCAATTATTGGAACCATTTGCCAACAATTCCCCCACTTGGATCCCCAATCAGGCGCATGAAGATACCTTCGCCACTCATATCTACATGCCCCATGAAAATGGGAGTGCACTCATGGATCTCTTTGCCAAACATACCATGAGCAATACATACGCGGTAGACTTAGTCTAGCGCTTTGAATTCCACAATTGGGACATGGGCAAAGCCCTTGTCACGTGTGGCTCCCTATCTCCTCGGCCACACGAAGATATATAACATGGGCGTGAGCATATCGAAGCACATACCATGCATATAACACATACCCTCAAAAAGTGGCTCCCACCATGGTATGCCATGCCTCTCCATGGACATAACTTCAGGTTAAAAATACGTGGGAACCCAAGGAAAGTATCTATGCAACCCCAACACTCATGCGGTACACTCGAAAGTCGCATTAAAATATTCGGTTGCACGGTCCAACAGTTATATATCACTTTCTACCCTCTTGACCATTATCCCCTGCTATACCGGGCATGTGTACATACCAAAGGCGTTTGATGCTTCCTAAATTAAGTTGAGACCAATGCGGTTCCAACCCAATTCTCGAAATTGAGACTACTCGCGGTGAGCCGGAGATATGACCTTTCAAAGTGGCCTCACGAATCAACTTTGTTTCGCCTATATCTCTAAGCAAAACGAAGGGCATAACAAAAGGAAGGTTGATTCGTGATCGGGAAAAAATTTGGGACCACTCGAGATTCGTCATATCGAGTGCGGCAATGTCGAAGTCGAAAATCCGATTCTGAAAGTCTGAAAAAATCGGATTAATTTTGCGAGTGTATAACATGAGAATTGCGGAAGCAACGAACTCTTTACTGATGAAATCTGACCCTTCATCGGGGTTTCCGCCAAAATATCTGTAAATAACAGTTAACCATTCGGTTACCGCAAAATCGCGAGCCAACTGACAGTCGCCGATACGTTGACAATCAGAACGAAAGGCGGAAAAATTACGGAAACATTATGATAAAAAAACCCTGTTGATTCCTGATATTCTGATATATAAATCTCAGCTGGCGGCGCCTCGGTACTGAATATGGCCGCTCATAGCCGGAATGACCAAACCTATCACACTATCACATCGGGTTAGGTCAGGTGGATGGGAGAGTATGATATCAGCCAATGGCGGCTTGCCGGCACATAGATACACACCCCAAGTGACCCAAAGATGGCCACGGGGGTCCGAACCGGCTTCACCCCCCTTCTCAGAGCGTTGTTACCGCTCGGAAGTCATTGAAGAGAGGACGGGAGGACCCCAATGGGCTCCAAACCCCCCCCCCATGTCCCAAGGACACATGGAGGCCCCACACACGTCGTAAGCGTCCCCGGCGCCCCAAGGGAGGGGTGAGGACACTGATAATCGGTGCCCTACGCCATATCCGGTCTCCTCTTGATCTACAACATGGACCAAGGGGATCAAAGATAGAGAAACGTCGTCCGACGACCTAAAGAAGTATACCACAATGAAATATATATGTGGAGATCGGGTGAAGGGGGTAGATGGCCAATCAAGGCCCAAAAATCCCCGGATGAACGCCCTCACCTGTCTCCCAAGCACAGAAACAAACAAAAATGCCAAGGGGGATCCATTACGGTGCTACAGCAGCGACCAAATGGACCAACTCGTCCTTGACATCCAAAGAAATATTCTTTTTCTTCAGATAGTCCATCCAGACCGTGGTATACCTCGGCACGAATCTGCTCGGAGGCTCCCACGAATCCCTGGATGCGGCGAATCCCTTCCAACGGACTTTATAAAGCCTCCCCCCAGGCGTCCCCGGGTCCGGCTTGTCCGCCAGGATCTTCTCAGCTGTGAAGTCGTCGTCCTCACCCTCGTCGTCCGAGTCCACATCGCCGGCCGTGAACTCGAAGGTGACGGGACGTCCGCTGGGGGCTGGTGCTCGGGGACGAAGCTGGGTATGGTCGCGGTCCAGGATCTTGTTATCCCCCACACGAACCGCATACACATCCTGCCCGACCTTCCGCACGATTACCCCCGGCACATACCAAGATGCCTGCCGATGCCTGGACAGGACATCCTTGTGGTGCCGCTCCACCCACACGGTGTCTTGGAGAGCATACCTCTGGACCTTTCCCTGCTTGAAGTACTTGGCCCTCTTGTCATGCTCGTCCTGAAGTGCCTTGCACACCTTGGCCGCCGTGTCGTCCGCCTCAGCCATCATAGCGTTCGCATCCCGGGCCACTTTGCCATGGTTCAACCACGGGAGAGTGCGTCACACCCGATCCCGTAGGAACAGGATACGATGGGGCGACAGTCCAGTGGGTCTGGGAAGGTCATGGTACGCTTGGAGCACTCTCCACAGCAAATTGTACCAGTTCCGGCCCGGTTCGTCGATGTGCAGCTGGCGGAACTTCTCGAACATCTGCCGCCCGGCAACCTCAGCCCGGCCATTCGACCAGCTGTGGTACTCCACGGTCTTGGCGTGCCGAATCCCCATGTGCTTGCACATCGTTTTGAACCACGTCCCCACGAATTGACTGCCCCGATCGCTGCAGATGACAGCCCGGACATCAAAAATCGTCAGCCAATGCCTGATCATGGCGTTGGCGACGGTCTTGGCCTGCAGCCCCACTCCATGCTTGTCCTTCTTGTCCTTCTTCTTGGACTTCTTGCCAGGGACCGCCACGATATACCCGCTGTGCCTATCCACCGCCAGGATGACTCAGTCGTAGGTCTCTCCTTCCACGGTGACCTCAGGTATGGCGAATACATCCATGGCCACGGACCGCATAGGGGCCTCCGGTATAGCCGTATACACCGGGTTGCCCGCTGTGGAGTGGTTGGGGCTCTTCGTGGCCCGACACACGGCACAGTCGCTGCAGTACTTGTCCAGGATGGCGTAGTACCCCGGTGGGAACTTGAAACGCCACTCCAGGTCCTGCTGCATCTTGTCTCGGCCAGGGTGCATGAGCTGGGCGTTGTGCCAATGGTCAATGAGCTCCTCCACTCGGTTCTCGGGCACCAGCAGCTTGTCCTTGAGGAACAACTTGTCCCCATCCTCGGTCAAGCCCGCGGGCCACTCGTCGTCCGACGGGGCGCTCACGGCATTCCAGTACTTGCTCCAATGCTCGGATGCCGCGTAGTCATTCGACCAGTCCTCTGTGAGCACCGACCTGACTAGCTCTACAGGGGCCACCATCCATTGCTCGAGGGTTTCCTCTCGAATAGCCTGGACACGGGCACCCCGGAACTTGGCCAGGTCGGTACGGTTTGCCATTACCACAAAGCACTTGACCCCCTCTTGCTCCATGGCCTTCTCCATCTCGATGATGCGCTTGGCCTCCTCGGTCTCCTCGGCGTCTCCATGGCTGGATATGTCCATCCAAGCCTTGCCCGCGGGGTAGGCCCAGCGACTGAGGCAATCTGCCACAGTGTTGTCCTTCCCCGGGACGTACACGACGCTGAGGTCGAGCTTGGCGAACGTCTCGTGCCATCGGGCCCTTCTAGCCGCTGGTCCTGAGGGGATGTTGACATGCTCCTGTTGCCAGCTCTGTAGCGACTGGTGGTCCGTGCAAACCGGCACCGGCTGCAGTCCGATGTGGCCAGACCACTTCCTGAGCGCACATACAATGGCGTATGTCTCCTTCTCCCTCGCGGTCCATGTTCGGCGTTGGCCCTCAGCCAGGATCCTGCTCCAAAACGCCACGGGAACATGAGTCCCGTCGTCCCGGACTTGCTCGAGGACTGCCGCCACGGCATAGTCCGAAGCGTCTGTTCGTAGCACGAATCCCTTGTCCGGGTCCACGAGGAACAGCCCGGACTGCCCCAGGAGTCGCTCCTTCAGGCAGTTGAACGCATCCTCAGCCTCAGGGGTCCAGGCAAGCTTCTTCTTGCTCCCCTTCCGGCCATCGAGCTTGCCCACCTGCAGCATCTTGTGCAGCGGCCCCGATAGTTCTGCATACATCCGGACATAGCCCGAATAGTAATTGCAGAACCCCATGAAGGACCGGAGTTCGCTGATGGTCTGGGGCTTCTCCCAGTGGTGCAGGGACGCCAGCTTCCCAGGCATGGGACGGCGTTGCCCATGACCAACCACGTGCACCGCGAACTCCACTTCCTTCACGAAGAGTGAGGCTTTGGTGGGCTTGCACACCATGTTGTGCTTGTCCAACTCGCTGAGCACTCGGCGCAGATCCTTCTCATGCGCGTCGATGAGCTCGTCCTCAGTCATGTTCTCCGTGCCGGACCCGATGATGATGTCATCCACGAAGGGATCAGCACAGTCTCGGACAGGACCGAGTAGGTCCTCCATCATGCGCTGGAAAGCGACGTTGCCATTCTTGGCGCCCATAGGCACCACTTTCCACTTCATGGGCCCCAGCGGCGTCAACATCGCTGTGCAGGGCCTGGAGTCCGGGTGTAGCGGCATCTGGTGATAACCGTGTTTCAAGTCCAACACCGTGAAGATCAGCTTTTTCTGTTGCTTTTGGAGGATGGAGTCGATCAGGGGAAGCGAGTACGAGTCGTGCTCGGTCTGCTCGTTCAAACCTCTGTAATCCACCACCAACCTCCACTCGCCCTTCTCCTTCTTGGCCACGATGAAGGCTGGGCTGGCCCATTCACTGTCGGAGGGTTCGATCCATCCCCGCTCAATGAACTCGGCCAACAGCTTCTTCATGGCCTCGGCCCGATCGCCCTGAAGTTGGTACTCCCGATGACGATAGATCTTCGGGTTCGGCTTCAGCTTGATCTTCGCTGTAGCAAACCTCCCACGATCTGGAGGGTTCTCGTTGGCGACGCCACTGAATAGCCGCGGATAGTCCTTGATCAGCCTCTCCTTCAGCTCGGCGACCTTCGGGTTCTCCTGGGCCTCTTCAGCCGCTTGCTTCGGTATAGATACAACCGACCGCACTGCGGTATATGCCTCTTCTGGGTCCGATTCCGACTTCTCCTTGTCCGATATGCCGTCTTCATCGTCGTGGGGAGCTCTTCCCACCGATAATCTTCGGAAATTTGCGGCCTCGGGCTGGTGACTGTCGCTATCGGCACCCATTCTTGGAAAATCCCATGTCGGTGGGTCCGACCCAACCGGACCATCGTATTGGTCCGCGATGTGATCCATGACCCTCGCCACGAACTCGTCCTTCTCGTACTTGCGGGTAACCAACATCTTGTCATCCCACCAATGCGGAGATGTGACCATGGCCCGCCTCTTCTTGGCTGCCACACGGTCGTGCATCCCCATTTGCATGTAGTTGACGACGTCGTCTATCTCGGCGTGGGACAGGACGTCAATGCCATCAATAGGCTGATCCGTCCCCTCCTTGGGCTCAAACATGACCTTCATGGGCACCGCCTCCACCCTACGGATGAATGCCTCATCACCCGTGGGCTGGGCTTGCGCCCCATCCACCAGGAAAGCCTTGGTACCCCACGCTTGACCCGGGGAGGGCATTGATGCACCCTTGGCGTCGATGAACAACTCCTCCTCTGGCCCGAATGACATCTCGTTCAGGGTGATGGAGTCCAGCGTCGACTTGAGACCCTCCAGCGGACATGGGGTGGATCCTATGCCGGTTATGACCAGGATCCCCTTCGCCCTATCGGCGACGATCTTCTCCACCGTACGTCTGGTGTTATCCAGGGAGCCATGCCAATACATGGGCCCCCACTCCTTCAAACCCCAATGCCTATGCCAGGCTGAGTCTCCTCGATGCCAATGCCTCCTACACTTCCGCAAAGGTGGGGCATCCCGGGAAGCGAAGACGTCCGTCTCGGGCGCTTTGGCTCCCAGCGTCTGGATCATCCTGTCATACACCTGTGGCGCCATTCCATACTCCGTGAGCTGAACTCCGCGGTCTCCTCTGGACTTGGCACCCACAGCTTGCACCGCTCGGACGATCCGATCCTCTTCCCCAGCATTCCATTGGGATGATCCGCATGCATAGTCCGTGGACAGCCATGTGAGGCATTCATCATCCTCCCGGACCAGTGTGGCGCGATGGGGAAGGGCTCGAATGGCATTTGCCACCATGAAGTCATACCCCATGATCATATCCCAATCTGTAATGTCGGCCACATAGAAGTTCCTGGATAGAGTGCTTCTCTTCGCCAAATCAGGGCGGTTCAAGCGCTCATGTTCCCAGAATTCCATACTGATAGTGGCCTCATGGGTGCCACCACCCATAATCTCTCCATTGGCCACCTTCAGGCGCACCGGTCTACGGCTGGGCTGCAGGGTTTCCTCCTTGAACAACCCTCTCCGGACCAGGCTCACCTGGGCACCCGTATCCACCAGAGCATCCACCACCAACTCCTCTTGTCCGCACTGTACACGCACCTTCAAGTGCAACTGCCGCTCGTCACCATGCGGTGTATGGACGACTCTCACAACATGCAACTCTAGCACGTCCGGGTGCATCAGCACTTCGAGGGTATGATCACGGATGGTGTAGATCTTGGGTTGGTCCTGCCCGTCCACGGGGCTCTCCGTGGTCGCTCCTTCCGTCTTACCACGTCCCTTGCCCACATAAACTTGCCTTGGCAGGGCGCTCCAGGGGTTGGGAGTGGCGAAACTCAGTGGTTTTGGCTCTTCTGGAGCCTTCTTTGGCACCCGATGTGCCTTCTCTTTCTCTGGGATTCCACTGATTTTCGGAGGAGACACCTCCGAGGTCCCACTCCCGTGGGGGCTCCTCTAGACTTGACTTCCCGCAGCCCCTTCCAGCTGCGATCCGCCAGGACTTTGTCCACCACGTTGCTGGGCTTTGAGTTCCTCCAACGTCCTCAACATGTCCTCAGCAACCTCCTCGATCGACCTCACTCGTCGGTCTTGGCCAGGTCCACCATGATAGCCTCTTCCTCCGCCTTTTCCTTCGCCTTTGCCTTGGCCTTTTGCCCCGTCTCCGCCCTTCGCCTTCCAATCAGAAATCCGCTGCTCCTTGGGCTTCTTCTCGGGGTGGGCGGCGAAGTAGGCCTTCTTGTCCGCCTCATACACCTTGCACTGACGGTGGTCGTGTGCATGGTTGTTTCCCTTGCCATAACAGACCAAGCACCCGTCGTGCTAAGACCTGTACTCTCGGAACGAAAGCGGCGGGTTCCCGATCCTCCTTGGCTCTTTGCCCTTCTTGGGTCCCATCCGGTTCCATCTGGACCGATCCTGCCCATGGTCCTTCACGTTGTGCGCCACAAACGCGAAGAAATGGGCCTCCTCGTGATCCTCCGGGGACCAGTGGTCTTGGCCACTTCCACTACCATCCTCTGCGGAGTTGGCCGTGTCCTCCTGGATCTCCCGATGATGGCGGTCTTCTCGGTGGCCTCGTTGTCCATGACCATGTCGATCCTGCACGTGGGCCTCGTTCTTCGCATTGAGCTTCAACTCCACCGTGATGTACTTCACGATCTCGTCCAGGCTCATGCGGGCGAAGATGACCTGCATCCTCAGCGGCTCCCCGCGCCTCCACTCCACGTTGTTGAGGCGCAGGAACCTTTGCCCCATGGAGTCTCCAAATACCTCCACGTACACGGCGTTCTTCAGTCCCAACATCCGGTTGGGCTCGCCCAGCTTCCTCCTGAAGAACTCCATGATACCTGCATGGGTATCCCCCGCCGCCATAATCCTCACCGCCACCCGCTTCTTGGCTCGCTTCTTCTCCTCGTCCTCCACTCTCCTCTTCCAGTTGCCGGCGAGGACGTCCTTCAGCAGGTGGCGGATCTCGCTGGCCTCGTTCCAGTCCTCCACCAGCTTGAGGCATCTGCGGTACTTCCGCAGATACCGGTTCCACTCCCGGACCCGCAACTCACCGCGGTCCAGCGGCAGCAGGATGGACCACAAGTCCTCCAGCTTCTGGTTCGGAGCGTCCACCCGCTCCTCATCCTCCAACCACCGGAGGCAGGCCTGCTCTGTACGGATCAGTCCTTCCCGGATCTGATCCCGCAGCTCCTCCTTCAGGTCCTGCGCCAGCCGGTGTGGGAATGTCCGGCATACCCACCTGTCCCGCGGCGCTCCCCGCATCTCGCCGACGACCTCCTCGGCGAAGTCCTCCCAATCCAGGATGAAGTCGTCCAGGTTGGACGGGTTGCCATCATAGTAGGGGATTTTGATTCCCCTGAGGTCGTCAATCCTGATGGCGTCTCCGACGTCCCCAGCCACCACTCCAAGGAGACGGATACCACCTGTGGCCGTGGGGTGTGAGTACACTCCCCGTACATCCCTCTCCTCCATGGAGTGCGGTCCAGTTGGGCCTGAACCCATGGGGTTTGGAATGCGGGAAGGACTTGCTCCATCGGCCGTCCATATCCCCGTATTGGGGTCCTTCGCCCACAGATTTCCGCCTGGGTGGCCTCGACCATGTCCGTCGGCGCTTCCCATGCTTCGCCCCTGCATGGTCTGGCTTTGGATCTCCTCTTCCGCATATACTGCATGGGTAGTCGTAGTTGGCGGTAGATCCTGGGCGGCGTGGGACATCTGTACCGTCAGGCTCCTCGGGTCCGTGGTTACGTGCCCTTCCTGCATGGACCCAGCCGGTGCCGTGTGTTCCCTGAGCATTGTGGATTCGCTGAACATGGGAACAAACGGCAGCGCACCCGGGTCAACACGCGGAGGCGCGTAGGGTGCCTCTGCAGGGCCACCCATGGGTTTATCCATGGCGCTCCTGAGGGTCTTAACCCGCTCCACCAGCTCTGCCGCGGCCGGCTTTGCCGGGAGCTCCGGACCCGAGGCCTGGGGCTGTAGCTCCTCTAGCCTTTTCAGGCGTCCCGACATGTCCTCCACCAGGTGGAGGAGGCTGTCCACCACTCGCTGCTGCTTCTCCAGGGCCAGCTCCAGATTATCCCGGTACCGGTCCCGTTCCGCTCGCAGCTCCTCCATGTCTTTCTCCGCGGCCGACTGGTCATCCAGGATCCCGGCGACGTCCTCCTCTAGGCCGTCCTTCGCGTTGTCCAGGCTGTTGAGGCGGTGCACGATGGCGTCCATCCCCATTTTTGGGTACTTGCCCATGAGAAAGGACACGTGCTCGCAGTGGCACTCAGCGTGCCTTCCGCCTGATCCAGCGCATCCCGCGGTTCCCGGCGCCTCAGACTCATCGCCCATGGGCGTATCGCCTATGGCGTCCGTCTCTGGTCCCGTGTGCCGGGGCACAGGTGCCGTCCGGGCCCTGGCTGGCCTCTCCAAGCCCTCGGCGTCGTGCTTCAGGGCAGGCTCGGGGGCCGTATGCGCCCTGGCGATCGGCGCGGGCGTCTCCTCCGCCTCCGAGGGGAAGCAAGTCCGATATCCATCGGAGTGCCCCTCGGATTCCCACAGCCTGACCGGGCTGGGGTCCGTATCCATAGCCCCGGCGTCCCCTGCCGCGGGCTTGGGTGACCCGCGCTTCCGGTAGCGCCGGGCCCGTCCTCCACTGCTGCCTGAACGGCAGGCCTCCTCAGAGTCCTCCGCGGCGGAGCGGAGGTTGCATGCCTTGCGGCAGCGACGCTCGCACATGGAGACCAGGTCCTCCATGTCAAGTCCTCCTCTTCCCGAATGTCGTACTTCTCTTCGGGCTTCAACTTCCGGAGTTCGCCATGCTCTTGAACGTCTCGGCTCTTCTATGGCTCAAATCTCCGGCGTGGTCTCCACCGAGTCCACAATATGCACCCGGGGCGTACTTGGGCAGGGCTCATAGGGGCCCAAGTCCCCGGGTCGGCGGTAGGTAGGGGCAGCAGGTAAGCATCTGCTACCATAAAGAAGGTCCCTACCAGGACCGGCCCCTGCTGTGCCCCTTCCGCCTGTCACCCCTGCTGACTTGCTCCGGATCAACGATTGCATTTCTCAAAATCCTCAAAATCCAGGGTCCAAATCCAAAAATATAGAAAGTGTAATCCTCCTTCAACCCTGAATAGCAACCAGATCCCACAAATACAGCAATAACCCAATCCACAATCCAATCCACACAGCGGGCTTCCGTTCAGCACACCGGTCGTCCCACGGTGGCGGGCATGTACAAGAATTGCACCAAAGAGGAAAGCCCTGAAATCGGCATATAAACACAAATAAAGCAAAGTTGGGGAAAGAGGTAAACATACACATTCACAGCCATAAACCCCTCATTCCCTGGACTCAAGACCTTCCCTTGACTCACCAACATATTACCTTGAACCAGGTCAAATGAGATGGCTAAGTACCATGTGTCAAAGGTCACTACATAAACCCCAAAAATGTGTTCACCCCCAAGCCTCTAAATCCTAGCCCAATGGGGGAGGTGGCGTGTCATGGCCTAGAGTGGCACTCAGGACCATGCCCTACCCTGACATATACTTGGTTGGACTTGGAGTCGAATGGGCTTAGAGATATGCCCCATGAGTTTGAACTCATAACACACCAAAAAACTGCCCATTCACACCATATTGGCCATATATCAAATATATGCTCAAAATTGAAGTTACCACTTATCCGAAGGCTCATAGCATGCATGGAATCGAAGTCCAGTATTCATGGAGGATAGAGACCAAAGGTCAATGCCCATGTACATCCCCACTTTACCCTCGAAACCCCTTCGGATATGGGCGCCACGCACTGCCCAAGTCAGCCTATGATCTTGAGACCAATTCTTGTACTCCTTCGTGCGCCAAGCCAAATGGAGTACGCGATCAGGCATGTGGTGGTGTTCGACTCCAAAGCATATGCCAACATATGAACAACATACCATGGTTCGACTCTCCATAGGCTTCTTGCTGTTTGCCGACCAGGTAAGTACACAAAACGCAAAAATGAGCAAAAATTGAGGTCAAAAACATGAAAATATGCCCAAATACAAAGTTGTCATGATAGTATATCTCTATGCTCACCCATGATATCCGCTCATGGTTCAATACACAAATGATTGGAACCATTTGCGAACAATTCCCCCACTTGGATCCCCAATCAGGTGCATGAAGATACCTTCGCCACTCATATCTACATGCCCCATGAAAATGGGAGTGCACTCATGGATCTCTTTGCCAAACATACCATGAGCAATACATACGCGGTAGACTTAGTCTAGCGCTTTGTGCCAGGCAGGCAGGCAGGCAGTCGCGCGATCGCAGCAGACAAATAATACAAAACTAAGAAAACGACGCACCGCCAGCAAAAATAAAGCGCAAAATCGTTTTTTCCGACCTCAGAAACCCCCCAAAAAATTTTACGCCGCTGTTTGGCGAGGTCGCAAAATTTAGGACACTCACAAAACAAAGACGAACAATAGAGTCGCGACGGCGAAGAACCTGAGCGTTGCATGCTCCAAAACACCTAGCAAAGTGCGTGTCCTAGACGCTAGGGACTTGTGCACGCTCCACAAACAAAGAAGAAGAAAAGAGGCGAACACCAAAAACCAGCAAGCCACGACGACGAAGACAAGAACAAAGCGACCGCCGAGCCACCTAGCAAAGTGCGTGCCATAGGAGCTAGGCGGCATGTGCGCGTCAAAAAAAAAAAAAAAAAAAGAGAGAAGGAGACGCAACAAAAAGAGAAACACCAAACCACAAACAAAAAAGACGCGACCACGGACCACGGGAAAGCGAGGTATGGCAACCAAGTATGTTACGGCCCCATGCGTCATACATATCGTATCCACCGCTACATATACGTGGATGAGAAAACCAAGTATGTTGCAAAGGAGGGCGCCCAAGGGACAACACCGCACGCAAAAAAAAAAAAAAAGAACGACGAACCGCCACGCACGTCAAAAGGCACGCCCGCAAACACAAACCACAACCATATATCCCCCATATTTCTTCCTCCATAGGCCCCGACCGCCGCGAGAAAAAAAAAAAAAAATTCCACAAAAGCGCAAAAGGTATGGGGCGGCCACGGACAAAGGGGAAACAATGAAAAGGCGAACAAGCGAACGTTCACCAACCACGAGGAAACAACGGTACGGCGAGCAAGTATGTTAACGATACGAGGGAGGGCGCCAAAGGGACGGACCACGCACACACGCACACACATAAACAAGACCGCAAGGAGCGAGAAGACGGAGACAAGAGCAAGGAAAAACAAGGTATGAACCCCACACCGCCCCGCCCGCAAACACACACACGCTCTCGCTATAGGGAATGACCACGTACCACGGGGAAACAATGGTATGGAGGTATGACGAACAAGTATGTTAAAAATGCGAGGGAAGGCGCCAAGGGGACGAAAACACAAACGCACACAAAGCCGCAAGATGCACGAAGACGGAGACGAGACAAAAGAAAGTCATGGTATGCAACCCCATCCCCGCCCCACCCACAAACAAACACACGCTTTCTCTATAGGGGACGGCAACAAGAAGCGGCACAAGGTACAACAAGTATGTTGAGAAAAAAAAAAAAAAACACGAAACCGCCATCCACGCCCTCTCTATAGGGGAAACGAAATGCGGAGAGGTATGTTATCGAAGACGCAGCGAGAAAAAAAAAAAAACACGAGGGAGAAGACACAAACCACAACACGCAAAAAAAAAAAAAAAAAAAAAAACAAAAAGGACCTGCGCACGCTCTTTCTCAACAGGGGAAGAAAACATGATGGGACGAAAGGACAGGTACGTACCACGCATCACACATGCCACGCATCTCTGCTACGCATCTACAGGACCTCTTCTTCTGCCTTTTGAAACATGCCGACGACCGACGACGAGAACCAGCCAAGGTATGACACACCACACCCCACCAACCACACACCGCGAGCACACGCACGCGCACGCACGACAGCCACACCGAGCGCGACCCCCCCCCCCCCCCCAGGCCACCCACACCAACACGAAGGGCCACACAGCGCACACACACACACCAGGGCCAAGGGGAAGGGCACCCGGAAGACACACCCACCGCAACACCACACCACACCACCACCGGCAGCGAAACCCAGCCAGGAGTGGCGGGGAGTAGCACACAGGAACCTCCGCCAGGAGAGGCGAGGGACCAACCACACCAGCCACAAACCCACCACACACGCCACCGCCGCACGCCGCACGCCGCACACCACACACCGCACACCACGCACCACCGCCGACAGCGAAACCCAGCCAGGAGTGGCGAGGGACCAACAACCAACACACCACCGCCACACACCACACACCACCGCCGCCAGCGGACCCCAGCCAGGAGTGGCGGGGACCGCCCACCACCACCGGCAGCGAAACCCAGCCAGGAGTGGCGGGGAGTAGCACACAGGAACCTCCGCCAGGAGTGGCGAGGGACCAACCACACCAGCCACAAACCCACCACACACGCCACCGCCGCACACCACACGCCGCACACCACACACCGCACACCACGCACCACCGCCGGCAGCGAAACCCAGCCAGGAGTGGCGGGGAGTAGCACACAGGAACCTCCGCCAGGAGTGGCGAGGGACCAACAACCAACACACCACCGCCACACACCACACACCACCGCCGCCAGCGGACCCCAGCCAGGAGTGGCGGGGACCGCCCACCACCACCGGCAGCGAAACCCAGCCAGGAGTGGCGGGGAGTAGCACACAGGAACCTCCGCCAGGAGTGACGAGGAAACAACAACCAACACACCACCGCCACACACCACACACCACCGCCGCCAGCGGACCCCAGCCAGGAGTGGCGGGGACCGCCCACCACCACCGGCAGCGAAACCCAGCCAGGAGTGGCGGGGAGTAGCACACAGGAACCTCCGCCAGGAGTGGCGAGGGACCAACCACACCAGCCACAAACCCACCACACACGCCACCGCCGCACGCCGCACGCCACACGCCGCACACCACACACCGCACACCACGCACCACCGCCGGCAGCGAAACCCAGCCAGGAGTGGCGGGGAGTAGCACACAGGAACCTCCGCCAGGAGTGGCGAGGGACCAACAACCAACACACCACCGCCACACACCACACACCACCGCCGCCAGCGGACCCCAGCCAGGAGTGGCGGGGACCGCCCACCACCACCGGCAGCGAAACCCAGCCAGGAGTGGCGGGGAGTAGCAAACAGGAACCTCCGCCAGGAGTGGCGAGGGACCAACAACCAACACACCACCGCCACACGCCACACACCACCGCCGCCAGCGGACCCCAGCCAGGAGTGGCGGGGACCGCCCACCACCACCGGCAGCGAAACCCAGCCAGGAGTGGCGGGGAGTAGCACACAGGAACCTCCGCCAGGAGTGGCGAGGGACCAACCACACCAGCCACAAACCCACCACACACGCCACCGCCGCACGCCACACGCCGCACACCACACACCGCACACCACGCACCACCGCCGGCAGCGAAACCCAGCCAGGAGTGGCGGGGAGTAGCACACAGGAACCTCCGCCAGGAGTGGCGAGGGACCAACAACCAACACACCACCGCCACACACCACACACCACCGCCGCCAGCGGACCCCAGCCAGGAGTGGCGGGGACCGCCCACCACCACCGGCAGCGAAACCCAGCCAGGAGTGGCGGGGAGTAGCACACAGGAACCTCCGCCAGGAGTGGCGAGGGACCAACAACCAACACACCACCGCCACACACCACACACCACCGCCGCCAGCGGACCCCAGCCAGGAGTGGCGGGGACCGCCCACCACCACCGGCAGCGAAACCCAGCCAGGAGTGGCGGGGAGTAGCACACAGGAACCTCCGCCAGGAGTGGCGAGGGACCAACCACACCAGCCACAAACCCACCACACACGCCACCGCCGCACGCCACACGCCGCACACCACACACCGCACACCACGCACCACCGCCGGCAGCGAAACCCAGCCAGGAGTGGCGGGGAGTAGCACACAGGAACCTCCGCCAGGAGTGGCGAGGGACCAACAACCAACACACCACCGCCACACGCCACACACCACCGCCGCCAGCGGACCCCAGCCAGGAGTGGCGGGGACCGCCCACCACCACCGGCAGCGAAACCCAGCCAGGAGTGGCGGGGAGTAGCACACAGGAACCTCCGCCAGGAGTGGCGAGGGACCAACAACCAACACACCACCGCCACACACCACACACCACCGCCGCCAGCGGACCCCAGCCAGGAGTGGCGGGGACCGCCCACCACCACCGGCAGCGAAACCCAGCCAGGAGTGGCGGGGAGTAGCACACGGGAACCTCCGCCAGGAGTGGCGAGGGACCAACCACACCACACACCACCCACAACCCCGCCAACACACCACCACCGCACACCACACACCCACACACCACACACCACGCACCACCACCGCAGGACCAGAGGAGGGGGCGACACGCCCGCAAGCAACACAGCCAGGAACAGCGAACACCCCCCCCCCCCACCACCACCACCCCACCCCGGAGAGACGGGACACCAGCCACCGCAAACCGCACAGCGAAAAGGGGGGCGGGACGAAAAGGGCCCACGGGGGGCGCCGGCGAGGGACCCAACCTCAGGGGTTTGGGGGCCCCCCCGGTGACCGTATCGGCCCCACCTGAGCACACGCAATAAGGTGGGATACGCCCGGGACCGTTGGTCAGCGGCCCGCGGTGGCACCGGCCTGGGGGGGTGACCAATGGGCCTGACCAAGAGCACTCCCCACGGCACGTACTGCGGTACGGGCCCAGCGAGGGGCTGCGGGTAGGGCACACCGTCCATCGGGGCAGGCAAGAGACGCGCCTGTCCCGCGAGGACTCCCCAGCGACCCACAGTGTACCCGACCCCGGTGTGGGGAATGGCTGGAGTACCTGGCTACGGAACAGGTCCATGGACGGCATCCGTACAACAGAGTTACACCCTGACGGGGAGTGCAAGCACCGGCTCCCCCACGGGGAAACACCAGGGGAAGGGACCCGAGCCGGCGACAAGGACCCCCCCCACACACCACAGCCGGGAAGGCCCGGGCACGACACCGCCCCAAGCGACACGGAAAAGAGACAGAAGGAGGAGGGCACACGCAAAGGGGACAGCAAGGGGACGCACCACCAACAGACCCCAGCCAAGGGGGGCGGGGAACCACACAGCCGAGACAGGGGGGGGGGGGCACGACACACAGCCCCCACACCAAACAGGGCCGCCAAGCCACGCCCGCAAAGGCGAGGGCAGGCGCCCCAACGCACCACCAACACACCGCACACACGCCCGAGCGTGCACACAACACACACCCCCACAACCGCCACCGACACGAGCCCCACAAGCGCACACCACACACCAAAGCACAGGCGCCGCCCGCACCACACACGCAACACACACAAACCCAAACAACAGGAACCCAGCAACCCGCCGGGGGGACTGCAGGGCCGCCAGAAGCCGCTAGGACGCAAAGGAGGACCCACCAAGCCCGCAGCCAGGAGGGGCGAACGGCCACACCCAGTAACACCCGAACGGCCACGCCCAACACCAGGACCGGGCACTACGACACCCACACCAGCACCGCCACCAACGCCCAAACCGGACGCCACGACACCCTCACCAGCGGACACACCCGAAACCAGCGGAAGCACCATCGGCAACACCAGCGACCCCAGCACCCACCAACAACAAACCAACACGAAAAGCCACCCAACACTGCCCAACGACCGCACCCAACCGATCCGGTCCCCCACCGGCTCGCACCCAGAACCACCGCCACCGACATCCACGCCATCGGAAACACCAACACCGCCAAAAATCAAGCCAGCACAACACCCTCACCAACACCGTCACCACCGGCACCAACGCCTACGACACCTACGCATGCCACCGCCGGTTCCAGCACCTACATCACCCAAGCCAACGGCATCAAGCACACCATCGCCGGCAACACCCCACCATCAGCGTCGCCACCAGCAACCTCTGCCACCGGAGGACACCGAAACCGCCACAGCCACCGCCACCGCCACAGGTGAGCCAACAAACCACCAAGCCCCGGCCAGGGGAAGCGAGGGCACGCGCCCGGAACCACCATGCAATCCCCGGCGACACCCACACCACCGGCGCCGCCAACACCACCCTCACCCACGACACCACCCGGAGCAACACCTACGCCACCTACACCAACAGCAGCACCAGCAGACCACACCACCTACTGCACACCCCCCCAGACAGAGCCACAGAAACCGACCACCGCCCTGAACGCAAGCCGCGGACCACCCACACACAGACCCACGCCAACCACCACCAGCATCGGCAGCGTCCGAGACGCCGAGAACCATAGCGACACCCACAACGACCTCACCACCGGCATCACCGACACCGACACCGGCAATACGGCCTCAGCACCGACAAACCAGAGCGTCAACGGCAATCGCCACGGCAACACCGCTCGGTACGACACCATCGGCATCAACAACACCAAGGGAGCCAACACACAGGCCAGCGACACCCATGGGTACCTCCACCAGGAGTGGCGAGGTCCCACCCCCGCCGTCAGAACACCACCATCCACCAGGGCAACACCTGCAGCGCCCACATCGGCCGCAGCTCCACCGGCGGCGCCCTCGCCAACACCGTCACCAACACCGCGACGGCCAGCCACGAGTGGCACGCCCGGAACCGCCGACCACCCAAACACAGGCCGCGCCCAGCACCAACACCAACAACGCCCACGCCAACAGACCACCACAACACACGCCAACCACCAAGTAACACATAAGGCACCCTCGCCTTCGGCAACACCAACGCCACCAACACCCACGGCACTATCCACACCACCACCAACCCCACCAACGGCGGGCCGAGGTGCCGTCACCTACAACGCCCACAACACCACCACCACGGCCCCGCCACCTAGGGCAACCCCACCAACGGCGTCACCAAGGACGCCAGCACGGCTAGCGAACGAACGCCACCGAGCCCTCAGCCAGGAGAGGCGAACGCCCGCACCCAGCAACACCCGAACGGCCACGCCCAGACCCAGGGCCAGGAACTGCGACACCCGCACCGCCGCCAGCACCTAAACCGAACACCACAGCACCCTCACCAACGGGGACGCCCGGAACCAACAACGGACCAACAGCGGCCAAGTTACACCCAAGGCGTTCCAACCGCGCCACCCACCGGCCCGCACCCAGAACCACCACCACCACCAGCAACAGCCACTGACAACCCACACACAGACCCACACCAACCACCAGCAGCATCAACAACATCAGCGACACCGTGAACCATAGCAGCGCCCGCAACGACCTCACCACCGGCACCACCGACGGCGCCACCGGCAGTGCGACCTCACCGACAGCAACCCGGAGCATCCCCCATCCCGCGTCCCGGTGAGACACCATCGGCAGCAAGGACACCGAGGGGGCCAAGGCCAACCCACCAGCCAACGACGCACGTGGGAACCTCCGCCAGGAATGGCGAGGTCCCCCCTCCGCCGTCAGAACACCGCCAGGGCAGCACTTACAACACCCTACAACGCCAACACACACAGCTCCCCCGGCAGCACCCCCACCAACGCCAACACCGGCACCACCGACAGCGGCAACACGGCGACACCACCACCCAACCGCAGCAAGGTCACCCTAAACCGCAACCGCAGCAACACCTGTTACTACGGACCCACGGACAGCCGACACCACCAGGACCACAGACGGGCCAAACACCAGCCACGAATGGCACGCCCGGAACCACCGAACACCAGCACACAGGCCACCGGACCACCGCGAGACACACCACCGCCCCTAACACCCCTAACACCACCACCACGACCCCGGCACAGAGTAACACCTAGGGCGCCCCCATCGACGACACCACCCAGGACACCACCACGGCTGGCGAACAAACGCCACCAGCGCAGCCCACCAGGCCCCCAACCAAGGGTAGAAACAACAACGCCACACGCCATCGCACCCACCGCATCGAAATCACCCGGAGCAACGTCAACATCAACCAGGGGTCCCGACCACCCACCCAAGCAGCACAAAACACCACAGCAACACCACCACACCCTCACCACCAGCGACACCACCGCCAGCACCCTCCGCCAGGAATGGCGAGGAGCAGGCCCAACAGCGCGGACCCACCCAACGTCCCCGGCACCCTCACCATCGGACCGTCACCACCGGCGCCGACCCCCAACACACCACCGTCACCAACGCCACCGACCCCGGACGCAAAAATCACACAGCCCGCACACACGGCACCAGCCAGAGCAACGCCGACACCACTCCCGGCCAACTCACACGAACACCACCGGAAGCACCACCGTCGACCGAACACCACGGCGACCCCAGGGTACGAGTCCCCCCCACCATCTGCACGGCCAGCGACGCCGTCACCGGCACCAACCGGAACACCGACAACGACAGCCTCACCAACAACCGACACCCCCCTACCGCTGCCACCCACCAGTCACGCCACCCGCCGTCAAAGCCACCCACCAATGCCGCACCCCGAACCACACTTACACCCGAAACCGGCACCAGCACGCCCGGCCGAACCGTCAATGGCACCACCGCCATGGCACCGTCTACGCTCACCACCGCCACCACCACCCCACGCGAGACCAGGAACCCCCGCCGTCGCCAACGGCCTCAACGAGCACCGACACCACCAACACCACCACCGCCGGACAGGGACTACCCACAAACCAGGAACATCTCCACCACCAACAACCAATACACCACCCGCGGCACCCCACCATCGCCGACACCACCACGGCACCCATCACACCTCCACCACCGGAGGCGACGTGGGCCACACCACCCGTCAACTACAGCACCCTCGCCACCACCGCCACATCCGGCCCACGAACGTTACCGCCGACAACACCACATACGCCCATACGTCACCCACGCCATGCTCACCGACCATCACCTCGTCATCAGAGACACCAACACCACCGGCGACGACGACAGCGACAACAGCTGACCCACCAGCTAACCACCATCAATCATAGCCCAGCACCAGCTTCATCTACTCTAACGCCCATACCACCCTCGCCAACAGCGCCGCCACCGACACAATCATCCACTCCGGCGCCCACACCACCCTCACCACCAACATCACCAACACCACCACCCCCAGGGTCAGGGCCCGCGGGAAAAAGAACGGCAGAGCGAGCACGCCACCACCCGCACGCGTCGCCCACCCTATCGTACACCGCTCCGCAACACGCCCCCCCCCGCTTCCCCTGACAGGGCGTGCGCTCCAGCCCACTGCTGGGAAGACGACTTCGACATCCTCCCGGCCATCCGACACCTACTGGCAGCCACGGCCCCGCGCCCACAAGCCCACCAGCAACCCACGGAACCGCAAGAGCCCGACCACCCCATGCCACCACGCTCCATATCCCCCGCGTCCACCGCAGACCGGAACGCGGAACACCAGCGAGAGGAGCCCGACCCCGGCCGCGCCGCCACGCCCCCACCGCCCCCCCCCCCAAAGGACATCTACGCCACGCTGGCCAGCACCCTAGCCCCCATGGACGCCGAGCAGTACTACCAGTCCGTCCAACGAGACCTCCCTGAGGACCACGCGACCCTCCAGGGGTGGAAGCAGGAGAAAAGGTACGACAACGAGTGGGACACAGAGGAAGACCTTCTCTGGGACGACACCTGGAAAGGCACCGCGGACACCTTCCTGGAGGCAGCAGCCGAAACCTACCCCCGCCCGCCCGGGGACACCAGACACGGCCTCCACGCCCTCCTAGCGTTCCACAGCTGGAAACACCGCCACACCGTCACCCTCCACCCCCTCGACCACAATCCGCACCGATGGACACCTGAAGACGACGCCACAGCCACCATCACCGTACAGCAAAGCCCCGAGAACCCGGAGGAATACCACATCACCTGGGACGATCCGGCACCCCACCCCCCCACCTCCCCCACCCTCCCAGATGTCTTCGCCGCCATCAGTGCAGAGCTCCAGGAGGCCAAAGCCCCCCACCAACTGGACGAAGACATGCCCCAGGCACCATCACCATCAACCACACAAGACCAACCCCGCACAGAGCCCCTCACCCACCCCATCACCACAATGGAGCTCCCCCCACAACACCGCACCACCCCAGACCGAAACGGGTTTCGAGACCTGCCGCGGGAATGGGCGGTCCACAACGGCACACTCCGATGGGACGAAATCACACCGGGCCTCCAGGCCATCCGCCTCCACTCAATCGCAGAGCCCACCACCACCTGGGCACTACCGACGGACCGCCACCACCTCCTCCTCACCGTCCAAGGCGATGCCACGATCACACCCACGGAAGGAGACCCCGTAACAGCAGCCGCCGCCCACGCCGTCCACATACCCCCGCAAGCATCGTCGGCACCTATGACGGTGCATCCAGGCCCCACCCCTTGGCAGGCCATCGTCGTCACCTACCCCGCCCCCAATGACCACACACATACCTGGCAGCAACGATGGGAGGACATCCGAGGGGACCTCCTCCAAGAACACCTAGGGCTCACACGCACCCACCACACCCTACAACCGATACGAGGAGTAGGCCAAGCATCACACGGCATACACGCCCCGGGAGTATGGGCCTACGCCACACCCATAAACCCACACGCAGCGGAGGACATCAAGACCGCCCTATCCATCCAGCAAGCCCAGACCCAAACCCCGCACCGCAACACCCAACGAGGCTACACAATTTGGTGGGCGTACCAAGACCATGACACCCTCACCCCCCAACCGGGGGCCCCCCCTCTAGACACCAACACCACCGCCCTCCTCCAAGCCGCAACAGCGGCAGCCACACAGGTAGGGGCCCCGGAAACCTGGGGCCCACAATACCTGGTCGAAACCAAAGTGGCGCCCCACGCGAAGGGCCAAGACAAGCCCCCAACACCGAAGCCGCTCCACCCCCCGCTCAAGCTAGACCCGACGGAGCACACCCCCCAGGATGAATGGGCGACCCACTACATCATCCCCCACACCACCACCCGCAAGAACGACGCCGCCAAGATCACCGTCACCCGCCACCTCCCCCACACCACACAGGTGTATGAGCTGACGGCCCCCAACGTCCTCGTCACCCGTCGCCGACACGACGAGCGATACACCATACAGGCGGAAGGGGCCGCCGCGACCACCCTGTACACATGGGCAACACGGGGGGACCTCCCACACCCCACCCTCCACCACGCCCCCTCCTGGCCCACCCCCTTCCACGCAGCGGACCGCCCCAACAAGAAGCCCAAACACACGGGTGTGCACACCCACGCCCAGGAGGCCCAGCACCGACACGAAGCGAGGCGCAAGGCCCGCACCCTCCACGACGACCACACCATCCCCCGCATCGGCGCCCCCCCCGCCAGGGTATCAGATACCACCCACAACCGCACGATCACAGGCATCACCACGGACTGCCTGAACCCAGCGGCGTCGCGGGCAGACGCCGTATGGATCAGCGAAGGGCACTCCCACACACGGGCGGTGGCGCGCCTCCACAACATCCAACCCCACAAACTCCAGCGCGCCGTCGGACCCTTCGCCGTACACGTCACCCCGTACGGCATCGACCACCCCCGGTGTGAGCACCATGACCCGCCCTGCTCCACCCCATGCACCTCGCCCCTCCGCCAACCGCTGCCGGCCCCCACCATCACGGGCAACATGTACCTGGGCACCGTACCGGGAGACCCGGGCATATACATCCTGCCCAACAGGTCCAGGGAACACGCCATCCCCCTCCACTGTGTGGAGTCCCTCGCCCTGGGACCACCCCCACCAAAACACCAACACCAACACATTCCGGGGGGACAAACGGACACAGGCCCCAGACGGGGGAAAAAAGGCCCACCAACGCGCCCTGGCCCACATCACCCTCCACCCCGCAGCCCACCTACCAAAGGACTTCGGCACGGAGCGCCACATCGTCCTGGAGGGCCAAGCCCACCACATCATCACCGCCGCCCTGTACACCCTCGCCGCCCACGAACGCCACTGGGACCCCACAACCATCCCAGCAATGCCCCCACCGCCCCAAGGCCCCAACGATCCCGTCACCCCCTTCCACATCGATCAACTCCTAAGCCGCAAGGCCCCCCCACACCTCCACCCCTCCAGGATACCACTAGCCATTGCATCGTGGGACACCCTGGACACCCCCCCCCAACAACCCGCCATCCACATCCTCAAAGCGGACACCCAATGGTGGGTCCTCCACTGGGCACACGGAGTCCTCATGGCGGCCCAGGCCTATACCCCGGAAATGGACCCGGAAGACCCCCCACGGGGCCAGCAGCGACTCCTCCAAGCCACCACCCTCACAGGCCGCGAAGGCGCCCCCTGGGAAGCCCTCCACACAGCACTCTACTGGGCTCAAGGCTCCCCCAACGGCCCGGACACACCGGAACCTACAGAGGCCTGGGTCAGGCAGGCCAAGGCCATGAGGAACTACCACCTACACCACCCCTTCGACGACAGCCCCGCCGCACTGCCATGGCCAACAGATCCCCCGGAGACCGTACGCAAGCTCGCCGACATCGTACGCAGCCACGCGAAAGCGAAAATGCAAACACCGGCAGAACCCCCACTGAGGGATCCAGACCAGCAAGCAACGCACCCCTTCTTCCAACCCCATGCCCCCCCAGCCCCGCCACCTCCAGTCCCACCCAAGCGAACGAGACGACAAAAGGGCGCACCCGCCCCCAGCCAAGCCGGAAAAGCAGCAACCTCCCGACCCCCCGCATCCCACCCGACCCACCCGACGAACCCAGACCAAGCATCCTCGTCATCCTCCCTCCCACCACTACCACCGCCCCACCCGGACCAGGCATCCTCATCATCCTCCCTCCCGCCACCAGCACAGGCCCCGCCCAAAGCGTACCCAGGGTTCGAAAAAGGTGCGAAGGTCCAACAGCCCTTCCGCAACGACCACACAGGCGACTGGATCTGGTGTGAGGGCACGATCCAGTACCGCCTCAAGGGACAAGGGGACAACGGGGGGCCACAGATCCGGGTAATCTGGCACCGCCAAAAGGAGCTAGACCAGGGCAACAGCGCCCCGGACAAACCACTCGGCGACACCCTGGAACTCACCAGCGCCCACCCCATCCGGCTCCGCACCGAAGAGAACAAGGCCCACACAGGCACCAAATACACTGGGGAGCTCCCCCCGGAGTGGAGCCAAGGCCTCCCCCCGCCGC
The DNA here is from genome assembly GCA_964036045.1 of Eutreptiella sp. 'Long Island Sound 2002'. NCBI lineage: Eukaryota > Euglenozoa > Euglenophyceae > Eutreptiales > Eutreptiaceae > Eutreptiella > Eutreptiella sp. 'Long Island Sound 2002'. Next base: position 40,361,096 of record OZ038384.1, read on the forward strand.
GCCTACCCAAACGCCCACAAACCGGCAAAAAGTCCCCAACCCCCAGTCCCCCTCCCTGACGGGGCAAGGGCCGAGGGCACAAGCCTCCACAGCCCCGGCCCGCCCCCACCGAGGCCACCATCAACCTCCTCGACCTCAACCACCCGGCCGTCACATACTCCAAGGACGCCACAACCGCCCTCCAAGAGCTCCCGATGGCACAGGGGCCGGGGTGGGTCCCCCACCTCCTCACCTTCCAGGAACAAGGCCTACAGCGCGACGACCCCCCGGAAACCACCCCCATATATACCCCGGACCAGAAAGCGTACAAATGCTACTGGCACAAGGGGACCCCCCTATACGCCCAAACCGGCATCCACGTCCACCTCGTCCACCACCTCAGCGTCCCAGGGAGGCTAGGTGTCTATGAGGTCGTCGGGGACGGATGGCAACTCAACGTCATCAACACCCACGTCCCCTTCGGCGAAGCCACGGAACCCTTCCTCCAGGCCCTGGCCGAGGCGTACCGCCAAATGGCCATGCTCGCCCCCACAGTCATCATCGGCGACATGAACGCCGCCCCCACCCCAGCGGACCGAGGAGGACAGGCCACGGCCCAGGACCAAGCAGTCCGCGACACCATCGAAATGCTGGGGCTCGTGGACCTAACAGCCAGCCTCGAAGGCCAACCATCCCACTTCCCCCACCAAACGGATGCCGCCCCATCCCGCATCGACGTATGCTATGGCGACCCCACCACCATCATCCGAGCGGAGGCCCGATATGGACCCCTCCCGCTGGGACCCACAGGCCATAGCCCCCTGCACATCCGCCTCACCATCCCCAACCTTCCCCCCAGCCCCCCAGAAGATGCGGACCAAGGCCTACCACCCCCCCTGAAGATATGCCCCCGCTGCATGACAAGCATGCCTGGTCCCAATATCACAGGGCCATAGACCGCGCCCGGCGCATCCAACCAGACCCCACCGACCTACTCACAGCCATGCGCACGGCCGCCGTCGCCTGCGGCTTCCAGCAACACCCCCACACAGACGACGACCAACCACCCACGGCCCTGGGGAACATGCTCCATGACCTCTGGCATGCGAAACAACAACTGGCGACCCTCCTCCACACCGACACCCCCCAAACCCGCCGCCAGATACACCACTGCAGGACACACATAGCCCAAATCAGGGCGGACCTGCAGCGGTGGCACATCCACAGGCAACAGCGCATCGCCCAGGAACACGAACGGTATGCGCAACACGAACTCCCCTACAAGGCCATCCGCCACCTCAACGACGCCATGACCGATACCGGCCACCGCACCATCACCACGGTCCGGCAGGAGGGCGGCTCCCTCACCAACGACCCAGCCACAGTGCTCCAAGCCACCCAAGACAGCTTCCTCCGGCAACACACCCCCACCCAAGACACACTGGACCCGGACACCCAGGCCAAAATCGACCGCCTCCCTCGGGTCTTCAACCACGCCCAGAGGAGGCACCTGGAAAAACGCCCCTTCACCATCCACGAAGTCCGGAAGGCCATCCACAGTCTCCGGCAACACAAAACCCCAGGCTACGACGGCCTCCCTGCAGAGGCATACTACCACCTCCCCGCCCACCTCCTCCGCGTCCTCGCCCACCGCCTCTGGGACATCGTCACGGGGCGGACCCCCCTGCCACCAGACTGGGCAAACGTTGTCCGCCCCCTCTACAAAAAAGGGGACTGGGCGAACCCGGACAACTGGCGCCCCATAGTCTGTGCGGTCACGGAGGTCAAAATCGTCTGGACCATCCTCCTGCGCCGCATCCGCCCCCACCTGGACCCCCACATACCAGCGAGCCTCTTGGGGGCCATCCCAGGCCGCTCCCCACACGAGGCCATCCTCCTCCAGGACACCATCGCGGACATGGACCCGGTGGACCTCATCATCGCCTCCCTCGACGTCAAGGGAGCCTTCCCGAACACCCCCTGGCTCCTTCTAGAAGCGGTGTGGAAACGCCTAGGCCTCCCCTTCTACAACTTCACCTCCGACTACATCCGCACCCGCAAATACACGGTCCGCACAGGAGCAGGCCTCACCCCCTTCCTGGAGCCAGGCAGCGGGGTCCCCCAAGGGGGAGCAGAGGGCCCCTTCCTGTACCTTCTAGTGACGCTCCCCCTGGCCCTCGCAATCGAGCAGGATTACCCGGCCTACGCACCCTACTGCCTCCTCTCCCCCCTGGTCGGCTTCGCGGACGACACCAACCTCACCGTCGCGCACACCCCACACGACCCCCATGCCCCGGACCCCGGACCAACGGTCACCCAACAGGCCAACGACTTACTGGACGTGACCGTCTCCTACCTCTCCCACAACAACCTCATCGTCCACCCCACAAAGTCAGTGGCCATGATCAAGGGGTCTGCCACACCTCCCACCCTGGGGCCACAAGGGCCCCCCATGCAAGTCGTGACGACCACCACCCACCTGGGGGTAGTCCAGGCCGCCAACCCTGAGGACGCCACCCTCCCTCCCAAGTTGCAGTCACACCTCACCCATCTCCCCAGATATGCGTCCCCGACCACCAAGGCCCTCTCCCTGTCCCACCAGAGCCTGGCGTACTACCTCACCGGGGTCTTGAACGCCTCCATAGGCTTCCAAGCACTCCACCTAACACACCCCACCACCGCCCTCCAGCCGGCCACACGCGCCGTGACCAAGGCATGGGCAGCACACGGGGGCTGGCCCACCTCCATACCCACCCGCGCCATCCGAGCGGCATGGCCCCACTATGGAGACGCCATAGGGGACGAGGTGAAAGCGGCCTATACCAGACACACCGCCCTCCTCCTTCACCGCATGACCCACAACCACTCACCGGAGGTCCGCGAGGTCACCGCCATCCGCCTCCAAGCCGCACAACGGGCCCGCAACACATGCCCGCGCTGGGTACTCCACCAGACGGGCATGCCCACCAACATGAACACCCGCCTGTGGAACCACCTGCAGCTTCTGCTCCCATCCCCAAACCACGCCATACTCACCAACCACACGTGCCCAGAGAAAGGGCCACTGGCGGTCCTCTGCGGAGACCTCCACCACCACCCCAAGGGCACCATCCACACCATAGACCTTGTCGGGGCCTCCATCACCGTAGTATACGTCACCCTCGCCCAAATGCGGGTCCTGCACCACAGCGGGGCACACCACACCCCCTTTCTACAGCTACCCGAATGGCCACAATACCGCCTCTTCCACCACTACCTCACACAGACGGCACGAACAGCGGGACACACTCTACCGGGCAGCAAAGACATGCGCAAAGCCTACCGAGAATTCACAAGACAACACCCGCGACCCATCCCAGAGACACCGCCCTACGCACCCACCGGATCGAAACACGAACCCGTCCCCCCAGTAACGGGCCCAGTCCCACCACTAACCCTACTACTGGCCCCGAATGAAGCCAAACCCACGCAGACCACCGTCATCCACCACGGGGCAAAATGGCGCATACCGAAACACCACATGACCGCCCGAGACCTACCAAAGGTCCCCCAAGATTCCCAGAGCATGCCACGCACATGTTGGGCCTGTGACCCCGAGGCACCAACCGCACCATGGCCCGTGCTACACCTCATAGCACGCCACCACACCCACCCCACGACCCACCTACCACCACAGGCCTACGCATGGATAGCCCCATGGTTCCACCGCACCGACACTAACCCCACGGTAGCATGGAACCCCGACCACGCGCCCAAATGGCTCTTCACCACTACACCCACATGGCCCCGCCCCGACCCGGCAGGGGTCGCCATCCGTTACAGCATGTACGAACCAGGCAGAACGGGCAAACACGAACACCCCTACTATCCACTCCACCACTCCTGCCACACACCGGAGCACCGAACACAAACCCTCACATGCCACGACCTAAACCCCGACACAGCCTACATCCTCCACTACATCTACTCCTACCTCACACAAGGACAGCCGGAGCAGGGACTCATAGCCCTGTCCCCCCAAGCAAAGCACATCATCTCCAAAGGAATAGGGGTGTACGCCACCCCCATCCTACAGCCCACAACCCCAGTAGCCCACCTCGCCACGGGCCTTACCATATACGCCTACCTGCCCATGAACCCATGCCGCCTCCCACAACCATCACCGGCGGACCGGCTCTTCTTCACCGACGCCTCAGGCGAATCCGCCCTCACGCCCATCACCGGGGGGGCCACCCTGCAACTAACCCACACCGGGGAACACTACCACATGGACCACCACACGGGCCACACCACCTATGGGGCCTCTTCCCACGGGGAGCTAGGGGCCATGGCCGACGCCATCACCGAGGTCGCGGCCCACCTACCCGCCCACTCCCCGCACATCGTCCGGGTCTGGTTCGTGGTAGACGCCACTGTCGACACGCACCTGCTCCTCCGCATAGCAAGGCAACCACTTCACAAAGCAACCGCGACGAGCCTCGGCACCCAGGCACTGCTACTCTGGAAAGCCCTACGCAGCCTTCCCCCCTACGTCCAACTCCACATCGTGAAACAAGAGTCCCACAGGCACCAATACGGAAATGGTAAGGTCGACAACCAGGCAGTACACCAGCGCACAACACACCTACCAGCCCTCCAGATCCCTGACCTCGGCCGCAACCACACACACCTCCAACACGTGCCCCCTGTACCCGAGCCCCATCAGACCCCGGACTGGGTACCAGAGGACGCCCCCTATTCCTCCCACGACAGAGCGTACCACTACCCCAACCCCGTCCAACATCTAGCCCGCGTCCTCGGCGACGCAGACAGCCGGGCGCACATCCAGGAGCTCCAGGACAGACTGCAAGTCCCCCTCTACCACTCAGCGCTCCGCCCAGCAAACGTCCCAGCCCACCTCCAGAAACGACGCATCCAGCTCCTCAGGGAGCAACTGCCTTTCCTCACCAGGGTCGCCAGATGGCTCGCCCGCAAGCACATCCACGTCCCCGACGAACACACCCGTTGCCCATGCGACCACACCACCCCGGAGGACTGGGAACACTTCAAGAAATGCCCCCTCCATACGGACAGGGACACCCTAGTGGGCTGGTCCCCGGCGGAAACCCTGCGGCAACACGAAGGATGGCCAGCCCACAGCCACGCACACCAGGCCACCGAACACCTCTTCCGGGACCCCCTGATCAAAGAAGCCACCATGAGAGGGGCAGTGACACAGGCCCTGCACCGACACCTCACCAAACACACGGAAAGCCCCATGGAAGCAGCAGCACACCTCCAGCTAGAAGCGGTCCGCAGAGCAGCAGCCCAAATGGTACACCGCAAGCACCTCCTGCTAACACACGCGGAACAACTCACCGACCCCACCGCCAGGGAACACATGCAGCGTCTCATCCATTACCATGCCGTGCATGACCCAGACGTCCACTAACCCGCTCCGCGCCCCGCACGCGCCCCCCGTCTCCATCCACAGGTCTCCAAGGCACCACCACAGCGCCCCGAGACCCGTCTCGCACCCAAGAAGCCACCCGGCACCGCCCAGTCCGGCCGAACCCAGCCAGGGCCAACCATCCATCGACGTAGACGCGCAAGACCCCGGCAGCCCATCCAGCCCACCCCCCCCGGACCCGGGACACCCTCCCCTCACACCGGCCACCATCCGCGACCCCGACCTCCTCCGAGCGACCCTCCAAGACAGGGCCCCGACCACCCCCCTGGGCTGGTACCGCCTACAAGAGGACTGGACCAAGCTCACCGTCAAAGCCCTCCGGGACCTGACCACCCCAGGCAGCGGCCTCCACGAGACCATAGTAGACCTCGTGCTCTGGCGAGCCCGCAAACACACCCAGGGCCAGCCCATCTGGATCCCCCCCATCGAGTGGGGCCAGGCCCTGACGCACGACACCGGCAGCAACGTCACGCGTCGAGGGACCGTACGCCTACGGCGGGCCCAAGCGGAGACGGACCACCCAGCGGACCCGAACCACCCGGAGCAGTGGGAACAGGCCACCGCGCCCAACCGCGACACCGCCCTCCGCGCCGCCGGCCTCCGCACCCCGGACGACGACCTCCCCCCCCCACCTACAGACAGTGACCACCCCCCGCCGGAGGTCTGGGTTACAGTCCTCGAGCGCGGCCACTACTACGTGATAGCCGCTATGGCTACGTCCCACGGCCCGCAATGGATCATCCAGGGGACAGACACCATGTTCGCCCCGGAGACCGCCCCACCAGGGGCAGTGGGGGACCCCACCACCCAGCACAGGATCCTCAGGGGTCTCCTCCAGCCAGGGGACACGCCCCCAGCCCGCGCCCTGGCCCAAATCACCTCAGGGAAGGCGGGCTACCACCTGGGATTGTCCATGCTCTGCCTAACCCACTGGATCCAGCGCCACTGGCCACCCACGGGGACCGTGCCCTGGGTTTGGGCCATCCCCACCGCCCACACACAAGTCGAAGCAGGCCCGGACACACGACCAAACCCCCCCCCCAGGCCGCAGCAGTCCCTCACCTGCGGGTACCACGCCATCCACAGGGTCCTCAACCGCGCGGGTCTTAGCCCAAAGCTAGCATGCCCCCTTCCCACCACTGACCAAGAGGTCCACCAGATACGAACGCTCGTCTGCGAAATCCTTGCCGCGGCAGCAGAAGACGGCAAGCTTCTCCTCCAAACCGCCCGGCCTACAACTGCCCACGCAAGCGCGCAGCAAGCGGACACATACACCGGCGCAGCACAACCCCCCACATAATCCCCGCCCATGCCCCCCCCCTCTCGCTGCTCAACCGGAGACCCACACACGCCCACTATCGCGCGCACCCCCGGGCCCCGCGACACGGGCCTCCCCCACCCGCCCGAACACCAGCACACGCCCGCCACACACCCACCCACCGGCCACCCTTCACCGCCCCCCACACTCGACAACCCACACACACCCGCCAAGGGGAGCCCCACGCCCCGCGGCACGCCCACCCCACCCAGTGGCCCGCCCACGCCCCCCACACACACCCCAGAGGACCCAGGCCCACCCCCCCCGGCCCCTGAATGCAGCCCACGCGAACTGTTCCCCCCCGCTGACACAAACCCACACGACCTCGCACATTGCAGGACCCGGGCCCAGCCGAGCCCAGAAAGAGAAGGCCGCAGCCCCGCGCCTCCCTCCCCCGCCGCAGCCGACCAGATCGGCCCGCCGGGCCGCCAGGTCACGACCGGGCCCCCCCAGCCGCCCGCCCCCAACCTACAACCCGGGGACATGCCCTCCATCCTCCCCGCCGTGGCCGCGGCAGAAGCCGCCGCCCGCAAGCCCGCCCGCATCACAGCCCAACCCGCGTCCACCACCTCCTCCTCGTCCTCAGCCTCGTCCACCTCCTCCACCTCATCCTCCGACCCCCCCCTCCCCGCCAAACTCATCCTCAAGGCCACGGCGAAAGCCAAAGCCGCGGCCGCACGCACCAACCCCCCAACCCCCACACAGGCGACTCAGGCACCCCGGCAACCCACCGGGACGACCCCCGACCCGGCATCGACGCCCTCACACCTCCGGACAGAGGTACTCCTCAACCTGGAACCGGACCCCAACCCCAAACCCGACCCCAAACCCAAACCGGACCCCAACCCCAAACCCAACCCCAAACCCAAGCCGGCGCCCACGCGACCACACACAACACCGCATACGCAACGACACAAAACCACCCGATACCACCCCCGCCCAGACCCTCGCCCAAGCCAGGACCCCCCACCCACCACGACCCGCGCCCCCCTCCCGCCGGCACCCACCACCACCGCGGAGACGGCCACCCAGCACGACCCCCTCCAAACCCTCGTCAAAATCCCCGTCATCAAACGCCCCGTCATCCATCCCCCACAAACCACCACCACCGCCGGCCAAACCGACCCAGGGACGTGGGACCCCTCAACCATCGTCACCGTCAAGCCCGCCCCCCAACCCTTCCTCCATGCCCACCACATAGTGCAGCCCCGAGGACTGCCCACGATGCCCAACCCCCCACCCCCACAAGGGGGACCGGAAAACCCACAAGGACTCCATGGGCCATACCCGCAACACCAACCCCACCACTACACACACCACCACCACCAGCGGCCCCACCACCACCACTACCAACACCACCCCCACCACTACCACTGCCCACCGCCCTACCCCACCGGGCCGCAACCCCCCGTACACCAACAGCACCAGCGGACGGGATGGCAGCCGCCGAACGCCCCGCTCGCATACCCACCCCCCCCGTACCAGCCACCACCCCCGTACCAGCCGTACCCCCGAGGCCACCATTCGATGGCCGAGGGGGCCCCATGGACGACGGGGGATCTCCCCCCCCAACCAGCACCGCGTGACGCCCCGTACCCCCCCGGCCACCACCCGATGGCCGAAGGGGCCCCAAGGACGACGGGGGACCTCCCCCCCCAAGCGGCGCCGCGCGAGCCCCCCCAGAGGCCGCCGACGCTTCCGGACTGGCCCGACTCGAGCGACGAGGGCCGGTCCCGCAAGCGACGGCGCTCCCGCTCCCCCCCCGCACGGCACACTCGCCCACGGCGCCCACACTCCCACCGCGCCTCAACCACCCACTCGCGCCGCTCCCGCTCCCCCAGGTACCACCACGACCCCCAGGGACCCCGCTCCCGTCGCTCCCGCTCCCCCGGGCTCCACCACGAGCGCCACCGCCGCCCCATGTCCCCCTCCCCCTCCCCCCACCGGCCACCCAGCCCCCGCCACCACCACTCCCGCTCCCCCCGACGCAGCCAGGCACGCCGCCACCGCCCCACGTCCACCTCCCCCTCCCCCCACACGCCCCGCCGGGCTCCCCGTTCCCCCCGCCACCCGTACCCATCCACCACCCCCAGCCCCCGCCACCACCACTCCCGCTCCCCCGGACGCCACCGAGCGCGCCACCGCCGCCCCATGTCCACCTCCCCCTCCCGCTCCCCCCTCCGCCCGTACCCGTCCTCCACCCCCAGCCCCCGCCGCCGCCGCTCCCGCTCCCCCGGGCACCGCCACCCCCGCCACCACCGCAGGTCCACATCTTCCCCCCGCCGCTCCAGGACCCCAGGCACGGACCCCTCCCCCCCCCGGGCCCCCGCCTACCTCGCCTGGTGGTCTCCCTCCGCTCTGCAGGAGCTCCGCCGCTGGGTGAAATGGGCCGGGGGAGCGGGAAGACACAGAGGGGTACACACGGTGCATACCTTCGAGGAGGTGCGCACCCGCACCCCCGCAGACCCCAATGAGGCCGCCCCGGAGGCCATCATGCCGCAAGCGGCATGGGAGGCCCTCCTCCGCGATGCGGTCCAGGGCCTCCGCCCCCCCTACACCCCCCAAGCCCTCCGCCGGTGGCTCCAGGCCACCCACCCCCAAGCCTGGGCCACCGGCGCCCCCTCCCCACCCCGCCCCTCCCACCACCACCACACCAGGAAGGGGCAGGACAAGGGCAAGGGAAGGGCAAGGGACACCAAGGACCACACAGGCAAGAGGGCACGGAAGGACCCCAAGTGAGGGCAGGCACACGCAGGGACAGGGCGCCGGAAGCGGCACCACATGGGGTCAGGACACCACCCAAGAACCAGGAAGGAACGGGAACGGGGACCAAGACACGGAGGAAAAGGGCACCACGACAGCCCCAGAGGACACGAGACCAAGGCACAGGCCCCCAGGGAGGGCAACCCCACGGACCGTCACGCGACCACACCATGGGCTATAAGGGCCGGGCTGCGCTACCGTCGCGGTTTGACGCAGAGTATTGCTACGGGGGCTTGATCTCGGCTGGTCTCACGTCCGTGAGGGCGTCCGTCACCAACCTGTTGCGTCCAGTGGAGGAATGGCACTGCGGCGGCGCACCGATCCCGTCCATGATGAATATCGAGCATCGCAAGGGGAAGCGAAACGCTGTGATCGATCGCGAAGGCTTTGGGGCTGCTGGACGGTGCCCCCCTTCAACGCCATCTCCGAGCGCCGTGAAGACTGGAAGTACCAAGGATACTACCGATGCCCCGGACCCCAGCAGTCCAGCACCGGAGATATGGACATCCCCCTGACCCTACAGTGTGAGCTCATCCCTACCGGCGGCACCGACCCGGACCCTGCCAGCGCAGCCGAGCTACAGTGAAAGCCATTCGCCACTCAAACAGCGTTCGGAAGCCACCTCGACCGTCCGACTCCTGATGTCTGTTTGTCTGCCTTGGAGAAGGAACGCTTTTCCTACACCCCGAGTACACCTGCCTGTCTGCGAGGCCCGGTGAAGATTGAGTCCATGGGTGAGAGTCAGTGTGCACGCCCCAAGGACACCGTGATCATTCAGCAGAATTTCCCGAAGACCTAACCGACCCACACAGGCCAGGCTGACCTCCACTGACCCACCGCGGCACCACGCGAGACCACGGCACACCACACCACAGCGCGCCACAGAGCAACGCACCACAGCACGACGCGACGCGACGCGGCACAGAGCGGCACAACACGACACAACTGACCCTAACCTGAGGGACTAACCGAAGCCAGCCACCGCACACCCAGGAAGGCGCCGCGCCACCACGCCACACACCGGCACCACAGGCCACACACGGGACCACAGAGCGCCAGGCGACAACGGTGACGGACCACCCAGAAGATTACAGCCGGCACCGCGGAGGGGTAAGGACACGAGCAACCCCAGCCCCCTAACCCAAAACCACAAGCAGCCGCCTGGCGCAGCCGCCCAGCCGGCAGAGCCAGGACCTAACCCAGCAAGAAGGGGCGCCGAGCCCACAGTGTACAGAGCCCACCCGACCCATGGGGCCGGAACATGGCCACACAGAACGCAACTGAAAACACCAGCCCGGAAGACAACACTGAATACAGGCCAGTGCGTGCGCCAGCCCAGGGAAGGCAGAGGGAGGAACAGGCAAGCCCCCCCCCCCAAAAAAAAAAAAAAGGAGGGGGGAAGGGGAAAAGGCACGAAAACAGCCCACAGCCGCCCAACCACCCGCCAACACCACCACAGGCGGCCAGGCCCCCCCCCCAGAAAAAAAAAAAAAAAAGGGGGGGACCCCCGCAGAGGCACAGGCGAACCACCCACCCAAAACCGGCAACACCAAGCCAGTAACAGCGGACCACGGGGAAAAGGAAAAAAAAAAAAAAGAGAGCCACCAGCCCAGCCCGAAAGAAAGGGGATGGAGGGACAGCGACCACAAAGCCCAAAAAAAAAAAAAAAGAAAAGAACAAACCAAAGCAAAAAAAAAAAAAAAAACACACCCCGACAACCCAGCCAAAACGGACTGGGCACAGGCGAGACCCGGGCCCGGCACACAGGCCCACACCGCGCGCCGGAACCGGAAACGGCGGGGGGCAAGCGGGGCGCCCACGAAACCACACACGTCCCAAAAGCCGACCGAAACCGAAGCCAAACCACGAACACCACAAATAGCCGACACTAGGGGGACAACACCACAAATCGAGCCCAAAAACACCCACCCTAAACCCCAGCCAGGACAGACGGGGTTAACAAAACCCGCACCCAACCGCCAACCGGACCCAAACACAAACACCACACAACAGTAGGAAACCCAGTGCCCACAGCCCGGGCACTGAGGCAGCCCGTGCCATGCAGGTGACCCGGCCAAACGAGATCCGGAGCCCGGGGGTAAGGCTGCATCCTAAGGCCTGCGCTGCTTTGGGACTCGAGGCGGAGCGTGCGACACCCAAGCGCCTCGGAACCCTAGTACCAGGAACGTGCATGCACGCCTTGGGAACGGGATACGCCAGGAAGTCCGGTGAACCCCTAGGGTTCCGCCCAAAGGAGGGGACGTGCGCAAGCACGGGGGCACACCCTCCCGGCGAGACAAGTATGTCACGCTGGCGGCGATCAGCCCTCCCGGCGTAGCCCGGGGCCGCTTTGTTGGGGGCCAACAGTCAGGTCTAGCGGGAAGTAAGCCGCCTCCCCTCTTCACGCGCGAAGCCTCTTCCTGTTCGTCACAGGGGCGACGCCAGGGGGAACCATGGGGCGCCTTCTCCACGACCGAGTGCACCTACCCTACCCTACCTTAGTCTAGCGCTTTGAATTCCACAATTGGGACATGGGCAAAGCCCTTGTCACGTGTGGCTCCCTATCTCTTCGGCCACACGAAGATATATAACATGGGCGTTAGCATATCGAAGCACATACCATGCATATAACACATACCCTCAAAAAGTGGCTCCCACCATGGTATGCCATGCCCCTCCATGGACATAACTTCAGGTTAAAAATACGTGGGAACCCAAGGAAAGTATCTATGCAACCCCAACACTCATGCGGTACACTCGAAAGTCGCATTAAAATATTCGGTTGCACGGTCCAAGAGTTATATATCACTTTCTACCCTCTTGACCATTATCCTGTGCTATACCGGGCATGTGTACATACCAAAGGCGTTTGATGCTTCCCAAATTAAGTTGAGACCAATGCGGTTCCAACCCAATTCTCAAAATTGGGACTACTCGCGGTGAGCCGGAGATATGACCTTTCAAAGTGGCCTCACGAATCAACTTTGTTTCGCCTATATCTCTAAGCAAAACGAAGGGCATAACAAAAGGAAGGTTGATTCGTGATCGGGAAAAAATTTCGGACAACTTGAGATTCGTCATATCGAGTGCGGCAATGTCGAAGTCGAAAATCCGATTCTGAAAGTCTGAAAAAATCCGATTAATTTTGCGAGTGTATGACATGAGAATTGCGGAAGCAACGAACTCTTTACTGATGAAATCTGACCCTTCATCGGGGTTTCCGCCAAAATAACTGTAAATGACAGTTAACCATTCGGTTACCGCAAAATCGCGAGCCAACTGACAGTCGCCGATACATTGACAATCAGAACGAAAGGCGGAAAAATTACGGAAACATTATGATAAAAAAACCCTGTTGAATCCTGATGTTCTGATATATAAATCTCAGCTGGCGGCGCCTCGGTACTGAATATGGCCGCTCATAGCCGGAATGACCAAACCTATCACACTATCACTTCGGGTTAGGTCAGGTGGATGGGAGAGTATGATATCAGCCAATGGCGGCTTGCCGGCACATAGATACACACCCCAAGTGACCCAAAGATGGCCACGGGGGTCCGAACCGGCTTCAGGCCTGACAGACCGAGCAACCCTTCCTGACCTTCTTGATGGCGGTGTAGAGACCGACCTGGTCGATCTCAAAACGGCACTGCATGTCCAGGGCTTGCTTCTTGACCCCTTGGTGCATCATGTGGTGGTGCCAAGCCTCACATAGCTCGAGCACTTGGGACTCTGGGACCAGCAGCTTACCATTCTGGTAGAGCCTGCCATCTTCCTCAGTCAGCCCCTTTGGCCACTTCTGCCCGTCATCAGGGTCGGTCACAGCCCTATATTCCGCCTGAAAGGCCTCGGACTTAGCGTAGTCGTCGGTCCATTCGTCCTGGAGGCAAGATTCAGGGAAGAGGTGCTTGTCCGACTCAGCTCCATCAGGGGCGAGTACTCTGACCGCTCTGCCCATCCTCGTTCCGAGGGGGGCATCCGCAGCCATGACGACCAAGCATTTAACACCCTCCTCCTCCATCAGGCGCTCCATTTCAATGATCCTCTTGGCCTCAGCGGTCTCAGCCTCATCGCCATGGGCAGACACGTCTGTCATGCCCTTGCTGGCGGGATAGGCCCACCTACTGAGACAGTCCGCCACGGTGTTGTCCTTGCCAGGAACATACACAACCGTGAGGTCGAAAATGGCCAAGGTCTCATGCCATCTTGCCCGTCGGGAGGCGGGACCTGAGGGGGTGTCCACGTGCTCCTTGTGCCACGACTGCAGACTCTGATGGTCGGTGCAGACGGTGACGGGATGGAGGGCTATGTACTCAGCCCATTTCCTGAGAGCCATGACGATGGCATACGCCTCCTTTTCTCGGGGCGTCCACGTCCGTCTCTGGCCTTCCGCCAGGACTCGGCTCCAGAAGGCCACCGGCACGTGCCTCCCATCGTCAAGCACTTGCTCCAACACAGCGCCAACGGCGTAGTCGGAAGCGTCCGTGAGCAGGACAAACCCTCGGTCAGGATCCACGAGGTGCAGACCCACTGCGGATAGCAGCGCCTGCTTCATCCCCTCAAAGGCACGGTCGAACTCATCATTCGAGACCAGAGCCTTCTTGGACCCCTTCTTGGTCTCCTCTCGGTTGCCCTCGAGCATGGTCGTCATGGGGGCTGCATACTCGGCATACATCTTGATATACCCCGAGTAGTAATTGCAGAACCCCAAGTACGCCCGTAGCTCAGAGAATGTTTTGGGCTTTTCCCAGTGCTCAATCGCAGCCACCTTGCCAGGTATGGGCTTCCGCTGCCCGTTCCCAACTACGTGGCCAGCGAAGACCACCTCGCTTACCGCAATGGTGGCCTTGTCACTGCTGCCCGTGAGTTTGTGCCGAACCAGAAGGTCCAGCACTCGGGTGACGTCCTTCTCATGTGCCTCCAGGAGCTCCTCATAGCTCATACTGGGGTCCCCGGACGCGATGATCACGTTGTCCACGAAGGGGTCCGCACAGTCACGCACCGGCTCAAGCAGGTTGTCCAGCATCCGCTGAAAGGCCGCATTGCCGTTGGTAACGCCAATGGGCATCACCTTCCACTGGAGAGGTCCAAGTGGGGTGCTCATGGCTGTGCAGGCACGGGACTCCTCGGCGAGAGGCATCTGATGATAACCATGTTTCCGGTCTATCACCGTGAAGATCCTCCGCCATTGTTGTTTTTGCAGCATGTCCTCAATGAGGGGCAGCGTATAGCTGTCATGCTGCGTTTGGGCGTTTAGGCCGCGGTAGTCGACCACGAGCCGCCACTCACCGGCCACCTTGGGGACGACGAAGCACGGAGAGGCCCACTCGGAGTGGCACGGCTCAAGCCAGCCTCTCTCGATGAAGTGACGGAGGATCTTCTCCATGGCCTCCTTCCTCTCGCCCCTCAGGGCAAACTCCCGGTGTCGATACACACGGGGGTCCTGCTTCAGTCGTATCTTGGCCTCGCCATACGGTCCACGCACCGGTGGGGGAAACACAGGTTTTCCGCTGAAGAAGGTGTCCCCATACTTCTGCTTCAGCCTGGCTCTCAATGCCTGGATCTTGGGGCAATCATCAGACTTCGCCTTGGCTTTTCCGGGCACCTGGACCACTGAGCTTACTTGAGGGGTAGCGACCCCACTCTGTTTCGGCTCAGGTGGTCTTCCCAGGTGGCCCAAAGGGCCATCTCTGGTCTTGCCTCGGAACAAGTCACCGTAGGTGGGTGGGTTTCCGCCAATTGGCTCGTCCTGGCTGGACATGTGGTCCAGCACCCTCCTTACGAAGGTATCCCCATCATAGGAACCAGAGCCAATCGAGTCCACTTCCCACCAGGCTTTGTCCTGGCCCTTGCCCTCACGCTGGCTTCCCAAGTCGTGAAAGGGCTGATCCCTATACCCCTGAACCAGATCCAACTCCTCTTCCGTGAGGGGGTCCTCCGATCCTCCGATGTCAACAGGGGAAACCGCAAAGCATTGCCTCCATGGCTCCGCTATGATGCGGTTGACACACACGAAGTCCGTGGTGTCGGCCTGTTCAAGGCCCCCGTCCACATAGTGGAATTCCGTCGGCCATCTCTGGGGTGGCATGGGCTGTCCCTTAGCGTCCTGATAGACACTCTCTCGAGCTGGTAGGACGACCTTGTTTAAGGTCATGTTGGTCAATGAGACCACCCAATGTTGGGTGCTTTCCTCCTCGGTGCATCCGATAGGAACAACCAGCACAGCCTTGGAGCGGTCCTTGCGAATCTTCGCTACCGCCCTTGGAATGTCCCATCGGGGGCAATGGATCCACATCCAACCCTGATGCGGACCCTAGTGCTTCTTCCACGCAGAGTCCTGGGCGCTCCAGTACTTTCATAAACCCGAAGATGGGCGGAGGTTCCTGAAGAGAACGCATCCAGGGCCAGATCCGAAGCTCCCAGGTCCGCAACCACTCGGCTCGCCACTTCCGGCATTACGCCGTACTCCTTGTTTGCTGGCCCAGTTGGCTCAGTGCCCAGCGTGGCCACTTCAAGCTGATTGCGTTCCGGGTGGATCCATTGGCATTCCACATGGTGCTCAGGTGACGAAGGCCACGAGAGCTGGTCGTCCTGGTACAGGGTCATGGATGCCTGGGCCGGGAGAACGCCGGAGTCCGTCTCCATCATGAAGTCGTACCCAACGATCATGTCCCAGTCCATCTCGGCCTCGTAGAAGCGACCTTGCAGGAGGATTTCCTTGCCGAGGTCTGGGCGGCTCAGCTCACGGTGGTTCACGAACTGCAGCTCAATGGCCGCTTCCTTCGTGCCTCCCACCATGTACTGGCCGTTCGCCACCTTCAGCCTGACAGGTTTCCGACTGTCGGTCAAACACTCTGGCGGAAGTAGGCCAGCTTTGACCAAGCTGACGTGAGCTCCCGTGTCGACCAACACGTCGAAGACCTTCTCCACTTCCCCGCATAAGTCACGGACCTTAAGGTGCAACTGCCGCTCACGCCCCACTCGGCGCACGGCGTGCAAGCTCAGGATCTCTGGCCGTTCCAGAAGCTCAACAAGCGACTGGTGCAGGTCGTGGACAATGGGCTCAGGCTGCCCATCTGCAGCATCCAGCTGCGGTCCGGGTGATCCTCTGATACTCTCGGATAGATCTTGAAGCACATCAAATACATTTTTGGTCGCGAAGGATGGACGGGTGCAAGGGTTCGTGCCTTCACTTGCCCTCGGCCCGCCACCGCGGCTGTCTTTCGCTTTGGGTGCCGGACCGGGCCTTCCGCCCGCGGCAGTCCCTTTGTGCTTATCGTTTCCCGACTGGGATAGTGTGGCGCTTCCCACGAGACCATCCTGCGACCGCCCTAGCTGGGGCCCTTGGCTGCAGGGGCTCTGCTAAGGGGCGTCGGTTGTGGTGGTAGTAGGGGTACTCTCCTCTGCATCAACCTCGTTGACACCCTTCTTCTTTCCCCCTTTCTTATCCTTCTTGTCCTTGTCCTTGTTCTTGTCGTTCTCTTTGTTCTCCTTGTTCTTGTTGTCCGACCTGGGGACCCAGTTCCTCTTGATCTCCTGGATCTCCTTGGCCAACTCGGTCCCCACCGACATAAGCTTAGAGAGCTTGTCCTTGTCCACCTCCACTTTGGCCTCCCGGATACCCGCGGGTGCACGCTTCTTTGACCCGTGCGCCTTCTTGTAGGCCTCTGTGTCGGCCTGGTGGTTGGGGCATGTCCGGTGGTCATGGTTGAAGCCTTGCTTCCTCCCATAACACACAAAACAGCCCTGAGGGTGAGCTCGTATGAACTCCCCAAAGGACAGCGGAGGGTTGCCAATGGGGCGGGGGTCCTTCTTCTCCTTCTTCTTCCAACCCTGCTGCAGGGGCTTCCAGCTTTCCCGGTTGCTCCCCGCATTCAAGTTGTTTGCCACGAAGGCACAAACGGCCATCTCGGCGGGCTCATCTTGGTCGTCATCGTCGACGAGAGCTTCATCGCCATCGGCTCCCG
This sequence comes from Eutreptiella sp. 'Long Island Sound 2002', assembly GCA_964036045.1. Classification (NCBI taxonomy): domain Eukaryota; phylum Euglenozoa; class Euglenophyceae; order Eutreptiales; family Eutreptiaceae; genus Eutreptiella; species Eutreptiella sp. 'Long Island Sound 2002'. The sequence goes on from OZ038384.1 coordinate 40,378,572, forward strand.
CTGGGTCCATGGCAGCTTCCCCGCCAGGCCCCTCGCCAACGTAGTTGACGTCGCGGTCGCCGGGCCTCAACCCGCGGGTGTGGTGGAGGTTCCGGTACTCCTTGAGTACCTCCTCTCCAACCCACTCCAGAATCTCGTCGCAACTCATCCGCGCTGGGATGGCCTGCAGACGGATGGTCTGGCCGCTCAACTCACACTCATCAAGGCGCCACATCGCGGTCTTCTCGCGATCGCCCGTGACGGTGATGAGGAGGGCGTTCCGCAGGGAGTGCCGTTTGACATCCCGGGCCACGTTCTTCCTTGTCCAAGCCACCATGTTCGTAGGATACTCCTTGGAGAGCATCATCTTGACCGTGTGGTTGGACTTGGCCCTCTTGGCCTCCTCCTTGGTGACTCTCTTGATCCATGCTTCCGGCAGCATGGAGAGCAGGCGAGCCTGCTCGTCACCCTCATTCCAGTCCTCCACGTTGCGGCGGAAGAGGGTGTATTGCCCCCGGAGGTCCCGCCAATCACGTAGGCGGATCTCCCGACCATCAGGCTGAGGCTTGATGGACTTCACGTTTGGCAGCCACCTGCGGAGCGTCCACCCGCTCCTGCTCGTTGAGCCACTTCTTGGCTTCCTTGAGGGTCTTGATTTTCCCCTCCTTGATCCCCACGCAGTATAGCTCTTGGAGCACTTCCGGCAGGCGGTACCTGAACCGTTTGAAGACATATCTCTCCGCATCTGCGGGATCCATGTCTTCAGTGACGGTCACCCCCCAATCGTCCAGCTTCTCCAAGAAGCGGTCGAGGTTGAGGGGGTTGCCATCGTACATGGGGGGCTTGGTGTCCTTCAGGTCTTCCCACACGGCGGCATCCGCAGCCTTAGAGACCATGAACGCCGGCCGCGAGGTCGACCGAGGTTCCCATCGGCGTCCTCCACGGACTCCCACGGCCGCCACTTCCATCTCCTCCACAGTACCCGTGTGGCTACGCCGTGGTTCTTCCATGTACGCTGAACCTAGATGTTCACGCCGTACCCCTTCCATGTATGCCTCCTCATCACGGCGCCGGCGGCCGCGTTCAGCGGCCTCCCGTCGTACACCACGCGGCGGGGTAATGCCGAACTCCTCCAGGTCCAGGTCCAAGTCCTCACCTCCGCTGACATCCCACTCCACGTCTCCTCCGGGGACCTCATCCCTGAGTCCACCATAACTCCCGCCAGCCATTGGGATCGGCTCTGGAGCTGGTGCGGGGCGTCGGGGGCGTACCGGTGTTCGCGGTGGAGCACGACGGTTGTGGTACTCCGCCCTGAGCCACTCATCACGCCACTCCTCACTGCCACTGCCGGGCGGCACGCGCTCGTTGCGGCGGCCCGCGCTGTGGTGAGAGGGGGCGCTGAGAGGGGGGGCGCTGGGGCGACTCCTGGGGGCTCCGCCGGGGGCGCGGGGTCTGCCTGGACCTGGTCCAGGTCCCCAGCCGTCGTCCGACGAGCCAGACTCCAGGGGTGGGAGGTCGCTGCCGACGCTCCCACGGCCTTCCAACGCGTCCAGCCTCTGCTGCAGGCCGTTGATGACCTTGTCCAGCAGCCTGGTCTTGCCCCTGGCGATGTCCAGCTCCCTCTGGGCGGCAGTGGCGACCTTGGCGATCTTGGCCATCTGCGTCTTGGCGATGTCCGGCTCCTTCCGCGCGCCCGCGGCGAACCTGGCGATGCGGATCATCTCGCCCTTGCCCGTGTCTACCTCGCGCTCGGGGGACTGGACCCTCCTGCGGAGGTGGACATTCCACCGCCAGGTGGCATCCGGTTCACCGTTCCCTGGTGGGTCGTCGGGGTCCCCAGGGGGTCCTCCAGGAGGGCCTCCGCCGGGTCCGGGGGGTCCTCCCCCGCCCAGAGGTCCGCCTCCCGGGGGTCCACTTGGTGGGCGTCCTCCAGGGGGTCCTGATGGGCCTCCGCCAGGGGGTCCCGGTGGGTCTCCGCCGGGTCGCCTCGGTGGGTCCGAGGATGGGGGCTTCCTCGTGTAGTCGAAGTCCATGTCATCATCCTCGTCCATGTCGCCCCACCTGGGCGTCTCGGTCCCGCACGCGGAAGACTCCGAGCTCCGGTAGGGAGGAGGGAGATCCTCATCCTCACCTTCCGGGTCCATGGGGACATCTCCGCCTCCTCCGCCAGCCTCTCCTCGGCGATGTCGGCGGCCTCGTCCATCCCCGTCGCTGGCGGTGAAGAAGGGATCGGAGTCGTGGGGGTGTCCGCCCGCTGGCCTCCGTGACCTCTTGGGGGTCTTCCCCTTACGCTTCCTCCGTCGGTAGGCGGCGGGGCCACTGCTCCCACTGCTGCCCGTGTCGACCTCCTCCGGATCCAGCGCCATCTTGGAGGAGGCGTCCCCTTCGAAGAGCCTTCGAAGGGTCTCCACTCAGGATACTCCCCGGGGAGTCTCGCGGCGGAGCTTGGCCTCCGCCTCCTCCATCGCGGCGGCCGTGGCTGCAGCAGCTCGCCCTTCGGCTTCCTCCCGGGCACGAGCCGCCTCGGCTTCCCGGGCCTGCTGCAGCCGAGCCTTCTCCGCTTCCAATGCCGCCAGCTCCGCCTGCGTCTTGGCCCTCTCCTCAGCGACCTTCCGTCGCGCGGCCTCGATGGCGTTCCTTCCTGGCGGCGTCCGCCTGGGCCTTGGCCGTTGCTTCGGCATGGGCCCTTTCCTCCGCCTCCTTCTTTGCCCTCTCTTGGGCAAGCGCCTCTTCCAGCACCTTCACCTCGGCCTCCTTGCAGGCAATGGCCTCCTGCGTCAGGCGGGCTTCCTCGGCGGCTGGCGCCACCTCACCCTTGACCTGGGCAGTTGCTGCCTCATGGGCGGCTGCAGCCGTGAGACCGGCCGCGATGGCCGCGACGGTCGAGGCGTGGAAGGCCATGCCTCTGCCCCAATCGGTGGCCTCCTCATGGGCGATGCCGACGGCGCCCTCCAGGGCAGCGTTCTGCTGCGTGGCCCGTTGCCAGGCAACCCGAAGGTTGCAGGGCACTCCACAGGTGCGCTCGCAAGCGCGCGCCACGTCCCTTTGGCCGGGAGCGACGCTGCTGCTGGAGCTGGCCTGGTCGGCCGGCATTCTCCTGCGGTGGGCCGACTCCACGTCGCTGCTGGGGCCTGACTTCCTCAGGTGCAGCTGACGGGGCTTGGCCCTGGCCTGCTTGGCGACTTCGAGGAAGTCACCAAGGGTGGTGTGGCCGGGGTGGTGACCGCCACTGGCCCGTTGGGGGCTGGGGGCTGGGGCGCGGCCCTTGGCGGCTTGGGCGGCTTCGGCGGCCAGGGACTCCTGGTACTCCCGCCACTTCCTGTCCCGCCTCCTGTCCCCGGCGGACCGCTTCTCCTTACCAGGAGACGCGCTGCTGCTGCTGCTGCCCTGCAGCGTGCGCTCAGTCCCCGGCTCCGGGAACTTCCTTTCGATCATGTCCCACATGGAGACATTGATCGTGGCGCCCGACGGGTACTCGTTGGGCTTCTCGTCCTCCTCAATCCCGTCGGGGCGCAGCCCCTCGCCGGGCCTGTCTGGGCGGGTCCAGACCCTCCAGCGCTTCTGGCGGAAGCGGAAGGCAAACCCTTCCACCCGCAGCCAGTCTTCGACTGCCTGCAGGCGGTCGGGGCCCGTGTCCTTGCGGAGCTCGAAGCTCCCGGGCATGCCGCCTTCGCACTGGGGATGGCTGTGGCAATAGTGCTGGTCCCGCACCAACCCACGCAGTAGGCGCACCGCATGGGGGTGGGGCCGCGGCCACGTCTTGCCCGCTTCTTGCCTGTTTACCATGGCAGCGGGGGGCGTACTTGGTCTTGAGGTCCTTGGTGGTGGTTGTTGAAGCGGTTGCTCCGGTGTGGTTGTGGAGGTGGGTGACGCGGCTGGGAGTGCGGCCGGTGCTGGTCGGCCGATGGAACTCGATGATGAGGGAGTCCTGGTCTGTCCACCTCCTTCACGGTCGCGGCGCTTCCGTGGTCGCTCAGGGCGATGCCCTGGGCGGCGCTGCGGGCTCCGTGATGATCTTGGAGTCCTCAGGGTTGGGGTGCTGCTCGTACCCCTCGAAGGCCCCGAGTGGCACGCGGGGGCTGGGTAACCCCGCGGCGGTGAAACGCTTTTGACGCGTTCCCGTGGGGGGCCTGGCCACGGGACGCTGCGATGGACACGCGCAAGCAAGCAGGCAGGCAAAGCACTGCGCTCACAGGGGCATCATTACGCTCGTCTCATGTGACAAAGCGTTTCAGGATCCTTGCCACTCTGAAACAAGGGAACAGAAGTATGTACAGCAACACATCAGGATATGTACACATGGGGTTAAGACTGGACTGGGGTAAGGGCATCACAGGACAATAGACACTTAGTCCCAACTCATATCCCGATCCCAGGTCCGACCCTCTCAGTGGCTGGCAGGGGCGGGGGCTCAAACACAACCCATGCCCTACTCAGTCCGGACCCTGAAACCCTGCCAATAGGGGAGGGTGTCCCGTGCAGCCACAGGCGAGTTCCTGGGAACCAAGGAACTCCAAGGCTAACCGACAGTGGCTCCCCTTGCTCCCTTAACAGCAGGTCCCAACTCCCCTCTGGGTCGGAGATAAGGCCCCGCCATTATCCCCTAGGAGTTGGTAGCTGAAAACGGGCTGTTTCAGCCCAAACTGATATTAGCTCCGAAGACTCCAAAATATATCTCCACGCCGGCTTGGAGATCGGATCCGCCATTCCATGTGCCATCGACTGGGAGTCGAGCAGAGACCCTCATGTCCTTGGCTCTCAAAGATCTTCATGCCACTCGGCGTGGTGACAATGCAAATTTGGTCCACAACTTCCAAAATGGCAAAATCGGTCGTCTCGGTCGACCGTCCAGGGTAGGAAAGCTTGGCGATATTGACGCGCCAAGCCTTGATTCACAACCCTTGATATCCCCTATGGTCCCATGCCCTGGGTTATGGCTTGCTGTCACACTGGCTGCTTGCTGTTCATCGAGGGGATGAACACGCGGATGGGGCAGAAAGCAGCATGCGGTGCAAAGGGGGAGATCATGGATCGCACCAAAAGTTGAATAACTCCGGATGAGCCAGAGGAGCAAATACAAAACTCAATGGCATTCAACCCTTGGTCATATGCTACAATATTCGCACTTCCTTCCTGGCTAGATCCCGTGCCCCATGGAGATATGGAAATTCCAATATGGCATACAATGGCAAAAACAGTGAAATTTGGCCAAAATGGCCCGCACCCATGATTCCATATCTCCATGGCCACGGCGAGGATCCTTTCAACCAAAGATGCTATAGACATATGGGACTTAGGTCCCAATATATGTCGCTTGCCAACCTTCATGGTCGCCTCTAGCTGTTTTCCCCGTTGGAGAGAAAGTGACACACAAATGGGGGAGAATGGCAACATACCCCAAATTGGGTGACTCAGAACTCTCCCTTCAAGAGGAGAGGCCACATGGGGAAACACCAAATTCGATGCGGGTTTATGTGCCCTCTCCGAATTGCCTTTACCCTTGGTCAAGTGGCGCACGCAACCTCGGGGGCGAAATCAGGGGGAGAAGGGGTTTGTGGCCATTCTGGGCAAAACGGCCAAAATTCACCCAAAGGTGGTCCCTCCAAAAATCGTATCTCCGTATCACAAGAGAAAGGAGCCTTGAGCTTTTGCATGGATGTAAACCGAAGCTTTACTTCCCTTTTGCAACAAGGGTTGAGGTTCAAAGCATAATGGAAGCATTTTTAACACCTCAATCCTTGAAGCACACTTTTTATAGGAAAAAGTGCATATATCGGCGATATTGGCATGAACGTATCTTTGAAACCTTGAAGAGCAAAAATATGAGTAAACATTCTTGGAGTAGGCCCATAGTAGGTGCCTTCAAATATGCCCACTATGGTTAGATTGTCTCCGCCCACTCGTGTCATTAGTGCTTGGATATGAGCGCGTGTGCAAAGAGGCAGTATGGCACGCGTGCTCACAAGGCGAAATTTTAAAAAATGGATGACAAGGTTGTAAAAATCAACCAAGCCATCCACGATGTTCTTCCTGGTCTCTACTTTACATATTGCCTTGGTTCGAGGCTCAAATCCCCATAGGCTTCGAGTACGAGCCTCGGGGGTTTGGCCATTTTGGCCTAATTTTCGACCAAAACTTGCCCTCTTTCGAAAATAGACTTTCGGTACGCATTGAATTGCGTGGAGCCATCGTTGAATTGGCTCGAAAAACGAAAATGGCCTAGGGCTTTTGGTCTTGTGAGCATTGTGTTCGGCTATTAACGTTCATGCTCACAAGGCCACAAAGTTAGCGTTTGCGCACGCAAACGACTTGGGTTTGCGAAACCCATAGGCTGCCTAAAACATCGCCATTGCCCGCTTCCCTATACAAAGTGATATGCCCACGTGAAAGGGGCATGGATGAAAGGCATAGGGGGGGAATGTAGGGTTCCGTCCGAACTCATGGTCCTTCAGAACCATGAGTTCGAGCGATCGACGGAAAAGCTTGCGCGCTGATTTTCTCGAAGACGCAACGGCGAAAAATTCTGGTGAACACACCAGATGAAAGTACATTAAAAACCCTCTAGATTCAGCCCTTAAGTTCTCTTAGAACCTCAAAGGTACTCGAGAAAAATCCCTCACAAAACTCGCCACGAAGAAGCGACGAAAGCGCGCGAACAGGCGACATCAGGCGGCGATTTTACGACAATTAGTAATCGCGGTAGAAATCGGGTATTTCACCGATTTCCGACTGAAAATCGCCTAAGACAATAAACTTATGGTAACTCTAAATCGATTTATTGGTTAGAAATCAGATTCCAGATTTCGCGGCTTAGAGAACAGGGATATCCCGCTGACAGCCGGTGTCTACGGCTTCCGGGTGTGACGGCTCACAGGCCTCCGGGCCATGGGCCACAGGTTCTGGGTACCGCTTCACTGCGACCACCACAGTAGTTCTATGCTGCAGATGAAATAACAACAGCACTCCAAAGATGGGAAAACTGTGACCCATCAGGATCATTTCAGGTGTACCATCACCTGTGGCTATTGTGGCAAACGTCGTCACTACGAGGACGAATGTCACACAAAGAAACGCGAGAGTGATAAACTCAAGTGGCAGGAGGCTGAACGCCAGAAGAACCAAACACCCACCAGAACCCCCCAGAATGGAGATAAAGGTGGTAAAGGAGGTGGCAAGGGGGGCCGCAAAGGTGGACCCCCTAACCTTCAGAGGCGCTCATCAGCGCCCGCTGCTACTCCCCCTCCTGCCGCAGGTGACCCCAAGAAGCGCCCACAGGCGGATAACGCCTCCCCTGAGGGGAGTAACTCCAAGAAGAGGCGACTGGCCTGGATGGCCAAGTCCCTCATGGCTGCAGGGGTGGATGTCAAATTCCCTGCCGAGGAGTAGGGGGGCGGCTCCGAAGAGGAGGACTTGGTTTTCTGGATCCTCCTGAAAATCAGGGATCAAGTTTTTCAAGCGGTGCATGACAACGGTGAAACCTTTTCTATAGTGGCCCGGCACCTGCTAAAAACTTTCAAGAAACCTAAGACCATGGCCATAAGAGTAGGGGATGGGCGTACCATCCATTCCTTTGGGGGGGGTCGATGTGACAATATGCCTGGGCGACGAAACTGTGACCCAACACTGCAGAGTGTTGGATACCGACGCCTTTGAAATCGTCATTGGTACCGACTTCCTACGAAGAAACCCCCAGGTAAAAATGCTGTCTCTCCAGCGCCCCTATTCTCTACACTGCGACCTTGGCAGTGGGCTCTTCTCCGTACATTTGGAGCTGCCAGGACGAAAAGAGTCTGGGCTGCGCTCGCATCCAAGACTAACCATCGTACTGAAAACTACCAATTGGCCCGTCACGTACTTGAAAATGGACTGGCGGCCCTTCAGGTAAACCTGGATGAGATCCAGTTCGAATTTTTTGCGAGCCGACAACAGCCCATCATGCAGTTGTACTGTTCGAAACATTTGAACGACGCTTTCCGTTTCTTCTGGAAAGCAATGGGCCCAGCGTATGCTAACCCCCCCTTCTCCCTGCTCGCGAAGGTTCTAACCAAAATCGCTTATGAGGGAGGAAGGGTTGTCATGTGCACCCCTCACTGGGGCTGCTCTGGTGAACACGCTTACTGGCGCCGTATGCTAGATCAAATGACGGTGGGAAGAGTGCAACTCCCCGACGGTCCCATCTATGTACCTGAGGACTCAGACACAGCTATGCAGGCCCCTGAGTGGGCCAGTTTCTTATCCATCGTCGACGGATCTCTCAATCCTGTACCCCTGTGTGACCTAGATCAGGTGCTACTGAAAGAGGTCATGGCCGAAAATCGTGGCCTGACCCTTTCTGATCTGAAAAACCGATCTCCTGAGCACCTATCTGCCACACCTACAGGGTGTGAATCTCCCGATGGCTATCTGGAACCTGCAGCTGTTAAGGAGGATGCTGACGACCAACTGTCTGAGATCACCAGCACTATCCCTCCTGTTGATCCCAGCTGTGTTGATCTAAAGCACAGTGCCTTCCCAGCCCAGCTGTTGCTGGAGGAGGTAGATCTAGAGTCAACCTCAGAACCCACTTCCCCTGTTGGGAAACCGGTGTTACACATGCAGCCTATGCACACAGATGAACCCGTGGCCCGGAGTCCTGATGCTCTAGCGCGGCCTGCTTTTAAAAACATGCCACTGTCTGAGCATGACACTCAGGAACTCCGACGGCTGTTGTACCTGAAGGCTGAAGGTATTGAGCGCCAAGAGCGGCTGCAATATCTCAGACAGACCTGAAAATCCTCAATCTGGTCTGAGGAGGACGATGATTCCTACACGCTGCCTGATCCTGAGATACCCCTAGTGTATTCTTTGCACTATGGGCAGCAATGTTCCCCTGAGAGGGACGATGGTTCTGTACCTGCCAAAACTGCTGATTGGCAGAAAAAGAAAGAACATGGAAACAGCAACCTCCATGCTGAGGAGGACTTCCTGCAGAAATTCGAGAGTCTTAACCTTGACCCCCGACTGAAGAAACTGCTGCTAACCCATGAGGAGGTGTTCGGCGCCTTGCCGCCCCCCCTCTCTTGTAAAAAACTGGTCCAAATGGACCTGAGATTGAGAGCTGAATTTGAAAAGACGCGAGTGAGGCGCCGTTCCTATGGCGCTCCACAGGAACAGGTTGAAGAAATCGAGCGCCAGATCCAGGAATGTATTGATGCTGGCCTCGTGGAGGAATATAAGAAGGGGGACTACCCCAATCACTGCAGTCCCTGCTTCCTGGTTGCTAAACCAGGGTCGACTGCTCTATGGCTGGTTGTTGACTATGGTGAGGTCAACAAGAAAACCCAGAACCACTCAGGGAGTATTCCTAACATGGAAAATACCCTGGAGCGTATTGCCAAATGCAGGTACAAGACCAAAATGGACAAACGCAGTGGTTTCTGGCAGGTAGACCTAACCGCCGCAGCTCAGGAGCTGCTGGCTTTTATCACCCCTAAGGGTCGTGTGTTTAAGTGGAAAGTCATGCCTTTCGGGGTTGCTAATGCCCCAGCGCTCTTCCAGGAGCCAATGAACAAAATTTTGTACATACTGAGGCGCAGACCTCTAGTACAGGAGTTGATTTCTCGGGGTGCAGAAATGGAGGCCCACATCGATGACGTGAGTTTGGGTACTAATACCCAAGAGGACCATGTCCTTCTGCTCCGTGAATTTTTCATAGTTTGTCAAGAAAACCATCTCCGAATCAAACTCCAAAAATGTGAGTTTATGAAAGAGGAGATGGAGTATCTGGGTTTCGACGTGGGGTATGGCTGGTGGAAACCAGCCGCGTCCAAGATGCAGCCCTCACAGGACATGCAGATTCGCGATGACCCTAAAAAGGGTCTACACGACGTATGGAGTTTTGTGGGCGCCTGTAACTTCTATAGGCGTCACATCCACATTTTTACCTACTCCTCTGCCCCCCTCACTGACCTAATCAAGAAAACTACTCCAGGAGTTGAAGAAGAAAATTGCCTCCTCCAACTGCCTGGGAGTACCCCGCCCTAAGGGCGGAATAGTCCTGATCACTGATGCCAGTGATGTAGGGGGTGGTGGAACCATCTACCAATGGCAGAAGCTTAACCCAGCTGAACTAACCCACTGCCATTATCGTACTAGCGGACTGAACTGTGATGGCTCCTTGAAGCATGACCATCCTACCAGTGGGTGGCGATTTGTGCCACTGGGACACTGGAACTGGAAATGGAACCAAGCGCGTTCCAATTACAGCACCTACGACCAGGAACTCCTCGGGGGTATGTTTGTGCTCTCATCACAGTCCTGACTATTGAGATCCAACCCTATTGTCTGGCTCTGTGACCAGGAACCTGTGAAGTCTTTTCAGAAGGGTCCACCACCAGAGAAAGCAAAACGAAAGCGGTGGTGGACTTACCTGAGCCAGTTCAGGCTGACAGTTCATCATATCCCCGGCATAAAAAATGAACTGTCTCACTATATATCGCGCAATAACCTCGATGCGCTTATAGGTGAGAGCTCTGAGGCGCTCGCCAAAGAGGTTTTCCAGCGTATGGAGGTCCAGCTTGACCTGTCCGTGTGCACTGCCGGAATCCTGGAGGGTTGGAGCCTAGCCGACTATCAGTCAGAGTATAAAGAAAGTCTCCAGACCCTCGGCACTGGTGTCGAACCCCGTATCATTGACGGGCACCAGTGGTATAAAAACAACCAGTACCTCTTCTACGAGGACGGTATTGTTGTACCTGAGGCCCGACTTGATGGGTGCCTACAGTGGTCCCATCTCAGCTCTGGTCACACTGGCGCTACTCGCTCAGTGGACTTCTTCCGCGAGTGTTTCTACTCTAGTCTAACCCTGACTGAACTGAGGTCCCGTATGCAGACCATTGTGGATGCTTGTGGCTGTCATGCCAGCAAGCAGAGCGACAGTAGGGATAGGGGACTGATTTTCAGCTTACCCATACCCTATTGTGCTAACTCTCTTCTATATGTGGATTTCATCCAGGGTCTATCCCGCTTCGGCGGCTATGATAGTTGCCTAGTGGTCACCTGTGTCCTATCCTGCTCCACCCGTGTGTTCCCTTGCAAAAAGAAAATCACAGGTGAGCAGACTGTGAAAATGTTGGTCGAACAATGGTTGCAACCCTGTGGGGCACCTGAGAAGAGGGCACTCTGATGAAGATGCACGCATCCGCAGTGACACTGGATGGTACAAACGAGTGCTAAATGCCCGCAACGTGGAGGTAACCACAGGTGTGCCCTATACCCACACGTCTAACCCTCATTGTGAGAGACAGAAGCGTGCGGTGAAGCAAAACCTGAGAGTCCTGATGAAACAGGAGCGTACCAAAGACTGGGTACGCCTAGTGCCCTGGGCAGTGCTGACCATGAACTCACAGCGGAGCTCTTCTACGGGTTTCACCCCCCATGAACTGTTTCATGGAGGACGACCTATTGGTTCTACAAAACCCCCTTTCCTGAGGACTTCAAGAGCCCTGTTGGGGATTGGCTGGAACACAAGCAGTCCATGGCTAACAAGGCGGGTACTAACCTGAGACACATTCGTGACCGAGAACTGAGCCGGCGGAACCGCCTACGGCGACCTGCCAGCTTAAAGGTTGGTGACCTTATTTTGATTTACCATTCATGCCTACCCTCCTGGCCACGTAACTGCCTACAGGACCCTTATTTTGGACCCTATTGTATCATCAGGATAGATGGATCCAGGATCCATGTCAGGTGCAGTCCACGTCTAGGTGGTGAACTGCTGTATGCACCTAAACAGTTGAGGCACTATCATTCCTGTGACGATTTTCTCCTGGGATGAGTGGCGCCTCAGCAACAGTGAGGCCGAGCGTATTGACCTAGAGAACGCTGCCAGCCCAGAGGAGGCAGACGAACTCGAAGAGATGACTGCCGATGAGATGGCAGTCGATGGTTACTACGTGGTTGCAGGTATTGCTCGCCACGAGTATAAACAGGGCTGGAAATTCCTAACCCTGTGGGACGGCTATGGGTTGTCTGAGGCGACCTGGGAACCTACGTCAGCCTTCATTCAACCAGAATGGAGTATCAATCCCATCTTCCGTTCCCACCTCGTTGAGAACAACGAGGGGCAGCTACTAACCGGTGCTGAGAGTCTGTGACAGCGTAAAAAGAAAAACTAATTTCCCTGTGCCAGTCTACTGACTGTGTTCTAACCTTACAAGTGCAGTGAGCACTCTTGTGCAGATGTGCCGGTATATGTGTGTAAGAGCAGTTGTCACAGTTGCCCCGCATTGCATCGCGAGACAGGACCGTAAGCCCCCCGTGACAACCACTCCCTGGTCGAAGGCCATTGGTTTTTCACAGACCACTGTTTACGGAGCACTGCACTGACCCTGTCTGTGTCCTGCAGTCCCATGCCTATGGTTTCCAGCGGGGACCAGGTGGCCGCGTATCAGGTTTGCAGCCACCCAGCGGGAGTATGCCTTGTTGACCATGTGTTGCATGGGGACTGCCCTGATGCAATGACCTTGGGGAGCCAACAAAGAACGGTGGCTTACTACACCAGGGGGGAATGACAAGCAAGGTGTTATGAGGCAAGGTGTGTGTTCCCTCCTTGGGGACAAGCGAGCCCACAGTTAGGACCCCTGACTGGTCCAGATCCGTGGGGTTCTGAAGCCGGTTCGGACCCCCGTGGCCATCTTGGGGTCACTTGGGGTGTGTATCTATGTGCCGGCAAGCCGCCATTGGCTGATATCATACTCTCTCATCCACCTGACCTAACCCGATGTGATAGTGTGATTGGTTTGGCCATTCCGGCTATGAGCGGTCATATTCAGTACCGAGGCGCCGCCAGCGGAGATTTATATATCGGAATATCAGGAATCAACAAGGTTTTTTTATCATAATGTTTCCGTGATTTTTCAGCCTTCCGTTCTGATGGTCACTGTATAGGCGACTGTCAGTTGGCTCGCGATTTTGCGGTAACCGATTGGTTAACTGTTATTTCCAGATATTTTGGCGGAAACTCCGATGAGGGGGCATATTTCATCTGTAAAGGGTTCGTTGCTTCCGCAATTTTCTAAATAAGCACTCGAAATTTTAATCTGAATTTTTCGCGATGTCGAAATCGGATTTTCGACTTCGACATCGCCGCACTTGATTTGGTCTTCTTCCAGTGGTCATACTCCTTTCCCTATGCCCAAATCAGGTTTCCCTTATACTTGCCACCCATTTGACTTGGAGATATAAGGGAAATAAAAGTGAATCGTGGGACCACTTTGAAGGGCCATTTCTACGCGCGAGTGTGAGGAAAGAGAACAAGGAAGGTTGCGATGCAAGCGCCTTGGTCCCAACTTAATTTAGGAAGCATCAAACGCCTTTGGTGTGCACGCATGCCGGGTGGAGCAAGGGATAATGGTCAAGAGGGTAGAAAGTGATACATAACTCTTGGACCGTGCAACCGAATATTTTAATGCGACTTTCGAGTGTGCCGCATGAGTGTTGGTGTTGCATAGAAACTTTCCTTGGGTTCCTACGTATTTTTAACGTGAAGTTATGACCATGGAGGGGCATGGCATACCATGGTGGGAGCCACTTTTGAGGGTATGTGTTATATGCATGGTATATGTCTTGATATGCTCACGCCCATGTTATATATCTTCGTGTGGCCGAAGAGATGGGGAGCCACACGTGACAAGGGCTTTGCCCATGTCCCAATTGTGGAATTCAAAGCGCTAGACTAAGTCTACCGCGTATGTATTACTCATGGTATGTTGCGCAAAGAGATCCATGAGTGCACTCCCATTTTCATGGGGCATGTAGATATCAGTGGCGAAGATATCTCCATGCGCCCGATGGGGGATCCAAGTGGCGGAATTGTTGGCAAATGGTTCCAATAATTGGTGTATTGAACCACGAGCGGATATCATGGGTGAGCATAGAGATATACTATCATAGTAAGAAAAAGTGCTTTTCCAATGCTTGGAGGCATACTCTAGTTGTATTAGAGATGCACTGAGCATCCATGCATTTTAATCTTAGTATTGATCCCACCAAAACTGGTGATAACACATTTTGACCTATGGAACCAAACACCCAATCAGGATATGGAGTGGACCCCTTAATCCCCTTTCAATGTGAAGTAAAACATCTTTTCCTGAGCCGAATGAGCACTGACATATCCAAGGCAGAGCCTATGAATTTATCTATGTTTTTCCATGAATACTTATCTGCCCTAGTGGTATGCACCCTAGGGGGCTAGGCACCTCTTTTTGAGAGGTCCTGGGTTCAATTCCTGGTCAGCCTAGCTAAGTAGGAAGATCCCATGTGACATGGCAGTGACCTCATCGCCACATACCATGCCACCTCAGCACATATGGGACCCAAAACAAAGAGTACACATCTCCTAAGATGGCACTATGGAGAGAGAGTGATCCTGAGGCAGTCTTCTAACTCTTTTCCTAAAACATTTCAGCTATCTTTGTGAATATGCATTCATTTGTAACCTGAGTTGCAGTTTCTGTGAATACCCAATCATCTTTCACTGTTTACACTGCAGCCCTTCATGCTTTGATCCTGAATTCTCTTCTCCTTGCATACTTCTGGCTTGGGTTATCCTGGATTGACTCTATTGACTCTATTTCTGCAAACAAAAGGTTTTCATCATCCAAAACAAGCAGCAGGAAACCCTACAGCAACAGCAAGCAGCAGGAGAAGCAAAAACACAGTGCTGAAACCACTATAAACTTTTCTGGTAGCAAGAGGCAGCCTGTCTCTGCGCACCGGCAGCAACCCCGTGCCGTACATCCAGTGCGCCGAGTACGGGCAAATATAAGCAGAAGGGTGAAAGAAGATGGATCCAGGAAAGGAGGACGCCGACATGAAGACAGCGCCAGCGCCTGAGGCACCGGCAAGGCCAGCGCCTGACGCTGTACCTTCGGCGGAGCCCTTACATGGGCCAGTGGATGCGGCTGAGGACTCCCTGGATGGGCTTCAGAGGGCCTTCGGGGCCCTGTCTGTCGAAGAAGTGGTCTCTCAGCCTCAGCCTGTGAAGAGGAAGAGAGAGAACGAGAGCGAGAAGGATGCTGGAGACGAAGCAGACGAAGGAGAGGAGCAAGGGCAAGACCGGACGCATGACCCTACCTTCGAAGGCGCAGCAAGCGCTTCTGGCCTCCACGCATCACCCTCTCCCTTAACCACCACACTCCCAGCCGCTGCAACATCCACTTCCTCAACCAACCCGCCTATTAAAGAGGGCAGAGGCTTTACTGGCATGCCTCCCTACCCTGCCTATGGTATGGGCCCACCCACCACTGCGCTCCATGAGGCAACTACTGCCAGTGAGCCTGTGGCTTCCAGCGCTGCGCCGCGATGGTATGCAGCTGATTATCCCCATCCACTACACGCCACTGGAACCTATGTGGATGTTCCTGGGTATGCTCCTGGGTATGCACCTGGGTATGCACCCTTGAGTGGGTTGACGAGAGGACCAGAGTCTCTTGAAGGCAGGAGTAGAGGATCGGGGAGATCCTCCAACAGGTCCCTGACGCGGTCGGAGATCCACGAGGTGCTCCGAGGAGCCACTTCAAAAATCGTGGGCTACCTCACACAAGAGATCCGTGAGAAGCTGGAGCCCCTGATGATCCCGCCCCAACCGTCACCTATCTCGGTGGGAATATCACCCCACCAAGTACAGGCTAACCACTTGACGGCAGGGTTGACAAATACCCTGGGGAGCCTGAGGAGCAGACCGATGCCGACGCCTGCAGCTATTCCGAGAAGTCCCTTCGTGCCGAGAACCGCCCAGCCGCCCTACAGCCACGTGACGAACTCGACGAGGGCCGAGCTGGACCGGCTGGGGCTGACAGCCTTAAGGGCTATGGTGGACGTGGAGCCTTATGGCTCCAGTGATCTAGGCGGAGACCCCTCCGATGACGAGCCGCCGTCGATGGATTCTTCTTCGCCCTCAGATGACGATGACCCTGAGGTCCCCGAGGACCCCAAGGGTAAGAAGAAGAAGAAGAAGAAGAAGAAGACCCGACGCCCTGAAGGACGCAGGACTCAGGAGGCGAAGGCTATCGCCACCTCCAAGATAGTGGTGAACCTGCCTGAGTTCACAGGCAAGGACCTCAGCGAGTTCGCTGAGAATTTTGGCCGGTTCCTACGACTGACCGGCCAAACCCACGCCAGTGGGCGAGTGAAGTGCGATCTGCTCCTGCAGTGCTGCAAGACCAAGTACCTGGAGAAGCAGGTCAGGCAGATCGTGACTAACTCCGCCACCTTTGCCGATGTGTTGGTTGCCCTGGAGAGGCAGTACCCGACCTACGAGACCGACCTCTCCATCAGGGTCGAGATCCAGAACCTACCCGTGCTGCCCAACAACCCCAAGCCTGGCAGGGTATCTGAGCTGTTGGCTGATCTGGATCACTGGGCTGGACGACTGACGCCCGGCTCCTACAGCAGCGACGACCTGCTATTCTGGTTGGTGGCCAAGCTCCCCCGAGAGCTATGGGACGAGTGCCGTTTGACGGCTGAGCGCAAGGCTAGATCCCTCCACTACGAGGATCTATGCGTGCTGCTCCTGGAGATGGCGCTGGAGAAGGAGAGCGACCATCACTTGAACAACTACCGTCCTGGTGGTGGAGGTTCTGGAGGCAAAGGGTACCAAGGGTCCCGACCTGGGCAGGGGACTACCCCCAAACACGCCCACGCCCGTACCATGGAGAACGTGAAGGAGCTATTCTGGTGTGATGCCAGAGACGAGCAGGGCCGACTGCAGCATGCCCCTGACTGCGAGCAGCGAGACTGCTTCGTAGTTCAGGGGAAGCAGCAGGAAAAGAACACCGGCGCCAAAGCGAAGCTGCCGGATCATTACCGCTGCACCATCACGTGTGCATTCTGCGGTAAGCGGAAGCACTACGAGGATGAGTGCTACCATAAGCAACGCCTATCGGCGAAGCTTAAGGGGGAAGATCCTGGCAAAGGCTCAGGCAAAGGTGGAGGCAAGAGCAAAGGCAACGACTCCGGCAAGGGCAAGTCGAAAGGACGTGGTCAAGGGCAAGACAAGGGTCAAGGTGGACGAGGAGGAGGCGCTAACCGCCAGCCCGACAACAAGAACAAGGACAAGAACGGAGACAACCCCAACCCTAATCCAGGGGGGAACTCCGAGCCCTCTGGAGGGCAGTCTGGTCCGACCACACGCTCACAAACGCAGGCCCAGCAAGAACAAGGAGCCAAGCGTGAGCATGAAGGTGGTGATGACGGCAACGCTAAGAAGAGGAGCCGTTTCATGAGGATGGCCCGCAAATTGCGGAACAAGGGGTTCGAGGTGACCTGTCCCGCGGAGTTCTGACGGGGACGCTCTGGTGGCACCCAAGACCTGGTGTTTTGGGTACGTATCCGACTAGGGGGACGTGAATACCTGGGGGTACTGGATACTGGCGCCACAATATCTATAGTGGCCAAGAAAATTTTACCTTGTGGGAGCCTGAAGAACACCATGACCACCGCGGCTATACGCATGGGGGATGGACATGTGGTGCACAGCTGCGGGGACTGTGAAGTGGAGGTACCTATGGGCTCTCGAACTATCGCCCATCGGTTCTATGTGATGGACACTGAGGCCTTCGACTTTGTACTGGGTACTGACTTCTTCGTACAGCACTCCCAGATACAATCCCTGACGCTGCAAGCGCCCTACCTCCTCTACGTGGACCACGGCAGTGGCAGAGAGTCTGTGCCACTGGAGCAGTCGGAACATACCTCGAGTTACCTGAGACTATCGAAGGAGGAGCCCTCGAACATGATGGCGGCCTCCAAAACTGAGGACTATCAACTATTGGGGGGAGTCCTAGACCAAGGTCTGAAGGAGTTGGGTTACTCTCGAGAAGACCTAAGTGTGGAGCTGTTCGCCAGCGACAAGCAGCATGTACTGGACCTATACTGCAGCAAGGGGAAGAACTGCAGCTACAAATTTTACTGGCCCTCTTTCGGGATGGCCTACGGGACCCCCAGATTCAGTGAACCGGGGAAGGTGCTGACCAAGGTGGCCTTGGAACGTTCCCGTATGGTCCTGTGTTCCCCCGATTGGTGAGCCCATGGGGGCAACGAGTACTGGCGAAACCTCCTGGACAGGCTGACTATCAGCTCTGTTCGTTTGCCTGATGAGGCCATCTACGTGCCTCTGGGACGCAAGACGCCTATTGGGAAGCCCGGATGGGGGAGTATGCTCAGCGTGGTGGACGGAGGTCTTACCACCATCCCCTGGGAGGACCTGGACCCGACTCTGGTCCAGACTATACAACGAGAAAGCGATGGACTCGCCTTGGGTGACTTGAAGGATCGCCTACGACCTCAAGATGCTGTTGAGACTACACCCGGAGGAGATGAGTACGTCGTGACTGACACCAACGCCCCCAACTCTCCCTGCCATGTACCTGTTCCTGATGGAGTCTCTGAGTGTGGACTATCTGAGCTACCTAGCTCTATCCACTCAGATGACGAGACTGAGCACGACGCCTTCTTCGTGCAGACCTGTGTGGAGGAAGTGGAGAACGCCGAGTACGTCGCCCCACTAAAACCCCTACTCTCCATGAGGGTGGAAGACCCCGTGGATGAAGAGCTGGACCCTCGATCCAGGCTCAGGGAGTATGTGGATTCCAAGAGGAAGTTGGTGGCGAAAAAGCTATGCTACGCGAAGCCTACCCGCAGCTCATGGCCACTGAAGCAAGGACGTATGGGAGACCTATCCCAATTGGAGGAGGACCTCGAACAGAAGATCACCACCTGGCAAAGGGAGGTAGATCTGAAGCTCATGAAGAGCGTGTGGGGCGCCCATGGGAGGACCCCAGAGGAGGACGACCTTTCGGAGGAATGTGTATGTGAACCCCCTCGAGCGTGCGAATGTTGCCATCGTCCACCGGAGATGGTTGAACAAGACCTTCTATATGCCTACCAAGGGCTGAAGGATACTACCACGGGCGAAGAGTCGGTGCAGGACCACCTCTCGACGTCTATTACCCAGGGGGCAAGCAACTTACACTCTGACGAGGACATGGAGGACAAGATCAAGGTGTTGGACCCGCGGGTACAGAAGCTTATAAGGACCTATCTGGAGGTGTTCGGAGAACTACCCCCTCCAGCCTCATGTGATAAGCTGGTACAGATGGACCTCAAGCTGAAACCCGAGTTCGTGGGTCACAAGATCCGGACGAGACCCTCTCCAGCTCCTAAAGAGCAGGCCGACGAGATTGAACGACAGATACAAGAATGTATCGACGCTGGCCTAGTCCTGGAGTACAAGGACGGGGACTACCCCCTACACTGCAGCCCCTGTTTACTGGTGGCTAAACCTGGGTCTACAGCCAAACGGCTGGTAGTGGACTATGGAGAGCTGAACAAGAAGACATTGAACCACTCAGGGTCCATTCCCAATATGGAGTCTACCCTGGAGAAGATAGCCTCCTGCCGCTACAAGACCAAGATGGACAAGCGAAGCGGATTCTGGCAAGTGGACCTGACGCCCAACGCACAGGAACTACTGGCCTTCATCACCCCTCAGGGGAGGGTGTTCAAGTGGAAGGTCATGCCGTTTGGCGTGGCTAACGCACCCGCTCTATTCCAAGAGCTGATGAACAAGATCTTGTCCATCCTACGAAGGAGACCTAAGGTGCAGGAGCTCATATCCCGTGGTGCCCAGATGGAGGCTCATATCGACGATGTATGCCTCGGTACCAATACCCAGGAGGATCACCTAATCCTCTTGGGTGAGTTCTTTGCGGTCTGCCAGGAGAACCACACTCGACTCAAGCTGGAGAAGTGTGAGTTCATGCAGGAGACCATGCAGTACTTGGGGTTTGACGTTGGCTATGGGTGGTGGACCCCAGCGGCCTCTAAGGCCAAACCCCTGATGGATGCCAAGGTACGACACGAAGACCCCAAGAAAGGACTTCATGATGTACGCAGTTTCATTGGGGCGTGCAACTTCTATCGCCGCCACATCAAGAACTTCACCTACACCAGCGCCTTTCTGACGGACTTGATCAAGAAGAGTACTACTTGGCGCTGGGGCCCACAAGAGCAACAAGCGTTTGACGAGCTCAAAGACAAGGTAGCCAACGCTAAGTGCTTGGGCGTGCCTAGGGCACAACGGGAGATTATCCTGGTGACCGACACCAGCAATGTGGGCGGTGGTGGAACTTTGTTCCAATGGCAAGCACTAGAGAAGGAGGAGTTCGACTCGGCCATTTCCCAATGGGGGACGGAAGGTCTCAACCGAGATGGAACCCTCAAGCACAGCTACCCTGACGACAAGTGGGTCCTAGTACCTCTGGGCCACTGGAACTGGAAGTGGAACCAGGCCAGGCAGAACTACTCCACCTATGAGCAGGAATTGCTCGCGGGCATGCTGGTGCTATCCTCACAAGCACGACTGTTGGGGAGTAACCCTGTGGTCTGACTATGCGACCAAGAACCGGTACGCAGTTTCCAGAAGGGTCCCCCACCTGAGAAGGCCAAGCTACGGCGCTGGCGGACCTACCTCAGTCAACTACGGCTGACGGTACACCATATCCAGGGAGTGAAGAACGAGTGTGCCGACTACATCAGCCGCAACAACTTCGACGCCCTGATTGGTGCCCGGTCTGAAGCGCTGGCTAAGGAGGCGTTCAGCCGTATGGACGTCCACTTGGACCTCAAAATGACTATGATACGCCCCCTGGATGGACTCCAACAATCGGAGTACCTGAAGGAGTTCGGGGATATCTACAAGGGCCTGGAGAAACGGCTTGGACCCCTGCTGGTCAACCAAGACCAGTGGAAGAGGGACAAGAGCTACCTATGGCACGAGGACCGTATCGTGGTGCCTAGTGACCGAGTCCCAGCGCTGCTGAAGTGGACCCATGAGTCCAGTGGTCATGTGGGTGCTGACCGCACCCTGAGGCTGTTCAAGCAGTGGTTCCACACTACGTGGACTGACGACCAACTGCGGAAGACCCTCCAGCCTATCGTGGACAAGTGCCCGTGCAGGTCCTGCAAACCAGGGGATATCAGGGACAGAGGTCTCTACTCGACTCTGATCATACGGGCTGGCATCAAGCTTGGGGCGGATGAGCAAATGAAAAGTATCTTGCAAGGTCCCGCCCTTATCCCAAGGGAGCCAAAAGGAGAGAAGGGCCCTCCCGAAGAAAATGTGGATGACAAGGGCAGCCAAAGACAAGAAGACCAAACAGAACAAGAAGATGAAAAGCAAGAGGTATCATTACTGATTCGAGACCGAGGTGGCAAAGTGATCGGTGGCCTTCCAACGCACACTGACATGACATGGATGTGGGGCATTGATGTAGAAGCTCAAGCAACCAAAAAAGCAAAAGGGCTCACGGCATTCATTCTATGGATCATCATTGAAGCAACCACGGTGCAAATAGAGGAAACAACGGTGAACCTTAAAGAAGTGATGGTCATCTTGAAATCACATGTCCCGCACGGTTCCTCTCTGCAAGATCCCAAACACCTGTCCCGAAGATCCGTCACCCATCGAGGATGGGGGTCCCTTGCGATTGATGACAGCGATCACGAGACAGCCCCATCCCTCATGACGATGACACTGAGTGACGACCCCTACCCCTCTGCGTGGCAAAAGTTCAAAGTGAACGAGGAGTGCGTTTGGTTAAAGTCACTAGATGATGTTTTTAACATCATTCAAACGGACTTCACACAAATCACTCAAGGCAAGCCCGATTTTTCGAGCAACACTAGGCAAATACACAACGCAGGTCTCGGCTATGATCCAAAATCCCCAAACAAGCCGAGTGGGCTATTTGCGAGGAAAGAATCAAATGAGGCTCACATGCAAGAATTGGGAACCCACCTCCCGTTCAAAGACATCGAGTGGACAAGCTCCATGTGGCAAAAGTTCATCAAAGCAAAACACCAAATGCCTCAATCTGCACCGACCCTGACGAGCGGGTCATAACTTCCTCACCAAAGCCCTGAAAACCCATGAGCTCTATGCACCTTACATACAGAGAACGAAACACGCCCGCCCCGCCCGCAAATACTCGGTCAAATTTTCAAGAGCAAACAATCCGAGCCCCCACTCCCTCGCCACCACGCACCCTCAACCCCAAGTCACGAATCCACCACCCCCGCAACCGTCTCCCATCCAATCCCTGAGAACCGTATTGCCCGATTTCCTTCCTGTGCCTGCCATCTTTGCCAGTGCTGTTCAAACCACGCCTAGTCATAAACTTGGTGAAACCGTCCCGCCGCCACTCCTCCAATCTCTTCACTCTGAAACAAAGGATGCTTTGAACGAGTGGTTCGAGAATTCAACTCAAGCCTCCCAACCTCGTACAATCCCAGAAGGTCTTACGAGTACTTCGGCTAAAGGTGACGAAGTCAGTAACATCCGCTCACCCCCACCTACCATCTTTCCCTTTCAACCACTCACCCCGTCCCCGCCAAAAACTACTTCCAAATTCATGCGCTTCCTTTCTCACAACACAAGGAAAACAAAGAAACTGGAAGGCTTAATCATATCGTGGCCCCACAAAGGGTATGATGTCCTCTGCCTAAGCAAAACCATTCGAAAGCCGGACCTTCCCTTTGTATGGAACTCTAAGAATCAGGATATAAAAACCTTTTCTTCATTACATCCGGACAAAAAATGGGGAGCGACCATTGTACTTGGGTCCAAGGTGTCTCATTTCGCAGCTAAAGTCGAGGTTCATACGACTCCTGGGCTTATCTGTGCGGTTCCCTTACATCTACCAGGAATGCACCCTCTCTTGATTGCGTCGATATATGCTCCACCTGATGACCCTTCTGCAAGGGAAGCCATAGCAAAGGAATTGGACAGGTTGCTGCTCATCTTTCCCAATTTTGTGTGGGCCGGCGATTTGAATTGTGCTGTTCAACAAATCGACACCACGGCGGTCACTCCAAATTTTTGGCCGTGGCTTCGGGAACATGTGCTCATTGATGGCGACATAAAGGATAGCTTTCGCATGTTTCACCCAGATAGCAAAAGCTACACACGATACCCCAACAACATACACAGCTCCCAAGTTCGCAATGACTACATTTTTTTCTCAGAAGACATTTTGGCCCACTTTGGAATCTCCCTCCATAGTGCATCCATCCTTCAAGACAAAACATCCGACCATTATCCTGTGGACGCTGTTGCGCAGCTACCCCTCACCCCTCTAGACGATGCTGATATGCATAATCCCACCAGATTCCGTGGCCTCACTTCAAAAGAAACCCAAGCATTCCAAACATCCATCCAACCGCTGACCGAGTGGGTGGAAAACAATCCCCCGTCCCATTTCTCCCAGGAAGAATGGTCGTCACATGCCAATCATATTTTCCAACAAATTTCCCGGGAATACCACAGCATAACCGCCCCCCACCAAAAGCACCGAGCTACACAAATCGAAAAGGAATTTGCCAAAGCTTGCTCATCCCTACCCTCGATAGGAAGCAACCGCTCAACAGCTCTGGATGCTCTGCAGCGACTCGCAGTAAAGTGGAGAAAGAAAATACAAGAAAAGCAGAAAAAGCGCTTACACTTCTCTCTGGTACGGCATAGGAGGATCAAAAAAACAGTTCAAGACACACTCAACCCCCCTACCAGGGACAGAGTAACATTATGGGAGACATCCGAACACGCATCGGTGGCCTCTGAACCAGCTCAAGTTGGAAAAGTTTTTGCCGAAGCAATGGCCAACCTCGGAGGCGATCCCAATTTCCGCCCATGTCCTGACCTTGTGCGTAATCTAACCCGCCACCTCCCCAGCTGCCCCAAAGAAACCACGTCTCTCCCTCTTCCTGAAATCACCGACGAGTGGCTCCAGAAAAAACTGAACCGTGGCCCTTCCACAAAGGCCACAGGAGAAGATGGTTTGAACTACTATGTTCTGAAACTTGCCGGATCTTCCTACTTCTCCTGGTTGCGCTCATGCATGCATGCTGTCCTCAAGAACACCGCCCCCCCTGAATGGTCACACGCCCTTCTCGCACTTTTATTCAAAAAAGGAGACCCCAGAGACCCCCAGAATTATCGCCCTATCTGCCTCATCCAAAGTCTCCAAAAGTTGACAGCTGCTTTTCTCAATGACCAGCTCGTACAATTTTCAGAGAAATTTTCTCTCATTCACAAAAGCCAACATGGGGGTCTCAAAAATCACAGATGTGGTGACCACATCCACGATGTAGTAGCCCGCAATATACAAATGGGAGGCCCGGCCTATCATCTGTACATTGATTTTAACAAAGCATTCAACAGTGTCCCGCATGAAACGCTTTGGTCGGTCCTAAGAGCCTACCAATTACCCGACTCCATGATCGAGGCTTTTAAAAATCTTTATTCCAATCCTGTTGATAAACCAGTCGTACACGGCACCCCTCATTCAAGCTACAAACTCCAACGTGGTGTCCGTCAAGGGTGCCCGGCAAGTCCAACCTTATTCATTTTATTCATCAATGTGTTACTTTTTAACATCGACCAGCTTTCACTTCAATCCCCCCACTCCAGCTTGCATGCTTTTGTCGACGACATTCTTTTCCGAAGCAATTCAACAAAGGACATGGAAATGATTTTTAACTTCTTCGACACCACGGCTCGGGCCTTTGGTATAGACATGAATGTGTCCAAAACAAAACTTCATGCCCTCTACGGCGCTCCACAGACCACCATCGAATCTTCTGCGGGCTCGCAATTGAGCACAATAGATCCTGATACGGGCCAACCCTACAAATTTTACAAATACCTTGGTGTCTATTTTTTCACTTCGGAAGACCCCAACGAGCTGTACAGCTTGCTTGCGAATAACGTCAGGTCCTTTTTCGACAGACTCTCCCCCCTCAATTTGACCATGACCGAACTCACCTCCCTTACAAATTGCCAGCTCATCCCCACACTCCTTTTCCGACTACTGGCGAGCACCCTCCCCGAAGACAACATCGAATTGCTCCACAAACTCATATGGAAAAACTTGTCCAAGCACGGGAAAGTCCCAGCCAACACATCAGCAAAAGACATCTATCAGCCCAAACATAAGTCCGGTTACAATCTCACCCACTTTCGCCTCTCATACCATGCCCAAATTTTCAATTATGGCATGCGCTACTACATAGGAGATGCCCCCCCCCAAACACAAAAAGGCGTGGTTGAAGCCCTGATGTCGCCTGAACCAAATATCCTCCAAGAAAACTTCGGCGCTAGCGTCGATGCTCTAGGGTACAGGGTCCACGGCTTTGGACGACTCAACCCCTGCAAAATATCGGTGCTAAAGGAAGGAGAAACAGTGTACGTCCCCTTCGGAGAAGAATACCATACTGGCACTGTTCACCACCGCCCCAGGTCCACAATCGTAAGTTTCGAGGTCGACAAATCCGAGGAGGTGCTAACCGACCACGACTACTTCACCCTCACCCCACCCCCCACTCTTCCGTCACCTCAGTACCCAGACCCAACACACCAATCTTTGTGTCCCCCCCTTGCCTTCCTACCTCCCATGCGCATCCCTCCTCCCATGGGTCTTACAGTAGAATCCACGGATGACCTGGGTGTCAGCTTGACGGTTGCCACCAAAGTAGTCCCAACAGACCCAGAAACACTTCAGCAGTGGGGCTGCACTGCCCTGGCTGAAGCACGACGGCTACCAGTGCAACTGCACTCCGTGTGGGCTTACCTCGATGGTTCTGCTTTCTCCTCCAACGGGGATAAAGTAGGCTCAGCGGCTGTAGTGGCCCACCAGGACACCACAAAAGCCTATGCATTTCCCTACCCCTACGATACACCCGAAGAGTCCGAATTCTGGGCATTAGTACAGTTCTTGCGGCACCTCATAAAAACCGGGTTCAGGGGAAGCATTGGCATATGTATTGATAATAGCCAGGTGGTCCGAATTGCAGACAAAGTGCTTGGGAAGTCTCTCCCCCCCCCTTCCACGTCCAACCACGGAACTTGGGCCTCCATCCTGGAGGACCTACAGCTGTACATACATTTCTCATGGACCCCCTATTGGATTAAGGCACACGTCGGTTTTCATGGAAACGAGTTGGCCGACACGTTAGCCAAATGGTGTGCGCTCAGCTTCGTGGTGACCCCTCCCCATTTGCACCCCCCCCCCGTAGTGGGTATTACATACAAAAACAAGCCTGTCGTCGGAAAGTGCGGCAATACGCACCGAAAGAACCTCCTGCCAAAGCACGACCACCTCAACATTCACACTAAACTCTCTTTCGACTGGGTTGCACACCACTCTTGGTTCAGTTCGTTCGCCACTAAATGGGCTTTAGGTGTCCAAGGAGTCAAAGACCAGCCCCCCTTTTTCGATACTACCAGCTACTACTGCAATGCGTGCTGCCGCTACCACCCCCAGGATCTGGCGTCCAGACTCGCCTCCTGTGACCTTACTCACAGTCATCGTGAAAACGTCATCCTTAGTTGGGATGCCCGGCTCATCCCGGCCGTTAGAAATTGGCTCCTTGAGTGCCCCTGGTGGGAGAAAAGGCTCTTTGTACGCTCCTTAGTCCCCAAGTCCCTGTTGAACAAAATGATCTCCACCCTCGCCCCTCAACAGGAATCAAAGGCAAGAGCGCTTATATGGGACACGATGCCTGCCAGACGCACTCGCTTCACCTCGGCTATTAAAAGCTACCTTGAATGGCTCCGGGACCAGCCCCCCCCAGACCGTATAGTGGGGCAAGGCCCCAACACGTTTTTCCAACACCATGGAGTTTACAGCACGTCTTACTCTCCTGCACCTATCACGCATCCTGATCCATCCCCCCTCCCTTCTACACTTAATGATGTTCCGAGCAAGCCAAAGCCGAGACCGCAGAACAAAAGACGCCAAAGCACTTCCTGCCCCCCCCCAAGAAGAGGGATCCCCCCCAAACCCGCGGCGGCACCCCATAATACCATCCTGCGCTTTTTCCAGTCCCAATCCCCTCCCCAAGCCCAACAACCTCCCTGATCACTCTCCACATAGCATAAACATGGGACGTAGATCACCATCTCCGTCGGATGAATCATTCCGATCCCGCTCCCCCTCCACCGACCGGAGCTCGGTGAGGTCATCCTCGGGAGAGGAATCGCAGGGCTATGAGCCGCGCGCTCCCCGGGAACGCCCGGAAAGCCAGCCCGCTTGGCCCCAGCCATCGGGCCCGCAGTATGGCATGCCCTTTGCCCCATGGGTCTCACCGATGCCCATGCAGCCGGCCATGCCTCCTTTCATGCCTATGATGCCTATGCCGGTCCCGTACTTGCCTCCAGCCACACCGCAGCCACAAGCTAGAGGGCCATCGGATCGTACCACGGAAAGAGAAAACCAGAGGCTACGGAAAAGGGTACGTAGGCTCCAAGACGAACTAAAGCGCACGCGCAGCCCTGGCGCTATGCCGGTGCCCAAGAGGCTAAAGGTCAACATAGGCCGGAAGGTTACCGAGGAAACCCAAGCAGAAAAACAAGAAGACACCATCCAGCGCGATCCAAAGTGGCTCGCGACATCTGCGCCCCGGCCGCCACAAGCCCCCTACAAAGTCCAGCATGGGTCCCTCATGGTCCATCTGGATGACGACGTGAACGTCAGGCCATCCCAGCCGTACCTCAACCAGCAAGGCGCCCCTCTGTCCTCGCCGCAGCAACCCCTGCACTATGGCTCCTATCGGCCGCCTACGCCTCCAAAGCCAACGGAGTTCCAACCCCTTCCACCCTTCCCCGCCCCCCCTCCTCTCGCTACAGGACCCGTCGCCCCAAAGACCTACGCACAACCATCTCCCGTGCGGGACGGTCACCGTGCCCACCACGTCGACAGCATGGATAGCACCGGCAGACAACAGTGGCGCCCTCATCCGCGCACACGTGGGCCCAGCGGAAACGACCGCTGGAGACGCTCTGGCTACTAAGCCGCCCACTCTGGCCCGCCTGAAGTGACAGGCGGAGGCGACAGCCTGGCGTTTAGCCGCCCCTGCCAAACGGTACTCCCACGTAAGCCCGCCCGAAAAGACGGGCGGAGGCGTCAGCCTGGCGATTAGCCGCTTCTTATCTCGGGCCCGTCAGCACCATTCCCGGACCCCTCCCCGTCCGCGTCCTACCCTCCTCCGCAGGATCTCCTACAGGCCACTTCACGCAGCACTACGACAACGGCAAAGCTTCGACCAAACAGGGCTACATCGTCCACCTCATCAAAGGCGTTCCCACCGACCACCTCGAGTTCTCCGCCACCTCTCAGCGGGTACCAAGACGTTCAGCACTACGCTCTACGCAGCTCGACACAACTTCGAATATGGGGCTACAACGTCCACCTCATTCCAGCCGTCCCCACCGACCGCCTCGAGTCCTCCACCACTTTCCGCGGGCATCCACTTAAAAATCACGCACTCTCACTCTAATTTCGCCTACTACTCGGTCAATCAGTCAGCCAGTCGACAACATACATACGTCATTCACGCATCCTTCAACCGCCCTTCCAATCAGCTACATTGTTCGTGAAGCATAAAGAACTGAATTTGATGTGACCTCTACCCCCCCCCCCCCCCCGGGTACCAAACCTCGTGAGCCCGGGAGGGCACTTCAGGTACCCACCCCCCCTAATTTGAGAGTGCTCAGTTCAATTATCAGCCTAATTCTCATCAACCAAGCGCTGGGACATCCCAAAATGCATTTTTCCGGGTCCAGACCGACAGAATTCCCGTTTATCCCCCCCCCCCCCCAAACGGTGCTGAAAATGGGTTTTTTCACCTCGTGAGCCCGGTAGGGCACTTCAGGTACCCAACCCCCCTAATTTGGGGGTGCTGAATTCAATTATGAGGCTAATTCTTATCAACCAGGCGCTGGGACATCCCAAAATGCGTTTTTCAGGGTCCAGACCGACAGAATTTCCGTTTGTCCACGCCCCCCCCCCCCCAAACGGTGCCGAAAATGGGTTCTTTCACCTCGTGAGCCCGGGAGGGCACTTCAGGTATCCACCCCCCCTAATATTGGGGGTGCTGAGTTCAATTATCAGCCTAATTCTCATCAACCAAGCGCCGGGACATCCCAAAATGCGTTTTTCAGGGTTTAAACCGACAGAATTTCCGCTTGCCCCCCCTCCCCCCCCCAAAACGGTGCCGAAAATGGGTTTTTTCACCTCGTGAGCCCGGTAGGGCACTTCAGGTACCCACCCCCCCTAATTTGGGGATGCTGAATTCAATTATGAGGCTAATTCTCATCAACCAGGCGCTGGGACATCCCAAAATGCGTTTTTAAGGGTCCGGACTGACAGAATTTCCGTTCATCCACCCCCCCCCCCCCAAACGGTGCCGAAAATGGGTTCTTTCACCCCGTGAGCCCGGGAGGGCACTTCAGGCACCCACCCCCCCTAATTTGGGGTTGCTGAGTTCAATTTTCAGCCTAATTCCCATCAACCAAGTGCTGGGACATCCCAAAATGCATTTTTCCGGGTCCAGACCTACAGAATTTCCGTTTATCCACCCCCCCCCCAAACGGTGCTGAAAATGGGTTCTTTCATCTCGTGAGCACGGCAGGGCACTTTAGGTACCCATCCCCCCTAATTTGAGGGTGCTGAATTCAATTATGAGCCTAATTCTCATCAACAAAGCGCTGGGACATCCCAAAATGCGTTTTTCAGGGTCCAGACCGACAGAATTTCCGTTTGTCCACCCCTACCCCAAACGGTGCTGAAAATGGGGTTTTTCACCTCGTGAGCCCGGCAGGGCACTTCAGGTGCCCACCCCCCCTAATTTGGGGGTGCTGAATTTAATTATGAAGCTCATCCTCATCAACCAAGCGCTGGGACATCCCAAAACGCATTTTTCAGGGTCCAGACCGACAGAATTTCCGTTTATCCACCCCCTCTCCAAAACGGTGCCAAAAATGGGTTCTTTCATCTCGTGAGCACGGCAGGGCACTTCAGGTACCCATCCCCCCTAATTTGGGGGTGCTGAGTCCAATTATCAGCCTATTTCTCATCAAGCAAGCGCTGGGACATCCCAAAATGCGTTTTTACAGGGTCCAAACCGACAGAATTTCCGTTTCTCCACGCCCCCCCCCCCCAAACGGTGCCGACAATTGGTTTTTTCACCTCGTGAGCCCGGGAGGGCACTTTAGGTACCCACCCCCCCTAACTTGGGGGTGCTGAATTTAATTGTGAGGCTCATTCTCATCAACCAAGCGCTGGGACATCTCAAAATGCGTTTTTCAGGGTCCAGACCGACAGAATTTCCATTTATCCACCCCCCTCAAACGGTGCCAAAAATGGGGTTTTTCATCTCGTGAGCCCGGCAGGGCACTTCAGGTATCCACCCCCCCTAATTCGGGGGTGCTGAATTCAATTATCAGCTCAATTCCCATCAACCAAGAGCTGGGACATCCCAAAATGCGTTTCTTCAGGGTCCAGACCGACAGAATTTCCGCTTATCCCCCCCCTTTTCACCTCGGAACTCCCGACAATTAAGACGCTATAGGCAGCGCCTTGACATCTCCCTCACATCATTCTCTCAAGTCTTTTACTTCGTCTGTGGCGCCTACGGCGCCCCTCCGGTTCCATGCATCGCTCCCTGTGTCCGCACCCTTAACGCTCCTATGTGCCTCCCTCCGTATGTCATACGTATTCGGTGCATGCAATACAAGCTGCGCGGGTCTGAAGTCGTGCTGCCCTTCAATTACTCATTCCTACACCTGCCAGCGGGTCCCCAATACCCCTCAGTTACCGCCGCCGCTCCGACATGACACCGCTGGGCGCCTTTGGGGCCCGTGGGTTATGCGAGTCCATGACTTTGTACATTAGCTTCTGGCTTTGTATGATAGTATCACTGGCTCCGCACTGAGAGATTTGTGACGTCTTAAAAAACAAAGGCAAATGAAAGGGCGTTTGCGGCGGAGGAACCAAGCCACACTCCAGGTATTATATCCTTCTCAGTGTGACCTATAATACACTGTCCGCAAACACGCTGGAAGACCAGCTACCCTTGTCAAGCAAGCAAGCGTTAAGGGACTCCTCAGGTTCTCTTAAAGAACGTACCGAGGAGCCCCTGGGTAACCTAAACAAGGTTTACCGTGCGCACTTCGCGTGGCCTACCCTTTAATGCGTGTGTGCATGCGCGAGTATGCACATACATCGTGGGCAAACCTGCCCATCTGAGCGTCAATCACAACTCCACCAGGGGGTGGCCCCGCCTGGGCTTACTCACCTTACCTACCCCTGGAGAGCGAGAGCAAGTGAGGGGCGCACGCAAAGAACGTTGCTATGCACTTGTGTGTATGTCTAATCACCCTGATCTGACCGCTAATCATCTGCAATCTTTCTAATCAATCCCTCTATCGCGTCCTATCGTTGTTAGCGCTGCTACAAGACTCGTTCACGGAGACACGAGACGAGCAATGTGTATGCGGCATATGAGGCGAGCATACCTGTAGTTTTTACCTGATTCATTGAAGTCTTTTTCGTTGATTTTCGAATTCTTGAATTTTTGAAGCTTCTATTAGTGTGGGTGGAATCTGTATGTTTATTTATTAATGTGTGTCTCGTCATTTTCAAGACTACGTGAGACATACGTTTATAATTCCGTTATTTCCCCATTTTCCGGCGCTTCGCTAGGAGCCGCTCCTGCGCGCCGCCATTTTATGCGTATGAATTTCTGGATTGAAAAAATCCAGAGATGACTATAATTTCTATAAAAATGTGCTTCTGATGCACAATTGGATTCTGCTCAGGTGTGTCGTTTCAGAAAAATTCTACGCCGTCATTTGACGGATTTTGGTGTCGTCGCTTCGTTTTTGCGTGGATTCGTCCATAATTCTCCCATTCCTGCCTCTGCAGATACCCACGCGCAGCCTCGCTGAGTAGGCCGTGTTCGGGCCGAAACGCAGGTACCTGGAGAGACTGAGCAGAGCCAAGACCCCACCAAGGGGCAATTTTCATTTTCTCACGACTCCCTCCGCCCTAAGACAGGTCACAGGTCGCCAGCAGGTTTACGAGAACCCATGCGAGTGTGTATATTGTGTCTTGCGTTGGGTTTGTGTCGACGCTGCGTCTTGGAGGGAGGGATGCATATGCACATGTTTGGCATGCTCCCATACTAACCCAACCGAGCCACAGGAGCCCCGGCAGCGCCATGAGCGCTGAGTCTTCTGTAGGATATGATACAATCAGAGCAGCAAAAGAGCGCCAGCCATGGTGAGCGCCCATTTTTCAGTGTGAGGGAAACTATAGGTATTTTAAAGTAGATGTGGAAACCAAGGAAGGGCCAAGAAAAAATCCCTTTTTCCTAAAATGCGACAGTGGTGGCCACCACAGCGCAAGGGGGGAGTAAGAAAAAGTGCTTTTCCAATGCTTGGAGGCATACTCTAGTTGTATTAGAGATGCACTGAGCATCCATGCATTTTAATCTTAGTATTGATCCCACCAAAACTGGTGATAACACATTTTGACCTATGGAACCAAACACCCAATCAGGATATGGAGTGGACCCCTTAATCCCCTTTCAATGTGAAGTAAAACATCTTTTCCTGAGTTGAATGAGCACTGACATATCCAAGGCAGAGCCTATGAATTTATCTATGTTTTTCCATGAATACTTATCTGCCCTAGTGGTATGCACCCT
Organism: Eutreptiella sp. 'Long Island Sound 2002'; assembly: GCA_964036045.1. Taxonomy (NCBI): domain Eukaryota; phylum Euglenozoa; class Euglenophyceae; order Eutreptiales; family Eutreptiaceae; genus Eutreptiella; species Eutreptiella sp. 'Long Island Sound 2002'. Next base: position 40,411,137 of record OZ038384.1, read on the forward strand.
AGGGGGCTAGGCACCTCTTTTTGAGAGGTCCTGGGTTCAATTCCTGGTCAGCCTAGCTAAGTAGGAAGATCCCATGTGACATGGCAGTGACCTCATCGCCACATACCATGCCACCTCAGCACATATGGGACCCAAAACAAAGAGTGCACATCTCCTAAGATGGCACTATGGAGAGAGAGTGATCCTGAGGCAGTTTTCTAACTCTTTTCCTAAACCATTTCAGCTATCTTTGTGAATATGCATTCATTTGTAACCTGAGTTGCAGTTTCTGTGAATACCCAATCATCTTTCACTGTTTACACTGCAGCCCTTCATGCTTTGATCCTGAATTCTCTTCTCCTTGCATACTTCTGGCTTGGGTTATCCTGGATTGACTCTATTGACTCTATTTCTGCAAACAAAAGGTTTTCATCATCCAAAACAAGCAGCAGGAAACCCTACAGCAACAGCAAGCAGCAGGAGAAGCAAAAACACAGTGCTGAAACCACTATAAACTTTTCTGGTAGCAGACAACTTTGTATTTGGACATATTTTCATGTTTTTGACCTCATTTTATGCTCATTCTTGTGTTTTATGTGCTCAACTGGTCGGCTAACAGTAAGGTTCCTAGAGATCCATGAACTATGGTATGTTGCTTATATGTTGGCATATGCTTCGGTGTTGTACCTCACCACATGCTGGATCACATGGTCACTTTGGCTTGGCACACGAGGCCTCACAAAATTAGGTCTCAAACTCATGAGCTGACTTGTGAAGCATGTCATGTACATAACCGGAGGGGTTTTGGAGCCAATGATGGGATATTCTTGGGAATGGACCTTTGGTCTATATCACCATGGTATACTACTTCCCGGTTTGACACATGCATGGAGCATTTGAATATTTGCCGTATGCATTTTTGAGTATATAATTGAATTTTGGGCATTATGGTGTGATTTGCCTGATTTTGCCATGTTGTGAGGTCATCTTCATGGGGCAGTTCTCCAAGCCCATCCGACTCCAAGTCCAACCAAGGTTATGTCAGGGTAGGGCATGGTCCTGAGTGCCACTCTAGGCCATGACACGCCACCTCCCCTATTGGGCTAGGATGTATAGGCTTGGGAGTGAACACATTTTTGGGGTTTATGTAGTGACCTGTGACACATGGCATTCAGCCATACCATTTGACCGGGTTCAGGGCAATATGTTGGTGAGTCAAGGGAAGGTCTTGAGTCCAGGGAATGAGGGGTTTATGGCTGTAAATGTGTACGTTTACCTCTTTCCCCATCTTTGCTTTATTTGTGTTCATATGCCAATTTCAGGGCTTTCTTCCTTGGTGCAATTCTTGTACATGCCCGCCACCGTGAGACGACCGGTGTGCTGAACGGAAGCCCGCAGCGTGTATTGGATTGTGGATTGGGCTATTGCTGTACTTGTGGGATCTGGTTGCTGTTCAGGGCTGAAGGAGGATAGTATTTTCTATATTTTTGGATTTTGGACCCTGGATTTTGATAAATGCAATCGTTGATCAGGAGCAAGTCGGCAGGGGTAACAGGCGGAAGGGGCACAGCGGGGGCCGGTCCTGGTAGGGTTCTTTATGGTAGCAGAGGCGTACCTGCTGCCCCTACCTACCGCCGACCCGGGGACTTGGGCCCCTATGAGCCCTGCCCAAGTACGCCCCGGTTGCGTATGGTGGACTCGGTGGAGACCACGCCGGAGATTGGAGCCATAGAAGAACCGAGACGTTCAAGAGCATGGCGGACTCCGGAAGTTGAAGCCCGAAGAGAAGTACGACATTCGGGAATAGGAGGACGTGACATGGAGGACCTGGTCTCCATGTGTGAGCGTCGCTGCCGAAAGGCATGCAACATCCGCTCTGCCGCGGAGGATTCTGATGAGGCCTGCCATTCAGGCAGCAGTGGAGGACGGGCCCGGCGCTACCGGAAGCGCGGGTCACCCAAGCCCGCGGCAGAGGACGCCGGGGCTATGGATACGGACCCGAGCCCGGTCAGGCTGTGGGACTCCGAGCACTCCGAGGGCTATCGGACAGCTTATGAGCAACCCTCGGAGTCGGAGGAGACGGCCAGACCGCCCACAAGGGCGAACACGGCCCCGGAACCCAGCCTGGAGCATGATGCCGAGGCGTTGGAGAGGCCCGCCAGAGCCAGGACGGCGCCTGTGGCTCGGCACACGGAGCCAACGCGGGATAGCATGGGCGACACACCCATGGCGGAGGACTCCGAGGCGCCGGGAACCGCGGGATGCGCCGGATCAGGTGGAAGGCATGCTGAGTGCCACTGCGAGCACGTGTCGTTCCTCATGGGCAAGTACCCAAAGATGGGGATGGACGCCATCGTGCATCGCCTAGACCGCCTTGACAACGCGAGAGACGGTCTAGAGGAGGACGTTACCGGGATCCTGGATGACCAGTCGGCCGCGGAGAAAGACATGGAGGAGCTGCGAGCGGAACGGGACCGGTACCGGGATAATCTGGAGCTGGCCCTGGAGAAGCAGCAGCGAGTGGTCGACAGCCTCCTCCACCTGGTGGAGGACATGTCGGGACGCCTGAAAAGGCTAGAGGAGCTACAGCCCCTCGCCTCGGGTCCGGAGCTCCCGGCAAAGCTGGCAGCGGCAGAGCTGGTGGAGCGGGTTAAGACCCTCAGGAGCGCCATGGATAAACCCATGGGAGGCCCTGCAGAGGCACCTTACGCGCCTCCGCGTGTTGACCCGGGTGCGCTGCCGTTTGTTCCCATGTTCAGCGAATCCACAATGCTCGGGGAACACACGGCACCGGCTGGGTCCATGCGGGAAGGGCACGTAACCACGGACCCGAGGAGCCTGACGGTACAGATGTCCCACGCCGCCCAGGATTTGCCGCCAACTACGACTACCCATGCAGTTTATGCGGAAGAGGAGATCCAGAGCCAGACCATGCAGGGGCGAACCATGGGAAGCGCCAACGGACATGGTCGAGGCCACCCAGGCGGAAATCTGTGGGCGAAGGACCCCAATACGGGGATATGGACAGCCGATGGAGCAAGTCCTTCCCGCATTCCAAACCCCATGGGTTCAGGCCCAACTTGACCGCACTCCATGGAGGAGAGGGATGTACGGGGAGTGTACTCACACCCCGCGGCCACAGGTGGTATCCGTCTCGGTGGAGTGGTGGCTGGGGACGTCGGAGACGCCATCAGGATTGACGACCTCAGGGGAATCAAAATCCCCTACTATGATGGCAACCCCTCCAACCTGGACTACTTCATCCTGGATTGGGAGGACTTCGCCGAGGAGGTCGTCGGCGAGATGCGGGGAGCGCCGCGGGACAAGTGGGTATGCCGGACATTCCCACACCGGCTGGCGCAGGACCTGAAGGAGGAGCTGCGGGATCAGATCCGGGAAGGACTGATCCGTACGGAGCAGGCCTGCCTCCAGTGGTTGGAGGATGAGGAGCGGGTGGACGCTCCGAACCAGAAGCTGGAGGACTTGTGGTCCATCCCGCTGTGCCTGGACCGCGGTGAGTTGCGGGTCCGGGAGTGGAACCGGTATTTGCGGAAGTACCGCAGATGCCTCAAGCTGGTGGAGGACTGGAACGAGGCCAGCGACATCCGCCACCTCCTGAAGGACGTCCTCCCCGGCCACTGGAAGAGGCGAGTGGAGGACGAGGAGAAGAAGCGCGCCAAGAAGCGAGTGGCGGTGAAGATCATGGCGGCGGAGGATACCCATGCGGGTATCATGGAGTTCTTCAGGAGGAACCTGGGCGAGCCCAACCGGATGTTGGGACTGAAGAACGCCGTGTACCTGGAGGTATTTGGGGACTCCATGGGGCAAAGGTTGCTGCGCCTCAACAACGTGGAGTGGAGGCGCGGGGAGCCGCTGAGGATGCAAGTCATCTTCGCCCGCATGAGCCTGGACGAGATCGTGAAGTACATCACGGTGGAGTTGAAGCTCAATGCGAAGAACGAGGCCCACGTGCAGGATCGACACGGTCATGGATAACGAGGCCACCGAGAAGACCGCCATCATCGGGAGATCCAGGAGGACACGGCCAACTCTGCGGAGGATGGTAGTGGAAGTGGCGAAGACCACTGGTCCCGGGAGGATCACGAGGAGGCCCATTTCTTCGCGTTTGTGGCGCACAACGTGAGGAACCATGGGCAGGATCGATCCAGATGGAGCCAGGTGGGACCCAAGAAGGGCAAAGAGCCAAGGAGGATCGGGAACCCACCGCTCTCGTTCCGGGAGTACAGGTCTTAGCACGACGGGTGCTGGGTCTGTTATGGCAAGGGAAACAACCATGCACACGACCACCGTCAGTGCAAGGTGTATGAGGCGGACAAGAAGGCCTACTTCGCCGCTCACCCCGAGAAGAAGCCCAAGGAGCAGCGGATTTCCGATTGGAAGGCGAAGGGCGGAGATGGGGGAAAAGGCCAAGGCAAAGGCCAAGGAAAAGGCGGAGGAAGAGGCTATCATGGATGACCTGGCCAAGACCGACGAGTGAGCTCGATCGAGGAAGTTGCTGAGGACATGTTGAGGACGTTGGGGGAACTCAAAGCCCAGCAATGTGGTGGACAAAGTCCTGGCGGATTGCAGCCGGAAGGGGCTGCGGGAAGCCAAGTCTAGAGGAGCCCCCACGGGAGTGGGACCTCGGAGGTCTTTCCTCCGAAAATCAGTGGAATCCCAGAGAAAAAGAAGGCACATCGGGTGCCGAAGAAGGCTCCAGAAGAGCCAAAACCACTGAGTTTCGCCACTCCCAACCCCTGGAGCGCCCTGCCAAGGGAAGTTTATGTGGGTACGGGACATGGCAAGAAGGAAGGAGCGACCACGGAGAGCCCCGTGGACGGCCAGGACCAACCCAAGATCTACACCATCCGTGACCATACCCTTGAAGTCCTGATGCACCCGGACGTGCTAGAGTTGCATGCCGTGAGAGTCGTTCATACACCTCATGGCGACGAGCGGCAGTTGCACTTGAAAGTGCGAGTACGGTGCGGACGAGAGGAGAAGGTGGTGGATGTGTTAGTGGATACGGGTGCCCAGGTGAGCCTGGTCCGGAGAGGGTTGTTCAAGGAGGAACTCCTGCAGCCCAGCCGGAGACCGGTCCGCCTGAAGGTCGCCAACGGAGAGATTATGGGTGGCGGCACCCATGAGGCCACCATCAGTATGAAATTCTGGGAGCATGAGCGCTTGAACCGCCCTGATCAGGCGAAGAGAAGCACTCTATCCGGGAACTTCTATGTGGCCGACATTACCGATTGGGATATGATCATGGGGTATGACTTCATGGTGGCAAATGCCATTGGAGCCCTTCCCCATCGTGCAACGCTGGTCCGGGAGGATGATGAATGCCTAACATGGCTGTCCACGGACTATGCATGCGGATCATCCCAATGGAATGCTGAGGAAGAGGATCGGATCGTCCAAGGGGTGCAAGCTGTTGGTGCCAAGTCCAGAGGAGACCGTGGAGTTTAGCTCACGGAGTATGGAATGGCGCTGCAGGTGTATGCCAGGATGATCGAGACGCTGGGAGCCGAAGCGCCCGAGACGGACGTCTTCGCTTCCCGGGATGCCCCACTTTTGCGGAAGTGTAGGAGGCATTGGCATCGAGGAGACTCAGCCTGGCATAGGCATTGAGGTTTGAAGGAGTGGGGGCCCATGTATTGGCATGGCTCCCTGGATAACACCAGACGTACGGTGGAGAAGATCATCGCGGATAGGGGGAAGGGGATCCTGGTCATAACCGGCATAGGATCCACCCCATGTCCGCTGGAGGGTCTCAAGTCGACGCTGGACTCCATCACCCTGAACGAGATGTCATTCGGGCCAGAGGAGGAGTTGTTCATCGACGCCAAGGGTGTATCAATGCCCTCCCCGGCTCAAGCGTGGGGTACCAAGGCTTTCGTGGTGGATGATGCGCAAGCCCAGCCCGTGGGTGATGAAGCATTCGTCCGTAGGGTGGAGGCGGTGCCCATGAAGGTCATGTTTGAGCCCAAGGAGGGGACGGATCAGCCAATTGATGGCATTGACGTCCTGTCCCACGCCGAGATCGACAACGTCGTCAACTACATGCAGATGTGGATGCACGACCGTGTGACAGCCAAGAAGAGGCGGGCCATGGTCACATCTCCGCATTGGTGGGATGACAAGATGTTGGTCACCGGCAAGTACGAGAAGGACGAGTTCGTGGCGAGGGTCATGGATCACATCGCGGACCAATACGATGGTCCGGTTGGTTCGGACCCACCAACATGGGATTTTTCAAGAATGGGTGCCGATAGCGACAGTCACCAGCCCGAGGCCGCAAATTTCCGAAGATTATCGGTGGGAAGTGCACCCCAGGACGATGAAGACGGCATATCGGACGGGGAGAAGTCGGAATCGGACCCAGAAGAGGCCTATACCGCAGTGCGGTCGGTTGTATTCATACCGAAGCAAGCGGCTGAAGAGGCCCAGGAGAACCCGAAGGTCGCCGAGCTGAAGGAGAGGCTGATCAATGCCTATCCGCGGCTATTCAGTGGCGTCGCCAACAAAAACCCTCCAGATCGTGGGAGGTTTGGTACAGCGAAGATCAAGCTGAAGCCGAACCCGAAGATCTAGCGTCATCGGGAGTACCAACTTCAGGGCGATCGGGCCGAGGATATTGAAGAAGTTGTTGGCCGAGTTCATTGAGCGAGGATGGATCGAACCCTCCGACAGTGAGTGGGCCAGCCCAGCCTTCATCGTGCCCAAGAAAGAGAAGGGCGAGTGGAGGTTGGTGGTGGATTACAGAGGTTTGAACGAGCAGACCGAGCACGACTCGTACTCGCTTCCCCTGATCGACGCCATCCTCCAAAAACAACAGAAAAAGCGGATCTTCACGGTGTTAGACCTGAAACACGGTTATCACCAGATGCCGCTACACCCAGACTCCAGGCCCTGCACAGCGATGTCGACGCGCTGGGGCCCATGCAGTGGAAAGTGGTGCCTATGGGCGCCAAGAATGGCAACGCCGCTTTGCAGCGCATGATGGAGGACCTACTCGGTCCTGTCCGGGACTACGCCGATCCCTTCGTGGATGACATCATCATCGGGTCCGGCACGGAGAACATGACTGAGGACGAGCTCATCGACGCGCATGAGAAGGATCTGCGCCGAGTGCTCAGCGAGTTGGACAAGCACAACATGGTGTGCAAGCCCACCAAAGCCTCACTCTTCGTGAAGGAAGTGGAGTTTGCGGGTCACGTGGTTGGTCACGGGCAACGCCGTCCCATGCCTGGGAAGCTGGTGTCCCCGCACCACCGGGAGAAGCCCCAGACCATCAGCGAACTCCGGTCCTTCATGGGGTTCTGCAACTACTATTCGGGCTATGTCCGGATGTATGCAGAACTCTCGGGGCCGCTGCACAAGATGCTGCAGGTGGGGAAGTTCGATGGCCGGAAGGGGAGCAAGAAGAAGCTTGCCTGGACCCCTGAAGCCGAAGATGCGTTCAGCCGCCTGAAGGAGCGACTCCTGGGGCAGCTGGGGCTATTCCTGGTGGACCCAGACAAGGGATTCGTGCTACGGACGGACGCCTCAGACTATGCTGTAGGGGCAGTCCTGGAGCAGATCCGGGACGACGGGTCGCACGTACCCGTAACGTTCTGGAGTCGGATCCTGGCCGAGGGCCAACATCGAACATGGACCGCAAGGGAGAAGGAGACGTACGCCATTGTTTGTGCGCTCAGGAAGTGGTCTGGCCATATCGGATTGCAACCGGTGGTGGTTTGCACGGACCATCAGTCCTTGCAGAGCTGGCACAAGGAGCACGTCGACACCCCCTCGCGACCGGCGGGAAGGAGGGCCCGATGGCATGAGCTGTTCGCCAAGTTCGACCTCAGCGTCGTATACGTCCCAGGGAAGGACAACACTGTGGCAGATTGCCTCAGTCGATGGGCCTACCCCGCGGGCAAGGCTTGGATGGACATATCCAGCCATGGGGACACCGAGGAAACCGAGGAGGCCAAGGGCATCATCGAAATGGAGAAGGCCATTGAGCAAGAGGGGGTCAAGTGCTTTGTGGTGATGGCAAACCGTACGGACCTGGCCAAGTTCCGGGGTGCCCGCGTTCAAGCTATTCGAGAGGAAACCCTCGAGCAATGGATGGTGGCCCCTGTAGAGCTAGTCAGGTCGGTGCTCACAGAGGACTGGTCGGATGACTGCGCGGCATCCGAGCACTGGAGCAAGTACTGGAATGCCGTGGGCGCCCCGTCGGACGACGAGTGGCCTGAGGGCTTGACCGAGGATGGGGACAAACTGTTCCTCAAGGACAAGCTACTGGTCCCTGAGAACTGAGTGGAGGAGCTCATTGACCACTGGCACAACGCCCAGCTCATGCATCCTGGCCGAGACAAGATGCAGCAGGACCTGGAGTGGCGTTTCAAGTTCCCACCGGGGTACTACGCCACCCTGGACAAGTACTGCAGCGACTGCGCCGTGTGTCGGGCCACGAAGAGCCCCAACCACTCCACAGCGGGCAACCCGGTGTACACGGCTATACCGGAAGCCCCTATGCGGTCCGTGGCCATGGATGTGTTCGCCATGCCTGAGGTCACCGTGGACGGAGAGACCTACGACTGTGTCATCCTGGCGGTGGACAGACACAGCGGGTATATCGTGGCAGTCCCGGGCAAGAAGTCCAAGAAGAAGGACAAGATGGACAAGCATGGAGTGGGGCTGCAGGCCAAGACCGTCGCTAATGCCATGATCAGGCATTGGCTGACGATTTTCGATGTCCCAGCTGTCATCTGCAGCGATCGGGGCAGCCGATTCGTGGGGACGTGGTTCAAGACGATGTGCAAGCACATGGGGATTCGGCACGCCAAGACCGTGGCATACCACAGCCGGTCGAACGGCCGGGCTGAGGTGGCCGGGCGGCAGATGTTCGAGAAGTTCCGCCAGCTGCACATCGACGACCCGGGCCGGAATTGGTACAATTCGCTGTGGAGGGTACTCCAAGCGTATCACGACCTTCCGGGGCCCACTGGACTGTCGCCCCATCACATCCTGTTCCTACGGGATCGAGTGTCACGCACTCTCCCGTGGTTGAACCATGGCAAAGTGGCCCGGGATGCGAACGCCATGATGGCTGAGGCGGACGACACGGCGGCCAAGGTGTGCAAGGCACTTCAGGACGAGCATGACAAGAGGGCCAAGTACTTCAAGCAGGGAAAAGTCCAGAAGTATGCTCTCCAAGACACCGTGTGGGTGGAGCGGCACCACAAGGATGTCCTGTCCAGGCATCGGCAGGCATCTTGGTATGTGCCGGGGGTAATCGTGCGGAAGGTCGGGCAGGATGTTTATGCGGTTCGTGTGTGGGATAACAAGATCCTGGACCGCGACCATACCCAGCTTCGTCCCCGAGCACCAGCCCCCAGCGGACGTCCCGTCACCTTCGAGTTCACGGCCGGCGATGTGGACTCGGACGACGAGGGTGAGGACGACGACTTCACCGCTGAGAAGATCCTGGCGGACGAGCCGGACCCGGCGACGCCTGGGGGGAGGCTTTATAAAGTCCGTTGGAAGGGATTCGCCGCATTCAGGGTTTCGTGGGATCCTCCGAGCAGTTTCGTGCCGAGGTATACCACGGTCTGGATGGACTATCTGAAGAAAAAGAATATCTCTTTGGATGTCAAGGACGTGTTGGTCCATTTGGTTGCTGCAGTAGCACCGTAATGGATCCCCCTTGGCATTTTGTTTGTTTCTGTGCTTGGGGAGACGGGTGAGGGCGTTCATCCGGGGATTTTTCGGCCTTGATTGGCCATATACCCCCTTCACTCGATCTCCACGTATATATTTCATTGTGGTATACTTATTTAGGTCGACCGACGACGTTTCTCTATCTTTGATCCCCTTGGTCCATGTTGTAGATCAAGAGGAGACCGGATATGGCGTAGGGCACCGATTATCAGTGTCCTCACCCCTCCCTTGGGGCATGGGGGACGCCTACAACGTGTGTGGGGCCTCCATGTGTCCTTGGGACATGGGGGGGGAGGGGGTTGGAGCCCATTGGGGTCCTCCTGTCCTCTCTTCAATGACTTCCGAGCGGTGACAACGCTCTGAGAAGGGGGGTGAAGCCGGTTCGGACCCCCGTGGCCATCTTTGGGTCACTTGGGGTGTGTATCTATGTGCCGGCAAGCCGCCATTGGCTGATATCATACTCTCCCATCCACCTGACCTAACCCGATGTGATAGTGTGATAGGCTTGGCCATTCCGGCTATGAGCGGTCATATTCAGTACCGAGGCGCCGCCAGCGGAGATTTATATATCGGAATATCAGGAATCAACAGGGTTTTTTTATCATAATGTTTCCGTGATTTTTCAGCCTTCTGTTCTGATGGTCACTGTATCGGCGACTGTCAGTTGGCTCGCGATTTTGCGGTAACCGATTGGTTAACTGTTATTTCCAGATATTTTGGCGGAAATTCCGATGAAGGGTCAGATTTCATCTGTAAAGGGTTCGTTGCTTCCGCAATTTTCTAAATAAGCACTCGAAATTTTAATCTGAATTTTTCGCGATGTCGAAATCGGATTTTCGACTTCAACATCGCCGCACTTGATTTGATCTTCTTCGAGTGGTCATACTCCTTTCCCTATGCCCAAATCAGGTTTTCCTTATACTTGCCACCCATTTGACGTGGAGATATAAGGGAAAAAAAAGTGAATCGTGGGACCACTTTGAAGGGCCATATCTACGCGCGAGTGTGAGGAAAGAGAACAAGGAAGGTTGCGTTGCAAGCGCCTTGGTCTCAACTTAATTTAGGAAGCATCAAACGCCTTTGGTGTGCACGCATGCCGGCTGGAGCAAGGGATAATGGTCAAGAGGGTAGAAAGTGATACATAACTCTTGGCCCGTGCAACCGAATATTTTAATGCGACTTTCGAGTGTGCCGCATGAGTGTTGGTGTTGCAGAGAAACTTTCCTTGGGTTCCTACGTATTTTTAACGTGAAGTTATGACCATGGAGGGGCATGGCATACCATGGTGGGAGCCACTTTTGAGGGTATGTGTTATATGCATGGTATATGTCTTGATATGCTCACGCCCATGTTATATATCTTCGTGTGGCCGAAGAGATGGGGAGCCACACGTGACAAGGGCTTTGCCCATGTCCCAATTGTGGAATTCAAAGCGCTAGACTAAGTCTACCGCGTATGTATTACTCATGGTATGTTGCGCAAAGAGATCCATGAGTGCACTCCCATTTTCATGGGGCATGTAGATATGAGTGGCGAAGGTATCTCCATGCGCCCGATTGGGGATCCAAGTGGGGGAATTGTTCGCAAAAGCTTTCAATAATTGGTGTATTGAACCACGAGCGGATATCATGGGTGAGCATAGAGATATACTATCATGACAACTTTGTATTTGGACATATTTTCATGTTTTTGACCTCATTTTATGCTCATTTTTGTGTTTTATGTGCTCAACTGGTCGGCTAACAGTAAAGTGCCTAGAGATTCGTGAACTATGGTATGTTGCTTATATGTTGGCATATGCTTCAATGTTGTACCTCACCATATGCCGGATCACATGGTCACTTTGGCTTGGCACACGAGGCCTTACAAAATTAGGTCTCAAACTCATGAGCTGACTTGTGAAGCATGTCATGTACATAACCGGAGGGGTTTCGGAGCCAATGATGGGATATTCTTGGAAATGGACTTTTGGTCTATATCACCATGGTATACTACTTTCCGGTTTGACACATGCATGGAGCATTTGAATATTTGCCGTATGCATTTTTGAGTATATAATTGAATTTTGGGCATTATGGTGTGATTTGCCTGATTTTGCCATGTTGTGAGGTCATCTTCATGGGGCAGTTCTCCAAGCCCATCCGACTCCAAGTCCAACCAAGGTTATGTCAGGGTAGGGCATGGTCCTGAGTGCCACTCTAGGCCATGACACGCCACCTCCCCTATTGGGCTAGGATGTATAGGCTTGGGAGTGAACACATTTTTGGGGTTTATGTAGTGACTTGTGACACATGGCATTCAGCCATCTCATTTGACCGGGTTCAGGGCAATATGTTGGTGAGTCAAGGGAAGGTCTTGAGTCCAGGGAATGAGGGGTTTATGGCTGTGAATGTGTACGTTTACCTCTTTCCCCATCTTTGCTTTATTTGTGTTCATATGCCAATTTCAGGGCTTTCTTCCTTGGTGCAATTCTTGTACATGCCCGCCACCGTGAGACGACCGGTGTGCTGAACGGAAGCCCGCAGCGTGTATTGGATTGTGGATTGGGCTATTGCTGTACTTGTGGGATCTAGTTGCTGTTCAGGGTTGAAGGAGGATAGTATTTCCTATATTTTTGGATTTTGGACCCTGGATTTTGATAAATGCAATCGTTGATCAGGAGCAAGTCGGCAGGGGTAACAGGCGGAAGGGGCACAGCGGGGTCCGGTCCTGGTAGGGACCTTCTTTACCCTTTACCCTTCCTTACAGGGTTTACCATACCCCTGAGTGTGCTACGTATGTCTGTGTGTGTCTCACTTCCCTCCCGGCATGGCCCCGGAAGACCGGGCTTCGCTGACGTCGGACCAAAGGTCCTAATCAGGTACTATTACCACTCCTATGGCTCCCAATTTCTGTGCTGGTGCCTATCCTTTGGGAGAAGACGGCAAAAGCCCTACCTACTAGAGGGGAGGGGTGGCCAAGTGTGCTAAGGGCATACAAAACGCCTATTTTTGCTAAAGGCCAAAAGCTAACGCACTCCCCTGCCCACGTGGAAAAGCACGCGGGACAGGAGACACGACTACACTACACTCACTAACGCCAGCACCGGCCTGCGAAGGCAGGGTGAGCACTCATCACTTGCACTCATCACCTGCCGGGCTTGCTGACCCTAACACCTACACACGCTACTTGGAGTTGCTGTCAATGATGTCACGGGTCCTACTGACCCTCCTGTGAGAAAGCAAGAGAACACAGCGCTACTAAGCAACTGTGGCCTAACAGGGACGCCACTACGCGTTTCCCTGTCAGGTCTTGGAGGGAAGGAGTGCTCATTATGCGTGCACAGCGTGTATGTCGATGGGGTCGGACTGCACTCGCCACTCCTGGCTGAGTTGCAGTTTTTTGTTTGTGTGATCTGCGCATGCATATTTTAGCGCTGCACCGACAGGGGTCGCCATCCGTTACAGCATGTACGAGCCAGGCAGAACAGGCAAGCAGGAGCACCCCTATTATCCGCTCCACCACTCCTGCCACACACCGGAGCACCGAACACAAACCCTCACATGCCACGACCTAAACCCAGACACAGCCTACATCCTCCACTACATCTACTCCTACCTCACACAAGGACAGCCGGAGCAGGGACTCATAGCCCTGTCCCCCCAAGCGAAACACTTCATCTCCAAAGGAATAGGGGTGTACGCCACCCCCATCCTGCAGCCCACAACCCCAGTAGCCCACCTCGCCAGGGGCCTCGCCATATACGCCTACCTGCTTATGAACCCATGCCGCCTCCCACAACCATCACCGGTGGACCGGCTCTTCTTCACCGACGCCTCAGGCGAATCCGCCCTCACGCCCATCACCGGGGGGGCCACCCCGCAGCTAACCCACACCGGGGGACAGTACCACATGGACCACCACACGGGCCACACCACCTATGGGGCCTCCTCCCACGGGGAGCTAGGGGCCATGGCCGACGCCATCGCCGAGATCGCGGCCCACCTACCCGCCCACCTCCTGCACATTGTCCGGGTCTGGTTCGTGGTAGACGCCACTGTTGACACACACCTGCTCCTCCGCATAGCAAGGCAACCACCTCACAAAGCCACCGCGAGGAGCCTCGGCACCCAGGCACTGATGCTCTGGAAAGCCCTTCGCAGCCTTCTTCCCTACGTCCAACTCCACACCGTGAAACAAGAGTCCCACAGACACCAATACGGAAATGGTAAGGTCGACAACCAGGCAGTACACCAGCGCACAACGCACCTACCAACCCTCCAGATCCCTGACCTCGGCCGAAACCACACACACCTCCAACACATACCCCCCTTACCCGAGCCCCATCAGACCCCGGACTGGGTACCAGGGGACGCCCCCTATTCCTCCCATGAAAGAGCATACCACTACCCCAACCCCATCCAACATCTCGCCCGCGTGCCCGGCGACGCAGACACCCGGACACACATCCAGGAGCTCCAGGACAGACTGCAAATCCCCCTCTACCACTCAGCACTGCCCCCAGCAAACGTCCCAACCCACCTCCAAAAACGACGCATCCAGCTCCTCAGGGAGCAACTACCACTCCTCACCAGGGTCGCCAGATGGCTCGCCTGCAAACACATCCACGTCCCTGAAGAACACACCCGTTGCCCGTGCGACCACACCAGCCCGGAGGACTGGGAACACTTCAAGAAATGCCCCCCCCATACAGGCAGGGACGCGCTAGTGGGCTGGTCCCCGGCGGAAACCCTACGACAACACGAAGGATGGCCAACCCACAGCCACGCACACCAGGCCACCGAACACCTCTTCCGGGATCCCCTGGTCAAAGAAGCCACCATGAGAGGGGCGGTGACACAGGCCCTACACCGACACCTCACCGAACACACGGAAAGCCCTGAAGCCGGTCCGTATGGACACTCCTCCCGGCTGTCGTTTGATAGTTTTTTCTGTCATATAAAGCAGATAAAGGTGCGTCGCGTTCGCAGGCGACAGAGCGCAACAAGTCGCGCTGCGCATTATGACAGCTCAGCACAGTTTATAAAGAGGCTTTATTTTTACGAATTTTGGGTTGCCATTTTTTTAATTATAAAGTTCTCCAGCTTTGTATATTGTTTCGCTCGCAGGTGTTATCATGTGAGCTCCTGTGGAGGACCCTGCAAGGGTCGTAAGATTATTTGTGGCCGGCAAGGCCTTCGAAGATCCAGGGGACTGCCAGGAACGTGGGAACACGAGAATCAATGCTTGAGTTGCAGTGTTTATCGTGTTCGGCGACGTGCAGGGCTTCGTTGATTGCAGGGGCGAGTTTGGTAGTTCGGAGGTAAATTTTATTATTATCTTTTACTGTGGAGCAAATCTTCCGAGACGGAGATGAAAGCAACAGGCATGATCACAGGGAGTGACAGCGGCAAGGTTGGTACTGATACAAGACGAATCCAACCCAGGAGGTGTGACAATGGCAAAGCGGCCGAGCTCAACCCAGGAGGTGTGATAACGTCATGAAAGGCAGTCAGACCAGCCGAGTCAACCCAGGATCGGCCAAGAACACATCACCGTAACCAAAAGGGATCCACCGAAGACCAACCCCAGCAGTCAAAAGGGATCTGCCGGAGGTCAATCAGCCAACCACAAGGGCCAGAGGGTCTGGCCCTGCTACAGAATAATCTTATTTGGCTCTGCCCACCTTGCAGGGTGTTCAGCAGGAGCCTATGAGCGAAGCCGGAGCGTCAGCGTTGAAGGAGTAGGTCGCTGACAAGCAACGAGCGGAGAGATTTGATGAGCGATCAAGACTCCCCGCGCTCCGACGATGAAGATCGAACACCGGTGTCACCGACAACTCACCCTGAGTCCCAGGGATCGTGGACATCGTCATATCGGGCGTGGATGGAGTCGGAAGAAGCTGCAGAGTATTTTGAAGCCGAAGACCGTTCCATACCCGCGTCCCAGGTATCGTGCAGTTCGTCGTACCGCGAGTGGATGAATTCAGCCGAGGGTTCAGAGTTTTTCCTGGAGGACTCTCCATTGGGACTCGAAGAACCGACGCCGGAGAATTCCACGACCACGAACTCCGAGGACAGCGACACGTCAAATGGATCCCGAGAAGCCAAGATCCACGCAGATCGACGTGCCGTGTCCAGCTACCCTCATTATGCCGGAGAGATCAACACCAGAACGCAGGCTCCCGCAAGTGAGCCAATATCGGCAGCGTGGCGGGGTCACACGTCCTATACTGACGATGAGGAAGACAGCGACGACCAGTTTCCCTTTCGTAATGGAAGTGCTGTCCTCGGGCATGAACCGATTGTCGTTTCGACAGCGATCTTGGAAGCCGACATTTCTGCCATGAGTCGGCTATGTATGTTTTTGGTTTAATTTTATATTAAAATTGGGCCACCATGTGCAAGAGCAACCTTTCTGTCACTGTACATCCACCGCTCTGACTGTCTCGGTGTCGGGTCCGTTGTATGTACCACGCCAGCATGTTTGTTGTTTGTTTGCGTCGTCGATCGGCCGCTTATATCTTTTGTGTTTATTTGTTGCTTGTCAGTCAGAGGAAGTTGGGTCGGATGAACGGTGAGTTCATTCCTGGAAGGGGGGTGAAGCCGGTCCGTATGGACACTCCTCCCGGCTGTCGTTTGATAGTTTTTTCTGTCATATAACGCAGATAAAGGTGCGTCGCGTTCGCAGGCGACAGAGCGCAACAAGTCGCGCTGCGCATTATGACAGCTCAGCACAGTTTATAAAGAGGCTTTATTTTTACGAATTTTGGGTTGCCATTTTTTTAATTATAAAGTTCTCCAGCTTTGTATATTGCTGTGCTCGCAGGTGTTATCATGTGAGCTCCTGTGGAGGACCCTGCAAGGGTCGTAAGATTTTTCGTGGCCGGCAAGGCCTTCGAAGATCCAGAGGACTGCCAGGAACGTGGGAACACGAGAATCAATGCTTGAGTTGCAGTGTTTATCGTGTTCGGCGACGTGCAGGGCTTCGTTGATTGCAGGGGCGAGTTTGGTAGTTCGGAGGTAAATTTTATTATTATTTTTTACTGTGGAGCAAATCTTTGGAGACGGAGATGAAAGCAACAGGCATGATCACAGGGAGTGACAGCGGCAAGGTTGGTACTGATACAAGACGAATTCAACCCAGGAGGTGTGACAATGGCAAAGCGGCCGAGCTCAACCCAGGAGGTGTGATAACGTCATGAAAGGCAGTCAGACCTGCCGAGTCAACCCAGGATCGGCCAAGAACACATCACCGTAACCAAAAGGGATCCACCGAAGACCAACCCCAGCAGTCAAAAGGGATCTGCCGGAGGTCAATCAGCCAACCACAAGGGCCAGAGGGTCTGGCCCTGCTACAGCCCCATGGAGGCAGCAGCGCACCTCCAGCTAGAGGCAGTCCGCAGAGCAGCGACCCAAATGGTACACCGCAAACACCTCCTGTTAACACACGCGGAGCAACTCACCGACCCCACCGCCAAGGAACACATGCAGCGTCTCATCCATTACCATGCCGTGCATGACCCAGACGTCCACTAACCCACTCCGCGCCCCGCACGCGCCCCCCATCCCCATCCGCAGGCCTCCAGGACACCACCACAGCGCCCCGAAGCCCATCTCTCACCAGAGAAGCCGGCCGGCACCGCCCAGCCCGGCCAGGCCCCACCAGGGCCAACCATACGTCGACGTAGACGCGCAAGACCCCGGCAACCCATCCAGCCCACCCCCCCCGGACTCGGGGCACCCCCCCTCACACGGGCCACCATCCGCGACCCCGACCCGCTCCGAGCAACCCTCCAAAGCAGGGCCCAGACCACCCCCCTGGGCTGGTACCGCCTACAAGAGGACTGGACCAAGCTCACCGTCAAAGCCTTCCGGGACCCGACCACCGCAGGCAACGGCCTCAACGAGGCCATCGTAGACCTCGTACTCTGGCGAGCCCGCGAACACACCTAGGGCCAGCACATCTGGATCCCCCCCATCGAGTGGGGCCAGGACCTGACACACGACACGGACATCAACGTCACGCGTCGAGGGATCGTACGCCTACGACGGGCCCCAGCGGAGAAGGACCACCCAGCGGACCAGAACCGCCTGGAGCAGTAGAAACAGGCCACCGCACCAACCCGCCGGACACCCCTCACCACCCCCAACACTCGACAACCCGCACACACCCGCCGAGAGGAGCCCCGCGCCCCGCGGCACGCCCACCCCACCCAGTGGCCCACCCACGCCCCCCGCACACACCCCAGAAGACCCAGGCCCACCCCCCCGGCCCCTGAATGCAGCCCACGCAAACTGTTCCCCCCCGCGGACGCCAACCCACACAACCTCACACATTGCAGGACCCCGGCCCAGCCAAGCCTAGAAGGAGAAGGCCACATCCCCGCGCCTCCCTCCCCCGCCGCTGCCGACTAGATCGGCCCGCCGGGCCGCCAGGTCACGACCCAGCCCCCCCAGCTGCCCGCCCCCAACCTACAGCCCGAGGACATGCCCTCCATCCTCCCCGCCGTGGCCGCAGCAGAAGCCGCCGCCCACAAGCCCGCCCGCATCACAGCCCAACCCGCGTCCACCACCTCCTCCTCATCCTCAGCCTCATCCACCTCCTCCACCTCATCCTCCGACCCCCCCCTCCCGGCCGCCCTCAGCCTCAAGGCCACGGCAAAAGCCAAAGCCGCGGCCGCACGCACCAACCCCCCGACCCCCACACAGGCGACTCAGGCACCCCGGCAACGCACCGGAAAGACCCCGGACCCGACATCGGCGCCCTCACACCTCCGGAAAGAGGTCCTCCTCAACCTGGAACCGGACCCCAACCTCAAACCCGACCCCAAAACCAAGCCAGCGCCCAAGAGAGCACACACAGCACCACAAAAGCAACGACACAAACCCGACCGACACCGCCCTAACCCAAATCCTCACCCAAGCCAGGACCCCCCGACCACCACAACCCACGCCCCCCTCCCACCGGCAGCCACCACCACCGCAGAGGCGGCCACCCAACACGACCCCGTCCAAACCCTCGTCAACATCCCTGTCACCAAGCGCCCTGTCATCCATCCCCCACAAACCACCATCACACCGCCGGCCAAACCAACCCAGGGACGTGGGACCCCTCGACCACCGTCACCGTCAAGCCCGGCACCCGACCCGCCCACCCTGCCCACCACATAGTGCAGCCCCAGGGGCTGCGCACGATGCCCGACCCCCCACCCCCACAAGGGGGACTGGAAAACCAACAAGGGGTCCAAGGGCCATACCCGCAATACCAACCCCACCAGTACCAACGCCACCACCACCAGCGGCCCCACCACCACCACCACCAACACCACCCCCACCACTACCACTGCCCACCACCCTACCCCACCGGGCCACAACCCCCCGTGCACGAACAGCACCAGCGAATGGGATGGCAGCCAACGAGCGCTCCACCCGCATACCCAACCTATCACCAGGGGCCACCCCCCCGGTACCAGCCACCCCCCCCGTACCAGGAACCGTATCCCCCCGGCCACCACGTCCAAGCCGAAGGGGCCCCCCGGGCCGAACCCCGCCAAGGACAGTCACTCGACCCATACCACCAGACGCTGCCGCCACCACACCCCTACGTGGCGGATCCATGGACGACGGGGGACCTCACCCCCCCCCCCAGTACCAGGCGGCACCACCCGAAGCCCCCCAGGACCCGCCGACGCCTCCTGACTGGCCCGACCCGAGCAATGAGGCCGGGTCCCGCAAACGGCGGCGCTCCCGCTCCCCCCCCGCACGGCACACTCGCCCCCGGCGCCCACACTCCCCACACCGCCACCGCGCCTCAACCGCCCAGTCGCGCCCCTCCCGCTCCCCCAGGTGCCACCACGACCCCCCGGGACCCCGCTCCCGCCCCTCCCGCTCCCCCGGGCGCCACCACGAGCGCCACCGCCGCCCCATGTCCACCTCCCCCTCCTCCCTCCAGCCATACACGACCCCCACGCCCAGCCCCCGCCACCACCGCTCCCGCTCCCCCGGGCGCCGCCAGGCACACCACCGCCGCCCCACGTCCACCTCCCCCTCCCCCCACAGGCCCCGCCAGGCTCCCCGTTCTTCCCGCCGCCCATACCCATCCACCACCCCCAGCCCCCGCCACCACCACTCCCGCTCCCCCAGACGCCACCAAGCGCGCCACCGCCGCCCCATGTCCACCTCCCCCTCCCGTTCCCCCCTCCGCCCGTACCCGTCCTCCACCCCCAGCCCCCGCCACCGCCGCTCCCGCTCCCCCAGGCACCACCACCCCCACCACCACCAAAGGTCCACGTCCTCCCCCCGCCGCTCCAGGACCCCGGGCACGGACCCCTCCCCCCCCCAGGCCCCCGCCCACCTCGCCTGGTGGTCTGCTCCCGCTTTGCAGGAGCTCCGCCGCTGGTCGAAGTGGGCCGGGGGAGCGGGAAGGCAAGATGGGGTGCACATGGTGCATACCTTCGAGGGGATGCGCACGCGCACCCCCGCAGACCCCAACGAGGCCGCCCCGGAGGCCATCATGCCGCAAGCGGCATGGGAGGCCCTCCTCCGCGATGCGGTCCAGGGCCTCCGCCCCCCCTACACCTTCCAAGCGCTCCGCCAATGGCTCCAGGCCACCCGGCCCCAGGCCTGGGCCATCGGCGCCCCCTCCCCACCCCGCCCCTCCCGCCACCACCACACCAGGAAGGGGAAGGACAAGGGCAAGGGGAGGGCAAGGGACACCAAGGGGCACTCAGGCAAGAGGGCACGGAGGGGCCCCAAGTGAGGGCAGGCACCCATAGGGACAGGGCGCCGGAAGAGGCACCACATGGGGGCAGGAAACCACCCAAGAACCAAGAAAGGGGCAGAAGCGGGGACCAAGGCATGGAGGGAAAGAGCACCACGGCAAACGCCACGACCCACACCCAGGAACGGCATACCACGACGGGGGGACCAGCGCTGCCCCACCCCCAACGAACGCCGCACAACTCCCGGGGGCGCACCCCCCAACATGCACCGCTGAAGCAAGCATCGGACGCCGTACGGATCACACCAGCGCACACCCACCAGCCACCGGAAACCACACGGGGAATGGAGGGCACACCTACACGGGGAGAACAGGCCACACCCACAGAAGAAGCCGCAGGGAACGCCGCCGCACGGCGCACCACCACGCCCTCACCGCCAGGCGACGACCCTGGTAGCCACAAGGGCCACCTCACAGGCGCCGGAACAGGACGAAGGCACGGCCACAGCGACCAGGGCTAGGGACCGGGACCCCCAGAGGACACGGGACCAAGGCTAAGGCCCCCAGGGAGGGCAACCTGACGGACGCCTACCCGACCCACCAGCCTGAGCGGCACGCCCAGGCCCCCACAGCACGGACCCAGCAAGACACCCACACCTAATCGCACCCCCCAGCCACCAGCCAGCCACACTCCGGCCCGCACTCCGCACCTCGACACAGGCCAGGCTGACCTCCACTGACCCACCACGGCACAACGCAAGACCACGGCACACCGCACCACAGCGCGCCACAGTGCAACGCGCCACAGCACGACGCGACGCGACGCGGCACAGAGCGGCACAACACAGCACGACTGACCCTAACCTGAAGGACTAACCGAGGCAAGCCACCGCACATCCCGGAAGGCGCCGCAGCACCACGCCACACACCGGCACCGCAGGCCACACACGTGGCCACCGCGCGCCCGGCAACAACGGTGGCGGACCACCCAGAAGGCTAAAACCGGCACCGCAGAGGAGAAAGGACACGAACAACCCCAGCCCCCTAACCCAGAGCCACACGCAGCCGCCTGGCGCAGCCACCCAGCCGACAGAGCCAGGACCTAACACCGCAGGAAGGGGCGCCGAGCCCAACGTGTACATAGCCCACCCGACCCCTGGGGCCGGAACACGGCCAAACAGAACGCAACCGCCAACAGCAGCCCGGAAGACCACACTGAATGCGGGCCATTGCGTGCGCCAGCCCAGGGAAGGCAGAGGGAGGAACAGACAGGCCCCCCCCCCCCAAAAAAAACAGGGGGGGGAGGGGGGGGGGCGCGAAACCAGCCCACAGCCACCAAACTGCCCGCCAACACCACAAGAGGCGGCCAAAACCCCCACCCGGAAGGCACCGAAGACAGGACCCCCAAAGAGGCACAGGGGGACCACCCAGCCAAAACCGGCAACACCACGCCAGGAACAGCGGCCCACCGGGAAGAGGGACACCAAAAAGGGCAGACACACACCACGAAAAAAAAAAAGAGCCAACAGCCCAGCCCGAAAGAAAGGGGATGGGGGGACCACAGGGCCCGGGACAGGGACACCCAGCAACCGACACCACAAGGCAAAAAAAAAAAAACTAAAGCGCAAAAAACACACCCCGACAACCCAGCCAAGAAGGGCGGGGCACAGCGGAGACCCGAGCCCAGCACACACGCCCACACCGCACACCGGAACCGGAAACTGCGGGGGGCAAGCGGAGCGCGCACGAAACCACACACGTCCCATGAGCAGGCCAAAACCTAAGCCTCACCACGAACACCACAACAGCCGGCAAAAGAGGGACAACACCACCAACCGTGCCCAAACACACCCACCCAAGACCCCAGCCAGGACTGGCGGGGTTAACAAAACACACACCGAACCGCAAACCGGACCAAAACACAAACGCCGCACAACAGTAGGAAACCCAGTGCCCACAGCCCGGGCACTGAGGCAGCCCGTGCCATGCAGGTGACCGGGCCAAACGAGATCCGGAGACGAGGGGTAGGGCTGCATCCTAAGGCCTGCGCTGCTTTGAGACTCGAGGCGGAGCGTGCGACACCCAAGCGCCTCGGAACCCTAGTACCAAGAACGTGCATGCATGCCTTGGGAACGGGATACGCCAGGAAGTCCGGTGTACCGCTAGGGTTCCGCCCAAAGGAGGGGACGTGCGCAAGCACGGGGGCACACCCTCCCGGTGAGACAGGCACGTCACGCTGGCGGCGATCAGCCCTCCCGGTATTGCCCGGGGCCGCTTTGTTGGGGGCCAACAGTCAGGTCTAGCGGGATGTAAGCCGCCTCCCCTCTTCACACGCGGAGCCTCTTCCTGTTCGTCACAGGGGCAACACCAGGGGGAACCAAGGGGCGCCTCTCCGCTTCCAAGTGCACCTACCCTACCTACCTTAGCGCTGCACCAAGAGACTGCACCAATCGCCCTTACCTTCCCACCTGTAAAGCAAAGGCAGATGGCCTGGGTTTGCGGCTGAGGAACCAAGACTACCTCCACGTATTATACGCTTCTCAGGTAGCCCTATAATACACTGTCCTCAAACCCAGGTGCAAGCAAGCAAGCTTAAGGAGCTCCACCCTTTCTCTTAAAGAACGTGGGGTGGAGCCCCTGGGTAGCCTAAACAAGAGGTTTAACGTGCGCACTACACGTGGCCTACCCTTTGATGCGCCATATGCATGCACAGGTATGCAGAATTTTTCCCATTCCTTTTTCTCTTACCTAATCTTACCCAACATAAACAATCACAGCGTGACTCAACCAGGAGGTGAGCTCCTCCTGGGCTAACCTACCTTACTCACCACGCATCATGTGAATGCTGAGGAAGACACGAGCGCAAAACAACTCTAAGCGCTTAAACAAACAAACGGCGAACTATAAACTACCCTAAGCGATTAATGCATTGTGTGTCATGCATGCTCTTTGGTCTTTGTTTCCTGCAAAGAAAAGAGAAAGAGTGGCGCTCTGTACAATGCAAAACAAGCCTAAGCGTTTTAAGCAACCCTGTTTCGGTGCTACGGCAACACGAACATGAACAAGCACTTTCTTATCTTACCTGTGAAGAGAGAACAAAGGTGGATTGGGGCACAGGGAAAGCCACACAGGGTGTGAATACCTCAATTAGGCACATGCATCGCGAGCACAGCGCGTCTTCTAACCCTACGTGCGCGCTGCGCGCTCCATTCGCATCGCATACCTTTCATCTCTGTTTTGACCTGTGCAAAGAAAGGAGAGGAGCACCAGAACCCCCAACCGAACACAGCGGTGACAACCCTAACGTTTTAACGAAGCAACCAACACGAATGCAATGCATGCATGTGAAATGACACTGGCATACCTGAGAGGTGGGTTGTCAACCCGCTCTGTGATGTGGGTTCATTTTCGATACTTTTCCCTCAAAGTTATAAACGTTTTGATGCAACTGTGCAAAAGTTTCTTGTGGAATTTTAAAAACTACGTCTCATACCTTACTTTTCCAGAGCCGTTTACGCTTGCGCAACCCCTTTATCTGGAGTCTGCTTCTGTTGCGCTTGTCTGCGACATTAAGTTTTAGGGTAAAAATGACGATTACTCGCGTTATTTTGTCAATATTTGGCGATTTGACTTCTCAAATCGCTCCACCTTTCGCTAAACCACAGGATTCACTCCCTATTGGTTTCACTTTCTATTTTTGTCAGCTCCTGGAAATTTGTGTCCTCCATTGGGAGTATTGCTCCGCCCTGGCCCTTTGTCAGGACGCTTACTAAAACGCTGTTTATGCAGCGATCGCCGTACGCATTAGAGCGTTGGACTGTACCCTAGTGGGCAAGCATGTGTGCTCTAGGGGGGGAGTCCTGGGTTCAAACCCCATTACCCCCAAATTTGTTACCAAACGTTTTCGTCGCACGCTGGCGACTTTTGAGGAATGCCCCATCGAAGGGACATCATTCACGGTACATTACACTGTTTTTCAAGGGTACCTACAGTGTGGTAGGCTTCTCTGAACTGATGAGAGTGTTTTTAGTAGGTTTAATTCATTTTCTGAGGTAATTTTGGGAATATTCGAGCGTTTTTCCTTGGTCCTACTAGCTTCATCAACTAGTACTCCAGGGGGCAGTAAGAGAAGGTCACTACCATGTCTTTCTACGAGAGCTTGAGGAACATTTTATAGTGATTTGAGCACTGTGTTTGTGCCTCTCCTGCTGCTTGCTGCTGGTGTAGGGTTTCCTGCTGCTTGATTTTGAAGATGAAAATGTTTTAGTTGCTGAAATACAATCAATCCAGGATAGCCCAAGCCAGAGATAAGCAAGTAGAAGAGAATCAGGATCAAAGCATGAAGGGCTGCAGTGTAAACAGTGAAAGATGAAAGGATATTCACAGAAACTGCAACTCAGGTCAAATCGGATTGCATATTCAAAAAGATAGCTGAAATGGTTTTGGAAAAAGAGCTGGAAAACTGTCCCATGGTCACTCAATCTCCATAGTGCCATCTCAGGAGATGTGCACTCTTTGTTTTGGGTCCCATATGTGCTGAGGTGGCAGGGCATGTGGCGATGAGGTCACTGCCATGTCACATGGGATCTTCCTACTTAGCTAGGCTGACCGGGAATTGAACCCAGGACCTCTCAAAAAGAGGTGCCCAGCCCCCTAGGGTGCATACCACTAGGACAGCTAAGAATTCATGAGAAAACATAGATAAATTCATAGGCTCTGCCCTGGATATGTCAGTTCTCAGTCAACTCAGGAAAAGATGTATTGCCTCACATTGATGGGGGATTAAAGGGTCCACTTCATATCCTGATTGGGTGTTTGGTTCCATAGGTCAAAATGTGTTATCACCACTTTTGGTTGGGCCAATACTAAGATAGAAATGCCTGTGTGCTCAGTGCATCTCTAATACAACTAGGGTATGCCTCAGAGCATTGGAAAAGCACTTTTTCTTACTCCCCCCTTGTGCTGTGGCTGCCACCACTGTTGCATTTTCAGGAAAAAGGGAGTTTTTCTTGGCCTTTCCTTGGTTTCCACATCTACTCTAAAATACCTATAGTTTCCCTCACACAGAAAAATGGGCGCTCACCATGGCTGGCGCCTTTTTGCTGCTTTGTTCGTAACATTTCCTACAGAGAGCACAGCGCTCATGGCGCTGCCGGGGTTCCTGTGGCTTGGTTGGGTTAGTTTGGGAGCATGCCAAAACATGTGCATGTGCATCCCTCCCTCCAAGACGCAGCGCGACATGAACCCAACGCAAGACACAATATACACACTCGCATGGGTTCTCGTAAACCTGCTGGCGACCTGTGACCTGTGTTAGGGCGAAGGGAGTCGTTTAAAAAATTAAATTGCCCCTTGGTGGGGTCTTGGGTTCTGCTCAGTCTCCTGGCTGCTGCTTTCTGGCCCGAACACGGCCTACTCAGCGACGCTTTCGCGAGGATATCTGCAGAGGCAGGAATGGGAGAATTATGGACGAATCCACGCAAACGCGAAGCGACAACACCCAAATCCGTCAAAAACGGCCTAGAATGTTTCTAAGACAACACACCTGAGCAGAATCCAATTGTGCGTCAGAAGAACATTTTTATAAAAATTATAGTCATCTCTCGATTTTTGAAATCAAGAAATTCCTACGCATAAAAAGGCGGCGCGCAGAAGCAGCTCCTAGCGAAGCGCCGCAAAATGCAGAAATAATGAGATTATAAACGTATGTCTCACGTAGACTGGAAAATGACGAGACACACATCAATAAATAAACATACAGATTCCACCCACACTGTTAGAAGAATCAAAAATCCAAGAATTCGAAAATCAACGAAAAGACTTCAATGAATCAGGTATAAACCACAGGTGTGCTCGTCTCGTATGCAGCATGCACATTGCTCGTCTCGTGTCTCCGTGAACGAGTTTTGTAGCTGCGCTAACAAACGATAGAGGGCTAGATTAGAAAGATTGCAGATGATTAGAGGTCAGATCAGGGTGATTAGACATACACACAAGTGCATAGCGACGTTTTTCGCTTGTGCCTCGTTTCACGTTCCCACTTGCTCTCTCCCACCAGCGGTAGGTAAGGTGAGTAAGCCCAGGTGGGGCCACCCTCTGGTGGAGTCCGTGATTGGGGTTCAGATGGGCAGGTTTGCCCAAGACAACTCGTCCACTCGTGCATGCTGGTGCATTCAAACACGCATTAAAGGGTAGGCCACGCGAAATGCGCACGGTAAACCTTGTTTAGGTTACCCAGGGGCTCCTCGGTACGTTCTTTAAGAGAACCTGAGGAGTCTCTTGACGCTTGCTTGCTTGACAGGGCGTTTTTGCGGACAGTGTATTATAGGTCACACTGGGAAGCGTATAATACGTGGAGTGTGGCTTGGTTCCTCCGCCACAAACACCCCTTCATTTGCCTTTGCTTTACAGGTGGGCAGGTAGGGTGATTGGTGCAGCAGCATACCATTTTTTTCCAGCCCTGCTAAACAAGGGCGCTGATCACACAAACTCTTGACTGCACCTCCGCCGGGAGTGGCGAGGGCAGTTCGACTCCATCGACATCCACGCTGTGCACGCAACAAGAGCACCCCTTCCCTCCAAGCCCTAGCAGGGGAAACACGTTGTGGCGTCCCCTGTTAGGCCACAGTTGCTTAGCAGCGCTGTGTTCTCTTGTCTTCTTCACAGGAGGGTCATTAGGACCCACGACGTGATCTTCAACCACACCCAGTAGAGTCTGCGTGTGGGAGTGGTAGTCCTGAGTGGGGGCTTGAGCCAGTTGCAGAAGTGCTCGCCCAACAGGATGGTGCCACTGTAGGTAGGGTGTGTAGTGTAGTGGTGTCTCCTGTCCCGCGTGCTTTTCCTCGTCGGCAGGGGAGTGCGTTAGCTTTTGGCCTTTAGCAAAAATGGGCGTTTTGAATGCCCTTAGCACACTTGGCCACCCCTCCCCTCTAGTAGGTAGGGCTTTTGCTGTCTTCCCCCAAGGATACGCGCCAGCACAGAAATTGGGCGCCATAGGAGTGGTAACAGTACCTGACTAGGACCTTCGGTCCGACATCAGCGAAGCCCGGTCTCCGGGAGCCACGCCTGGGAGAGAAGTGAGACACACACAGACATACGTAGCACACTTAGAGGTAAGGTTCAGTCCCTAGCTTTAGTCTTGGAGGCAAGCGTCTCAGCGAGCCTCAGCAACTCACCAAGGTTGTTCTGGGACAAGTAGTCAACCAGAATTGAGTTTAGGCGTCCCTCAGGTAAAAGAAACGCAGAGAAGGGCTCCCAGGTGGCGTCTTTGACTCCAAACCCTTCCCAGAGGGTTAGGAAGCGCCAACCCTGGCGATAGCGGTGGCATAGGACAGACTTCACCAGGTAGAAGCCCTCCTTAGCCATCTCCTCGGCGTTCATGTCGGGGAGTTCCCCTTCAACTTCCGTAGGGCTGGCAGCCCCTTGTAGGTCCAAGGCGGCGATTTCCTCGTCGTTCAGCTCCCACTCTTCCCCACAGAGGTCTTCAGGATCATAGTAGCGCTTCAGGTGTTGAGCAGCGCACACCAGGGTCCCCCCTAGACGGGGAGAACACCGCATGGTGATACGGTGTCCATCCACTGATAGAATCTTGTACGACCCGAAGTATGGGTCATCGCTGGTAGAGCGTGGCCAGGCGTGTAGTCGACTGTGGTGCACCAGCACCCAGTCCCCCTCTTGGTAGGTGGCCGGTACTCGGTGCTTGTTCTTCTTGTTCTACTGACGCTCCCTCACTCTCTGGAGCATAGCCTTGGCCTTGTCCACCTTCGCTTGTTGCTCTTGGACCCATTCACCCACAGAAGAATCGGTGTCCTCTGGATAGGGGGCATGTAGGAACCATGCCGGGCACCCTAGGAATAGCTCATGGGGCGGGTAGCCAGTAGCTGAACTCTCTTGGGAGTTCATCATCAAGGATATGATTGGGAGTAGTCTCACCCAGTCTCTGGTGCGTTCAGTTTTGCACCATATCCGTACATTCTCCTTCAGGACACGGATCTGTCGCTCACATAGGGGGTTGCTCCTGTGCGAGTAGGGAATCCCCGTAGACACCTGGACATTGAGGGATCTCAGGACCCTCTTGTACCAACTTGTATCTGAGCGTACTCGTACGTCCTCATCGGAGTTGATCTCCTTGGGCGCCCCATAGACACAAAACCACTCCTCCAGGAGTATCTTGATAGTCTCCTCCCCGGTAATGTGCTTGGTACATGGGAACACCCTGGTAAACCTGGTCAACCCACAGGTTACCACGAGGGCGAAGTCATAGCCCCCGAACTTCGGCATCTCTGTGTAGTCCACGTATAGAACACTGTTAGCACAGTGAGGGATGGGCAGGGTTGAGTAGAGACCTCTGTCCCTGATATCCCCTGGTTTGCAGGACCTGCACGGGCACTTGTCCACGATATGCTGGAGGGTTTTCCGCACTTTGTCGTCAGTCCACGTAGTGTGGAACCACTGCTTGAACAGCCTCAGGCTATGGTCAGCACCCACATGACCGCTGGACTCATGGGTCAACTTCAGCAGCGCTGGGACTCTGTCACTAGGCACCACGATACGGTCCTCGTGCCAGAGGTAGCTCTTGTCCCTCTTCCACTGATCTTGGTTGACCAGGAGGCGTTCAAGGCGTTTCTCCAGGCGCTTGTAGATATCCCCAAACTCTTTCAGGTACTCAGACTGGTGGGGTCCATCCAGGGGGCGTATCATCGTCATGTTGAGGTCCAAGTGGACGTCCATACGGCTGAACGCCTCATTAGCCAGCGCTTCAGACCGGGCACCAATCAGGGCGTCGCAGTTGTTGCGGCTGATGTAGTCTGCACACTCGTTCTTCACTCCCTGGATATGGTGTACCGTCAGCCGTAGTTGACTGAGGTAGGTCCACCAGCGCCGTAGCTTGGCCTTCTCAGGTGGGGGGGCCTTCTGGAAACTGCGGACCGGTTCTTGGTCGCACAGCCAGACCACAGGGTTACTCCCCAACAGTCGTGCTTGTGAGTATAGCACCAGCATACCCGCGAGCATTTCCTGCTCATAGGTGGAGTAGTTCCCCCTGGCCTGGTTCCGGTTCTAGTTCCAGTGGCCCAGAGGTACTAGGACCCACTTGTCATCAGGGTAGCTGTGCTTGAGGGTTCCATCTCGGTTGAGACCTTCCGTCCCCCATTGGGAAATGGCCGAGTCGAACTCCTCCTTCTCTAGTGCTTGCCATGGGAACAACGTTCCGCCACCGCCCACATTGCTGGCGTCGGTCACCAGGATAATCTCCCCTTGTGCCCTAGGCACGCCCAAGCACTTAGCGTTGGCCACCTTGTCTTTGAGCTCGTCGAACGCTTGTTGCTCTTGTGGGCCCCAGCGCCAAGTAGTACTCTTCTTGATCAAGTCCGTCAGAATGGCGCTGGTGTACGTGACGTTTTTGATTTGGCGGCGATAGAAGTTGCACGCCCCAATGAAACTGCGTACATCACGTAGTCCTTTCTTGGGGTCTTCGTGTCGTACCTTAGCATCCATCAGGGGTTTGGCCTTAGAGGCCGCTGGGGTCCACCACCCATAGCCAACGTCAAACCCCAGGTACTGCATGGTCTCCTGCATGAACTCACACTTCTCCAGCTAGAGTCGTGTGTGGTTCTCCTGGCAGACCGCAAAGAACTCACCCAAGAGGATTAGGTGATCCTCCTGGGTATTGGTCCTGAGGCATACATCGTCGATGTGAGCCTCCATCTTGGCCCCAGGGGATATAAGCTCCTGCACATTAGGTCTCCTTTGTAGGATGGACAAGATCTTGTTCATCAGCTCTTGGAATAGGGCGGGGGCGTTGGCCACTCCAAACGGCATGACCTTCCACTTGAACACCCTCCCCTGAGGGGTGATGAAGGCCAGTAGCTCCTGAGCGTTGGGCGTCAGGTCCACTTGCCAGAATCCGCTCCTCTTGTCCATCTTGGTCTTGTAGCGACAGGAGGCTATCTTCTCCAGGGTAGACTCCATATTGGGGATGGACCCTGAGTGGTTCAACGCTTTCTTGTTCAGCTCTCCGTAGTCCACTACCAGCCGTTTGGCTGTAGACCCAGGTTTAGCCACCAGGAAACAGGGGCTGCAGTGTAGGGGGTAGTCCCCGTCCTTGTACTCCAGGACTAGGCCAGCGTCGATACATTCTTGTATCTGTCGCTCAATCTCGTCGGCCTGCTCTTTAGGAGCTGGAGAGGGTCTCCTCCGGATCTTGTGACCCATGAACTCGGGTTTCAGCTTGAGGTCCATCCGTACCAGCTTGTCACATGAGGCTCGAGGGGGTAGTTCTCCGAACACCTCCAGATAGGTCCTTATAAGCTTCTGCACCCGCGGGTCCAATAGCTTGATCTTGTCCTCCATGCCCTCGTCAGAGTGTAAGTTGCTCGCCCCCTGCGTAATGGACGTCGGGAGGTGATTCTCCACCGACTCTTCGCCCGTGGTAGTATCCTTCAACCCTTGGTAGGCATATAGAAGGTCTTGTTCAACCATCTCCGGTGGACGATGGCAACATAGGCACGCTCGAGGGGGTTCACATACACAGTCCCCCGACAGGTCGTCCTCCTCTGGGGTCCTCACATGGGCGCCCCACACGATCTTCATGAGCTTAAGATCTACCTCCCTTTGCCAGGTGGATATCTTCTGTTCGAGGTCCTCCTTCAATTGGGATAGATCTCCCATACGTCCTTGCTTCAGTGGCCATGAGCTGCGGGTAGGCTTAGCGTAGCATAGCTTTGTCGCCACCAATCTCCTCTTGGAGTCCACATACTCCCTTAGTCTGGATCGAGGGTCCAGCTCTTCGTCCACGGGGTCTTCCAACCTCATGGAGAGTAGGGGTTTCAGTGGGGCGACGTACTCGGCGGTCTCCACTTCCTCCACACAGGTCTGCACGAAGAAGGCGTCGTGCTCAGTTTCGTCATCTGAGTGGATAGAGCTAGGTAGCTCGGATAGTCCACACTCAGAGACTCCATCAGGAACAGGTACATGGCAGGGAGAGTTGGGGGCGTTGGTGTCAGTCACGACGTACTCTTCTCCTCCGGGTATAGTCTCAATAGCATCTTGAGGTTGTAGGCGATCCTTCAAGTCACCCAAGGCGAGTCCATCGCTTTCTCGTTGTATAGCCTGGACCAGAGTCGGGTCCAGATTCTCCCAGGGGATGAAGGTAAGACCTCCGTCCACCACGCTGAGCATACTCCCCCATCCGGGTTTCCCAATAGGCGTCTTACGCCCGAGAGGCACGTAGATGGCCTCATCAGGTAACCGAACAGAGCTGATAGCCAGCCTGTCCAGGAGGTTTCGCCAGTACTCGTTGCCCCCATGGGCTCCCCTATCGGGGGAACACAGGACCATACGGGAACGTTCCAAGGCCACCTTGGTCAGGACCTTCCCCAGTTCACTGAGCCCCGGGTTCCCGTAGGCCATCCCGAAAGAGGGCCAGTAAAATTTGTAGCTTCAGTTCTTCCCCTTGCTGCAGTAAAGGTCCAGTACATGCTGCTTGTCGCTGGCGAACAACTCCACACTCAGGTCTTCTCTAGAGTAACCCAACTCCTTCAGACCTTCGTCTAGGACTTCCCCGAATAGTTGATAGTCCTCAGTTTTGGAGGCCGCCATCATGTTCGAGGGCTCCTCCTTCGATAGCCTCAGGTAACTCGAGGTATGTTCTGACTGCTCCAGAGGCCCAGACTCTCTGCCACTGCCGTTTTCCACGTAGAGGAGGTAGGGCGCTTGCAGCGTCAGGGATTGTATCTGGGAGTGCTGCACGAAGAAGTCGGTCCCCAATACAAAGTCAAAGGCCTCAGTGTCCATCACATAGAACCGATGGGTGATAGTACGGGAGCCCATAGGTACCTCCACTTCACAGTCCCCGCAGCTGTGCACCACATGTCCATCCCCCATTCGTATAGCCGCGGTGGTCATGGTGTTCTTTAGGCTCCCACAAGGTAACGTTTTCTTGGCCACTATAGATATGGTGGCCCCAGTACCCAATAACCCCAGGTATTCACGTCCCCCTAGTCGGATACGTACCCAAAACACCAGGTCTGGGGTGCCACCGGAGCGTCCCCGTCAGAACTCCGCGGGACAGGTCACCTCGAACCCCTTGTTCCGCAGCTTGCGGGCAATCCTCATGAAACGGCTTCTCTTCTTAGCATTGCCGTCATCACCACCTTCGTGCTCACGCTTGGCCCCTTGTTCCTTCTGGGCCTGCGTCTGTGAGCGTGTGGTAGGACCAGACTGCCCTCCAGAGGGCTCGGAGTTCCCCCCTGGATTAGGGTTGGGGTCGATAGCCTCAGGTAACTCGAGGTATGTTCTGACTGCTCCAGTGGCCCAGACTCTCTGCCACTGCCGTGGTCCACGTAGAGGAGGTAGGGCGCTTGCAGCGTCAGGGATTGTATCTGGGAGTGCTGCACGAAGAAGTCGGTCCCCAATACAAAGTAAAAGGCCTCAGTGTCCATCACATAGAACCGATGGGTGATAGTACGGGAGCCCATAGGTACCTCCACTTCACAGTCCCCGCAGCTGTGCACCACATGTCCATCCCCCATTCGTATAGCCGCGGTGGTCATGGTGTTCTTTAGGCTCCCACAAGGTAACGTTTTCTTGGCCACTATAGATATGGTGGCCCCAGTAGCCAATAACCCCAGGTATTCACGTCCCCCTAGTCGGATACGTACCCAAAACACCAGGTCTGGGGTGCCACCGGAGCGTCCCCGTCAGAACTCCGCGGGACAGGTCACCTCGAACCCCTTGTTCCGCAGCTTGCGGGCAATCCTCATGAAACGGCTTCTCTCCTTAGCATTGCCGTCATCACCACCTTCGTGCTCACGCTTGGCCCCTTGTTCCTTCTGGGCCTGCGTCTGTGAGCGTGTGGTAGGACCAGACTGCCCTCCAGAGGGCTCGGAGTTCCCCCCTGGATTAGGGTTGGGGTTGCCTCTGTTCTTGTCCGGGTTCTTGTTGTCCTTGTCTGGCTGGCGGTTAGCGCCTGCTCCTCGTCCACATTGACTCTTGTCTTGCCCTTGTCCACGTCCTTTCGACTTGCCCTTGCCGGAGTCTTTGCCTTTGCCTTTGCCTCCACCTTTGCCTGAGCCTTTGCCAGGATCTTCACCCTTAAGATTCGCCGATAGGCGTTGCTTATGGTAGCACTCATCCTCGTAGTGCTTCCTCTTCCCACAGAAGGCACACGTGATGGTGCACCTGTAATGATCCGGCAGCTTTGCTTTGGCGCCGGTGTTCTTCTCCTGCTGCTTCCCCTGGACTACGAAGCAGTCTCGCTGCTCGCAGTCAGGGGCATGCTGCAGTCGGCCCTGCTCGTCTCTGGCATCACACCAGAAGAGCTCCTTGACGTTCTCCATGATACGGGCGTGGGCGTGTTTGAGGGTAGTCGCCTGCCCAGGTCTGGACCCTTGGTACCCTTTGCCATGGCCTCCAGAGCCTCCTCCTCCAGGACGGTAGTTGTTCAGGTGCTGGTTGCTCTCCTTCTCCAGCGCCAGCTCCAGGAGTAGCACTCATAGATCCTCGTGGCGGAGGGATCTAGCCTTGCGCTTTGCCGTCGAACGGCACTCGTCCCACAGCTCTCGAGGGAGCTTAGCCACCAACGAGAAGAGCAGGTCGTCGCTGCTGTAGGAACCGGGCGTCAATCCTGCAGCCCAGTGATCCAGGTCAGCCAACAGCTCAGAGACCCTGCCGGGCTTGGGGTTGTTGGGCAGCACGGGCAGGTTCTGGATCTCGGCCCTGATGGAGAGGTCGGTTTCGTAGGTCGGGTACTGCCTCTCTGAGGCAACCAACACATCGGCAAAGGTGACGGAGTTAGTCACGATCTTCCTGACCTGCTTCTCCAGGTACTTGGTCTTGCAGCACTGCAGGAGCAGATCGCACTTGACCCGTCCAGTAGCGTGGGTTTGGCCTGTCAATCGGAGAAACCAGTGAAAATTCTCAGAGAACTCGCTGAGGTCCTTGCCTGTGAACTCAGGCAGGT
The DNA here is from genome assembly GCA_964036045.1 of Eutreptiella sp. 'Long Island Sound 2002'. NCBI lineage: Eukaryota > Euglenozoa > Euglenophyceae > Eutreptiales > Eutreptiaceae > Eutreptiella > Eutreptiella sp. 'Long Island Sound 2002'. The sequence continues at coordinate 40,445,488 of OZ038384.1, forward strand.
TCACCAGATCTTGGAGGTGGCAATAGCCTTTGCCTCCTGAGACCTGCGTCCCTCATGGCGTCGGGTCTTCCTCTTCTTCTTCTTCTTCTTCTTCCAACTTGGGTTCTCGGGGTCCTCCGGGTCATCGTCCTCCGAGGGCGAAGCAGAAGTCATAGACGGCGGCTCATCATCAAAGGGGTCTCCGCCAAGATCACTAGAGCCATAAGGCTTCAAGTCCACCATTGCCCCCAAAGGCTGTCAGCCCCAGCCGGTCCAGCTTGGCTCTCGTAGAGTTCGTCTTGTGGCTGTAGGGCGGCTGGGCCGTTCTCGGTACGAAAGGACTTCTCGGTATCGCTGCAGGGGTCGGCATCGGTTGGCTCCTCAGGCTCCCCAGGGTGTTTGTCAGCCCTGCCACCAGGTGGTTGGCCTGTACTCGATGGGGTGACACTCCCACCGTGGTAGCTGACGCTTGGGGTGGTATCATCAGGGGCTCCAGTTTCTCTCAAATCTCTTGAGTGAGGTCACCCACCATTTTAGAGGTGGCTCCTCGGAGCACCTCGTTGATCTCCTACCGTGTCAGGGACCTGTTGGAGGATCTTCCGGATCCTCTACTCCTGCCTCCAAGAGACTCAGGTCCTCTCCTCAACCGACTCAAGGTTGCATACCCAGGAACATCCACATAGGCTGCCGTAGCGGGTGGAGGATGGTGATAGTCAGCCGCATACCATCGCGGCGCAGAACTGGAAGCCACCGGCTCACTGGAAGTAGTTGCCTCAGGAAACGCAGTGGTAGGTGGGCCCAAACCATAGGCAGGGTAGGTAGGCATACCAGTCAAGCCTGGCCCCTCAGCCATAGGTGGGTTGGTTATGGGTGTGGATGTTGCAGCGGCTGGGTCTGGAATTGGGAGTGTGGTGGTTATAGGAGAGGGTGTTGCGTGGAGGCCAGAAGCGCTTGGTGCGCCTTCGAAGGTAGGCTCCTTCGTCAGGTCTTGCCCTTGGTCTTCTCCTTCGTCTGCTATGCCTTCTCCAGCATCCTTCTCGCTCTCTCTCTTCCTCTTCACAGGATGAGTGACCACCTCCTCGACTGAGAGGGCCCTGAAGGCCGACTGCAGTCCTTCCAACGAGTCCTCCGCCACGTCCACTGGCCCATGTAAGGGCTCCGAAGGTACAGCACTGGGTCCAGGTCCAGGTTCACCACGTGCTGGCCTTGCTGGTGCCTCAGGCGCTGTCTTCAGGTCGATGTCCTCTTTCCTTGTGTCCATCTTCGTTCGCCCTTCTGCTTATATGTGACTGATCTCGGCGCACTGGTTGTACGGCACGGGGCTGCTGCCGGTACGCAGAGACAGTCTGCCTCTTGCTACCAGAAGGTTTTATAGTGATTTCAACACTGTGTTTGTGCCTCCCATGCTGCTTGCTGCTGGTGTAGGGTTTCCTGCTGCTTGTTTCTGAAGATGAAAATGTTTTAGTTGCTGAAATACAATCAATCCAGGATAGCCCAAGCCAGAGATAAGCAAGTAGAAGAGAATCAGGGTCAAAGCATGAAGGGCTGCAGTGTAAACAGTGAAAGATGAAAGGATATTCACAGAAACTGCAACTCAGGTCAAATCGGATTGCATATTCACAAAGATAGCTGAAATGGTTTTGGAAAAAGCGCTGGAAAACTGTCCCATGGTCACTCAATCTCCATGGTGCCATCTCAGGAGATGTGCACTCTATGTTTTGGGTCCCATATGTGCTGAGGTGGCAGGGCATGTGGCGATGAGGTCACTGCCATGCCACATGGGATCGTCCTACTTAGCTAGGCTGACCGGGATGTGAACCCAGGACCTCTCAAAAAGAGGTGCCCAGCCCCCTAGGGTGCATACCACTAGGACAGCTAAGAATTCATGAGAAAACATAGATAAATTCATAGGCTCTGCCATGGATATGTCAGTTGTCAGTCAACTCAGGAAAAGATGTATTGCCTCACATTGATAGGGGATTAAGGGGTCCACTCCATATCCGGATTGGGTGTTTGGTTCCATAGGTCAAAATGTGTTATCACCACTTTTGGTTGGGCCAATACTAAGATAGAAATGCCTGTGTGCTCAGTGCATCTCTAATACAACTAGAGTATGCCTCAGAGCATTGGAAAAGCACCTTTCCTTACTCTTGATACAGGCCAAGCCCCCCTGAAAGCCCTTTTGTTGATGCTAAAACTTACTTAATTATTTTTATCTCTCTTTTGAAGCTTTAAGTACACTTTCTCAAAGTAACTAGGGTTTTAACCCTAGCCCCCCCCATGAAGTTCACCCCTACCACTCAACTGAGCGGAGGTACCTCCCTTCATGGAGGATATACCGAAATAAAATAGGCATTTCATGCCTTAGACCTTGGAAATTAACCCTAGTGGTCTCCCACCCAAAGACCCCTATACTGAATTGTTTCTACCACTTATTGTGGTTCTACGTTTTAACTATTTCTGAATTCACTTGCTTGGCGAAGTCATAATCTGTGTCTGGCCTAACTCCTTTGCCCCATATTCCTAACCAACTCCATTTCATCCAAAAGAGTGCACTTGAAGTACTTGAGGCTAATTGGGAATCAAGAGTCAAGCTGGTTTTCATATAACAATAATTTGTTTTATCCTTTTGTGATTGAATCTTTGTACCTGCTTTGTCTATCTGCAGCCCTTCTGTGTTACACTGGATTTCAGAACTATTCATTGATTTGACCCACATCCTGTTGTTGCTCTACTTGCTGCTTTGGTTTGGGTTTTCAACTTCAAAACCTGCAGGATTTCATCAAAATATCTAGGGCACTAATCAAGGACATCTTTCTCCATGTCTTTCTTGGGGTACTTGATCCAGGCCAAGCCCCCGTAGTCTTTGTGAAGTAATGAAGAATAACATCTAATCATTTTTGTCACTCTTTTTGAAACTTGAAGTAGGTTTTTCAAAGTAAATAGGGTTGTAACCCTAGCCTCCCATGAAGTCCAACCCTACCACTCAAGTGAGCGGACGTATCTTCCTTCATGGAGGTGGTACCGATAAAAAATAGGCATTTGATGCCTTGGGCCTTGTTGGTTAAGCCTAGCGGTCTCTCACCTCAGGACACCTATACTCAATTGTTTCTCCGACCAATTTTTGGCCTACTCTTTAACTGATTTCGAATTCAGTTGCTTGGCCATGTTGGCCAAGCCATATCCTGTGTCTGACCCAACCCACTTGCCTGATATTCCTAACCCACTCTATTGCATGTCAAAAGGTGCACATGAGGTGCTTGGGACTATCTTTGAGGCCCGACTTACGTCAGTTTTCGGTATAAAATCATTTGTTTTGTTCATATGTGATTGAAGCATTGTATTTAACCCTGCATTGTTACACGTGTTTTGATATGGAAGGACTTATCCTGACTTCATTTTGATCCGGTGCCTAGACTTGGCCTACTCTATCTCTTTGTGGACTTCATTTTGCATTGAAGAAAATCATCCAGGTTTTCTTTGACAAAGACAAGGAACAAGCACAAGTTTGGATAATTCAGAAACCTTCTCTGGTAGCAGAGGAAGGCCCTAGAAGACTAAAGCAGAACAAGAAGAACACCAAAAACACTTGTACCCTGAGCTGTGGCACTGTCTGTCACATTCAGTGCCAAAATTGTGCCGATCACAAGCACCGCATCAAAGACAGGTGATGTGAGAACTAGACCGTCATCTGCAAGTGGTGTACCCCTTGATACTGGTCCTCCGGGAGAACATGGAGAACCAACAGAGGCAAAGGAGAATACAAAATTCTATATGGAAGGAGCCCATCCGCACGCTGAGGTGCCAGGCTTATTGCAGGCGAACCTCAAGCGCCTTGAAGACAAGGACGTGGCAGCCGCCTTAGCTTTTGTGGTGTCATCACTTCCCCCGTCCGAGACCACGCCTATTCTAGTGTTGGAGGATAAGGCCAACGTGGCCAGTGCCAAGGTGCATTCAGGACCACCTTTCAGTTCTCGATTTCAAATCAACTAATTCTGCACCAGGCACGAACAGCACCGCAACCAGGACCTGAATAATCCATAGACTGATAGAGTTTTAAAATCGTTTGTCCGCGTGTCATTTTGCAATACCCTGGGTTACAAACAGAAAATTCAATATAAAATAGCTCTTTTCACGAGCGGAAAATCCTTCATTTCTGCACGCGAGCAACACATCCTAAGCAACAGGACTCGCGATCTGGCTCTGGGCAGCCCTTTGCTGGGCATACCCCGTCACACAATGTCAAAGCCTGACGAAGAGTAGCATGAAAAGAAAAAGGAAAGGATGCAACTTTGGGGCCGGTTGTAATAGAAACTACTTGGCGCAATAAAGTGACAGCCATGTTTCAATTAAGGATTTATAAGAGGGGGTTTAGATTGACAGCTGCGTAATGTCTCGCCGAAATGGCGCATTTGGAATGCCAGATCAGCGACGCGCGTACCTAAGATCTTAAAATGTTTTCATTGTCAAATTGTTTGAATTTCATCGTAAATAGCATGGATATATGTTTGTTTACATTATATGTACATTTATATACATTTTATGTACCTACCACTTCATGTGCAGGTACACTTGTTTTAGCATATGCCTCCTGAATATTGATGGAATGAAGGAGGTCAAAGTACGTTCAAAGTGTGTTTGTAGCTACGGCCTGCGCTGTTGCTTACGCTGTGAACGAGAACACAAGTAATGACAAGGACTACAAAGCACTGGCAAAAGATTGACCGCAGTACGATTGTGTTACAAAACAAGTCTACCGAAGTGCTGGCGTGTTCCTTGATCGAGACTGTTTAGGGGGTCCGACATCGCCGGAGGCTATCAAGATCGAGCCTCCACAAGTGCCGAGCAGCGCCGTGACAGTGCTACTTCAACAAGACAAGTCTACACTGGAGCATGCCATCGAAGAACGTGTACAAAATGTCCGACAAATGGAGGCATCGAGTCCTCAGGAGGTGTTACGCGCCGAAGCGCGCTGCAAGAGCGCCAGCGTTGCAATTCTGCTGAGTTCTTCGCGAAGGGGCTCTTACGCGCCGAAGCGAGCTGCAAGAGTGTTGGTATCTCGTTGTTGCGTCCTCTGTGAGCTTCATCTTAGCAGTGCGCCAGGTCTGTTACAGCGCGCCACTAGCGCAACTATGCTGTGGGAGCACGCCTTTGGTGCTTGCCACCAAGTTAACTGCCTGCCAAGTGTGTTTGCTCGTGAGTGGCATCTCAATGATTCTGCTGCTCATCTGAAAATTTGACTTGTGTGGAGGAGCCCCAGGTGCCTCCAAGAGCCTTTTGTAACTGTTGCTCCACTTGTACTGATACGCACCCTTCCTTTCGTTTTTAACTTTGAAGTGTGGAGACCCTCCAGTGCATGTTGACCCATTTGGGCTGGAGTGGTGTCGGGCAGCCTCAGTGTGGAATGCCTGTGTCTATCTTGGGTCCTCAGTTTCTTGGCGCCCTGTCACCCTGATACCTACTTGTTTGTGCAACAAGAAAAACAGGAACTGATTATTCTTTTGCAAAGGGTGCCAGGGTTGGACCTTTTGGGGGCCGTCTCTGTAGGCTTTGTTGGTTGTTTTTTAATTGCAATACTTGTTTCTGACTCTTGAAGTTGCACTGTATCACTTTTGCACCTCGCTAACTTCATATGCACCATCAATCTGCACAGCGGCACCACTTGCTCCCAAGCACAAGCACAAGCAGATCACACTTTGCAGGTTGAAAGCCAATGCACCGTTTTCCCCTAGGATGCGATACCTTTTGCAAGTTTGTCAAACTTGTTGCAGGGGATTTCTAAAATTGCTTTGAATTTTTGGGAAAATCAGCCTGAGACATGTTCGTGATGTATTATCGAGGCATGGGCTTTTTCTAGCAAGGACAAGTCAAGCTTTTCCCCAACCCTTGTTGAAATCTCTTGACTGTCATGAAAAGGATACCCAATATGTAGTGTGTGACTAGGCCAACAAGAAGGGCTTGTAATAGGTTTAGGTGTAAAGATCGCTAATGCGATCGCGCGCGCATGTAGACACGCCTGGAGGTAAAATAAGATAGACATTTAAAAAGCAAGGAGCAGCGCATTTATAGGTATTTTAGAGTATAAATTTCGGTGTGTATACAGACTGGTGGGATGACATTAAGTTTTGAGAAATGTTTGTGTCGCACTGCGCTTGTGAAGGATTAGGGATCTGAAGGATTTTGAAAACACAATGAGATCTGGAGATTACAACGAAAATACATCAACAAGCAGAGTATCATTACAATTGCATCAGTCGAAAAATTTTGGAGATCTTCGGTACGTCTGCCGTGCAACGGGCGTCATTGTCAAGGAGTGCTTCAAGCGGTGAGGACAATGGCCTCTGTAAGAGCGATTTGCCCAGTACAGCTTCCGGAGCTCCCTGTGACAACTTACTGGATGCCAAGGAGATTGGCAACCGCTTGCTTGAGGCGGCACACGCCCAGCACGCTGAGAAGCTGCGTGCACAGCGGAGGCACGCTGACAAGGCCTGCAAGGGCCTTCATCACAAAATACGGGTGCTTATGGCTCGTATGCGGCAGCGGCAGCAGGATGACCAAGGCCGCTTTGAGGCTGCTGAAACGAAGGTCGCCGAACAGAGTGCTAGGATAATTTTTTTGGACCGCAGACTGGCGGCCAGAGATAAGGAGAACGCCGCAGTGAGGATACGTGTGGAGAATTTGATGACAGCCGTCGAGGACACTGGCGCCACGCAGAGCCCCACGGCAAAGCTTCACGGTTGACGATCGACAGGAGTGACCGAGGAAGCACCCAGGAGAGTAATGTAAGTTTATTTTTTTGGGTGCGTTGTATGCATTTTTTTTGTTGTGAACACTTGGTGCTTTGCTTCCGATCGCGCTACGCCTCACTTCGTATGTTATGAAATTTTATGATTACTACTTAGCGTTTTGTGTTCCAGTCCTGCCTTGCAAGTGGGTTCAAACCTCAGCGACAGAATCAAGTGCCGAGAGTATGGTGAGTAACAGAGCATACATTTGTGGTGTGTTGCTCGTTGCATGCCTGCTTGGTGTGAGTGCTATTTGTCAGTGTTTCCCTTTGGGTTGTCTTTTGTTGTCTTTTCTTTGTCCATCCTTTTTCGATGTATTTTCGACTGGTTGTCTGCCTGCCCCCTTTGAGCAAAGACACGACCCTTACTTTAATTTTTGGGTTTCACTTCATATTTTCTATAGTTAAGGGTGCGACCTTTCATGGTGAGTTGGTAGGTGTTTCAGGGTTTCTCTTTCTACATTTCTGTATGGGTGGTATTTTTCTGTTTGCTGCCTACATCAACTGCTGCCCATAATGGGCGATGATGAGATGTACGGTAAACCCCCTACTGTTTAAGGAGCATGAGGCTCCAAACCCCCAAACCCTAGGGTGCGCGCGTCATGCGGTGAGTGGTGCGTGAGGTACCCTGCCCGTGCTGCGTGATGCAGCGATTGTTTTTTTGGTGCGCGATGCATCTTGCTCTATAGGTTTGAGTGATTCTTTCCCTGGACACCCCTCCCTGAGATTTGTTAGTATTTTTAGGGTGATGTTTCTGCTTGGGGCGGTGCTTGTGTTTCGCTCTGCCCCCTGGCCTTGATGTGTGATTCACAGGGCCTGGTCTTCAAGATATTGTTGTTGGTATTGTATGCCCGCTTTTTTATTACATCTTTTATGACCCCGTGTGTGTGAGTACCTCAGTGTTTTGGTTTTCGGCTGTTGCATTTCGGTGAATGATTCTTTTTCTTTTGCTTTTTCTATTTTGTATGGTGGTACTTTTCCTTACGTCTGTGTGAGTGTGTTGTGTTACGTTATTTGCTTTTATTGTAAGCGTGTGCAATTGTGCCTGCCCATGGCCTGTTAAGGCTGAGTGTCGTTGAGGTTTGGGCCAGCTTGCTCAGTTTTTCTTACAGATACAACAAATACAGTTACGGGTTGGGCATCATGGCAGCTGATAAAAGTTTTGCAGGTTAAGCTCACCTCGTCTTCATGCACGTTTTTATATGTCATGTGCATTAGCATAGTTGTTGTTGTATATGTGTGTAGTTTGTAACCTCAGTGCTTGCTGTTCAGGTCGCGAGTGAAGTGGGAATGAGAAGTTTTGGTTTGGTGAATATGATCAGGTATGACTGAATAGACACGTGTTTGATATGATATGTATTTTTCTCCTTTTGCCTTTGCACTGCAGCAACAGCGAATGGGCATCACGTGGACGAAGCGCTTGGGGGTCGGAATCTGGTGCAGAAGCATCAAAGAGAATGCATTCAGGTTAATACAGGTTGAGTGGATTTTCTGTACTCTACTGCAGGTTGGACGTTTCAGAGAATTGGGCAGAGCAAAGGAAATCTCAGAAATTTCAAAATTTCAGAAATGTTTGTTGATTTGTATCGTGCTGCACTTGTGAAGGATTTGGGATCTGAAGGATTTTGAAAACACAAGGAGATCTGGTGATTACAACGAAAATACATCACCAAGCAGAGAATCACTACAGGCTTTGTCATACACCCGGCCACATTTGTTTCCATCCGCTATGGCTAGGCCCTCAAGTAGGGCTTTGCCGCTTGCGATTCATTTTGTACACACAATTGCTTGTGTTCACTCACTATGGCTAGTCCCACAAGTAGGACTCTGCCATGTGTGGCTTGCGGTGTGTGTGCAGGGGCTACCTCCCTGTGACTAGGCCCAGAATGAGGGCCTTGGCACTTTGAGGGTGACTCATGGCCACGGCCCATTATTGAAGCGGTACCCAGAACCCCATGGCCAGGTTACGGCATACAACCGGTCTCCGGTCCACTAACCCCATGCACGGCGTGTTCCGTGCCGTGAAGCCCCGCATCGGCAACCGATGCACCGCCAGCGGAGATTTGTGTATCAGAATATCAGGAATCAACAGGGTTTTACCTTCATATTGTTTCCGCCAATTTTTATGCTTCCGTTCCGATACTCACTGTTTTGACTGCTGGCGGTTGGTTCGCGACTTTACCGTAACCGCCAGTTTAACTGTTTATAATGGAAATTATAACGCTATCCGCGACGAAGGCTCCAAAGTCGCCAGGAACTGCATGGATGCTTCCGCAATTTTCATAATTAATACTCGCAACCTTAATCCGAATTTTTCAGGATGTCGAAATCGGATTTTCGACTTCGACATCCCCGCACTTGATTTGACCTCTTTCGAGTGGACCTACGTGCTTCCGTATGCACGAATCAACTTCCCTTTTATCCTGCCCTCCATTTGTCTTAAAGATATGGGCAAAACAAAGTTGATTCGTGAGGCCACTTGGGAAGGTCATATCTCGTGTTGCTTGCGAGTATTGACGATAAGGAAACGTGGGATGTATTCACGATACTCCCGACGTAATTTAGGAAGCATTATATGCCTTGCGTTTCTACACATGCGCGCTAGTGTAATGGATCATGGTCAAGAGGGTAGAGTTTGCGTTATCACTCTTTGGCCATGATATTGCGTGCGTTAAGATAACTTTCGAGTGTAGCGCGCAAGTGTTGGTGTTGCATAGGAACTCTCCTTGAGTTCCTATGAGCGATTGACACAAAGTTATGCCCTTGGAGGGGCATGACATATCGTGGTGGGAGCTACTTTTTGGGGCAATATGTGGTATGTGCCATGTGTTGTGTTGCGTGCCCATTTGGCGGGTCCATTGCTCCAAGTCGAACCCGCCAATGGACCTCATATTGTGCAAGCCCCTTCTCCATGCTCCCTACGGTCAATTGCATGCCTAACCTTCGTGAAGGGAAGCTTGTGTGGTGATCCCGAAGCGATGCGTTGGGAGCAAGGTGTGTGTTTTACAATTTTCCATATTTTCATGTGCCCACTTGGGAAGCAGCGCTCGTTACCTTTCAAAGCGCCCCAAGCGGAGCACATATGTGGGATCGGAGGTCATTGGTGTCAAGTCATTGTGTATAGAAGGATTAGTTGATTACTCAATCCAAGGCGAAGATATTATAATATATTTGTGCGCCTTTCAAGGCACCTTTGTGTGTCTTTTTGCCAATTTTGCCATTTTTGGCTCGTCATGATGTCAAGTGGCGACCGTGTATTTCAACGTTGCGCTCAATTGACATCATGACCCAAGTATGTTATGAGGGTACATACTTCGGTAGCCAACATATCTTGGACCCGGCGAATAACTCCTCTTAGACTTGGCATACCGTGGCCGCCATGTTGGCGATTTGGGACTATCCCAAATCATGGGCTCACTTGGCGACCCTGCCATTCCCAATACCGGAGGAGTTGGGCGACGCCCCAAAGATATGTTGGACATATATGACTTGATACCAACCCTATGGCACACTCCGGTCCGAGTTGGGCATGTGCCTCATTTGCCCTAACCATGAGTGAGCGCAATTTTGGCCATTTTGAGCATTCTTCCACTTTTGCTGCCCGCCGTGCCCCATGTTCTAACCTTCGTGCACGCCGGACGCATGGACCAATGGACCATATACGACATGGGTGTTATGGGTAATGGTCCCCATGGTCCACACACCACGTGGGCGAAGCGGAGCTGCCTTCGTTAAGGCGCTAGGCCGAATTGAGCATGGGCAATTTTGCCACTTTTGCATTTGTGGACCCAATTGGGATCGTCACCACGCCAAGTAGCATGGAGATCTTTGAGAGCCAAGGGCATGGGAGTCTCCGTTGGACTCCCTGTGGATCGCGTATGGAATGCCGGATCCGATCTCCAAGCCGGCGTGGAGATATACTATTGGGAGCACACTGGATTTTGGCTCATTTCAAGCAGCCAAAATGACCCAATTTTGGGACCCCAATTTCCCCCTTCCGTGTGGTCAATTGGCGGCCCCATTTCTCTAAGCCTTTAGGGAGCCCGGACCTAAATCCAAGTTGTACACTCAGATATAGGTCCTAGGTCCTGCCTCCTACCCTGTGAGCCATTGGCCTTACCTTGGCCGGGCGAGCCACGCGTGGGAATGACGCCAATTTTGGTGATTTTGGCATCAGGACCCCACTTGACTCATCCGTGTTGCCCTGACGCCGGGACCTCAGAGGGAACCAGGTTGGGTGAGGGCTCCAGGGAGTTCGTACTCGAAGGGCACAGGGTCAGTTGCCTCGTCCCTACCTCTGGCGGGTCCGGACGAGGGGTCAATTTTGGGAATTTTTGAGTTAGTTTCAGTTTGGGCTGAAACAGCCCATTTTCAGCTACCAACTCCTGGGTGATAATGGCGGGGCCATATCTCTGGCTCAGAGAGGAGTTGGGACCTGCCGTTAAGGGAGCATAGGGAGCCACTGTCGGTTAGCCTTGGAGCACCTTGGTTCTGAGGAACTCGCCTGTGGCTGGGCGGGACATCTCTCCCATTGGCAGGGTTTCAGGGTCCGGACTGAGCAGGGCATGGGTTGTGTTTGAGCCCCCGCCCCCATCAGCCACTGAGAGGGACGGACCTGGGATTGGGATATGAGTCGGGACTGAGTGTCTATTGTCCCTTGATGCCCTTACCCCAGTCCAGTCTTAACCCCATGTGTACATATCCTGATGTGTTGCTGTACATACTTTCGTTCCCTCTTTGCAGAGTGGCAAGGATTCTGAAACGCTTTGTCACATGACAACGCATTGATGCCCTTGTGAGCGTAGTGCTTTGCCTGCCTGCTCACTTGCGTGTGTCCACCGCAGCGTCCCGTGGCCGGCCCCCCACGGGAACGCGTCAAAAGCGTTTCACCGCCGCGGGGTTACCCAGCCCTCGCGTGCCACTCGGGGCCAACAACCCCGAGCAGCGCGTCGCAGCAGCGCGGCGCAGCTCGCAGCTCGTAGCGCAGCGCAGCGTCTCGCAGCGCAGCGCGGCAGCTCGCAGCGCCACTCAGCGACAGCGCCGAGTTCGTCACGGAGCCAGCAGCGCCGTCCAGAGCTTCGCCCTGACCGCGCAGCAGCCGTGAAAGAGGTGCACAGACCAGGACTCCTGCATCAGCCCCATCGGCCGACCCGGAGTCCCAACGGCCGACCAGCAAGGCCGCGTCAACCACCTCCACAACCACCGGCTGACCAGCACCAGCCGCACTTCCAATCCAGTGCTGCAGCACCCTCCCCAAAAACCACAACCAGTTCGTTGAGGTGAACGAGTGCACATCAAGGACTTCAAGACCATCTACGCCCCCGCTGCCATGGTGAATTGGCAGGAAGCGGGCAGGACGTGGCCGCGGCCCCACTCCCATGCAGCACGCCTGCTGCGTGGGTTGGTTTGGGACCAGCATTACCGCCACAGCAACCCCCAGTGCGAAGGGGGCATGCCCAGGAGCTTCGAGCTCCGCACGGACATCGCCCCCGACCGCCTGCAGGCCGTGGAGGACTGGCTGCGGGCGGAGGGGTACGAGTACCGCCACCAGCAGAGGCGCTGGAGGGCGTGGACCCGGCCGGACAGGCCCGGTGAAGGGCTGCGCCCCGACCGGATTGAGGAGGACGAGGACCCCAACGCCTACCCGTCGGGCGCCTCGATCAACGTCTCCCTGTGGGACGTGATCGAGAGGAAGTTCCCGGAACCGGGGAACGAGCGCAGGCTGCAGGGCAGCAGCAGCGCGTCTCCGGGGACGGAGAAGCGGTCCGCCGGGGACAGGAAGAGGGACCGGAAGTGGCGGGAGTACCAGGAGTCCCTGGCCGCCGAAGCCGCCCAAGGCGCCAAGGGCGGAACCCCAGCCCCCACTCCCCAACGGCCCAATGGTGGACACCACCCCGGCTCCACCACCCTTGGCGACTACATCCAAGTCGCCAAGCAGACCCAGGCCAAGCCCCGTCCGCTGCTCCTGAAGGCCCGGCAGGCCTCAGCAGGCCCCAGCAGCGACATCGAGTCGGCCCACCGCGGGAGGACGCCGGCCGACCAGGCCAGCTCCAGCAGCAGCGTCGCTCCCGAAAGGGACGTGGCGCGCGCCTGTGAGCGCGCCTGTGGGGTGCCCTGCAACCGTCGGGTTGCCCGGCAACGGGCCAAGCAGCACAGCGCTGCTGTGGAGGGCGCCGCCGGCATCGCCCAGGAGGAAGCTGCGCAGTGGGCGCATGGCATGGCCATCCACGCCCAGACCGTGGCGGCCATTGCGGCCGGACTCACGGCCGTAGTCGCCCATGGGGTAGCGACTGCCCAGGTCAACGGTGAATTGGCGGCAGCCGACGAGGAAGCCCGCCTGACGCAGGAGGCCATTGCCTGCAAGGAGGCCGAGGTGAAGGCGCTGGGGGAGGCGCTTGCCCAAGAGAGGGCAAAGAAGGAGGCGGAGGAAAGGGCCCACGCCGAAGCGACGGCTAAGGCCCAGGATGATGCCGCCAAGAAGGAAGCCATCGAGGCCGCGCGACGGAAGGTCGCTGAGGAGAAGGCCAAGACGGAGGCGGAGCTGGCGGCGTTGGAGGCGCAGAAGGCGCGGCTGCTGCAGGCCCGGGAAGCCGAGGCGGCTCGTGCTCGGGAGGAGGCCGAAGCGCGAGCTGCCGCAGCCACCGCCGCCGCAATGGAGGAGGCAGAGGCCAAACTCCGCCACGAGACTCCCCCGGGAGGATCGCGAGTGGATACCCTTCGAAGGCTTTTCGAAGGGGACGCCTCCTCCAGGATGAAGCTGGATGAGGCGGATACGGGCAGCAGTGGGAGCGGTAGCACCACCGCCCGTCGACGGAAGAAGGGCAAGGGGAAGACCCCCGAGAGGCCGCGGAGGCCAGCGGGTGGGCACCCCCACGACAGTGACCCCTTCTTCACCGCCAGTGACGGGGATGAACGAGGCCGTCGACATCGCCAAGTGGTGGCTTGGACGGGCGGAGGTGGCGGAGACGTCCCCATGGAAGGTGAGGACGAGGATCCCCCTCCTCCCTACCGAAGCTCGGAGTCCTCCGTGACCGAGACGCCCAGGTGGGGCGACATGGACGAGGATGACGACATGGAGTTCGGCATCACGAGGAATCGCCCATCCTCGGACCCACCGAGGCGACCCGGCGGAGACCCACCGGGACCACCTGGTGGAGGACCTTCAGGACCCCCTGGAGGACGCCCACCAAGTGGACCCCCTGGAGGCGGACCACCGGGCGGGGGAGGACCCCCTGGACCGGGCGGACCCGGCGGAGGCCCTCCTGGAGGACCCCCTGGGGACCCCGACGACCCACCAGGGAACGGCGTCCCGGATGCCACCTGGCGGTGGATTGTCTACCTCCGCAGGAGAGTCCAGTTGCTCGAGCTGGAGGTAGACACGGGCAAGAGCGAGATGGCTCGCATCTCCACGGTCGCCGCGCGCGCGCAGAAGGACCTGGACATCGCCAGGGCCGAGACCAAGTCGCTGACCAACGTCGTCAGCGGCCTGCAGGAGAGGCTGGATGCGCTGGAAGCCCGTGGGAGAGTCGGCAGCGACCACCCACCCCTGGAGTCAGGCTCGTCGGACGACGGCTGGGGACCCGGACCAGGTCCAGGCAGACCCCACGCCCCCGGCGGAGCCCCCAGGAGTCGCCCCAGCGCCAGTGCCCCCTCTCTCTCCGCCCCCTCTCACCACAGCGCGGGCCGCCGCAACGAACGCGTGCCGCCCGGCAGTGGCAGTGAGGAATGGCGCGATGAGTGGCTCAGCGCGGACTACCACAACCGCCGTGCCCCACCGCGGACGCCTGTACGCCCCCGACGCCCGCCACCAGCCCCGGTGCCAATCCCCAGGGCTGGAGGACGTTATGGTGGACTCAGGGATGAGGTCCCCAGAGGAGACGTGGATTGGGATGTCGGCGAAGGTGAGGACCTGGACCTGGACCTGGACCTGGAGGAGTTCGACATCAGCCCACCGCGTGGTGTACGACGGGAGGCCGCTGAACGCAGCCGCCGGCGCCGTGATGAAGATGCGTACATGGATGCAGTACGGCGTGAACATTTTGGTTCAGCGTACGTGGAGGAACCGCGGCGTAGCCACAGGGACTCCATGGAGGAGATGGACGTGGCGGCCGTGGGAGTCCGTGGGCGAGGCCGATGGGAACCTCGGTCGACCTCGCGGCCGGCGTTCATGGTCTCTAAGGCCGCGGACGCCGCCGTGTGGGAAGACTTGAAGGACATCAAGCCCCCCATGTACGACGGCAACCCCCTCAACCTCGACCGCTTCTTGGAGAAGCTGGACGATTGGGGGCTGACCGTCACTGAAGACCAACCTCCCGCGGATGCGGAGAGATATGTCTTCAAACGGTTCAGGTACCGCCTGCCGGAAGTGCTCGGCGAGCTATACTTCGTGGCGACCAAGGAGGGGAAAATCAAGACCCTCAAGGACGCCAAGAAGTGGCTCAACGAGCAGGAGCGGGTGGACGCTCCGCAGGTGGCTGCCAAGCGCTGGAAGTCCATCAAGCTTGAGCATGATGGACGGGAGATCCGCCTACGGGAATGGCGTGACTTCCGAGTAAAATACACCCTCTTCCGCCGCAACGTGGAGGATTGGAACGAGGGTGACGAGCAGGCTCGCCTGCTCTCCATGCTGCCGGAAGCATGGATCAAGAGGGTCACCAAGGAGGAATCCAAGAGGGCCAAGTCCAACCACACGGTCAAGATGATGCTCCCCAAGGAGTATCATACGAACGTGGTGAGTTGGGCGAAGAAGAACGTGGCCCGGGATGTCAAACGGCACTCCCTGCGGAACGCTCTTCTCATCACCGTCTCGGGCGATCGCGAGAAGACCGCGATTTGGCGCCTTGACGACTGTGAGTTGAGCGGCCAGACCATCCGTCTGCAGCCCATCCCGGCGCGGATGAGCTGCGACGAGATCCTGGAGTGGGTTGGCGAGGAGGTACTCAAGGAGTACCGAAACCTCCACCACACCCGCGGGTTGAGGCCCGGCGACCGCGACGTCAACTACGTTGGCGAGGGACCTGGCGGGGAAGACGCCATGGACCCAGCGGGAGCCGGCGGCGATGAGACTCTCGTCGACGATGACGACGACGATGAGCCCGCCGAGGTGGCCGTCTGTGCCTTCGTGGCCAGGAACCTGAGCGCGGGGAGCAAGCCGGGAAACTGGAAGCCCCTGCCGCAGGGTTGGAGGAAGCAGGAGAAGAGGGATCCTCGCCGCATTGGCGACCCTCCGCTGTCCTTTGGGGAGTTCATACGAGCTCACCCTCAGGGCTGTTTCGTGTGTTATGGGAGGAAGAAAGGCTTCAACCATGACCACCGAACATGCCCCGTCCACAAGGCCGACACGGAGGCTTACAAGAAGGCGCATGGGTCGAAGAAGCGTGCGCCCGCGGGTATCCGGGAAGCCAAAATGGAGGTCGACAAGGACGAGCTGGCCAAGCTGATGTCGTCGGTGGGGACCGAGTTGGCCAAGGAGATCCAGGAGATCAAGAGGAACTGGGTCCCCAGATCGGACAACAAGAACAAGGAGAACAACCAGAATGACCAGAACAAGGACAAGGACAAGAAGGGTAAAGGAGGAGGTAAAGGGGGAAGAAAGAAGGGCGTCAACGACGTTGAGGCCGAGGAGAACACCCCCTCTTCCACGACCGACGCCCCCTAGCGGAGCCCCTGCAGCCAAGGGCCCCAGCTAGGGCGGTCACAGGATGGTGACGTGGGAAGCGCCGATCCATCCCAGTCGGGAGTCGGTAAACACAAGGGGACTGCCGCGGGCGGAAGGCCCGGTCCGGCGCCCAGTCGCGGAGGCGGGGTGAGGGCAAGTGAAGGCACGAACCCTTGCGCCCGTCCGTCCTTCGCGACCAAGAACGTGTTTGATGTACTACAGGATCTATCCGAGAGTATCGGAGGATCACCCGGACCGCAGCTGGATGCTGCAGATGGGCAGCCTGAGCCCATTGTCCACGACCTGCACCAGTCGCTTGTGGAGCTTCTGGAACGGCCGGAGATCCTGAGTTTGCACGCCGTGCGCCGTGTCGGTCGCGAGCGGCAGTTGCATCTTAAGGTCCGTGCCTTATGCGGGGAAGTGGAAAAGGTTTTCGACGTGTTGGTCGACACGGGAGCTCAAGTCAGCTTGGTCAAGGCTGGCCTACTTCCACCAGAGTGTCTGACCGACAGTCGGAAACCTGTCAGGCTGAAGGTGGCGAACGGCCAGTACATGGTGGGAGGCACGAAGGAAGCGGCCATTGGGCTGCAGTTCGTGAACCATCGTGAGCTGAGCCGCCCAGACCTCGGCAAGGAAATCCTCCTGCACGGTAGCTTCTACGAGGCCGAGATGGACTGGGACATGATCGTCGGGTACGACTTCATGATGGTGACGGACTCCGGCGTCCTCCCGGCCCAGGCCTCCATGACCCTGTACCAGGACGACCAACTCTCGTGGCTCTCGTCACCTGAGCACCATGTGGAATGCCAATGGATCCACCCCGAACGCAATCAGCTCGAAGTTGCCGCGCTGGACACTGAGCCCACTGGGCCAGCAAACCAGGAGTACGGCGTAAGGCCCGAAGTGGCGAACCGAGTGGTCGCGGACCTGGGAGCTTCGGATCTGGCCCTGAATGCGTTCTCTTCAGGAACCTCCGCCCATCTGCGTGTGTGTGAGAAGTACTGGAGCGCACAGGACTCTGCGTGGAAGAAGCACTGGGGTCCGCATCAGGGATTGATGTGGATCCATTGCCCCCGTTGGGACATTCCAAGAGCGATAGCGAAGATTCGCAAGGACCGCTCCAAGGCAGTGCTGGTTGTTCCTATGGGATGCACCGAGGAGGAAAGTACCCGACATTGGGTAGCCTCATTGACCAACATGACCTTGAACAAGGTCGTCCTACCGGCTGGAGAGAGTGTCTATCAGGACGCTAAGGGACAGCCCATGCCACCCCAGAGATGGCCAACAGAATTCCACTATGTGGATGGGGGCCTTGATCAGGCCGACACCACGGACTTCGTGTGTGTCAACCGCATCATAGCAGAGCCTTGGAGGCAATGCTTTGCGGTTCCCCCTGTTGACATCGAAGAATCGGACTCCGAAGACCCCCTCACTGAAGAGGAGTGGGATCTGGTTCAGGGGTATATGGATCAGCCCTTCACGACTGGGGAAACCAGCGTGAGGGCAAAGGCCAGGACAAAGCCTGGTGGGAAGTGGACTCAATCGTCTCTGGTTCCTATGACGGGAACACCTTCGTACAGAGGGTGCTGGATCACATGTCCAGCCAAGACGAGCCGCCTGGCGGTAACCCACCCACCTACGGCGATCTGTTCCGAGGCAAGACCAGAGATGGCCCTTTGGGCCACCTGGGAAGACCACCTGAGCCGAAAGCGAGCGGAGTAGCTACCCCTCAAGTAAGCTCCGTGGTTCAAGTGCCCGGAAAAGCCAAAGCGGAGTCCGATGACTGCCCCAAGATCCAGGCGTTGAGGGCCAGGCTGAAGCAGAAGTATGGCGAGACCTTCTTCAGCGGAAAACCTGTGTTCCCCCCACCGGTGCGTGGACCGTATGGCGAGGCCAAGATACGACTGAAGCAGGACCCCCGTGTGTATCGTCACCGGGAGTTTGCCCTGAGGGGCGAGAGGAAAGAGGCCATGGAGAAGATCCTCCGTGACTTCATCCAGAGAGGCTGGCTTGAGCCGTGCCACTCCGAGTGGGCCTCTCCCTGCTTCGTCGTCCCCAAGAAGGTTGCCGGTGAGTGGCGGCTCGTGGTCGACTACCGCGGCCTGAACGCCCAAACGCAGCACGACAGCTATACGCTGCCCCTCATTGAGGATATGCTGCAAAAGCAACACCGGCGGAGGATCTTCACGGTGATTGACCTGAAACATGGTTATCATCAGATGCCTCTCGCCGAAGAGTCCCGTGCCTGCACAGCCATGAGCACCCCACTTGGACCTCTCCAGTGGAAGGTGATGCCCATGGGCGTCACCAACGGCAATGCGGCTTTTCAGCGGATGCTGGAGAACCTGCTTGAGCCGGTGCGCGACTGTGCGGACCCCTTCGTGGACGACGTGATCATCGCGTCCGGGGACCCCAGCATGAGCTACGAGGAGCTCCTGGAGGCACACGAGAGGGACGTCACTCGGGTGCTGGACCTTCTGGTTCGGCACAAACTCACGGGCAGCAGTGACAAGGCCACCATTGCGGTAAGCGAGGTGGTCTTCGCTGGCCACGTAGTCGGGAACGGGCAGCGAAAGCCCATACCTGGCAAGGTGGCTGCGATTGAGCACTGGGAAAAGCCCAAAACGGTCTCTGAGCTACGGGCGTACTTGGGGTTCTGCAATTACTACTCGGGGTATATCAAAATGTATGCCGAGTATGCAGCCCCCATGACGACCATGCTCAAGGGCAACCGAGAGGAGACCACGAAGGGGTCCAAGAAGGCTCTGGTCTGGACTGAAGAGTCCGACCGTGCCTTCGAGGGGATGAAGCAGGCGCTGCTATCCGCAGTGGGTCTGCACCTCGTGGATCCCGACCGAGGGTTCGTCCTGCGCACCGACGCTTCCGACTACGCCATTGGCGCTGTGTTGGAGCAAGTGCTTGACGATGGGAGGCACGTGCCCGTGGCCTTCTGGAGCCGAGTCCTGGCGGAAGGCCAGAGACGGACGTGGACGCCCCGTGAAAAGGAGGCGTATGCCATCGTCATGGCTCTCAGGAAATGGGCTGGGTACATAGCCCTCCATCCCGTCACCGTCTGCACCGACCATCAGAGTCTGCAGTCGTGGCACAAGGAGCACGTGGACACCCCCTCAGGTCCCGCCTCCCGACGGGCAAGATGGCATGAGACCTTGGCCAAGTTCGACCTTACGGTTGTTTATATTCCTGGAAAGGATAACACCGTGGCGGACTGTCTCAGTAGGTGGGCCTATCCCGCCAGCAAGGGCATGCAGGATATCTCTGCCCATGGCGATGAGGCTGAGACCGCTGAAGCCAAGAAGATCATTGAAATGGAGCGCCTGATGGAGGAGGAGGATGTTAAATGCTTCGTCGTCATGGCTGCAGATGCCCCCCTCGCTTCGAGGGTGAGCAGAACGGTCAGTGTACTCGCCCCTGTGGGCGCCGCGGGCGGAAGGCCCGGTCCGGCACCCCCTGTGGGAACTGAGTCCGACAAGCACCTCTTCCCAGAGTCTTGCCTCCAGGACGACTGGACCGACGACTACGCCAAGTCTGAGGCCTTTGCGGCCGAGTACAGGGCTGTGACCGACCCTGACGACGGGCAGAAGTGGCCAAAGGGGCTGACTGAGGAAGATGGCAAGCTCTACCGGAATGGTAAGCTGCTAGTCCCAGAGTCCCGGGTGCTCGAGCTGTGTGAAGCTTGGCACCACCACATGCTGCACCCAGGGGTCAAGAAGCAAGCTCTTGACATGCAGTGTCGGTTCGAGATCGACCATATCGTTCTCTACACCGCCATCAAGAAGGTCAGGAAGGGTTGCTCGGTCTGTCAGGCCTGCAATCCCGATAACCGGAACGTCAAGGGGGAACCCCAATGGACCCCGGTTCCTGACCAGCCCATGGAGAGCGTGGCCATGGACGTCTTCTCCATGCCCGAAGTGCACATTGGCAAGGAGACCTTTGACTGTGTGGTTCTCTGTGTGGACCGCCACAGCGGCTACGTTGTAGCCGTTCCGGCACGCAAAAAGGGGTTGCTTGCCAAGGAAGTGGCAGTCATGATGATTCGTCATTGGCTGACCGTCTTTGACATCCCCCGCACCATTTGCAGTGACCGAGGGCCCCAGTTTACTGGTGGCTGGTTCAAGGCTATGTGTTCCCTCATGGGAATACGTCATGCCAAGAGCGTCGCCTATCTCAGCCGGTCTAACGGCCGTGCTGAAGTGGCTGGACGGCAGCTGTTCGAGGAGCTGCGCAAGATCCACATCACCAATCCACGGCGGAACTGGTTCGAGGAAATGTGGCCTGCTCTGAAGGCCCATCATGACACCCCCACTCCGGGCGGTTTGTCCCCTCACCAGATTCTGTTTGGCAGGGACCCCCTGGGTAGGGGACTTCCCTTGTCTGGTGATGGCATGGCTATGGATGCCAAGGAGTTCTTCGCGCGGCAAGAGCAAACGGCGCGGGACATCCGCCAGCAGCTTGAGAAGGAGCATGCTGAGCGTCAGAAGTCCGCCCCGAGCTCGACAGCGCAGAAGTTCAGGGTGGGAGACCCGGTGTGGGTGATCAGACCCCGCCCCATGGGCACCCACCGCACCAAGAGCTGGTTCACACCCGGCGAGGTGGTCCGCAGGATTGGTGAGGACACCTACCGCATCAAGGTGGGTCACGGACAGTTCCGGGAGCGCCACGAGAGTCAACTCCGTGTGCGGGAACCCGACCTCCGTGGCCGACATGTGTCCCTGGACTACGCCAAACATGAGGCCGATTCGGACGACGACTATGCTGAGCAGGACGACTATACTGTCGAGAAGATCCTGGCTCAGCGTCCGAAGGCCTCGGCACCCGGAGGTCTGGAGTTCAAGGTTCGTTGGCGAGGCTATGGGCCGTCCCACGACACCTGGGAACCCGTCTCCTCGTTCGTGCCGCGGGTCAATACTCCCTTCATGGAGTACATCCGCAAGCACAAGACCAAGATCCACGTTTCGGACTTGGCAGCACTCACCCGGGCGATTGCAGCCAGGGGTGCCTGATCAGCGCCCTGAGCTCTCCCCTGATGTGTTATGAGCGCTTGTGAGGCCGACGAATCGTCCCTTACTTGCTTGCTCTCTTCCATCTTTTGGTGACAGAGTGGCCATATACCCCCCCCTGCTGTATCCAGAGGAGGATGGCCCCTCTCTTCTTCTACTCGTCACTCCCCCCCCTGCTGAATCCTTGGGAAACCAGGTAGGGCGACTGACCTTCATAATTCTGAGCTCTTGGGGCCTTGAAGCCCATACGACGTTGCGCAACGGATGCCGCTGTCATCGGCATTGCGATTTTTTGGTGTGTGGTCTGGTTCCATGGCATTTGCGGAATCCAGACCAGTCGACGTGTGTCTCGAGACTATATATGCCTGAACTCAGGCGTTATCCTGTCCATCCTCCTGCATTTGCCTTATCCTGACCGTGGCGTGGTTTGGCACTCTGTTCTGAGTGTGTTTACACGCCTATTTACCCAAATTGTTGCTTGTTTTTCTGCCCTCCAGGATATGTGCATCTGTATGTTAAGTGTCATCAGCCCATCGCTGAGGGATGGACTGTTTTTCGACACGAATCGGGATACAGAGGCGCCTTGAGTCGCCGTGTACATATCCTTACAGCCTGGTCCAGCCTGGACCAGTACTTGATTACAGATTCTACTGTTTGAGTGCCCGTGATACCGTGTTGCCCTATTCGCTGTGATGTGTGGAGATCCTGATGGCGTCAGGCGGGAAGCCCAGTTGCCTGACTACACTCCCAGCGGTCCGCCACTGTCAGTCCCAGTGTGAGCCTACCGATTTGCAGACGCACTTGCATTCGGATGGCGGCCTCCGGTGCTCCTGACCTCGGTCAGTCTGCCTGGGAAACTGGTGGTTTGAGGAGTCGACGCCTCCGCCCACACTGCATGAGGACTCCCTCATGTGTGGCCACGCTTCGTGGTAGTAGGGCGAGGGAAAAGACGGCCTTGATGCCCGATCCCTTCAGGAGGAGTTCCCTTACGATTTGGGGTTCGTAAGGAGTTCGACTATGGCACTCTGGACTCGCGTCGTATGGATATGGACATGGTGCGCCCGAGGAAGGACCCGTGGGGACTCTCCCCAGTCGGCGGGCCTTGGGAAGCTTGGGGTAGCCTGATGGATCTTTGTGGTCGCTCTCGACTTGTGGGGCCACCTCGGCCGTCGTGTGACGCCTATGTTGGCCGTGTATGCCACTGCCACAGTGGTGGTGACCGTAGCAGCCGGCACCCGGTGCGCCTGGTATGGGTTAACGGGTCCTTTGGATGCCGAACAATCGCCGCCAGGACCCGGGACTTGATACTTGATACTATACATGTGCTACGAGCTGTTACAGCAGCATACCTATCCCACTGTGGGATACCTATTTTACTGTGACTTACTGAAGTGAGGATGAACACCCCCCCCCTTCAGGAAGTGGTCCTGGGTACCCGCTGCCATGCGTGGGTGTTATCGAGCCCCCCCAGGGTTTGCTCTAAGGAGGGGGGTGAAGCGGTACCCAGAACCCCATGGCCAGGTTACGGCATACAACCGGTCTCCGGTCCACTAACCCCATGCACGGCGTGTTCCGTGCCGTGAAGCCCCGCATCGGCAACCGATGCACCGCCAGCGGAGATTTGTGTATCAGAATATCAGGAATCAACAGGGTTTTATTTTCATATTGTTTCCGTCAATTTTTATGCTTCCGTTCCGATACTCACTGTTTTGACTGCTGGCGGTTGGTTCGCGACTTTACCGTAACCGCCAGTTTAACTGTTTATAATGGAAATTATAACGCTATCCGCGACGAAGGCTCCAAAGTCGCCAGGAACTGCATGGATGCTTCCGCAATTTTCATAATTAATACTCGCAACCTTAATCCGAATTTTTCAGGATGTCGAAATCGGATTTTCGACTTCGACATCCCCGCACTTGATTTGACCTCTTTCGAGTGGACCTACGTGCTTCCGTATGCACGAATCAACTTCCCTTTTATCCTGCCCTCCATTTGTCTTAAAGATATGGGCAAAACAAAGTTGATTCGTGAGGCCACTTGGGAAGGTCATATCTCGTGTTGCTTGCGAGTATTGACGATAAGGAAACGTGGGATGTATTCACGATACTCCCGACGTAATTTAGGAAGCATTATATGCCTTGCGTTTCTACACATGCGCGCTAGTGTAATGGATCATGGTCAAGAGGGTAGAGTTTGCGTTATAACTCTTTGGCCATGATATTGCGTGCGTTAAGATAACTTTCGAGTGTAGCGCGCAAGTGTTGGTGTTGCATAGGAACTCTCCTTGAGTTCCTATGAGCGATTGACACAAAGTTATGCCCTTGGAGGGGCATGACATATCGTGGTGGGAGCTACTTTTTGGGGCAATATGTGGTATGTGCCATGTGTTGTGTTGCGTGCCCATTTGGCGGGTCCATTGCTCCAAGTCGAACCCGCCAATGGACCTCATATTGTGCAAGCCCCTTCTCCATACTCCCTACAGTCAATTGCATGCCTAACCTTCGTGAAGGGAAGCTTGTGTGGTGATCCCGAAGCGATGCGTTGGGAGCAAGGTGTGTGTTTTACAATTTTCCATATTTTCATGTGCCCACTTGGGAAGCAGCGCTCGTTACCTTTCAAAGCGCCCCAAGCGGAGCACATATGTGGGATCGAAGGTCATTGGTGTCAAGTCATTGTGTATAGAAGGATTAGTTGATTACTCAATCCAAGGCGAAGATATTATAATATATTTGTGCGCCTTTCAAGGCACCTTAGTGTGTCTTTTTGCCAATTTTGCCATTTTTGGCTCGTCATGATGTCAAGTGGCGACCGTGTATTTCAACGTTGCGCTCAATTGACATCATGACCCAAGTATGTTATGAGGGTACATACTTCGGTAGCCAACATATCTTGGACCCGGCGAATAACTCCTCTTAGACTTGGCATACCGTGGCCGCCATGTTGGCGATTCGGGACTATCCCAAATCATGGGCTCACTTGGCGACCCTGCCATTCCCAATACCGGAGGAGTTGGGCGACGCCCCAAAGATATGTTGGACATATATGACTTGATACCAACCCTATGGCACACTCCGGTCCGAGTTGGGCATGTGCCTCATGACCCATGAGTTTGAGGTGGTAAGCATCACTCATTTAGTTTCCAAAGATTGCTGTAACTCAACTGTAATAAGCTTTTTGTTGAGCCTGGGTGCTCACGTGGTTGCTTATTAATCTCTGTTTCTGAATTTCTTGCTGGTTCCATTTTATGTACTCTACTGCAGGTTGGACGTTTCAGAGAATTGGGCAGAGCAAAGGAAATCTCAGAAATTTCAAAATTTCAGAAATGTTTGTTGATTTGTATCGTGCTGCACTTGTGAAGGATTTGGGATCTGAAGGATTTTGAAAACACAAGGAGATCTGGTGATTACAACGAAAATACATCACCAAGCAGAGAATCACTACAGGCTTTGTCATACACCCGGCCACATTTGTTTCCATCCGCTATGGCTAGGCCCTCAAGTAGGGCTTTGCCGCTTGCGATTCATTTTGTACACACAATTGCTTGTGTTCACTCACTATGGCTAGTCCCACAAGTAGGACTCTGCCATGTGTGGCTTGCGGTGTGTGTGCAGGGGCTACCTCCCTGTGACTAGGCCCAGAATGAGGGCCTTGGCACTTTGAGGGTGACTCATGGCCACGGCCCATTATGTCGCCTTGACCCATGAGTTTGAGGTGGTAAGCATCACTCATTTAGTTTCCAAAGATTGCTGTAACTCAACTGTAATAAGCTTTTTGTTGAGCCTTGGTGCTCACGTGGTTGCTTATTAATCTCTGTTTCTGAATTTCTTGCTGGTTCCATTTTAGCTAGCGGTTCTTTCTGCACTTTTTTAGAATTTGAAAAATTTTGTGAGAATGAAAATCACAAGTCCCTACCGACAGCAAAACAGCAACAAGCAAGACAAGTCTCGAGGCACACGTACTCGGTTGATCCCAGTCCAAGTCTGTGTTACTCCTTAATAATACCCGTAGCGTCGGAATCCAAGTCCACGTTGATATATGACCTTGTAAGGTGAGCGAAACGAAAGGAGTCCTGAATGACGAATCCAATACAATAGCTATAATCAAGTTGAGATATTGGGGACAGTTGAGCGGGGAAGAGAAAGAGAGAGAGAGAGGGAGAGGATTGGATCAATTTGACATGTGAACGGCTCTTATGCATACATGTCACCCACGTGAGTTGATGATTCGGGGAGATCAATGATATTGTTATATCATGCCATAGGCACCCGAGCATGGAACTCCTAAAATATCTCCGGCCTCAATTGCCCTAACCATAACTCCAAGAAGTGGAGAGCGAGGAAGAGGCTCTTTTGCCTAGAGACCGGGAGATAAAGAAACATTGCTTCTCCTAGAGATTGAGAGATAGAGAAAGAGAGATCCTCACCCAAGTATGAAAATCCTTGATATCCTGCTCACCCTTTGACCAATTGAATGAAAAATAAAACAAATTCATCATTCATTGGTATTGGTTTATGCATGGGCATACATACACATACATGCATGCATACATGCATGGACACCTTGACCTCCTTCACATCCCATTCATCAAGCTTGTCTCAACCCACGTGTTATGACGGTTCACCTCATCACTCCAAATTACCCTCTCGTGGTTGAAATGGGGATTAAGTGGAGTGAGTCATGCATTCAAACTTTTACCTAAATGCACTCACACCCATGTCATGACATTCCAACACAATATACACATCCACTCGTCGTATACAACACACATGTGGCACACATGAATGCATCATTGTGAGGCACTCCAAAGGGGGTCATGTTGCAGAGCAACGACCGACTTACTTACCTTCCTTTGGTGCGCCTACCTTAGTAACTTGTAATTCAACTCCTCATCCACTCGGGCTCCTCCAGCTTCAAGGGACTCGTGATCCCCCATACACGTAGGCGTGGCAATTGCCGAAGCAAATGCGCCCATTAACGCGTACCCATCCCGTTTTACGCGGCCGGCCGGTGTGGGCGGAGACACCACATCAAGAGTTTAGCCAGATCACGATTTTTGACCCTCTAACATCCACCAGAGTCGCCCTTGCTTCCGATTAGTATCCTCTTCAGTGACAGGATAGATCTAACACTTTTAGCACCGCCAGAAGGAGTTTCCGATCAGCCGGCCCGCATTGCAGCGCGATCAGACGGGCACGCGCGCGCACACAAGCATCAGCCAATCGTCCAGTCCAGCAGTGCATTGGAATCTATCCTGTCAATCAGAATAATTGCAAATTTCTGATTTTTGATTAAATTCCGACATTTAAATCTGAAATCTGCTTGCTGCTATGTGCAACAATCACAGAATTCTGTCTTCTGCTGTGTTGGACAATCACCTGGTATCCAGGGACCAGTGGCGGTGGATGCCCAGGACTGGATCTTTCGGGGCGGAGCAAGCAGCAGGAGCGACAGAGAGCATGAGAAGCGGCCAAGAGGGCGAGGCCGTGGAGAAGCAGCGAAGCGGAGTGGAGGACGAGGCCGAGGAGAAGCAGAGAAACCAAGATGAGGACAAGGCCCAGGTGATGCAGCGATGCACACAAGTGGACGAGGACAAGGGGATGAGGTGGAGCAGCCAAGGGAACGAGGCCGAGGAGAAGCAGAGGAGCAGCGAAGAGGAGGAGCCCGAGGAGATGCAGTGATGAAGTGACCAAGATGAGGCCGTGGACAAGCAGCCGAGGGCAGCCGAAGACAGGGATTACCTAGGACAGAAACCTCCGGGCAAAACAAGAAGGAGTGGCCGAAACACAACGACAACAAAAGGCGGAGCAAGGAGACCCGATGCCCCGGACTGGAACATCCGGGGCGGAACAAGCAGCAGGGGCTCCCGCCCACCGGACAGGATCTTCCGGGGACAA
The DNA here is from genome assembly GCA_964036045.1 of Eutreptiella sp. 'Long Island Sound 2002'. Taxonomy (NCBI): domain Eukaryota; phylum Euglenozoa; class Euglenophyceae; order Eutreptiales; family Eutreptiaceae; genus Eutreptiella; species Eutreptiella sp. 'Long Island Sound 2002'. The sequence goes on from OZ038384.1 coordinate 40,472,821, forward strand.
GAGGCGGCCAGACGCCCCGGACTGGATCGTCCGGGGCGGACCAAGAAGCAGGAGCCACCGCCCCCTAGACTGGATCATCCGCTTACAAGCGGCGGCCGAACGCCACGGACAGGAACATCGGCCACGGAGAGCAAGAGGAGCGGCCACGATGGCGAGGCCATGGAGAAGCAGCGAAGCAGAGTGGAGGACGAGGCCGAGGAGAAGCAGAGAAACCAAGATGAGGACAAGGCCCAGGGGATGCAGCGATGCACACAAGAGGACGAGGACGTGGGGATGAGCTCGAGCAGCCAAGAGGACGAGGCCGAGGAGAAGCAGAGGAGGAGTGTACAAGGAGCCCAAGGAGGTGCAGTGCAAGAGCAGACGAAGACATGGAGTGCCCACGACTGGATCATCCGGGGCAAAACAAGAAGGAGCGGCCGAAACAAAACGACAACAAAATGCGGATGAAGCAGACCCGACGCCCCGGACTGGAACATCCTGGGCCGAACAAGCAGCAGGGGCCGCCGCCCCCCGGACTGGAGCATCCGGGGACAAGAGGCGGCCAGACGCCCCGGACAGGTGCATCCGGGACAGAACAAGGAGCAGGGGCTGCTGCCCCCCGGACTGGATCAACCGGGGACAAGCGGCGGCCGAACGCCACGGACTGGATCATCCGGGGCGGATCAAGCAGCAGGAGCCGCTGCACCCCGGACTGGATGATCCGGGGACAATGGGCGGCCGGACGCCCCGGACTGGAACATCCGGGGTGGATCAGGCAGCAGGAGCCAACGCACCGACGACACGATAGTCGACGGACACGTGGCGGGCAGACACCCCGGACTGGAACATCCGGGGTAGAACAAGAAGGAGCGGCCGCAACCCTCCGGGCCGAGGAAAGCCGGTCTACCGCCCCGGGCAGGATTGCCCGGGGCGGATCAACCAGAAGGGGTCCCCACCCCCGGGCTGGAGCGTCCAGGGGAAAGTGGCGGCCAGAGGCGAAGGAAACAGGAGGCCGAGACCAAGTTGGTACAGCGAAGGAGACAAATCCGGAAGCAACGCAAAGGACAACGGCGAAGAAATGCAGAGAGGCAGAGAAGTGGACGAGGTCGAGGAGACGAAGGGCAGCAAAGATGAGGACGGGGCCTTGGTGAAGCAGAGAAACAGAGCTATGGATAAGGCCGGGGTGATGCAGAGAAACACCTGTGGGGAAAAGGCCGTGGTACAACAAAGAGGCGGAGGTGAGGACGAGGCCGGGAAGAGGTAGTGCAACCATGGGGAGGACAAGGCCGCGGTTATGCAGAGTGGAAAACAAGAGGACGAGGCTGAGGTGATGGGGAGCAGCAGCCGAGGGGACGAGGCCATGGAGAAACACTGAGGCAGCCAAGAGGAGGAGCCCGTGGTGAGGCAGTGATGCGAAGACCCAGACGAGGACGTGCTAATGCAGCAAGGCGGAGACGAGCTAATGAAGTGCCCAGGACTGGATCATCTGGAGAAAAACAAGAAAGAATCGCGTAGCATGAAGCGAGCATTAACCAGTGAAATAAAGCCAGACGGCCTGGACTGGATCATCCGGAGCGGAACAAGCAGCAGGAGCCGCCGTCCCCCCGGACTGGATCATCCAGGGAAAAGTGGCGGCCTGGCGCCCCTGACTGGATCATCCAGGGCTGACCGCCTGACAGTGCAAGAGATGGGCCCGGCAGTCGGCGCAGAGGTGGGCCCGGTAATCAGGGTATAGCAGGCCAGACGTGGGTGCTGGTAGCTACGCCTCTCCGCACCCCCACCATGCATGAGTCACTCCTACCGCAGGTGGAACACGTAGGGTGAAGTGGTGCACCCGATGCCGCCCACCAAGCTAAACCAAAGGCTGAGACACACACACAACAAGGATGGCATCATCATGGACACCACGCCGCACGCGGGGCACGACAGTAGAGCACTCCATCCTTCCAAGCCCTAGCAGGGGTACGTGTAGTGGCGTCCCTGCTAGGCCAGAGCCACAAAAACAAATCAAACAAAGCGCGCTGTGTTCTTGTGCCCAAACACAGGTGGATCACATGGGCTGCCCACCCTGCATGACCCAGGGCGCGGATCACACTCACAGCAACACGCCCAAGCCAGGTATGGGGAGGAACAGCAGAAAGAAAGACCGTCGGACATGAGTGGCGAGGGACAAACATCAGAAGGGCATCCTGCCATGTGAGGGCAAAGATGACGACGTCAAGGACGGCAAGACCACATGCGGTGCAAGCATACAGAACACAGAAGACACCTCCCCTCCAAGCCCTAGTGGGGGTACGTGTTGTGGCGTCCCTGCTGGGCCACAGCCGCCTGCAGACGCTTTGTTCTCGTGCCAATACACAGGTAGGCCAAGGGGGCCAGGACTTGGGACAAGTGGCCAGACGCCCCGGACAGGAGCAGGCGAAGGAGCACGCGACGAGTACGCGGCAGAAGGGGATTGGATAGGAGCGACCCGTGCAGGGAGCACGAAACGGTCCCCAGATGGACGAGGATCCTGTGGGCCCGCGCCACTGGGTTGCTGGCGGCCCGGTGGGGTATAAACAGGGGAAGAGGGATAGGATGGGGCCCGGGGCTAAGATAGGGGTGTGGCACGGGCCGCACAACAGCCCCGTGTGATAGGGAAACCACGGGACGCTGGGATTGGGCCGGTGACGGGATATGGCAAAGGGGAACGGGACATGGGATGGGATGGGAGACCGAAAGCGCCAAGCAACAGCCCTGTGGGATTGGGAAACCGGTTGCCAAGGAGTGGTGAACCATGGGCCAACCATGGGGAGCCTGGCCACGGGAAGTCGGGAAAATGCCCTGAACTCCGGGACAGCCGTGAGGTGTCCGCAGGGGTGAGGGTTGACCCTGAGGCCCCCGGGTCAATGGCCTAAGTACCTGTAGGTTCACGCGTGAGCGGGACTTTGGGGAACGTGGAAAGGGTCGCCCCCTGGCCTCCAGTCGCAGATGGACGACACCCAAGTGCATCCGGGAGCCAAGTGGGTACTCCAACGGGTGAGGGATGGGGATTGGTGGAATGTGGTTGAGAGGGAGAAATGCTGCGCTGTCGGCGACGGCTATCCACAGGAAACTCGCCTGAAGGCACCCAAAAGGCTGTGCTAGGGGGAGAAGGCCGGAGGATCATTCGATGGGTGACCGCAAGGAGCTGAGACCGTGAGGGCAGCGACTGAAGGAAACCTACCACCGGTCATGCCCCGAGGGAACCTGGTTGAAGTTCTCGGCCGTGAGGTGAGAAAGGGGTCGCCAGGGGAACTGATGGTGGAGAGCTCTCCTTCCCACCAGAGGCGACCACCATGTAAAACAAGCAAGGAGATGTCAGATGAGGCCGCGGACGCGGCCGCCCTTACTTACTTACTCACTTACTCACCTGGTATCCTAATCTATTACAACAACCCGGCACCCCTCTCCTCCTTCCATTTTGATTGTTTACCATTTTCAACAAAAACAACGAGACCTCATATGCTCATTCCGATACACATAAAAGAACTAGAATAGGTGGAGATTGAGGCCCTGGGTTGCACAGCCTCAGCCCATGATTTCCATTTTTGAATGGCTAAAACTCATCGGCAAATTAGTATTCTAAAGCGCCAACATATTCCAACACGGGGCTTTACGTATACCCCTGTAGAAAAGACTTCGCCTTCATTGAAGAATGGAGGCAAGAGAGATGGCGAGCAAGCAGGAATGTCCGGGACAGAGCAGGTGGGCGCGAAGGCGACCGCCATCCGGAGGACCGTCCAGAAGACCGGGGACAGGGCAGTGTATCAAGCACAGGAACACGGCCGGGGGCAGCGGGAGGATGCCCCCAGACTGGAGCATCCAGTGCGGGGGAGAAAGAAGAACTGGTGGAACAAGTGGCACACGCCTCAGACATCGCAAGCCAGGGCGTCAGGGGAAAGAGGCCCCAGGACAGGAGGCAAGCAGCCGCAGACCCCGAGCAAGCGGAAAGGGGCGGAGCGGCATGTTGGAGGCACGGCGGACACAGTGACAGCGGGCTGAAGAGCCAGGTTCGGCCAGCACAGGCACGAAGGAGGAGCCCCCACGAGGGCCCGGGGGGCGCAGGCTAGCAAGTCCGAGCATGCAACGGGACACGAAGGCAAGAGGCAGGACGAGACCGTCAAGTACAGGCCCAGGGGGCGGCTGGAAGACTGAGACGGGGCAGCGGTACGCCAAGATGTGTACGAAGGCGGGGACGATGACGCCGTTGCACCGCAGGCCAAGACCACAGCACGAACAGGGCCCGCGAGCCACGACGCAGCGAGTACCACGTGCGGGGCGCAAGTACAGGAGGGAGATGGCGACAAGGCTAGGAACGCGATGCCATGTGCTGCAGAAAGATGTCCCACACGCCAGAGCCGAGGTCCAGCTCGTCGTAGAGGGCGGCCGCCGGGCCACCGCCACAGACGATGAGAGGGTTCGGGGGGCCGAGTTGGTTGGGGTGAGGGTCAACGTGGCCCGAATGCAGGCTGCCGCACCCCCACTGTTGCCCTCACCGACACACTCGGCGTCATCCGCCGTGATGTCGTTGCCCCCGTCCCCGGAGAGTCCAGAGACAGTGCAGCAGGAGGGACGGCGATCACAAGCAGGGCCGGAAGGGCAAGGCCACGGCAGGGACAGGGGAGGGAGGGCCAAAGGAAGGACAAGCGGCAGCAAGGGGCGGGGAGACAGAGGTGGAAGCGGCGGAAGCTGGCGGGAAGGGGGGGGAGCAGGGGTAGCCCCAGGCAAGCGAGGCCAGGGGCGGACCCGCTCAACCTGGCGGAGAGCGACAGGCTGGGAGGATCGGTGGTCGTCAACATCCTAGATGTGTCGGAAGTGGAGGGGAAGGGGACGAGGAGGACGCCTGTGGCAGGGGGCCAGAGGCAGCCGGCAGCACCATATGTGCCGGCGGCTGCCATGAAGTCGATCCCGCCGGCGGTGCAGAGGAAGGAGGAGGGCAAAGGCAGGCCAGGGCGGACAGGCGCGGGAGCGGCAGAAGGCGGGGACAGCGAGATGCGCACAGGAGGACGGGGGTGGACGGGCAAGGGAGGGAAGGGACAAGTGGGGGCGCCAGGGGCCAAGAAGGTGGCAGGGCACCACGAAGGGAAAGGGGGAAAAGGAGGAGGACAAGGAATCAATGGCCGCAATGCCAGCATTCGTTTAAGCGGCTGCTGTCGGGGTCGCCGCCACAGGTCTGCGCAGCGATGCGGGCAGAGGAGGTGAGGAAGGCGCGCCGCCAGCAGACGGCGCGGTACGAGGCGCTGGCGCGCAGGAAGCATGAGCGCCGTCGCCACCAGGCTCCAAAGCCGGGGCCCAAAACCATCTACCGGCTTGAGTTGGGGACAGAGAGGGGAAGGTCGGAGCGCCAGGGTGAGCAGGAGGGGACAGGGGGGGGGCGCAGCGGCCAACCCAGTGGCGGACCACAGGCAGGGGAAGGTCAGGCTGGGCGGAGCGGCGATGCAGCCGCGGGGTACCACGGCCAGTGGGAGGGAGGACAGGACAGTAGGAGGCGGCAAAAAGGGCAGGCAGGACCAAGGGGTACAGGGCACGGGGAGGAAAGCGGCAAGAACAGGCACAGTGAACAAGGTGTGCGAAGGATAGGAGAGGGGCACAGAGGTTTGCAGGGGCAGGGACAAGGGAAGGCAGGACAACAGGGAGCAGGCGGCAAGGGGCAAGGGAAAGCAGGGCAAGCAGGCAAGGGGCAAGGGAAGGTAGGTGGCGGGGGGTACATGGGGTCGCCTGTATTCCCGGGGAAGGGAAGAGTTGGATGGCAGGAGGGGTGTCGTCCCACCTACCATCCTGCCGTTTCCGCCACCACCGTACCCTGCGGTAGGGACGGTGAGAAAGATGTCCTTGATTAGTGCCCTAATGATTTGGATGAAATCCTGCAGGTTGTGATGTTGAAAATCCAAACTAAAGCAGCAGGTAGAGCAAGAACAGGAGATGGATTGAATCAATGAATAGTTTTGAAATCCAGTGTAACACAGAAGGGGTGCACATAGACAAAGCAGGCTTAAGTACAAAGATTCAATCACAAATGGATAAAACAAATGATTTTAAGTGAAAACTGGCCTGACTCTAGCCTCCAAGTTAGCATCAAGCACTTCATGTGCACGCCTTTGGATGAAATGGTGTTTGTTAGGAATATTGGGCAAAGGAGTTAGGCCAAACACAGAATATGACTTGGCCAAGCAACTGAATTCAGAAACAGCTGAAAAGTAGAACCACAATAAGTGGTACAAACATTTGAGTATAGGGGTCTTGGGGTGGTGGACCACTAGGCCTAACCTCCAAGGCCTTAGGCATGAAATGCCTACTTTATTTCGGTATAAACTCCATGAAGGAAGATACCTCCGCTCAGTTGAGTGGTAGGGGTGAACTGTATGGGGGGCCAGGGTTATAACCCCAGTTACTTTGAGAAAGTGTAATTTAGGCTTCAAAAGAGAGATAAAAATACTTAAGTAAGTCTTAGCATTAACAAAAGGGTTTTAAGGGGGGCTTGGCCTGGATCATGCCCTCCAAGAAGGACATGGCAGTGATCTTTTCTTACTCCCCCCTGGAGTACTAGTTGATCAAGCACGTAGGACCAAGGAGAAAGAGCTCAAATGTTCCAAAATTACGTCAGAAAATGCATCAAACCAACCAAAAACATTCCCATCAGTCCATAGAAGCCTATCGCACTGTAGGTACCCTTGAAAAACAGTGTAATGTACGGTGAATGATATCCTTTCGATGGGGCATTCCTCAAAAGTCCCCAGCGTGCCACGAAAACATTTGGTAGAAATTTGGGGGTAGTGGGGTTTGAACCCAGGACTCCCTCCCTAAAGCACACATGCTTGCCCACTAGGGTACAGTCGAACGCTGTAATGCGGCCAGCTATCGCTGCATAAACAGTGTTTCAGTAGACTTCCTGACCAAGGGCCAGGGCGGAGCAATACTCCTGATGGAGGACACAAATCTCCAGCAGCTGAAGATAATGGACAATGGAACCAACAGGGAGTGAAGTCTGTGGTTTAGCGAAAGTTGTAGCGATTTAACAAGTCAAATCGCTAAAATTTGACGAAACGATGTGAGAAAACGTCATTTTTGAACTAAAACCTAAAGTCGCAGACAAGCGCAACAGATTCGGACTCCAGAGAAAGGGTTGCGCAAGCGTAAATCGCTCTAGAAAAAGAAGGTATGAGCCGTAGTTTTTAAAGTTCTACAAGAAGTTTTTGCACAGTTGCATAAAAATGTTTATAAACTTTAGGGAAACGTATTGAAAAGAAACCCACACCACAGAGCAGGTGGACACCCCACCTCGCAGGTATGTCAGTGTCATTTCACACGCATGCATTGCGTTTGTGTTGGTTGCTTCGTTAAAACGTTAGGGTTGTCACCGCTGTGTTCGTTGGGGGTTCGGGCGCCCCCCTCTTTTGCGCTGCACAGGTCAAAACAGAGATGAAAGGTATGCGAAGCGAATGGAGCATGCGGCGCGCATGTAGGGTTAGAGTATGCGCTGTGCTTGCGATGCATAAGCCTACTTCAGTCATTCACACGTTGTGTCGCTTTCCCTGTGCCCCAATCCACCCTCGTCCTCTCTTCACAGGTCAGAAAAGAAAGTGCTTGCTTGTGTTCGTGTTGCCGTAGCGCTAAAATAGGGTCGCTTCAAACGCTTAGGCTTGTTTTGCGCTGTGCAGTGCGCCATTCTTTCTCCTCTCTTTGCAGGGAACAAAGCAAGAGGAGCGTGCATGACGACAATACATTAATCGCTTAGGGCTGTTTATAATACGCCGTAGGATTGTTTAAGCGCTTAGGGTTGTTTTGCGCTCGTGTTACCTTCGGCATTCACATGATGCGTGGGGAGTAAGGTAGGTAAGCCCAGGAGGCAGGACCGGCCCCTGCTGTACCCCTTCCACCATTTCCTGTCATTCCTATGGTCTTGCCTCTCACCAGGTTCTGCATGATCTTGCCCTATCCTGCACAATTTCCCACAAAAAATAGTAAAATATGGCTCCTTCACACAAATCTTGATCCCCTGCAATAACGAACTCCCAAGTACAATAGCTCAGTTCGAAATAATCCACACTGAGGGCTTCCAAGGGTGTTTTGAGGTGCGTTGGGCGTTGGGCATGTACATAGAAATGCACCAATAGAATAATGGAAAAGCCCTGAAATTGGCATATGAACACCAATCAAGCAATAATGGGGAAAGAGGTAAACATACACAATCACAGCCATAGACCCCTCATTCCCTGGACTCAAGACCTTCCCTTGACTCGCCAACATATTGCCCTGAACCAGGTCAAATAAGATGACTAAATGCCATGTGCCAAAAGTCAATACACAAACCCCAAAAATGTGTTCACTCCCCAGTCCCCAAATCCTAGCCCAATAGGGGAGGTGGCTCGTCATGGCCTAGAATGGCACTCAAGACCATGCCGTACCCTGACATAACCTCTGTTGGACTTGGAGTCGATTGGACTTAGGGAATTGCCCCATGCAGATGACCTCACAACATAGCAAAATTAGGCAAATCACACCATAGTGCCCAAAATTCAATTATATACTCAAAAAAGCATACGGCAAATATTCAAATGCTCCATGCATGTGTCAAACCGGAAAGTAATATACAAGGGTGATATAGACCGAAGGTTGATGCCCAAGAATATCCCAACATTGGCCCCCAAAACCCACCGGATATATACATGCCATGCTTCACAAGTCAACTCGCGAATTTGAGACCTAATTTTGTGAGGCCTCGTGTGCCACGCCAAAGTGACCACGTGATCCGGCATATGGTGAGGTGCAACACCGAAGCATATGCCAACATGTAAGCAACATACCACAGTTCACAGATCTCTAGGCACTTTACTGTTAGCCGACCAGTTGAGCACACGAAATACAAAAATGAGCATAAAATGAGGTCAAAAACATGCAAATGTTGCTATATTCAAGATAATCACAATAGTATATAACTTCGCTCACCCATGGTATCAACATATGGTTCAAAACACAATTGCTTCGGACCATTTGCGAGCAATCCCCCCACTTGGATGCCCACATGGACGCATAGGGACACCTTCGAACCTCCTCACGACACGCACCATGAAAATGGGAGAATTGATAGTGGAGCTTGTGGGTCGCTCCGTAAGCCTTCCCACATGCACTATATGTGCGGTAGACTTAGTCTAGCGCTATGGAGCACACCATTAGGACATGGGCAAAGCCTTTGCCACGTGCGACTCCATGTATCTTCTTACAACCGGAAATATATAAAATTGGCGTGAGCATAGCAAAGCACATACCATGCATATAACACATACCCTCAAAAATGGCTCCCACCATGGTATGTCATGACCCTCCATGGCCATAACTTCACGTTAAAAATACGTAGGAACCCAATGAAAGTTTCTATGCAACACCGACACTCATGCGGTACACTGGAAAGGTGCATTAAAATATTCGGTTGCATGGTCCTAGAGTTATGAATCACTTTCTACCCTCTTGACCATTTCTCTTGCTATACCAAGCATGTGTACACATCAAAGACGTTTGACGCTCCCTAAGTTAAGTTGAGACCAAGGCAATTCGAGCCCATATCTCAAATCTGAATTTCCTCGCTGTGAGCCGGAGATATGATTTTTCAAAGTGGCCGCACGAGTCAACTTTGTTTCGCCTATATCTCCAAGAAAAATTAAGGAGACAACAAAAGAAAGCTTGATTCGTGATCGGGGAAAAATGTAGGAGCACTCAAAATTCATCATATCCAGTGCGGCGACCTCGCATTCGAAAATCCGATTCTGAATGTCTGAAAAAATCAGATTAATTCTGCGACTCTATAACATGAAAATTGCGGAAGCAACGAACCCTTTTCTGATGAGATTTGACCCTCCATCGGGGTTTCTGCTAAAATATCTGGAAATAACAGTTAACCAATCGGTTACCGCAAAATCGCGAGCCAACTGCCAGTCGCCGATACATTGACAATCAGAACGGATAGCTGAAAAATTACGGACACACTATGATAAAAAACCCCTGTTGATTCCTGATATTTTGATATATAAATCTCAGCCGGCGGTGCCTTGGTATTGAATATGGCCGCTCATAGCTGGAATGGCCAAGCCTATCACACTATCACATCAGGTTAGGTCAGGTTGATGGGAGAGTATGATATCAGCCAATGGCGGCCTGCCGGCCCCTAGATACACACCCCAAGTGACCCCAAGATGGCCACGGGGGTCCGAACCGACTTCACCCCCCTTCTCAGAGCATTGTATCCGCTCGGAAGTCATTGAAGAGAGGACGGGAGGACCCCAATGGGCTCCAACCCCCCCCCCCCCATGTCCCAAGGACACATGGAGGCCCCACATACGGCGTAGGCGTCCCCCATGCCCCAAATGAGGGGTGAGGACACTCATAATCGGTGCCCTCCGCCATATCCCGTCTCCTTTTGATCTACAACATGGACCAAGGGGATCAAAGATAGAGAAACGTTGTCGATCGATCTAAATACGTATACCACAATGAAATATATGTGTGGAGACTGAGTGAAGAGGATATATGGCCAATCAAGGCCCAAAAATCCCCGGATTAACGCCCTCACCTGTCTCCCAAGCACAAGAACAAACAAAAATGCCAAGGTGGATCCATCGCGTTGCTGCTGCAGCCACCAAATGGACCAACACGTCCTTGACATCCAAAGAAATGTTCTTTTTCCTCAGATAATCCATCCAGACCGTAGGATACCTTGGAACAAAGCTGCTCGGCGGCTCCCACGAATCTTTGGATGTGGCAAATCCCTTCCAACGGACTTTATATAGCCTCCCCCCAGGCGTCCCCGGGTCTGGCTTGTCCATCAGGATCTTCTCAGCGGTAAAGTCGTCGTCCTCCCCCTCGTCATCAGAGTCCAGATCTCCGGCTGTGAACTCGAAGGTGACGGGACGTCCGCTGGGGTCTGGTGCTCGGGGACGAAGCTGGGTATGGTCGCGGTCCAGGATCTTGTTATCCCCCACACGCACCGCATACACATCCTGCCCCACCTTCCGAATAATCACCCCTGACACATACCAAGACGCCTGCCGATGCCTGGACAGGACATCCTTGTGCTGCTGCTCCAACCATACGGTGTCTCTGAGAGCATATTTCTGGACTTTTCCCTGCTTGAAGTACTTGGCCCTCTTCTCATACTCGTCCTGAAGTGCTTTGCATACCTTGGCCGCCATGTCGTCAGCCTCAGACATCATAGCATTTGCCTGCCGGGCTACCTTGCCATGGTTCAACCACGGGAGAGTGCGTGACACTCGATCCCGTAGGAACAGGATACGATGGGGCGACAGTCCAGTGGGCTCCGGAAGGTCGTGGTACGCCTGGAGTACTCTCCACAGCGAATTATACCAATTCCGGCCCGGTTCGTCAATGTGCAGCTGGCAGAACCTTTCGAACATCTGCCGCCCGGCCACCTCAGCCCGGCCATTCGACCGGCTGTGGTACGCCACGGTCTTGGCGTGCCGAATCCCCATGTGCTTGCACATCGTCTTGAACCACGTCCCCACAAATTGACTGCCCCGATCGCTGCAGATGACAGCTGGGACATCAAAAATTGTCAGCCAATCCCTGATCATGGCATTAGCGACGGTCTTGGCCTGCAGACCCACTCCATGCTTGTCCTTCTTGTCCTTCTTCTTGAATTTCTTGCCAGGGACCGCCACGATATACCCGCTGTGCCTATCCACCGCCAGGATGACACAGTCGTAGGTCTCTCCTTCCACGGTGACCTCAGGCATGGCAAATACATCCATGGCCACGGACCGCATAGGGGCTTCCGGTATAGCCGTATACACCGGGTTGCCCGCTGTGGAATGGTTCGGGCTTTTCGCGGCCCGACACACGGCGCAGTCGCTGCAGTACTTGTCCAGGATGGCGTAGTACCCCGATGGGAACTTGAAGCGCCACTCCAGGTCCTGCTGCATCTTGTCCCGACCAGGATGCATGAGCTGGGCGTTATGCCAGTGGTCAATGAGCTCCTCCATTCGGTTCTCAGGGACCAATAGCTCGTCCTTGAGGAATAATTTATCCCCATCCTCGGTCAAGCCCTCAGGCCATTCGGCGTCCGACGGGGCGCCCACGGCATTCCAGTACCTGCTCCAGTGTTCGGATGCCACATAGTCATCCAACCAGTTCTCTGTCAGCACCGACCTGACTAGCTCTACAGGGGCCACCATCCATTGCTCGAGGGTTTCCTGTCGAATAGCTTGGACTCGGGCGCCCCGGAACTTGGCCGGGTCTGTACGGTTTGTCATCACCACAAAGCACTTGACCCCCTCTTGCTCCATGGCCTTCTTCATCTCGATGATGCGCTTGGCCTCCTCGGTCTCCTCGGCGTCCCCATGGCTGGATATGTCCATCCATGCTTTGCCAGCGGGGTAGGCCCATCGACTGAGGCAATCTGCCACAGTGTTGTCCTTCCCCGGGACGTATACGACGCTGAGGTCGAACTTGGCGAACGTCTCATGCCATCGGGCCCTCCTTGCCGCTGCTCCCGAGGGGGTATCGACGTGCTCCTTGTGCCAGCTCTGTACGGACTGATGGTCTGTACAAACCACCACCGGTTGTAATCTGATGTTGCCAGACCACTTCCTGAACGCACAAACAATCGCGTACGTCTCCTTCTCCCTCGCGGTCCAGGTTCGATGTTGGCCCTCGGCCAGGATCCGGCTCCAAAACGCCACGGGTACGTGCGACCTGTCGTCCCGGACCTGCTCGAGGACTGCCCCTACAGCATTATCCGAGGCGTCCGTCCGTAGCACGAATCCCTTGTTCGGGTCCGGAAAGAATAGCCCCAGCTGCCCCAGGAGTCGCTCCTTCAGGCGGCTGAACGCATCTTTGGCCTCAGGGGTCCACCCAAGCTTCTTCTTGCTCCCCTTCCGGCCATCGAACTTGCCCACCTGCAGCATCTTGTGCAGCGGGCCCGATAGTTCCGCATACATCCAGACATAGCCCAAATAGTAATTGCAGAACCCCATGAAGGATCGGAGTTCGCTGATGGTCTGGGGCTTCTCCTAAAGAAGGTCCCTACCACGACCGGCCCCTGCTGTGCCCCTTCCGCCTGTCACCCCTGCTGACTTGCTCCTGATCAGCGATTGCATTTCTCAAAGTCCAGGGTCCAAAATCCAAAAATATAGAAAATACAATCCTCCTTCAACCCTGAACAGCAACCAGATCCCACAAATACAGCAATAACCCAATCCACACTGCGGGCTTCCGTTCAGCACACCGGTTGTCTCACGGTGGCGGGCATGTACAAGAATTGCACCAAAGAGGAAAGCCCTGAAATTGGCATATGAACACAAATAAAGCAACGTTGGGGAAAGATGGAAACTTACACAATCACAGCCATGGACCCCTCATTCCCTGGACTCAAGACCTTCCGTTGACTCGCCAACATGATGCCCTGAACCCAGTCAAATAAGATGGCTAAATGCCATGTGTCAAACGTCACTACACAAACCCCAAAAATGTGTTCATTCCCAGGCCTCTAAATCCTAGCCCAATAGGGGAGGTGGCGTGTCATGGCCTGGAGTGGCACTCAGGACCATGTGCTACCCTGACATAAACTTGGTTGGACTTGGAGTCAAATGGGCTTGGAGAACTGCCCCATGAAGATGACCTCACAACATGGCAAAATCAGGCAAATCACACCATTATGCCCAAAAGTCAATTATATACTCAAAAATGCATACGGCAAATATCCAAATGCTCGATGCATGTGTCAAACCGGAAAGTAGTATACAAGGGTGAAATCGACCACATGTCCATGCCCAAGAATATCACATCATTTGCTCCGAAACCCCTCCGGTTATGTACATGACATGCTTCACAATTCAGCTCATGAGTTTGAGACCTAATTTTGTGAGGCCTCGTGTGCCACGCCAAAGTGACCACTTGATCTGGCATATGGTGAGGTACAACACCCAAGCATATGCCAACATGTAAGCAACATATCATAGTTCATGGATCTCTAGGAACCTTACTGTTAGCCGACCAGTTGAGCACATAAAACACGAAAATGAGCATAAAATGAGGTCAAAAACATGCAAATAATGCCAAATTCAAGATAATTACAATAGTATATAACTTCGCTCACCCATGGTCTCAACATATGATTCAAAACACAATTGCTTGGGACCATTTGCAAACAATTCCCCCACTTGGATCCCCACATGGACGCATGGAAACACCTTCAAACCTCCTCCCAACACGCACCATGAAAATGGGAAAATTGATAATGGCGCTTGTGGGTCGCTCCGTAATCCCTCCCACATGCACTATATGAGCGGTAGACTTAGTCTAGCGCTATGGAGTTCACCATTGGGACACGGGCGAAGCCCTTGCCACGTGTGACTCCATATATCTTCCTACAAACGGAGATGTATAACATGGGCGTGAGCATATCGAAGCACATACCATGCATATAGCACATACCCTCAAAAAGTGGCTCCCACCATGATATGCCATGCCCCTCCATGGACACAACTCCACGTTAAAAATACGTAGGAACCCAATGAAGGTATCTATGCAACCCCAACACTCATGCAGTACACTCGAAAGTCGCATTAAAATATTCGGTTGCACGGTCCAAGAGTTGTAAACCACTTCCTACCCTCTTGGCCATTATCCCTTGCTACACCGGGCATGTGTACACACCAAAGGCGTTTGATGTTCCCTGAATTAAGTTGAGACCAAGGCGTTTCCAACCCAATTCTCGATATTGATATTCCTCGCCGTGAGCTGGAGATATGATTCTTCAAAGTGGTCTCAAGAATCACTTTTGTTTCGGCTATAACTCCAAGCAAAATGAAGGGCACAACAAAAAGAAGGTTGATTCGTGATCGGGGAAAAATGTATGGCCACTCGAGATTCATCATATCGAGTGCGGCGATGTCGTAGTCGAAAATCCGATTCTGAAAGTCTGAAAAAATCGGATTAATTTTGCGAGTGTATAATATGAAAATTGCGGAAGCAACGAACCCTTTACTGATGAAATCTGACCCTTCATCGGGGTTTCCGCCAAAGTATCTGTAAATAACAGATTCGCGAGCCAACTGACAGTCGCCGATACATTGACAATCAGAACGAAAGGCGGAAAAATTACCGAAACATTATGATAAAAAAACCCTGTTGATTCCTGATATTCTGATATATAAGTCCCAGCTGGCGGCGCCTCGGTACTGAATATGGCCGCTCATAGCCGGAATGGCCAAACCTATCACACTATCACATCGGGTTAGGTCAGGTGGATGGGAGAGTATGATATCAGCCAATGGCGGCTTGCCGGCACATAGACACACACCCCAAGTGACCCCAAGATGGCCACGGGGGTCCGAACCGACTTCACCCCCCTTCTCAGAGCGTTGTTACCGCTCGGAAGTCATTGAAGAGAGGACGGGAGGACCCCAATGGGCTCCACACCCCCCCCCCCATGTCCCAAGGACACATGGAGGCCCCACACACGTCGTAGGCGTCCCCCATGCCCCAAGGGAGGGGTGAGGACACTCTTAATCGGTGCCCTACGCCATATCCGGTCTCCTCTTGATCTACAACATGGACCAAGGGGATCAAAGATAGAGAAACGTCGTCGGTCGACCTAAAAAAGTATACCACAATGAAATAGATATGTGGAGATCGAGTGAAGGGAGTGTGTGGCCAGTCAAGGCCCAAAAATCCCTGGATGAACGCCCTCACCCGTCTCCCAATCACAAAAACAAACAAAATACCAAGGGGGATGCATTATGGTGCTACTGCAGCCACCAAATGGACCAACACATCCTTGACATCCAAAGAAATATTCTTTTTCTTCAGATAATCCATCCAGACCGTGGTGTACCTCGGCACAAAGCTGCCTGGCGGCTCCCACGTATCTCTGGATGCGGCGAATCCCTTCCAACGGACTTTATAAAGCCTCCCCCCAGGCGTCCCCGGGTCCGGCTCGTCCGCCAGGATCCTTTCGGCGGTGAAGTCGTCGTCCTCACCCTCGTCGTCCGAGTCCACATTGCCGGCCGTGAACTCGAAGGTGACGGGACGTCCGCTGGGGTCTGGTGCTCGGGGACGAAGCTGGGTTTGGTCGCGGTCCAGGATCTTGTTATCCCCCACACGTACCGCATACACATCCTGCCCGACCTTCCGCACGATCACCCCCGGCACATACCAAGACGCCTGCCGATGCCTGGACAGGACATCCTTGTGGTGCCGCTCCACCCATACGGTGTCTTGGAGAGCATACTTCTGGACTTTTCCCTGCTTGAAGTACTTGGCCCTCTTGTCATGGTCGTCCTGAAGTGCCTTGCACACCTTGGTCGCCGTGTCGTCCGCCTCAGCCATCATAGCGTTCGCATCCCGGGCCACTTTGCCATGGTTCAACCACGGGAGAGTGCATGACACTCGATCCCGTAGGAACAGGATGCGATGGGGCGACAGTCCAGTGGGTCCCGGAAGGTCGTGGTATGCCTGGAGTACTCTCCACAGCGAATTGTACCAATTCCGGCCCGGTTCGTCGATGTGCAGCTGGCGGAACTTCTCGAACATCTGCCGCCCGGCCACCTCAGCCCGGCCATTCGACCGGCTGTGGTACGCCACGGTCTTGGCGTGCCGAATCCCCATGTGCTTGCACATCGTCTTGAACCACGTCCCCACAAATTGACTGCCCCGATCGCTGCAGATGACAGCTGGGACATCAAAAATCGTCAGCCAATGCCTGATCATGGCGTTGGCGACGGTCTCGGCCTGCAGACCCACTCCATGCTTGTCCCTCTTGTCCTTCTTCTTGGACTTCTTGCCCGGGACTGCCACGATATACCCGCTGTGCCTGTCCACCGGCAGGATGACACAATCATAGGTCTCTCCTTCCACGGTGACCTCCGGCATGGTGAACACATCCATGGCAACAGACCGCATAGGGGCTTCCGGTATAGCCGTGTACACCGGGTTGCCGGCCGTGGAGTGGTTGGGGCTCTTTGTGGCCCGACACACGGCGCAGTCGCTGCAGTACTTGTCCAGGAGGGCGCAGTACCCCGGTGGGAACTTGAAGCGCCACTCCAGGTCCTGCTGCATCTTGTCCCAACCAGGATGCATGAGCTGGGCGTTATGCCAGTGGTCAATGAGCTTCCTCCATTCGGTTCTCAGGGACCAATAGCTTGTCCTTGAGGAACAGTATATCCCCGTCCTCGGTCAAGCCCTCAGGCCATTCGTCGTCCGACGGGGCGCTCACGGCGTTCCAGTACTTACTCCAGTGCTCGGATGCCGCATAGTCATCCGACCAGTCCTCTCTGAGCACCGACCTGACTAGCTCTACAGGGGCCACCATCCACTGCTCGAGGGTTTCCTCTCGAATGGCTGGGACGCGGGCACCCCAGAACTTGGCCAGGTCCGTACGGTTTGCCATCACCACAAAGCACCTGACCCTCTCTTGCTCCATGGCCTTCTCCATCTCGATGATGCGCTTGGCCTCCTCGGTCTCCTCGGCGTCCCCATTGCTGGATATGTCCATCCAAGCCTTGCCCGCGGGGTAGGCCCATCGACTGAGGCAATCTGCCACAGTGTTGTCCTTCCCCGGGACATACACGACGCTGAGGTCGAACTTGGCAAATGTCTCATGCCATTGGGCCCTCCTTGCCGCCGGTCCCGAGGGGGTGTCGACGTGCTCCTTGTGCCAGCTCTGCAAGGACTGATGGTCCGTACAAACCACCACCGGTTGCAATCCGATGTGGCCAGACCACTTCCTGAGCGCACAAACAATGGCGTACGTCTCCTTCTCCCTCGCGGTCCAGGTGCGGCGTTGGCCCTCGGCCAGGATCTGACTCCAAAACGCCACGGGTACGTGTGACCCGTCGTCCCGGATCTGCTCGAGGACTGCCCCTACAGCATAGTCCGAGGCGTCCGTCCGTAGCACGAATCCCTTGTCCGGGTCCACCAGGAAGAGCCCCAGCTGCCCCGGGAGTCGCTCCTTCAGGCGGCTGAACGCATCTTCGGCCTCAGGGGTCCAGGCAAGCTTCTTCTTGCTCCCCTTCCGGCCATCGAACTTGCCCACCTGCAACATCTTGTGCAGCGGCCCCGACAGCCCTGCATACATCCGGACATAGCCCGAATAGTAGTTGCAGAACCCCATGAAGGATCGGAGTTCGCTGATGGTCTGGGGCTTCTCTCAGTGGTGCAGGGACGCCAGCTTCCCAGGCATGGGACGGCGTTGCCCGTGACCAACCACGTGACCCGCGAACTCCACTTCCTTCACGAAGAGGGAGGCTTTGGTAGGCTTACACACCATGTTGTGCTTGTCAAACTCGCTGAGCACTCGGCGCAGATCCTTCTCATGCGCATCGATGAGCACGTCCTCAGTCATGTTCTCCGTGCCGGACCCGATGATGATGTCATCCACAAAGGGGACAGCACAGTCCGGGACAGGACCGAGTAGGTCCTCCATCATGCGCTGGAAAGCGGCGTTGCCATTCCTGGCGCCCATAGGCACCACTTTCCACTGCATGGGCCCCAGCGGCGTCGACATCGCCGTGCAGGGCCTGGAGTCTGGGTGCAGCGGCATCTGGTGATAACCGTGTTTCAGGTCTAACACAGTAAAGATCCGCTTTTTCTGTTGCTTTTGGAGGATGGTGTCGATCAGAGGAAGCGAGTACGAGTCATGCTCGGTTTGCTCGTTCAAACCCCTGTAATCCACCACCAACCTCCACTCGCCCTTCTCCTTTTTGGGCACGATAAAGGCTGGGCTGGCCCACTCACTGTCGGAGGGTTCGATCCATCCCCGCTGAAATAACTCGGCCAACAACTTCTTCATGGCCTCGAACTCTCAGCTGGTCCCAGCACTCGCCTACCGCTTCATCACCCACTCTGTTTCCCCCAACCAGCTCGAAAAGCTTCAGGCACTCATCTGGGCGGGAGTTGCGTCTCGCAGCATCACACGTCTAGTCTCCCCCAAAGACCGTTTCGCGGCTCGCCCAAAGAAAGGGTTGGGAATGAAGTTCCTACCGCACAGCGTCCACGTTGCCACCGTGAACTATGGGCTACGGGCCCTCTGCGGCCTTGCCCCAAAGTCAGTTGGCCTTCTGTACGTCCAGTCTTTACTTAGCTCGAACCAGAGGGCCTCGGACCCAGTGCAAAACTCTTTTATGGACTCCATCCATGCCCTTGGCATATTCTTCCACAGCATAGGCCCGTGGAGACCCACTGCTATTCGGGATCTAACGCCTGGTACCCAGCTAACCGTTAGGTTCAAGTCAGGACAGGCCACAGGAAGAGTGACCGAGGCCACCTCCAAATGGGCCAACGTCTCGTTCCACGATGGGGTCTACTCGGTGGATACCCACACGTCCTACACCATGCACATGCCATGCCACGCCGTCATGGATTACTCCCGCCCCTCTCACTTCCAGCTAGTCCCTGAATTTTTGCGCCCTCAAGAGACCATCTTCGAACCCCCAGCGCCACCGCACAACGCACACGCACTGGGAATCAGCCAACACGGCCATCTCTTCGCTCTGCAGGCACAACACTACCTAGAGAAGAAGTCTCTCGACGAGTGGGGATGCCACGATGCCGCGGAGGCACTAACCAGGCCGCCGACCCCCGGCCTACAGCGGGTATGGCTATATTCCGATGGCTCCTCCGGTGAGTCCGGCCATGCGGCCGCCGTCACGGCCTTTCTACCCGACGGTACAACCAGAGTCCTGTGCCTATCCTCACCGCATCCCTCTTCTCTGGGTTCGGAGTTCTGGGGGGCGGTAGCAGCCATTCGCTGGATCCACAGGGAACTTTCCCAATACGAAGTATGTTTGTTGATTGACAACGAACAGGTGGTGTCCACCCTCCAGAAATGCCAAGTCTATAGGCCCAGCCCGTTCCAAGACAGCACATGGACCGTCGCCGTGCACAGCGCCCTACTTCTCATCACCAACCCCCTCCACATCATGTGGATTAAAGGTCACGCCAATTTCATTGGCAACGAAATATGCGGCCATTTCACTAAATGGGCAGCTCACAGCCTGATTTTTACCCCGGACCTCCTCCCCCTCCCCCCACTGGGTTCAGTGGCGGTACACCACCTGCCTGTCCTCCACAAGTTTAAGGTGCAGCAATTCCGCCACCTATTGCCGCAGCATTCCCATAACAACATAGCGGTCGGCCCCAGCTTCAGCCTGTACAATAAAGCTTCCTGGTTTTCGTCCCTGTTTTTCAAACTGGCGTCCGGGTGCTACAATGTGCACGGGTACCAGTGGAGCAATATGCTCCACGACTACCACTGTTCCAGGTGCGGACAGCACCATCCTTTCGACCCTTTATCATGCCTGGCCTTCTGCAAAGCGTTGGACCAGCACGTCCAGGCATACGTCTCTTCCTGGGGACCCCTTTTCAGCCCCATTGTCCTGCACTGGTGGCTCTCTGGACCCTCAAAGGCTGACCGCAGGAATTTCATGAGAACTCTGGTACCTAAATCCCTATGGTCCTGCCTCTCCAAGCCGATCCTGGGCTCCACTCGCGCCGAGCACAGAGCCATGCTTGGCCTAGCCCTGGAGGAACGCGTCAATCACCTGGACAAGGCTGTCCACCCAGCACATCATTGGCTGTGTTCGAATCCTCTCCCTTGGGACCCAATACTTTGGGCGCACCCCTCCGACCCTCTCAACCCCTTCTCGGTTTCGCACGGTGCGTTCAGTACCTCCGTCCACATGCCCCCTCGCACCCGCTCGTATACCAGCACCCCCCACCTCTCCCCAAACACGCCTTAAAAAAACCGTCCAAGCCAGCGTCAGCCAAAGCACAACCAACCACTCGCCGCGCGCCAAAAAACTCCAAACGCCCGTCCTGCCGCGCATCCGCACCACGCCCCCCCCCCCCCTCGGCCATTCCCCGCCCTCCTCAGCACTCACGCCCACGGCCACCACAAAAACGCCAACGATCACCACAAACCCATCAGGCCACAATCGTTTGGGCGCCCCCAAAGCGCGCCAAGACCGCTCTCCCCCTCCCGCCCCCACGCTCCAAGACACGCTACCGTCAAACACGCCTACCTCTCCCCTCTAGGCCCACCGCTACTAGGTGCCCAGGTCCGTCTGCCCCTGCCCCCCCCCACTCCAACGCCTCCCGGGACATCCGAAATTTTTTCCGCCCATCCAGCGATCTTCTGTCTCCTCCTCTCAACCCTTTCAGCCCTCTGCCCCTTCCTGAACCCCCCCCCTCCCCCACAGGGTAAATCAGCGTTCATCTAACCTAACCATCAGAGCAGCCGTGTACATATCTTTATTTGTTGTTGTAAATACTTTCATTGGGGGACGTCAGCCCCAGAACAAGTTGATGCGGTTAAGAACATTCAAAAAAACTTCCTCTTGGCCTCGGCCCGATCGCCCTGAAGTTGGTACTCCCGATGACGATAGATCTTGGGGTTCGGCTTCAGCTTGATCCTCGCTGTGCCAAACCTCCCAGGATCTGGAGGGTTCTTGTTGGCGACGCCACTGAATAGCCGCGGATAGGCATTGATCAGCCTCTCCTTCAGCTCGGCGACCTTCGGGTTCTCCTGGGCCTCTTCAGCCGCTTGCTTCGGTATCAATACAACCGACCGCACTGCGGTATAGGCCGCTTCTGGGTCCGATTCCGACTTCTCCTCGTTCGATATGCCGTCTTCATCGTCGTGGTGAGCTCTTCCCACCGATAATCTTCGGAAATTTGCAGCATCGGCCTGGTTCTTGTCGCTATCGGCACGCATTCTTGGAAAATCCCATGTCGACGGGTCCGACACAAACGGACCATCATATTGGTCCGGGATGTGATCCATGACCCTTGCCACGAACTCATCCTTCTCGTACTTGCCGGTAACCAACATCTTGTCATCCCACCGATGCGGAGATGTGACCAGGGCCCGCCTCTACTTGGCTGCCACACGATCATGCATCCCCATCCGCATGTAGTTGACGACGTCGTTGATCTCTGGGTGGGACAGGATGTCAATGCCATCAACTGGCTGATCCGTCCCCTCCTTGGGCTCGAACATGACCCGCACGGGCACCACCTCAATCCTACGAATGAATGCTTAATCACCAGTGGGCTGGGCTTGCGCCCCATCCACCAGAAAAGCCTTGGTACCCCACGCTTGACCCGGGGAGGGCATTGATAAACCCTTGGCGTTGATGAAGAACTCCTTCATCCCGCCCGAATGACATCTCGTTCAGGATGATAGAGTCCAGCGTCGACTTGACACCCTCCAGCGGACATGGGGTGGATCCTATGCCGGTTATGACCAGGATGCCCTTCGCCCTATCCGCGACGATCTTCTCCACCGTACGTCTGGTATTGTCCAGGGATCCATGCCAATACATGGGCCCCCACTCCTTCAAACCCCAATGCCTATGCCAGGCTGAGTCTCCTCGATGCCAATGACTCCTACACTTCCGCAAAAGTGGGGCATCCCGGGAAGCAAAGACGTCCGTCTCGGGCGCTTCGGCTCCCAGCGTCTGGATCATCCTGGCATACACCTGCGGCGCCATTCCATACTCTGTGAGCTGAACTCCACGGTCTCCTCTGGACTTGGCACCCACAGCTTGCACCGCTTGGACGATCCGATCCTCCTCCTCAGCACTCCATTGGGATGATCCGCATGCATAGTCCGTGGACAGCCATGTGAGGCATTCATCATCCTCCCGGACCAGCGTTGCACGATGGGGAAGGGCTCCAATAGCGTTTGCCACCATGAAGTCATACCCCATGATCATATCTCAATCTGTAATGTCGGCCACATAGACGTTCCCGGATAGAGTGCTTCTCTTCGCCAGATCAGGGCGGTTCAAGCGCTCATGTTCCCAGAATTCCAGCCTGATAGTGGCCTCATGGGTGCCACCACTCATAATCTCTCCGTTGGCGACCTTCAGGCGGACCGGTCTCCGGCTGGGCTGCAGGAGTTCCTCCTTGAAAAGCCCTCTCCGGACCAGGCTCACCTGGGCACCCGTATCCACCAACACATCTACCACCTTCTCCTCTCGTCCGCACCGTACTCGCACTTTCAAGTGCAACTGCTGCTCTTCACCATGAGGCGTATGGAGGACTGACACGGCATACAACTCTAGCACGTCCGGGTGCATCAGGACTTCAAGGGTATGGTCACGGATGGTGTAGATCTTGGGCTAATCCTGCCCATCCACGGGGCTCTCTGTGGTCGCTCCTTCCTTCTTGCCATGTCCCGTACCCACATGTAGTTCCCTTGGCAGGGCGCTCCAGGGGTTGGGAGTGGCAAAACTCAGTGGTTTTGGCTCTTCCGGAGCCTTCTTCGGCACCCGATGTGCCTCGGATTCCTCAGGGATTCCACTGATTTTCTGAGGAGAGACCTCCGAGGTCCCACTCCCGTGGGGGCTCCTCTAGACTTGACTTCCCGCAGCCCCTTCCGGCTGCGATCCGCCAGGACCTTGTCCACCACGTTGCTGGGCTTTGAGTTCCTCCAACGTCCTCAACATGTCCTCAGCAACGTCCTCGATCGAGCTCACTCGTAGGTCTTGGCCAGGTCCACCACCATAGCCTCTTCCTCCGCCTTTCCCTTGGCCTTTGCCTTGGCCTTTTCCCCCGTCTCCGCCCTTCGCCTTCCAATCGGCAATCCGCTGCTCCTTGGGCTTCTTCTCGGGGTGGGCGGCGAAGTAGGCCTTCTTGTCCGCCTCATACACCTTGCACTGACAGTGCTCATGTGCATGGTTGTTTCCCCTGCCATAACAGACCCAGCACCTGTCGTGCTGAGACCTGTACTCCCGGAACGAGAGCGGTGGGTTCCCGATCCTCCTTGGCTCTTTGCCCTTCTTGGGTCCCACCCAGTTCCATCCGGACCGATCCTGCCCATGGTCCCTCACATTGTGCGCCACAAACGCGAAGAAATGGGCCTCCTTGTGATCCTCCCGGGACCCGGTCCAGTGGTCTTGGCCGCTTCCACTACCATCCTCCGCGGAGTTGGCCGTGTCCTCCTGGATCTCCCGATGATGGCGGTCTTCTCGGTGGCCTCGTTGTCCATGACCTTGTCGATCCTGCTCCTGGGCCTCGTTCTTGGCGTTGAGCTTCAGCTCCACCGTGATGTACGTCACGATCTCGTCCAGGCTCATGCGGGCGAAGATGACCTGCATCCTCAGCGGCTCTCCGCGCCTCCACTCCACGTTGTTGAGGCGCATCAGCCTTTGCCCCATGGTGTCGCCAAATACATCCACGTAGACGGCGTTCTTCAACCCCAACATTCGGCTGGGCTCGCCGAGGTTTCGCCGGAAAAACTCCATTATTCCTGCGTGGGTGTCCTCCGATGCCATGATCCGTACTGCCACGCGCTTCTTTGCTCTCTTCTTCTCCTCGTCCTCCACCTGCCTCTTCCAGTGGCCGGGGAGGACGTCGTTGAGCAGGTGGCGGATCTCGCTGGCCTCAGTCCAGTCCTCCACCAGCTTGAGGCTTCTTCTGTACTTTCGGATGTACCGATTCCATTCCTGGACCCTCAGTTCCCCGCGCTCCAGCGGCAGCGGAATGGACCACAAATCCTCCAACTTCTGGTTGGGGGCATCCACTCGCTCCTCGTCCTCCAGCCACTGGAGGCAGGCCTGCTCCGTCTGGATCAATCCCTCGCGGACCTGATCCCTGAGCTCCTCCTTCAGGTCCTGCGCCAACCTGTGTGGGAATGTCCGACATACCCACTTGACCCTTGGCGCTCCCCTCATCTCGCCGACGACCTCCTCGGCGAAGTCCTCCCAATACAGGATGAAGTCGTCCAGGTTGGAGGGGTTGGCATCGTAGTAGGGGATTTTGATTCCTCTGAGGTGGTCAATCCTGATAACGTCTCCGACATCTGCAGCCACCACTCCACCGAGACGGATACCACCTGTGGCCAGGGGGGTGTGAGTACACTCCCCGTACATCCCTCTCCTCCATGTAGTGCGGTCCAGTTGGGCCTGAACCCATGGGGCTTGGAATGCGGGAGGGACTTGCTCCACCGGCCGTTCTTACCCCCGTATTGGGGTCTTTCGCCCACAGGTTTCCGCCTGGATGACCTCGACCATGTCCGTCGACGCTTCCCATGGTTCGCCCCTGCATGGTCTGGCTCTGGATCTCCTCTTCCGCATAAACTGCATGGGCAGTCGTAGTTGTCAGTAGATCCTGGGCGGCATGGGACATCTGTACCGTCAGGCTCCTCGGGTCCGTGGTTACAGGCCCTTCCCGCATGCACCCAGCCGGTGCCGTCTGTTCCCCGAGCATTGTGGATTCGCTGAACATGGGAACAAACGGCAGCGCACCCGGGTCAACACGCGGAGGCGCGCCGAGTGCCTCTGCAGGGCCGCCCAAGGCGCTCCTGAGGGTCTTAACCCGCTCCACCAGCTCTGCCGCTGCTGGCTTTGCCGGGACCTCCGGACCCGAGGTGAGGGGCTGTCGCTCCTCTAGCCTTTTCAGGCGGCCTGACATGTCCTCCACCAGGTGGAGGAGGCTGTCCACCACTCGCTGCTGCTTCTGCAGGGCCAGCTCCAGATTCTCCCCGTACCGGTCCCCTTCTGCTCGCAGCCCCGCCATGTCTCTCTCCGCGGCCGACTGGTCATCCAGGATCCCGGCGACGTCCTCCTCTAGGCCGTCCTTCGCGTTGTCCAGGCAGTCGAGGCGATGCACGATGGCGTCCATCTCCATCTTTGGGTACTTGCCCATGAGGAAGGACACGTGCTCGCAGTGACACTCAGCGTGCTTTCCACCTCATCCGGCGCATCTTGTGGTTCCTGGCGCCTCGGACTCCTCCGCCATGGGTGTGTCGCCGATGCTATCCCGCGTTGGCTCCGTGTGCCGGGCCACAGGCGCCGTTGTGGCTCTGGTGGGCCTCTCCAACGCCTCGGCGTCATACTCCAGGCTGGGTTCTGGGGCCGTGTTCGCCCTTGTGGGCGGTCTGGCCGTCTCCTCCGACTCCGAGGGTTGCTCATAAGCTGTCCGATAGCCCTCGGAGTGCCCCTCGGAGTCCCACAGCCTGACCAGGCTGGGGTCCGTATCCATAGCCCCGGCGTCCCCTGCCGCGGGCTTGGGTGACCCGCGCTTCCGGTAGCGCCGGGCCCGTCCTCCCTTGCTGCCTGAATGGCAGGTCTCCGCAGAGTCCTCCGCGGCGGAGCGTAGGTTGCATGCCTTTCGGCACCGACGCACACACATGGAGACCAGGTCCTCCATGTCAAGTCCTCCTCTTCCCGAACGTCGTACTTCTCTTCGGGCTTCAACTTCCCGAGTTCGCCATGCTCCTGGGCGCCTCGGCTCTTCTCTGGCTCCAATCTCCGGCCTGGTCTCCACCGAGTCCACAATACGCACCCGGGGCGTACTTGGGGAGGGCTCATAGGGGCCCAAGTCCCCAGGTCGGCGGTAGGTAGGGGCAGCAGGTACGCCTCTGCTACCATAAAGAAGGTCCCTACCATGACCGGCCCCTACTGTGCCCCTTCCGCCTGTCACCCCTGCTGACTTGCTCCTGATCAGCGATTGCATTTCTCAAAGTCCACGGTTCAAAATCCAAAAATATAGAAAATACAATCCTCCTTCAACCCTGAACAGCAAACAGATCCCACAAATACAGCAATAACCCAATCCACACTGCGGGCTTCCGTTCAGCACACCGGTTGTCTCGCGGTGGCGGGCATGTACAAGAATTGCACCACAGAGAAAAGCCCTGAAATTGGCATATGAACACAAATAAAGCAAAGTTGGGGAAAGATGGAAACTTACACAATCACAGCCATGGACCCCTCATTCCCTGGACTCAAGACCTTCCCTTGACTCGCCAACATGATGCCCTGAACCCAGTCAAATAAGATGGGTAAATGCCATGTGTCAAAAGTCACTACACAAGCCCCAAAAATGTGTTCATTCCCAAGCCTCTAAATCCTAGCCCAATAGGGGAGGTGACGTGTCATGGCCTGGAGTGGCACTCAGGACCATGTCCTACCCTGACATAAACTTGGTTGGACTTGGTATCAAATGGGCTTGGAGAACTGCCCCCTGGTGATGACCTCACAACATGGCAAAATCAGGCAAATCAAACCATTATGCCCAAAAGTCAATTATATACTCAAAAATGCATACGGCAAATATCCAAATGCTCCATGCATGTGTCAAAC
This sequence comes from Eutreptiella sp. 'Long Island Sound 2002', assembly GCA_964036045.1. Classification (NCBI taxonomy): domain Eukaryota; phylum Euglenozoa; class Euglenophyceae; order Eutreptiales; family Eutreptiaceae; genus Eutreptiella; species Eutreptiella sp. 'Long Island Sound 2002'. The sequence continues at coordinate 40,499,919 of OZ038384.1, forward strand.
CGGAGAGTAGTATACAAGGGTGACATAGACCAAAGGTCAATGCCCAAGAATATTTCATCATTGGCTCGGAGACCCCTCCGGTTATGTACATGACATGCTTCACAAGTCAGCTCGTGAGTTTGAGACCTAATGTTGTGAGGCCTCGTGTGCCACGCCAAAGTGACCACTTGATCTGGCATATGGTGAGGTACAACACCGAAGCATATGACAACATATAAGCAACATACCATAGTTCACGGATCTCTAGGCACTTTACTGTTAGCCGACCAGTTGAGCACATAAAACACGAAAATGAGCATAAAATGACGTCAAAAACATGCAAATAATTCCAAATTCAAGATAATTACAATAGTATATAACTTCGCTCACCCATGGTATCAACATATGATTCAAAAAACAATTGCTTGGGACCATTTGCAAACAATCCCCCCACATGGATCCCCACATGGACGCATAGGGACACCTTTGAACCTCCTCCCAACACGCACCATGAAAATGGAAAAATTGATAATGGCTCTTGTGGGTTGCTCTGTAGGTAGGTAGGTAGGTGCCCTCGGTCGTGGAGAGGCGCCTCATGGTTCTTCCTGGCGTCGCCCCTGTGACGAACAGGAAGAGGCTCCGCGCGTGAAGAGGGGAGGTGGCTTACTTCCCGCTAGACCTGACTGTTGGCCCCCAACAAAGCGGCCCCGGGCAACGCCGGGAGGGCTGATCGCCGCCAGCGTGACATGCTTGTCTCGCCGGGAGGGTGTGCCCCCGTGCTTGCGCACGTGCCCTCCTTTGGGCGGAACCCTACGGGTTCACCGGACTTCCTGGCGTATCCCGTTCCCAAGGCATGCATGCACGTTCTTGGTACTAGGGTTCCGAGGTGCTTGGGTGTCGCACGCTCCGCCTCGAGTCCCGAAGCAGCGCAGGCCTTAGGATGCAGCCTTACCCCCGGTCTCTGGATCTCGTTTGGCCGGGTCACCTGCATGGCACGGGCTGCCTCAGTGCCCGGGCTGTGGGCACTGGGTTTCCTACTGTTGTGCGGCGTTTGTGTTTGGGTCCGGTTGCCTGTTGGATGTGGGTTTTGTTAACCTCGCCAGTCCTGGCTGGGGTCTTGGGTGGGTGTGTTTGGGCACGGTTTGTGGCGTTGTCCCTCTAGTGTCGGCTGTTTGTGGTGTTCGTGGTTGGGCTTTGGTTTCGGCCTGCTTTTGGGACGTGTGTGGTTTCGTGGGCGCCCTGCTTGGCCCCTGCCGTTTCCGGTTCCGGCGTGCGGTGTGGGCGTGTGTGTTGGGCCCGGGTCCCGGCTGTGCCCAGCCCTTCTTGGCTGGGTTGTCGGGGTGTGTTTTTTGCGCTTTTTTTTTTGTTTTTCTTTTTTTTTTTTTTCCGGGCTTTGTGGTCCCTGTCCCTCCATCCCCTTTCTTTCGGGCTGGGCTGGTGGCGCTCCTTTTTTTTTTTTTCCGTTTCGGTGTCCTTTTTCCCCGTGGGCCGCTGTTACTTGCTTGGTGTTGCCGGTTTTGGGTGGGTGGTCCCCCTGTGCCTCTGTGGGGGTCCTGTCTTCGGTGCCTTCTGGAGGGGGGGTTTGGCCGCCTGTGGTGGTGTTGGCGGGCGGTTTGGCGGCTGTGGGCTGTTTTGGTGCCTTTTCCCCCTCCCCCCTCCTTTTTTTGGGGGGGGGGGGGGGGCTTGCCTGTTCCTCCCTCTGCCTTCCCTGGGCTGGCGCACGCACTGGGCTGCATTCAGTGTTGTCTTCCGGGCTGTTGTCTTCAGTTGCGTTCCCAGTGGCCGCGTTCCGGCCCCATGGGTCGGGTGGGCTATGTACACGGTGGGCTCGGCGCCCCTTCCTGCCGGGTTTGGTCCTGGCTCTGCCGGCTCGGCGGCTGCGCCAGGCGGGTGCTTGTGGTTTTGGGTTAGGGGGCTGGGGTTGTTCGTGTCCTTTCCCCTCTGCGGTGCCGGCTGTATTCTTCTGGGTGGTCCGCCAGCGTTGTTGCCTGGCGCGCTGTGGCCCCGTGTATGGCCTGCGGTGCTGGTAGTGGCGTGCTGGCGCGGCGCCCTCCAGGGTGTGCGGTGGCTGGCTTTGGTTAGTCCCTCAGGTTAGGGTCAGTTGTGTCGTGCTGTGCCGCTCTGTGCCGCGTCGCGTCGCGTCGTGCTGTGGTGCGTTGCACTGTGGCGCGCTGTGGTGCGGTGTGCCGTGGTCTCGCGTGGTGCCGCGGTGGGTCAGTGGCCACAGTGGCCACAGTGGACACAGGCCAGGGTTGCTCTGTAATCCCTCCGACATGCACTATATGAGCGGTAGACTTAGTCTAGCGCTATGGAGTTCACCATTCGGATATGGGCGAAGCCCTTGCCACGTATGACTCCATATATCTTCCTACAAACGGAGATGTATAACATGGGCGTGAGCATATCGAAGCACATACGATGCATATAACACATACCCTCAAAAAGTGGCCCCCACCATGATATGCCATGCCCCTCCATGGACACAACTCCACGTTAAAAATACGTAGGAACCCAAGGAAGGTATCTATGCAACCCCAACACTCATGCGGTACACTCGAAAGGCGCATTAAAATATTCGGTTACACGGTCCAAGAGTTGTAAACCACTTCCTACCCTCTTGGCCATTATCCCTTGCTACACCGGGCATGTGTACACACCAAAGGCGTTTGATGCTTCTCCAATTAAGTTGAGACCAAGGCGTTTCCAACCCAATTCTCGATATTGATATTCCTCGCCGTGAGCTGGAGATATGATTCTTCAAAGCGGTCTCACGAATCACTTTTGTTTCGACTATAACTCCAAGCAAAATGAAGGGCACAACAAAAGGAAGGTTGATTCGTGATCGGGGAAAAATGTATGGCCACTCGAGATTCATCATATCGAGTGCGGCGATGTCGAAGTCGAAAATCCGATTCTGAAAGTCTGAAAAAATCAGATTAATTATGCGAGTGTATAATATGAAAATTGCGGAAGCAACGAACGTTTTACTGATGAAATCTGACCCTTCATCGGGGTTTCCGCCAAAGTATCTGTAAATAACAGTTAACCAATCGGTTACCGCAAAATCGCGAGCCAACTGACAGTCGCCGATACATTGACAATCAGAACGAAAGGCGGAAAAATTACGGAAACATTATGATAAAAAAACCCTGTTGATTCCTGATATTGTGATATATAAGTCTCAGCTGGCGGCGCCTCGGTACTGAATATGGCCGCTCATAGCCGGAATGGCCAAGCCTATCACACCATCACATCGGGTTAGGTCAGGTGGATGGGAGAGTATGATATCAGCCAATGGCGGCTTGCCGGCACATAGATACACACCCCAAGTGACCCCAAGATGGCCACAGGGGTCCGAACTGGCTTCACTCCAAGTGGTACAGGGACGCCAGCTTCCCAGGCATGGGACGGCGTTGCCCGTGACCAACCACGTGACCCGCAAACTCCACTTCCCTCACGAAGAGTGAGGCTTTGGTGGGCTTGCACACCATGTTGTGCTTGTCCAGCTCGCCGAGCACTCGGTGCAGATCCTTCTCATGCGCTTCGATGAGCTCGTCCTCAGTCATGTCTTCCGTGCCGGACCCGATGATGATGTCATCGACAAAGGGGTCGGCACAGTCCCGGACAGGACCGAGTAGGTCCTCCATCATGCGCTGGAAAGCGGCGTTGCCATTCTTGGCGCCCATAGGCACCACTATCCACTGCATGGGCCCCAGCGGCGTCGACATCGCTGTGCAGGGCCTGGAGTCCGGGTGTAGCGGGATCTGGTGATAGCCGTGTTTCAGGTCTAACACCGTGAAGATCCACTTTTTTTTCTTATTTTTGGAGGATGGTGTCGATCAGAGGAAGCGAGTAGGGGTCGTGCTTGGTTTGCTCGTTCAAACACCTGTAATCAACCACCAACCTCCACTCGCCCTTCTCCTTCTTGGGCACAATAAAGGCTGGGCTGGCCCACTCACTGTCGGAGGGTTGGATCCAGCCCCGCTCAATAAACTCGGCCAACAACTTCTTCATGGCCTCGGCCCGATTGCCCTGAAGTTGGTACTCCCGATGACGATAGATCTTGGGGTTCGGCTTCAGCTTGATTCTTGCTGTGCCAAACCTCCCACGATCTGGAGGGTTCTTGTTGGCGACGCCACTGAGTAGCCGCGGATAGGCATTTATCAGCCTCTCCTTCAGCTCGGCGACCTTCGGGTTCTCCTGGGCCTCTTCAGCCGCTTGCTTCGGTATCGATACAACCAACCGCACTGCGGTAGAGGCCTCTTCTGGGTCTGAGTCAGACTTCTTCTCGTCCGATATGCCGTCTTCATTGTCGTGGGGCGCTCCTCCCACCGATAATCTTCGGAAATTTGCGGCATCGGCCTCGTTCTTGTCGCTACCGGCCCCCATTCTTGGAGAATCCCACGTCGGCGGGTCCGACCCAACCGGACCATCATATTGGTCCGGGATGTGATCCATGACCCTTGCCACGAACTCATCCTTCTCGTACTTGCCGGTGACCAACATCTTGTCATCCCCCCAATGCGGAGATGAGACCATGGCTCGCCCCTTCTTGGCAGCCAAATGGTCGTGTATCCCCATCCGCATGTAGTTGACGACGTGGTCAATCTTGGCGTGGGACAGGACGTCAATGCCATCCATTGGCTGATCCGTCCCCTCCTTGGGCTCAAACATGGCCCGCACGGGCACCGCCTCAACCCTACGGATGAATACTTCATCACCCGTGGGCTGGGCTTGCGCCCCATCCACCAGGGAAGCCTTGGTACCCCACGCTTGACCCGGGGAGGGCATTGATAAACCCTTGACGTCGATGAACAACTCCTCCTCTGGTTTGAATGACATCTCGTTCAGGGTGATGGAATCCAGCGTGGACTTGAGACCTTCCAGCGCACTTGGGGTGGATCCTATGCTGGTTATGACCAAGATCCCCTTCGCCGTATCCGCAACGATCTTCTCCACCGTACGTCTGGTATTTTCCAGGGAGCCATGCCAATACATGGGCCCCGGCTCCTTCAAACCCAAATACCTGTGCCAGGCTGAGTCTCCTCGATGCCAATGCCGCCTACACTTCCTCAACAGTGGGGCATCCCGGGAAGCGAAGACGTCCGTCTCGGGCGCTTCGGCTCCCAGCGTCTGAATCATCCTGGCATACACCTGCGGCGCCACTCCATACTTCGTGAGCTGAACTCCGCGGTCTCCTCTGGACTTGGCACCCACAGCTTGCACCGCTTGGGCGATCCGATCCTCTTTCTCAGCATTCCATTGAGATGATCCGCATGCATAGTCCGTGGACAGCCATGTGAGGCATTCATCATCCTCCCGGACCAGCGTTGCACAATGGGGAAGGGCTCCAATGGCGTTTCCCACCATGAGGTCATACCCCATGATCATATCCCAATCTGTAATGTCGGCCACATGGAAGTTCCCGGATAGAGTGCTTCTCTCCGCCAAATCAGGGCGGTTCAAGCGCTCATGCTCCCAGAATTCCATACTGATAGTGGCCTCATGGGTGCCACCACCCATAATCTCTCCATTGGCCACCTTCAGGCGTACCGGTCTACGGCTGGGCTGCAGGGATTCCTCCTTGAACAATTCTCTCTGAACCAGGCTCACCTGGGCACCCATATCCGGCAAACCATCCATCACCAACTCCTCTTGTCCGCACCGTACACGCACCTTCAAGTGCACTGCCGCTCGTCACCCTGCGGTGTATGGACGACTCTCACGGCATGCAACTCTAGCACATCCGGGTGCATCAGGACTTCGAGGGTATGGTCACGGATAGTGTAGATCCTGGGCTTCTCCTGCCCGTCCACAGGGCTCTCCGTGGTCGCTCCTTCTTTCTTGCCACGTCCCTTGCCCACATACACTTCCCTTGGCAAGGCGCTCCAGGGGTGGGGAGTGACAAAACTCAGTGGTTTTGGCTCTTCTGGAGCCTTTTTTGGCACCCGAGGTGCCTTCGCTTTCTCTAGGATTCCACTGATTTTCGGAGGACAGGCCTCCGGGGTCCCACTCCCGTGGGGGCTCCTCTAGACGTGGCCTGCCGCAGCTCCCTCCTGCTGCGATCCGCCCAGACTTTGTCCACCACGTTGCTGGGCTTTGAGTTCCTCCAACGTCCTCAACATGTCCTCAGCAACCTCACGCGTCGGTCTGGGCCGGGTCCTCCACCATAGCCTTTTCCTCCGCCTTTCCCTTGGCCCTTTCCTTGGCCTTTTCCACCGTCCCCGCCCTTTGCCTTCGAATCGGCAATTCGTTGCTCCTTGGGCTTCTTGTTGGGATGGGCGGCGAAGTAGGCCTTCTTGTCAGCCTCATATACCTTGCAATGCCGGTGGCCATGTGCATGGTTGTTGTTCTTGCCGTAGCAGACCACGCAAACGTCGTGCTGTGATCTGTACTCGCGGATCGAGAACGGCGGGTTCCCGATCGTCCGCGGTTCCTTGCGGTTCTTGTTGAACCTTGGGTCCAGGCGGTTCCAACTGGACCTGTCCTGCCCATGCTCCTTCATACTGTGCGCTACAAACGCGAAGAAGTGGGCTTCTTCATGATCCTCTCAGGTGGTCGCGGTCCAGAGATCTTAACCGCTTCCACTCCCTTCCTCCGCGGTGCCGACACTGTCCTCCTTGACCTCTCGCTGTTGGCGATCTTGCCGATGACCTCGATGTCCATGGCCCTGTCGATCCTGCACGTGGGCCTCGTTCTTGGCGTTGAGCTTCAGCTCCACCGTGCTGTACTTCACGATCTCGTCCAGGCTCCTGCGGGCGAAGATGACCTGCATCCTCAGCGGCTCTCCGCGCCTCCACTCCGCGTTGTTGAGACGCATCAGCCTTTGCCCCATGGTGTCGCCGAATACCTCCACGTAGACGGCGTTCTTCAACCCCAACCTTCCGCTGGGCTCGCCAAGGTTTTGCCGGAAAAACTCCATTATTCCGGCGTGGGTGTCCTCCGATGCCATGATCCGTACGGCCACGCGCTTCTTTGCTCTCTTCTTCTCCTCGTCCTCCACCTTCTTCTTCCAGTGGCCGGGGAGGACGTCGTTGAGCAGGTGTCGGATCTCGCTGGACTAATTCCAGTCCTCCACCAGCTTGAGGCTTCTTCGGTACTTGCGGATGTACCGATTCCATTCCCGGACCCGCAACTCCTCGCGCTCCAGCGGCAGCAGAATGGACCACAAATCCTCCAATTTCTGGTTGGGGGTGTCCACTCGCTCCTCGTCCTCCAGCCACTGGAGGCAGGCCTGCTCCGTCTGCATCAATCCCTCGCGGATCTGATCCCTGAGCTCCTCATTCAGGTCCTGCGCCAGCCTGTGTGGGAATGTCCGACATACCCACTTGTCCCTTGGCGCTCCCTTCATCTGGCCCACGACCTCCTCGGCGAAGTCCTCCCAATCCAGGGTGACGTCGTCCAGGTTGGAGGGGTTGCCATTGTAGTAGGCAATTTTGATTCCCCTGAGGAGGTCAATCCTGATGGCGTCTCCGACGTTCGCAGCCACCACTCCACCGAGACGGATACCACCTGTGGCCGGGGGGTGTGAGTACACTCCCCGTACATCCCTCTCCTCCATGGAGTGCGGTCCAGTTGGGCCTGAACCCATGGGGTTTGGGATGCGGGAAGGACTTGCTCCACCAGCTGTCCATATCCCCGTGGTGGGGTCCTTCACCAACAGGTTTCCGCCTGGCTGGCCTCTACCATGTCCTTCGGCCCTTCCCATGGTTCGCCTCTGCATGGTCTGGATCTCGTCTTCCGCATAAACTGCATGGGCAGTCGTAGCGGTCAGTGGAACCTGGGCGGCATGGGACATCTGTACCGTCAGGCTCCTCAGGTCCGTGGTTGCGTGCTCTTCCCGCATGGACCCAGCCGGTGCCGTATGCTCCCCGAGCATTATGGATTCGCTGAACATGGGAACAAACGGCAGCGCACCTGGGTCAAAACGCGGAGGCGCGTAAGGTGCCTCTGCAGGGCCGCCCATGGTTTTCTCCATGGTGCTCCTGAGGGTCTTAACCCGCTCCACCAGCTCTGCGGTTGCTGGCCTTGCCGGGAGCTCCGGACCCGAGGCGAGGGATTGTAACTCCTCTATCCCTTCCAGGCGTCCCGACATTTCCTCCACCAGGTGGAGGAGGCTGTCGACCACTCGCTGCTGCTTCTGCAGGGCCATCTCCAGCTTCTCCCCGTACTGGTCCTGCTCCGCTCGCAGCTCCGCCATGTCTCTCTCCGCTTCCGACTGGTCATCCAGGATCCCCGTGATGTCCTCCTCTAGGCCGTCCTTCTGGTTGTCCAGGCGGTCGAGGTGCTGCACAATGGCGTCCATCCCCATCTTTGGGTACTTGCCGATGAGGAAGGATACGTGCTCGCAGTGGCACTCAACGTGCCTTCAAACTGATCTGGCGCATCCCACGGTTCCTGGCGCCTCGGACTCCTCTGCCATGGGTGTGTCGCCCATGTTATCCCGCTTTGGCTCCGTCTGCCGGGCCACAGGCGCCGTTCTGGCTCCAGTAGGCCTCTCCAACGCCTCGGCGTCATGCTCCAGGCTGGGTTCGGGGGCCGTGTGCGCCCTTGTGGGCGGTCTGGCCCTCTCCTCCGACTCCGCGGGGACAGCGTTCTGATAGCCATCGGAATGCCCCTCGGAATCTGCAGCTGACCACAGCCTGACCGGGCTGGGATCCGTCTCCATCGCCCTGGCTTCCGCCGCGGGTCTCCGGGACCCGCGCTTCCGGTAACGCCGGGCCCTGCCCTTGCTGCCAGTCTCCTCCAACTCCTCCGCAGCGGAGCGGAGATTGCAAGCCTTGCGGCATTGCCTTTCACACATGGAGGCCAGGTCCTCCATGACTAGCCCATGTCCTACAAGGGCTCTCCGTCCTGAGCATCTTCGCTCTTCTCGGGCTTCCAACTCCGGCGTCGACTCCACGGACTCCACGATCTGCACCCTGGGCGTCCTTGGGCATTGCTCATGAGGGCCCAAGTCCCCAGTGCGGCGATAGGGGGCAGGTAATCCTCTGCTACCATTAAGAAGGTCCCTACCAGGACCGGCCCCTGCTGTACCCCTTCCAACATTTCCTGTCACTCCTATGGTCTTGCTTCTCACCAGGTTCTGCATGATCTTGCCCTATCCTGCACAATTTCCCACAAAAAATAGTAAAATATGGCTCCTTCACACAAATCTTGATCCCTTGCAAGAACCAACTCCCAAGTACAATAGCTCAAATCCAGAAAATACACACTGAGGGCTTCCCAGGGTGTTTCAGGTCCCGCTTTGACACTCAACAACTCCTTTCAACACCCCAGTCGTCTCACGGTGCACACGGAGACACGGGCGTTGGGCATGTATATGGAATTGCACCGATAGAATAATGGAAAAGCCCTGAAATTGGCATATGAACACCAATCAAGCAAAATTGGGGGAAGAGGTAAACATACACAATCACAGCCAAAGACCCCTCATTCCCTGGACTCAAGACCTTCCCTTGACTCACCAACATATTGCCCTGAACCAGGTCAAAGAAGATGACTAAATGCCATGTGCCAAAAGTCACTACACAAATCCCAAAAATGTGCTCACTCCTCAGTCCCTAAATCCTAGCCCAATGGGGGAGGTGGCTTGTCATGGCCTAGAGTGGCACTCAAGACCATGCCCTACCCTGACATACCTTTGGTTGGGCTTGGAGTCGATTGGGCTTGGAGAATTGCCCCATGCAGATGACCTCACAACATAGCAAAATTAGGCAAATCACACCATAGTGCCCAAAATTCAATTATATACTCAAAACTGCATACGGCAAATATTCAACTGCTCCATGCATGTGTCAAACCGGAGGGTAAAATGCAAGAATGATATAGACCAGATGTCCATGCCCAAGAATCTCCCAACATTGGCCCCCAAGACCCTCCGGATATATACATGCCATGCTTCACAAGTCAACTCACGAATTTGAGACCTAATTTTGTGAGGCCACGTGTGCCACACCAAAGTGACCACGTGATCCGGCATATGGTGAGGTGCAACACCGAAGCACATGCCAACATGTAAGCAACATACCACAGTTCACAGATCTCTAGGCACTTTACTGTTAGCGGACCAGTTGGACATGGACTGGAGCGTCCGGGGCAGCAGAGGGAGTACGGCAAAAAGTCCGGGGGTGCACCCGGTGCAGCGAACTGGAACTCCCAGGGACGCAATGCGCCCGGACTGGGACGACCGGGGACGAAGCGGCCCGGGAATGGAGGGTCCGGGGCAGCAAACAAGGAGAAGGAGACGGCGGCGGAGCGACACAGAGAGGAGAACAAGAACAAGAGCAAGGAACAGAAGGGGGAGGACAAGAAGGAGAGAAGAGGCGAAGCGGGAGGAGAAAGAGCAAGAGGGGAGAAGAAGAAGATGGGGAGGCGGATGGGCGCATGGGCGCGTGGGCACATGGAGCCCGGACCGGAAGGACCAGAGCGGAGGGGACACGATGGCGGCAAGGGGAGGCAAGAGCAAGGAGAGGTGGGGAGGGAGGACAAGGAGGACCCGAGCCAGGGGAAAGAGGAGAAGGGGAGGCCGAAAGAGCGGACTAACACAGACGGAGACTCGGATGCGAAGCCAGGGGCAGCACGAGGACAAGAAGACGGCGGCAGGAAAAAGGAGGAGGGCAGTCAGGGAGAACATGCACAAGAACATGCGATGATGAGGGGGGGGGATAGGAAGCATGCGAGGAGCACACAGCGAGCACGCGCCCCGGTGAACAGGAGCCAGGAGGCCCAGGACGCCGCACATACACCACCACTCACAACGCGTGCACACCGGTGAACCGGAGCCAAGGGGCCCAGGACACGGTACACACGACACAGCGCGCCGAGGCAGAGGAAACCATAGGCAGGGCAGAAGACTGAAAAAATCCAATGGCCTTCGGCCAGGGAGTGGTTGTCACGGGGGGCTACCGGTCCTGTCCTGCGATGCAATGCGGGGCAACCGTGACAACTGCTCTTACACCCGAACACAGAACACAGAACACAGACAGGCACACCGGTGAACAGGAGCCAGGCGGCCCAGGACACCGCACCCGCAACACCACACACAGAGCGTGCACGCCGGAGAGCAGAAGCCAGGAAGACGTGCATGCAACACCGCACACAGGGAGTGCACGGCGGTGAACAGGAGCCAGGAGGGCCAGGGCACCGTACACACAACACCACACACGGAGCGTGCACACCGGCGGCCCAGAACACCGCCCAGGAGGAGCAGGGCCGGGACAACGGGGAAAACACACACCCAAAGTGGAAAATCCAGGACGGAAGCATGAGGCAGGAACACCAGGAGAAGGTATGGAGCGTGCGGAGCAGCGTCAAAGGGAGGAGGCGGCGACGGCAGGAGGAGAGGGCAAACGGAGGGGCCGGGAAGGGGCTACGGCAGGGGGAGTGGAAGGAGGGAGGGGGGGAGGGGGAGGGACAGCACACAGGGGCGCGGAGACACAGAGGGGGAGACCCAGGGGACAACAAAGAAGGGGCGAAAGGACGGAAGGCGAAGCAGTAGGGAAAGGATTCAGCTGGGGAGTACCAGGGGCTAGACGCCCAGTAAACAAACGGCGCTCGAAGGGCACACTTGACGACAGGCGTCGTGCTTGGGTTGGGGCGGTAGAACGTGCTTGAGGCCCGGGAGGGGTCATTGAAGAACGCAAACACCCCCGGACACCGGGGATGCCTTTACGCCTGACGCGAGGTGTGCAAGAGGGGAGGGTGGAAGGGACGAGGAAAGTAGCCAAGAGGGGCTGTGGAGGAGAGGCATACGCTATGTACACAGGGGACACACTATGTACGCGACCGAAGAGGAGGCCAGCGAAAGGAGCCGGGAGTCAAAGGAGAGCGCGAGGAGTGAGACACGAAAGAGAAGAGCGGCATGCGCATGGACCGGGAGTGAAAGAATGTTCGAAGGGGAACAAGACCGAATCCATGCGGGAGTGGTGACACAGCGTATGGAGGGTGACGGAGTGGACTCCTTGTGGAGAGCTATAAGTGTTATCGAAGGCGGCCAAGGCACAAATGAGGAAGCGAAGGAAGTACGAGCAAGGGTACTCGCTGCGGTCGAGGAGAGGTTACAGGCAGGGGTGATGCACGAGCCCCTGCCGCAGGGGGAGACGGGATGGAAGGAGTACGTATGGAAGCTGGTACAAGGGAAAATGATGGGAGGACCGCCGGAGGTTGAGGCGTGGGCGGCGAAGAATGGATACAGGGTGAAAGTGTACCGGGAGACGAAGGATGGAGAGGGCAAGAGGAAGATACAGGACTATGGAGGGGAGCAGGGGATGACAGCAGGAATCCTGTGGAGGAAGACGAAAGTATACGAGGTGGTGTGGGAGCACGAAGAGACGGGGGAAGGCAGTACAACAGGAGAGGCGGGAAGAGCAGGCGCGGGCGGGGGGGCACAGGTTAGGGTGGGCGCGGGAGGCGAACGAGGACATAGTGTAGCGTCGGGCGAGAGTCGGCCGTCGACGTGTAGAACGGGGAGTGTGGGGAGTGCGGCGGGGAACGAAGAGGAACAGCAACGCAAGACAGCATGGGAGTGGAAGAGGCGGGAGGGGGCATTGGAGGGGGCGAGGGAGAGAGCAGAGGTAGGTAGGTAGGTATCTTCGGGAGCTCGGGATGCCTCCTTTGACATTGCAGGAAGAAGGTCTTACCAAGGGGACGTCCCGTCCCTCCCACTGCCCTATGTCAGGTGCCTCTTGAGCCGCTCCCGCATGTGCTTGGGAAGGCATTGTCGCGGCCACCCGGTCCATGTGTCCCAGGTGGCAGGGTGTCCCCACATGTGTCCATGGGTAGGGCCACATGCCCCCTCCTTTGGGCGGCAGCTCTGGGGGGCTGCCCAGCCGTGTGGAGTATCTCTCACCACAAGGGGTATTGCTCCCGCTTGTCTACGGTACGACCGCCTCACCCTTGTGGCTTGAGTTGCGGGGCCACTCTGCTTGGCAGGTGACCCCCTCCTGGACTGTGTACCGGCTCGCCTGTCACCAGTTGCTTCCATGGCTCCGGGTGACGTTTGCCATGGTCCCCGATGCAGCCTGGCCGGGCTCGGACCAGTGGCCTTGGAGTACCGCTCCTGCCACTGGCCCGCTGGGTCGGCTGGGTCGCCCCAGTGCGTCCGACCCATGGGGTATTGGTTCTTTCCTATCCCTCGGCCGCCCTACGTGTGTGCAGTTTCCTGGGCCGCTGGGCTCCTGTTCACCGGTGTGCCCGCGCAGTTTGCTGTGGTGCGTCTGCGGTGTCCTGGGCCAGCTGGCTCCTGTTCACCGGTGTGCTCGCTCGGTGTGTTGTGTTGCATGTGCGGTGTCCTGGGCCACTGGGCTCCTGTTCACCGGTGTGCGTGCTGTGTGGGGTGGGCGTGTGCCATGGGTGGTTATGTCCCTCTTCCTCCCCCCCTAATTTTTTTTTTTTACTTGTTTTTTTTTTTTGGGAAAAAAGAAAACGAAAAAACAAAAAAAAAAAAGGGGGCGCGCGTATACTGCAGGCACAGGCACGGGCAGCTGATGCGGCGGTGCAATAGCGTTGTGTCCTCTGGCGTGTGTCGTCGGTGCTGTGGCGGCGATCGCGCCCCAGGGGTGCGCCTCGCGCGTCCTGATGTACACGGGCTTGGGTCAGGGTGGGTTTGGTGGAAAGAGCAGAGGAAGGGGTGCTCGTAGAGCACATGTACGGGAAGGCCGTCAACACGTTGTGGGAGGTGTTGTGTGCACTGGAGGGCAGACGGAACAGTGAGGAAGAGGTACAGCGGATAAGGCAAGGAGTGGGTACCAGGGTGGAGAGTAGACACAATATGGGAGAAATGGAGGAGTGCCTGCCACAGGAGGAAGTATCGTGGCAGAAATACATACAGCGGACTAGGCAGGGGAGGAGGATGGGGGGGCCACCGGAAGTGGAGGCATGGGCAGCGGAGGGGGCGTACAAGGTGGCGGTTTACAGGGAGACAAAAAGCGGAAACGGATACAGAAAGTTGGTGGAGTATGGGGAAGGAACCCCGCTGGATGCGGGAATCCTGTGGACCAAGCGAAGAACCTATGCGGTTCTGTTGAGTGTCAGAGGACGAAGGAGTGACGCGGCAGACGTGGCGGCGGCGGTGCAACCAGTGCTGGACAGGGCACAAGAGGGGCAGGGATGGCCGGAAGAAATGCCGGAGGGGGCGAGGCGACAGGTCATACCAGGGGATGGCAAGTGCCTGTATTGGGCACTCAGCGCGGTGGACAGAGCAGGGGGTTCTTCTGCCAACTCCTCCTCCATTGTCACTTCTGCGTCACCTTTCGACTCTGTCCCTTCTTCTGCGTCCACCCCCGCCACCGCCTCCGCGCCTTCTTCCCCAAAGGGCCACAGCAGCTCGTTGTGTCCCCCTCCTCGTCTGCTCCACAGCAGCGCCCCTGCCGTTCGCTTTCCTTCTCCCACTTCTGCCATCTTCCGATACACCCCCTGCGGTCCCCACTCCTGGTACATTGCCACTCTGCATCCCTTGCTCTGCGCCCACCTCCCAACTTCACATGCCCCTCCCCATATCTCTCCCCTGCGCACTTTGTCCAGGTACTGATCCCACATGCGCGCTCCCGCTTCCCTCATGACTCTCCGCGCCCAGCCCGACTCTGGGGGCCGCGCCATCTCCCCCTCCGTGAGCGCTTTGAGCACCTCTTCTGCTGCTGCCTGCCGGACCGGAGAAGGGGGGGGGGGAAGGGAGCGGACGGAGGAGCACATGTGGCGGGATGTGCATCAAAAAACGATCCGGGAGGGGGGGGAGAGGTGGAGGTACCAGGGACAGGAGGGCCCCGGGAGGGAGAGGAGGGGAGTGGGAGGGGGTACAGCGCGAGACAGGAAACTACGCGCGGGATGGAAAGGGGTGCTAGGAGTACCAGTACAGGAGATGGAGTATATGGAAGTGCCAGAAGGTACGGGGAAAGGCGAGTGGCACAGGAGGCAGGCAGGGGGGGTGGATGTGTGGGTCACAGGGGGGGGGGAGGCGGTGTTGCAGCTGCAGCACAGGGAGGATGTGGGGACCGGGTGGGGGGCAGAGAGAGCGGTCCAGATACGGCCGGACAGGGCGGTGTGGCTGGAGCCGGGATGGAAGGGGAGGTACAGGGTGGCGGCGGGGGGACGCCGGTGGTGGGGTTGGCATATGACGTGGGGAGCGGACCAGGGGGAGGGGGTCAGGAGGCGAGTAGTGTGCGTGCACAGTTCACCCGGGCGGCATTGACCCCGGCACCCACGACACAGGGACACAGAGGGCAGGGGTTGGTGTACACGTTCGGAGAGGAGATGACGCTGAAGGCAGCGGAGGCCATCAAAATGGTGCTGGATAAGGGGGCGGCGTGCATGGCCAACCGCACGTACCATGTGCACCCACACACGGGGGACACGTGGTAATACACTTTCCCGGGGGACGACGGCATGGAGAGTATAGCGCCACTGCCGGAGTGTGAGAGGCAGGGTGCAGAGATATCAGCCCTTGCCAGGGTGGCAGAAGAATGGGTGCGGGAGGCGGGAGAAGTGGGGCACGAGAAGTGGGCAGTGGGGGCCATTCGGCGTGCGAGGTACCGCAGGGGAGAATGGATGACGCGGGAGGACACAAAGGCGATATTCCCTGTGGCGACGAAGGGGCCGGCGGCGGCACAGTGGAGGGGACAAGCAGTCCACATCATCCTCCCGGATGACAGGGTGGGAAGCAGGGGGACGGTAGAAGTCGAGGTGCGCCACGGACAAGGGGCCAGGTACCAGTACGATGTGCTGATTCGAAAAGTGGTGGTCACCACAGCAGCGGCGGCGGGTATGGAGGTCCGGATTGGACTCGGCCGGGAGGGACAGGCGGTACAGGTGTACACCATGGGACACTGGGAGGGGCAGCCGGCAATCCAATGGATGGCGGAGCCCGCGTGGAGGGAGCCGCTGCATCCTGAGGGCCAGGTGGGGACGGGAAAGGCGGATGGGGCGGACACTGCTGAGCTGGACAGAGCGGAGAAAGAAAAGGAGAAGCGCCAGAAGGAGGCGGCGGCGGAAGGGTTGGACATGCTGGGGGACGGCAGGGACAGGAAGGGCATGCTGCAGAAGTGGGCGCAGAGGCTGAGGGGCAAGGCGACGGCAGGTCAGAATGTCTTGATAGAAAATGGAGAGGCGCAGCCAGGGCTGGAAGACCGCATCAAAGGATGTAGGGGTGAAGAGGTACGGCAGATGGTGAGCAAGGCTAGGTACCACCTGAAGGCAAGAGCGGAGGCGGTGGAGGACAAGTGCAGGCCAGAGTGCACGCAGGCCAGGTGCCTTTGCAGGCTGGACGGACCACAGGAGCCCAAGGGAGGATACCATGGGATCAGAGTAAGACAGCCCAGGAGACAAGGGCCTATGTGGCTGCAGATGGGGGAAGAGGAAGGGGCTCCGCTGGTGTACTTCCACCAAGTCAAGCACATGTGGGTTGGATATGCGGATGGTCGGAACGGAGCAGCGGGGGAGGAGGAGGAAGCGGGCGAGAGGCAAGCAAAGGCGCAGATCCTCACGGCAAAGAAGGTGGAGCCGAAACAGGCGGTGCTGTGGATGCAGGTGCAGAGGGATGCGCAGGTAGCGGCGTGTGTGGACAGCACGAGCAGAACAGTAGAGGTGTGGGGGCCCACGAGGCAGGTCTTGGGCATGGCGCTGTACGTTGGGGAGACAGAGCCGCGCAGCAGAGGCATGGCCGGAGAGTGGGACCCAGACACAGAAATGCACCGGATGCGCAAGGTTATGCGCATGGTTGACTATGACGAGGCGGCGGGAAGGAGGGCCAAAGGGCACACAATACAAGTAGTGTCCCCACAAGCAAGTGCCACGGGGGCTGCAGACCAAGGGGTCACGGACCTGGTGCAGGACAGACACACGTGTTGGGTCGTGGAACCCAGGGGGGATAGACGCCATGCTGTGGTGTATACGGCGGCGCCGTTGAAAAGGGTGGAGCACCCGCTCATGCGGTGGGTCAGGGAGGTGGAAGAGGTGAGGGTTGAAAGAGCGGAGCCATCCTACGGGCGTTGGAGTCGAAAATGGATAGGTGTGCGGAGCTTGAAGAAGCGGAAGATATCAGGGAACAGATCCGGTTGGCATTGGATTGGGTGGCCAGCGGCAGGGGAGGGGAGCAGCCGAGGTGGATCGTGGCACCCGGAACGGAGGACGGACGCAGGAAGGAGGCATTGGAGAGAGCGAGAAGGCTCACGGAGGAGGCCAGGAAGCCGGGCCTGGTGGTTGAAGACGATCCGGGGGGGGAGAGGCCAAGTATGTGGAGGGGGATGCGGAGGGGGATAGGGGGACAAATGCGGTTCATAGTGGGGGATGGGGATGGTGAGGAGGAACGGGAGGACCAAGCGCGGGGGAAGGAAGGCCGGAAGCCAGGACTGGCAGCGGGCGGGCGGGAAGACGGTGAAGAGGGAGAAGAAGGGGTGCAAGAGGGAGAAGTGGAGGGAGGAGGGCAGGAGAGTGCTGTTGGAGACAGGGTGGAGGAGGGGAGCAAGGGGGAGGGGACAAGAGAGGGAAGTGAGAGGGAGGGCGGCAAGCGGGGGAGAGAGGCGGACGAGCAGGATCTGCAAGCAGAGCAGCGGCAGGAAGGGGAAGGGGACGGGAGGCCAAGAAGGAAACGGGCGAGGGAAGTCAGGTACGGGGAGGAGCAGCGGGGCTGTGAGGAGCAGGGGGCGTTGCGGGAAGGGATGACAGTGTATGGTCCGCACAAAGTGAGTGGGAAGTGGAGGAGGTATGTTGGAACAGTGGAGGAGATGATCGAACAACAAGATCGCAAGGGACATGTCACGAGGGCAGCCATCGTGCAGTGGGAGGATCAGGGGAAGCAGGATGAGGAGAGACTGCCGTACCCGGTGGAAAGGTTGCAGGTATGCCCGCGAGGTAGGGAGATGGAAATACACGGGCAGCTGGTTCCGGAGCGGGAGGCGAGAGAATTGGAAGGAGAAGAGGTGTCGGCGGGGGGGAAGAACAAGAAGAGGAAGTGACAATTAATGAAGCGGGGGGCGGCCGGGAAGAAGAAGAAAGAAGCCAGACGAAGGCAGGGGGGAAGGAACAAAAGGGAGGCCAAGGGCACGGCGGACAGCGGGGATCTACGAGTGGATGGGGAGGGCAGGTGGCAACGCATGAAGTTGTACACCCATAATGACCCCACGGCACTGTATTGGGCGGACAAGCAAGCTGGCAGCAGATGAAGCTGCATGAGGCGGGCCCGGACGTGGTGGCGTACCAGGAGATAAGGTTGCAGGGGAAGGACAACGTCGTGTGCGCGCAGATGTACGACAAGGAGGGGAGAGAGTACCAGCGGGAGTGGGCACAGGGGGTGCCGCTGTTGGTGCGCAGAGGGCTCAGCGTTGTGCAGGACAAGAAGGTGGGAGCGAGGGGACGAAGGGCGGTGTATGATGTGGCGACGGAGCATGGCCAGGTAGTCATCATCAACTGCCATGTCCCACACGGGAGGAGGGTCAAAGAGTATGTGGCGCAACTGAGGATGGAGTACGTCAGGGCGCTGGAGAGGGGGCCAGTCATCGTAGTTGGAGACTTCAACTACGATCCCCGGAGGAGGGGCGCGGAGACGGAGGTGGACCGCGAGGTGCGGAAGTTTGTGGAGGAAATGAGGCTGCAGGACATGTCGTACAGTGGGGCGCCGGGCCCCTCACACTACGCGGCACCGGAAGGCAGTGCGCCGTCGCGGATAGACGCGGTGTACGCGGACCCCAGCTGGGTCAAGGGGGTGACGGCGGGATACATGGTGGGGCCGGAAGAAATGCAGGACAGGAAGGGGCATTGCCCCATGATGGTGACTGTGGACGTGAAGGTGGGGGAGCCCGGGGACGAACAGGAGGATGAGCAGGGGTCGGACGAGGAAGGCGTCAGCCTGCCGCCAATGGTGAAGTAGCCGGAGGAGGGGGACGAGAGGTGGCAACAGTGGGGGCAGCGGGTACACGCCGAAATGAGGCAGGGGAAACAAGTACATCAAGCCATGAGGAGGGCAGCGAGGATATGCGGGTTTACCAAGCAAGGGGGGGAGTCGCAGGCACAGCCCAGGCTGCAAAGGCTGGTGGCCACACTGAGGAAACGGCAGCACGAGGAGGTCGAGGCGCGATCGCGAGAAGAGGGGACGGAGTGGCAAACGGAGGTGACACAGGCGAAGAGGAGGGTGCGAACGGCGAGGAGGGCTGTGGAGGAGGAACACGAGAGGATATACCAGAAAGTGGTGGCGGAGCATGAGAGATACATGGAAAGGTCGGTGCCCTACAAGTCGCTGCGGTACATCAGAGAGCTCGCTGAGGCTGGAAAACCAAAGGAAATCAGGGCGGTGAGACTGCAGTGTGGCAGGGTCACTGGCAACAAAAAAGAAGTGCTGAGGGAGGTGGCGCAGAGTTTCAGGAGGCAGCACAACCAGGGGCAGCAGGAGCTAAGCGGCTTCACAAGGAGAATGGTAAGGGCCTTACCGCGGGTGTTCACAGCGGAGCAGAGCGAGGACATACACCGCAGCAGGGTGACGCTAGGGGAAATTGAAGAGGCAGTGAAGGCTCTCAAGGGGAAAAAGAGCCCGGGAGTGGACCAGCTGGTGCCGGAGGCGTACCAGCACCTGGAGGCGCCGGAGCTGAATGGTCTAGCGGGGAGGGTCACGGAGGTGTTGCGCACAGGCAAGCCCCCAAAGGAGTGGGGGGGCAAGGTGCGGCCCCTGTACAAGAAGGGGGATCACCTCAGGCCGGGGAACTGGAGACCAATATGCTGTGCCGTCACAGAGGCCAAGCTGGTCTGGATGGTGATCTTCGGGAGGATACAGCGGCGGCTGTATGCAGCGGGGGTCATACCGGACAATATGTGGGGGTCAGTGCCGGGTAGGTCCACACAGGAAGCAAGCTTCCTGTACGATATGTACCTCGATGATGAGGACCTAGAGGCGTTCATGGCGTCTGTGGACGTGAAGGGGGCGTTCCCCAACACGCCACATAGGCTCATAGAGGAGGTGTGGTGACAGCTAGGACTCCCATATGGTGACTTCGTGGAAAAGTACCTGCGCTCAAGGAGGTACACGATCGCCACGGGGAAGGGGTGTACCGAGTGGGTAACCCCAGGCAGCGGGGTGCCACAAGGCGGGGTGGAGGGCCCGTTCCTGTAATTGCTGGCCATGCTCCCCCTGATGAGTTGGATAGCGCGGGAGTATCCACAGCTGGCGCGGACGCCACACACGTCGCCGGCGCAGGCATATGTGGATGATGCGGTACCCATGGCACGGGATGAAAAGGCACAACAGGTGATACAGGACCTGATGCAGAGGTACGGGAGGGATAACTACCTGGTCTGGAGCACGGAGAAGTCGGCGGTTCTGAGGAGGGATGGAGAGGAAGGCATGGCGCTGGATGTAAGAGACGGAGTGGCATGGCTGGAGAGGGCGGAGGAAGCGGTGGTGCTGGGACATGTGCAGGCCATGGAGGCGAGGGGGGTCAGGCTACCTGACAAATTAGTCCAGGGGTTCTGGGCGATGCTGGTTGTCCTGCGGCATCACCCCCCGTCAGTGCAGACGACCCTGTACTACCTGCGGGCGGTGCTGAATGCGGCGGTAGGGTACCAGGGGATGCACCTCCCGTACTGGAGGGAGCAGCTGGAGGAGGTGGAGGGAGAAGTGCGGAGGCTCATCACAGGGTATGGGGGGATACCCACAGAGGTGCCGTGGTGCGTGTTGCGGTCGCCGACGGTCTACTATGGAGAAGGGATGCCCACGGCGGGAGAGGCGTACAGGGCGCACACGGCAAGAACGCTGAGCAGGACGTGCCACAATCAGGAAGAGGTGGTGAGACGGGTGTGCTATAACGCGGTCGCAGAGGTTCAGAAGGAGGAGAACATGTGCCCGCGCTATGTGTGGCGGGGAAGAAGGAGCGCATGTGGCGCGCCCTGCAGGCAGTGTTGCCGGGGGAAGAACACATGCTGGCAACCAACAGGACGTGCGGTAGGCGGGGGCCAATCCTGGTCCTGGACACGGACTTCGGGGGGGCGGCACATGGGACGGTACGGTGGATCAGGAAGGAAGGAGTGAACATGGAGGTGCTGCACGTGCGCAGAAAGGATATGAAGGAGTACAAGAAGGCGGGGCTGCACCATGCGGAGTTCTATCCGGACACCAGGGTGGTGGAATGGGGTGTATACAGGTGGATGATGAGGAGAGCAAGAGGACAAGAGGACCGCGCAAGGTGGAACAGGAGGATGCGCGCGATGTGGAACGAGTGGGTGGCGCTGTGGGGGATCCAGCAGAGGAAGCCAAGAGGCGGGAGGGAAGAGGGGACACAGCAAGAGAGAGTGGTGCTGGACAGGGGGGAGAGGGACAAGGCCAGACCGGGAATACTGTTGTGTGCGCCGCTGGGACTCAAAGGACCGAGGGGGAAGGTACAGAGTGCGACCGGGCAGTGGTATGATGTCCATGCAGATATGTTCCGGAAAGACAACATCCCGGAAGAGGCAGGACAGGGGAACCAGTGCTGGAGGTGCACCAAGGAGGCGGGGCAAATCCTGTGGCCAGTCCTACGAATGACGGCGTGGGCGTTCCTGAACGCGACCATGCGCACTACGGACGCCAGGGGGCAGTGGTGGGGGCCGGTGCTGCGGCTGCCCAAGGAGGTGCGGGAGGATGAGGAGGCCCAGGGGGACGTGGAGGTCTGGTGGGGAGAGGAAAGGGAGGGGAAAAGAACAGGGGTCCAGTTTGGATGGGACACAGTGCGGGGACTACATGAAGAGGATGATGGGGTGGCGGTGAGTTTCCGGATGACAGACACGGGGGGGCCCGACGAGGAGGCGCCTATAGTGCCCGCGGGCCACAAGTGTGGAGAGAGTGCGAGGAGGATCAGGCTGACGGTCCACGGGTTGCCAGCAGACAAGGTATGGTACCTGGTTCTGGTACAGGCATACCTAGAGCAGGGCAGGGCGAAAGGGGACAGGGCATGGTGCCACAGAGTGGTGGTGACGAAGGGATGGAAGCCCAGGACGGACAATAAGTGGGCGGTGTACAGAGGGGTAAGAGAGCTAAGCATCGGGGATGGGGTACGAGAGTATGGCATTGGGAAGCACAAAGTGTACTGCCACTACCCGAGGGAGGTGGTGCGCATACCGGAGCCCTGGAAGGAGAGGGTGGTGCTATTTCTGGACAGGTCCGGGGTGGAAGGACAGCCGCCCATGGCGGGGGCAGCGGCAGTAAGGGTCAAGGGGGTGGGACAGGTGACGGAGAGTGTGGTGGAAAAGAGGGTGTACGCGGCAGCGTCCCATGGAGAGGTGCAGGCGGTGGCGGACGTGGTTGGGGAGATAGGGGAGGACATACGGGAAGTGTGGATGGTGGTGGTCGCGGAGGCGGACATGGCCTCCCTCAGGAGATTGGCCAGCAGGCCACTGCATGAGGCCCTGGGCACGGGACTGTCGTCCCAGGTGTACGCGATATGGCACGGGCTGGAGATGAGCAAAATGCCCCTGGTCATACACCTGGTGAAACAGGAGTCACACAGGGCGGGAGTGGGGAATCATGAGGCGGATGGGGCTGCGCAAGCGGTGGACAAGGGGCAGGATCCAGAGTGGAGGGTGCCAGAGAGCAAAGGGCACCTCCACTTGGTGCATATACCTCCAAGGGTCGGGGAAGGGGAGAAGGCCAGGTGGGTGGTGGAGGAGGACAGAGGCAAGCAGGAACTAAGGGTGTATCCACAGCCGGTGCACATGCTGGCCCAAGTACGAGGGGGGCCAGAAGTGGTAGAGCTGAACGAGTACTTGGAGGGCAAGGTGGGACAGCGGGTCCAATACCCCAATGTGCTGAGGCCGGAATGGCTGCCCAAAAGGCTGCAAACCAGAAGGCTGCAGGCGATCACGGGGCAGGTGCCGGTGCGTGAAACGATCATGCGGTGGTACAGACATAAGGGTATGGACCTCCCGGAGGAGTACATGCGATGCCACCGTGGCCAAGGGCAAGAAACATACGAACACTTCATGCGGTGTGCACAGTGTAAGGTAATCGAGGAACCACTGGTTCGGGATCAGGACGTCCCGTTACTCAAGAAAGGTGCGAGAGGCAGAAGCGCGGTGGAGAGAGAGCTGGGGAAAGAGGGGCACCGCAAGGGACTATGGCACATGGTGATAGTGAAACCGCTGTGGCGGGCGCTCCAGGAGCATACAGTGGCACCGGAGGCCATGGCGCACAGGCTGTTGCGGCGTATGGTGGAGCATCTCCAGGAACGCATGGCGTGCAGAGAGACGCAGTTGGAGGCGCGGGCGGAAGACATGAGTGATCCAGTCACCAAGCGGATGGAGATGGCGTTGATCAGGTACAACCCAAAAATCACGGAGATGGAAGTACGGAGGCGGCCAGATTGGCAACCAAGGCGGTCAGGGGGAGAGATGGGAATGGAGGACAGAGTGGGAGACGAGCAGAGCGAACGCCTGATGGCACACAGACGAAAGAGAATCCGGCAGATATGAGGGCGGGACAAGTGTACGGTTTCGCCGCAAGGGGGGACGTCAGGAAGGGGACCGGAGGGAAAGGGACGGCAGCAGCGCCAGTCGCATGGAATGGAGCGTCCGGGACTGGGCACGCAGAGTCGTAGGGCGGAACAAGGAGCGGGGAAAGTGAAGCGGGGACGAGGACGGCGACAGTGCAGACTCCGGCAGAGGGAGTGCGACAAAGGAACGCCTCGGATTGGAACATCCGGGGAGGAATGAAGCACGGCGCTAGCCCCCGGACAGGATCGTCCGGGGGTAAGCCCGGTGCCACGGACTGGAGCGTCCGAGGCAACTGAGAGAATACAAAAAAAAAAAAGGCGCCCCGGGTTGGAGCATCCGGGGCGGAAAGAAGCACGGCATCAGCCCCAGGACTGGACCGTCCGGACCGTCCATACGAACACTTCATGCGGTGTGCACAGTGTAAGGGGATCGAGGAACCACTGGTTCGGGATTAGGACGTCCCGTTACTCAAGAAAGGTGCGAGAGGCAGAAGCGCGGTGGAGAGAGAGCTGGGGAAAGAGGGGCACCGCAAGGGACTATGGCACATGGTGATAGTGAATTCGCTGTGGCGGGCGCTCCAGGAGCATACAGTGGCACCGGAGGCCATGGCGCACAGGCTGTTGCGGCGTATGGTGGAGCATCTCCAGGAACGCATGGCGTGCAGAGAGACGCAGTTGGAGGCGCGGGCGGAAGACATGAGTGATCCAGTCACCAAGCGGATGGAGATGGCGTTGATCAGGTACAACCCAAAAATCACGGAGATGGAAGTACGGAGGCGGCCAGATTGGCGACCAAGGCGGTCAGGGGGAGAGATGGGAATGGAGGACAGAGAGGGAGACGAGCAGAGCGAACGCCTGATGGCACACAGACGAAGGAGAATCCGGCAGATATGAGGGCGGGACGAGTGTACGGTTTCGCCGCAAGGGGGGACGTCAGGAAGGGGACCGGAGGGAAAGGGACGGCGGCAGCGCTAGTCGCATGGAATGGAGCGTCCGGGACTGGGAACGCAGAGTCGTAGGGCGGAACAAGGAGCGGGGAAAGTGAAGCGGGGACGAGGACGGCGACAGTGCAGACTCCGGCAGAGAGAGTGCGACAAAAAAACGCCCCGGATTGGAACATCCGAGGAGGAATGAAGCACGGCGCTAGCCCCCGGACTGGATCGTCCAGGGGTAAGCCCGGTGCCCCGGACTGGAGCGTCCGAGGCAACTGAGAGAATACAAAAAAAAAAAAAGGCGCCCCGGGTTGGAGCATCCGGGGCGCAAAGAAGCACGGCATCAGCCCCAGGACTGGACCGTCCGGGGGTGAACCCGGTACCACGGACTGGAGCCTCCGAGGCAACAGGGAGAAAATGACAGAACACCCCACATGTAGGGCGCGCGAACGGCGGGGGTACAGGGCGGGGGAGGTGGGGGACAGCGGCGACAGGGCGCAGGGCTCAAGCGTGATCCCATGTGCAGCGCTATGTCACAAATGCCTGACCAACAGCCCAGCCAGCCGCCGACGGTGCAGGCAGCAGTGGCCCGCATGCAGGCGGGCGCAGCCCCGCGGCCCCCCTCGCCGGCGTCATCGGCGATGTCTGCGGGCGTGTCGTCGCCCTCTTCTCCGGAGAGCCCGGAGAGGGTCAGGGAGGAAGGGCCGGGGGCTACAGGGCGACGAAGGCGGGAAGGAGCCGTGGTGGGGAAGGGAGAGGGGAAGGTTTTTATGACGTTCGGACAGGCGGAGGCGGGGAAGGGCGGGGCAGAGGGGGTGGCGGCGGGGGCGGAAGGGCAAGGGGAGGGGCAGGGGCAAAGGGCAGCGGAAGGGCCAGGGGTGGACCCGTTCAGTGTCGGGGATGTGAGGGCGGACGTGGAAGTGAGGAGGACGGAGGGGAGGAGTCAGAGGGAGTCGGTAATCGCCGACATCCTCGAGGTGTCGGAGGGTGAGGGGGAAGGGGCGGGGAGGATGGCGGTGGAGGGAGGCCCAGGACAGCTGTTGGCGCCCAATGTGCCGGCGGCTGCCATGAAGTCCATCCTCCCGGAGGTGCGGAGGCAGGAGGAAGGCAAGGGCGGACGAGGGCAGCTAGAGGCCGGAGCGGCAGGGAGCGGAGACGGCAGCGTGAGCACCGGAGGGAGAGGGCGGACGGGCAAGAAAAGGAAAGGGCAGGCAGCGGCGACGGGGGCTGTACACGCGAAGGGACACCTGGCAGGAAAGGGGGGAAAAGGGAGTGGATGGGGGCGACAGTGGCCGCAGCCCCAATACTCGTTCAGGCAGCCGCCGCCGAGGTCGCCCCCAGGGGTCAGTGCGGCGGTAAGGGCGGAGGAGGAGAGGGAGGCGCGCCGCCAGCAGGCGGCGCGGTACGGGGCCCTGGCGCCAGTGGAGCACCAGCGCCGTCGCCGCCAGCCCCCAGGGCAAGGGCCGGACACCATCTACCAGTTGGAGATGGAGCCGGGGAGGACAGGGATAAGGGGGGGGCGGGCGGAACAGAGCAGCGCAGCGGTGCAGAGCAGTGGTGCGGCACAGGTAGAGGCCGGCAGGGGCAAACAGGGGAAAGGGGCGGGGCAACAAGGGCTACAGGGGAAGGGACAAGGGAAGGCGGGACTCCACGGAGTAGGCGGCAAGGGACGCGGGGCGACGGGGCAACAAGGCAAAGGGCAGGGGAAAGGGGGTGGCCTTGGGTACATGGGCTCGCCAGTGTTCCCAGGGGCGGGATTGTGATGGTGGGGAGGTGTAGTCCCGCCAGCCGTGCCACTAATTGTCCCACCGTTCCCGCCGCCGCCATACCCGGCAATGGGGATGATGTACCCGCTCCTGCCGATGTACCCAGGTATGCAGCCAAGGGCGCACATGCAACAGCACCAGCAGGCCAGTGGGACAGCGTGGGGAGCGCAGGAAGGGAAGGGAGATGAGCACAGGAGGGCGTGGGAGAGGTTCGGGGAGGCGGGGAGGAGCCTGCTGGAGAGGGAGGCCAGAGACAGGGGTGAGGTGGGCGGAACGGCAGGAGGGGAGGATGGAGGGGACCGACAGGCCGCAGGGAGGGGAAGCACAGAAGGCGGGGGCGGACCTTCGGAGGAGGCAGGAGGGAGATGAGAGGGAGGAAAGGGAGGGAGGACGACAGGAGGAGGGTAGGGGGCGGGAGGATACCCCGCTGGTGCCGTTCCGACGGCCGGCTATCCCACCGGAGCAAGAGGGAGAGATGCAGGAGAGGGCATGGATGCGGATCAGGGGGGAGGCGGCGAGGCTGGCGGACAGGGACAGGGCGGTGGCGGCGCGGAAGCGCAGGGTGCGGGAGGAGGAGGAGGCGGTGGACCGGGGGGCGCGCTGGGTCCTCCCGGATCCGGAAGGGGACACCCCCTCCACGGACGTGGAGGGGCAGTCGCCGTCAGGGAAAAGGGCCAGGGAGGAGGACGAGGAGGCAGGGCGGGAAAGGGGGAAGCGGCGCAGGGGGGAGGAGCGAGGGGCAGGGGAGGCGGAGGGGGCACCGCGGCCGGCCAGCCCCAGTCCAGAGCCGACGCCGACGGACGGGGACTCAGAGTCCCCGCCGCCGCGGGGGAGACCCGGGACGGTCGCGGGGTGGGCAGAGGGGGACGTGGCGGAGCTGGCCCGCTACGTGAAGTGGGCGGGGAAGACGAGGGGAAGGCGGGATAAGAGGGGCCCCGGCCCCTTCAGTGACCTTGTCGGCAGGGCGGGGAGGCCCGGGGAAAGGGGGCCGGAGATGGAAGAGTGGCGGTGGAGGAGGATGCTGGGGGCGGCGCTCCCGGGGGTGCGCCTGGACTGTCCCCAGGAGAAGGGGAGAAAGCCCAGGGTTCAGAAGCTGCGAGAGCTGTTGCAGCGGGAGGGACGGTACGGTGGTGACGCGTAGGGCCGGGCGGGGTCAGGAGCGGGGAGCGCTAGGGGCAGGGGGCCAGGGGCGTGCGGAGGGACGGGCAGATGGGATGCGGGGAGGCGTACGCAGGGGGTCGACGGAGGAGGAGGAGGGTGAGGAGGGGATGTGACGGACAAGAGGAGGGTAGGAGGGGAGCAGAGAGGTGCAGGTGCGCGGAGGATCACAGGGACACGGCTGACAGTGGAGGGGGATGTGGCGATGGAGGACGCGGACGAGAGCCCCAAGCGGAGAGCACAGGACCAGCGGCGGGGGAGAGGGGAGAAAGGGCGGCGGAGTACGGGGGCGCAGGCGAGTGCGGAGGAGGCAACCGGGCAGTGGGACGCGCGACGTATCGTGGATACGGCGAACAGCGTGGGGCAGAAAAGGCAGCAGACGGGGAGCAGTATGGTGGTACGGTGACGGAGCGGAGCGCGAGGTCGTGACAGGCGAGAACGGCCGGCGAAGGCGGGGAGTAGCGCGGCGCCAGGGCGCGGACTTGCAGCTCTCTGCGTGGCAGGAAGGTGCTGCGTCCAAAACAATGAGCTTACGGGCGCCGTGCTCAGAGGGGTTGACCACGCCAGGCCTGCAGCGGCGGGAATTCGGCAAGCGTCTCCAGCAGATGGGGGGTACAGGGCCACAGACCAGACCACAGATACACCCACCCCCCACCTACTCCGCCAGGCCACCCTGCATGCACCAGCACACACATAGACTGCACATGCGGGCGCCCAGGCACTGCCCACACCCCTCCCCTGTGTGGCTGTATGTTGACCACCGAAAACCCCGCTGGGGCTTTTGAAATCCTAAGGACCTAAATAACCCAGGGCAGGTGGCAGCAGCCCACAAGGGTGACTCTGACCGCCCCACCCCCCACGACCAGGTGACCCGAGATCACAGGTGTGTGACCGTGGGGGGCCAGCGCAAGCGAGCATACCAGTGCAAAGGAGGAAGCCAACGTGGGACACATCAAACGCTACGCCCCAACCTCGGTCCGAAGGCGACAATGCCCTGAACCCTGAAGAAGCAGCCCGACTCTTACCCCATCCAGGGACGAGGGAAGGGACGAACTGTCTGCGTGACGCGGACAATCATGGATCTGAGTAGGCGAAGAGGGTCGTGGGGCAGGCGCGGCTGGAGCACAGTGGCGAGTACACACCTGACCAATTGAGCCCCCCCCACCCCCACACAGGGCGCCAGGCAGCCAGGAAGGGGTGGGAGGCGGGGACTGAGGGAGCACCCAGGGGAAAGTGTAGGGGCGAGAGGGAGGGGCAGGGGTAGGGCACACGAGTGGCACACGCGAGTGACAGCGATGCACGGGCAGGGACGGTAGACGTGCAGGCAGGGTCGACTGCGAGGAGGAGAATGAAAAGGGATACAGGCGAGAGAGGAAGCGCAGGGCAGCGGGACAAGGGTAACACGAAGAAGAGCAGAGGTCACACGCAGGGCGCGCGGGAGCAGCAACGAGCGCGAGCACAAAAAGAAACAACAACGGCAGGACGGGCGGACACACAGGAAGGGCACAAAGAGGAGGCAGGGCGCGGGAGATGGGGGGCACAGGGGGCCAATGAGGGCGCAAAGGAACACAATGTCTCTCACAGAGAAGCAACATGCCGTTGACCTGCAAAGAGCCGTACCGGCCGCCCCGCCCGACGATCAGGGAACTGATGGAGGGGCGGCCGGCGGGACAGGACGACGGGGGAGTCCCCCCGAAGGGGTGTCTGGGGAGGCCGCCCAGGTCGGCGTACAGGTCAGAAGACAGGGCCGAGGCCCTGAGGCACGTGAGGGCGCGCGAGATACAGCCTTGGCGCGGGGACGACCAGCGGCGAGCACACGGAGCAGGGGAACGACGCTAAGAGGGCGGGCAGAGGACAGAGGGGAGGGGAGGGTAGAGAGGGGAGAGAGCGGAAACTTGTACAGCAACGCGGGCTGAATGGCTGGGTCGCCCGGCATGGCCGGGGACCGCCAGGGGCAACGCCACAGGATGGCGGAGGGACTGGACGTGAGCACCGAACAGAAACAAGATGGCGATGCAGTGTTGTTGTGCGTGCATGCAGGGAGGAAGGAACCAAGCAAAAAAAAAAAGGCGGAAAAAAGAATAATAAAAAAAAAGGGGGGAAACAAAAGCGGACAGCACCACAAGGAGGCGGGACAGAAAAGGACGAGTGGCTAG
The DNA here is from genome assembly GCA_964036045.1 of Eutreptiella sp. 'Long Island Sound 2002'. Classification (NCBI taxonomy): domain Eukaryota; phylum Euglenozoa; class Euglenophyceae; order Eutreptiales; family Eutreptiaceae; genus Eutreptiella; species Eutreptiella sp. 'Long Island Sound 2002'. The sequence goes on from OZ038384.1 coordinate 40,529,351, forward strand.
GGCCACACGATCGCTCAGGTGACTAGGACAGCCAGGGAGACGGCACAGGAGAGATGGGCGGGGGAGGGAGGGGAGCGACCCGTGCTAGGCGCATGAAACGGTCCCCGGATGGATGAGGATCCAGTGGGCCCGCGTCACGGGGTTGCTGGCAGCCCGGTGGGGTATAAACACGGGATGAGGGATGGGATGGGGCCGCAAGACAGCCCGGGGGATTAGGCCAGGGCCGCGGCACAGGGGAAAGGGACGGGGGCGGGAAGGGAGCGACCTCTGCTAGGCGCACGAAACGTTCCCTGGAAGGAAGAGGCCCCAGTGGGCCAGCGCCACAGGGTAGCAGGCGCCCCGGTGGGGTAAAAACACGGGATGCAGGGACAAGAGGACGGGGCGGGGAAGGGCGTGTGGCTAGGGCCGCACAACGGCCCGAAGGGGTAGGGAGTCCATGGGACGCTGGTCACGGGCCGGTGCCAGGATGAGGCAACGGGGAATGGGACATTGGAAGGGCAGGGAGGCCGAAAGCCCCAAGCAACAGCCCCATGGGATTGGGAAACCAGTCGCCATGGAGTGGTGAACCGTGGGCCAACCATGGGGAGCCTGGCAACGGGAAGTCGGGAAAATGCCCTGAACTCCGGGACGGCCGTGAGGTGTCCGCAGGGGTGAGAGCTGACCTTGAGATCCCCGGGTCAATGGCCTGAGTACACGTAGGTTCACGCGTGAGCGGGACCAAGGGGAACGTGGAAAGGGTCGCCCCCTGGCCTCCAGCCGTGGATGGACGAAAACCAAGTGCATCCGGGAGCCGAGTGGGTAATCCAGCCCGTGAGGGATGGGGAGTGGTGGAATGTGGTTGACAGAGAGAAATGCTCCGCTGTCGGCGAGGGCTATCCACAGGAAACCCGCCTGCAGGCGCCCAATAGGCTGTGCTAGGGGGGGAAGGCCGGGGGATCCTTCAAAGGGTGACCAGAAGGAGCTGAAACCGTGAAGGCAGCGACTGAAGGAGCCTACCACCGGTCATGCCCCAAGGGAACCTGGTTGAAGTTCTCGGCCGTGAGGTGAGACAGGGGTCGCCAGGGGAACTAATGGCCGAGAGCACTCCTTCCCGCCAGAGGCGGCCACCACGTAAAACAAACAAGGAGGAGTCAGATGAGGCTGCGGACGCGGCCGCCCTTACTTACTTACTTACTTACTATGCCAACATGTAAGCAACATACCACAGTTCACAGATCTCTAGGCACTTTACTGTTAGCCGACCAGTTGAGCACACAAAATACAAAAATGAGCATAAAATGAGGTGAAAGACATGCAAACGTTGCTATATTCAAGATAATCACAATAGTATACAACTTCGCTCACCCATGGTATCAGCATATGGTTCAGGACACAATTGCGTTGGACCATTTGCGAGCAATCCCCCCACTTGGATCCCCACATGGACGCATAGGGACACCTTCGAACCTCCTCACGACACGCACCATGAAAATGGGAAAATTGATACTGGAGGTTGTGGGTCGCTCCGTAAGCCTTCCCACATGCACTATATGTGCGGTAGACTCGGTCTGGCGCTATGGAGCACACCAGTAGGACATGGGCAAAGCCTTTGCCACGTGCGACTCCATGTATCTTCCTACGACCGGAGATATATAAAATCGGCGTGAGCATAGCGAAGCACATACCATGCATATAACACATACCCTCAAAAATGGCTCCAACCATGGTATGTCATGACCCTCCATGGCCATAACTTCACGTTAAAAATACGTAGAAACCCAATGAAAGTTTCTATGTAACACCAACACTCATGCGATACACTCGAAAGTTGCATTAAAATATTCGGTTGCATGGTCCAAGAGTTATAAATCACTTTCTACCCTCTTGAACCTTTTTTCTTGCTACATCAGGCATGTGTACACATCAAAGACATTTGACGCTTTCCAAATTAAGTTGAGACCAAGGCGATTCGAGCCCATATCTCAAATCTGAAATTCCTCGCAGTGAGCCGGAGATATGATTTTTCAAAGTGGCCGCACAAATCAATTTTGTTTCGCCTATATCTCCAAGAAAAATGAAGGAGACAACAAAAGAAAGGTTAATTCGTGATCAGGGAAAAATGTAGGAGCACTCAAAATTCATCATATCCAGTGCGGCCACCTCGCAATTGAAAATCCGATTCTGAATGTCTGAAAAAATCGGATTGATTTTGCGAGTGTATAACATGAAAATTGCGCAAGCAACGAACGCTTTTCTGATGAGATTTGACCCTTCATCGGGGTTTCCGCTAAAATATCTGGAAATAACGGTTAACCAATCGGTTACCGCAAAATCGCGAGCCAACTGACAGTCGCCGATACATTGACAATCAGAACGGATAGCTGAAAAATTACGGACACACTATGATAAAAAAACCCTGTTGATTCCTGACATTTTGATATATAAATCTCAGCCGGTCGCGCCTCGGTATTGAATATGGCCGCTCATAGCTGGAATGGCCAAGCCTATCACACCATCACATCAGGTTAGGTCAGGTGGATGGGAGAGTATGATATCAACCAATGGCGGCTTGCCGGCCCCTAGATACACACCCCAAGTGACCAAAAGATGGCCACGGGGGTCCAAACCGGCTTCACCCCCCTTCTCAGAGCATCGTATCCGCTCGGAAGTCATTGAAGAGAGGACGGGAGGACCCCAATGGGCTCCAACCCCCCCCCCATGTCCCAAGGACACATGGAGGCCCCACATACGGCGTAGGCGTCCCCCATGCTCTAAAGGAGGGGTGAGGACACTCATAATTGGTGCCCTCCGCCATATCCGGTCTCCTCCTGATCTACAACATGGACCAAGGGGATCAAAGATAGAGAAACGTTGTCGATCGATCTAAATACGTATACCACAATGAAATATATGTGTGGAGACTGAGTGAAGAGGATATATGGCCAATCAAGGCCCAAAAATCCCCGGATTAACGCCCTCACCCGTCTCCCAAGCACAAAAACAAACAAAAATGCCAGGGTGGATCCATCACGGTGCTGCTGCAGCCACCAAATTGACCAACACGTCCTTGACATCCAAAGAAATGTTCTTTTTCCTTAGATAATCCATCCAGACCGTAGTATACCTTGGAACAAAGCTGCTCGGGGGCTCCCACGAATCTCTGGATGTGGCAAATCCCTTCCAACAGACTTTCTATAGCCTCCCCCCAGGCGTCCCTGGGTCTGGCTTGTCCATCAGGATCTTCACGGCGGTAAAGTCGTCGTCCTCCCCCTCGTCATCAGAGTCCAGATCTCCGGCTGTGAACTCGAAGGTGACGGGACGTTCGCTGGGGTCTGGTGCTCGGGGACGAAGCTGCGTATGGTCGCGGTCCAGGATCTTGTTATCCCCCACACGCACCTCATACACATCCTGCCCGACCTTCCGAACATTCACCCCTGGCACATACCAAGACGCCTGCCGATGCCTGGACAGGACATCCTTGTGGTGCCGCTCCAACCATACGGTGTCTCTGAGAGCATATTTCTGGACTTTTCCCTGCTTGAAGTACTTGGCCCTCTTCTCATGCTTGTCCTGAGGAGCTTTGCATACCTTGCGCGCCATGTCGTCAGCCTCAGACATCATAGCATTTGCCTCCCGGGCTACCTTGCCATGGTTCAACCACGGGAGAGTGCGTGACACTCGATCCCGTAGGAACAGGATACGATGGGGCGACAGTCCAGTGGGCTCCGGAAGGTCGTGGTACGCCTGGAGTACTCTCCACAGCGAATTATACCAATTCCGGCCCGGTTCGTCAATGTGCAGCTGGCAGAACGTTTCGAACATCTGCCGCCCGGCCACCTCAGCCCGGCCATTTGACAGGCTGTGGTACGCCACGGTCTTGGCGTGCCGAATCCCCATGTGCTTGCACATCGTCTTGAACCACGTCCCCAGGAATTGACTGCCCCCATCGCTGCAGATGACAGATGGGACATCAAAAATCGCCAGCCAATGCCTGATCAAGGCATTAGCGACGGTCTTGGCCTGCAGACCCACTCCATGCTTGTCCTTCTTGTCCTTCTTCTTGAACTTCTTGCCAGGGACCGCCACGATATACCCGCCCTGCCTCTCCACCGCCAGGATGACACAGTCGTAGGTCTCTCCTTCCACGGTGACCTCAGGCATGGCGAATACATCCATGGCCACGGACCGCATAGAGGCCTCCGGTATAGCCGTATACACCGGGTTGCCCGCTGTGGAATGGGTTGGGCTTTTCGTGGCCCGACACACGGCGCAGTCGCTGCAGTACTTGTCCAGGATGGCGTAGTACGCCGATGGGAACTTGAAGCGCCACTCCAAGTCCTGCTGCATCTTGTCCCGACCAGGATGCATGAGCTGGGCGTTATGCCAGTGGTCAATGAGCTCCTCCATTCGGTTCTCAGGGACCAATAGCTCGTCCTTGAGGAATAATTTATCCCCATCCTCGGTCAAGCCCTCAGGCCATTCGTCGTCCGACGGGGCGCTCACGGCATTCCAGTACCTGCTCCAGTGTTCGGATGCCACATATTCATCCAACCAGTCTTCTGTCAGCACCAACCTGACTAGCTCTACGGGGGCCATCATCCATTGCTCGAGGGTTTTCATCTCGAATAGCTTGGACTCGAAAGCCCCGGAACTTGGCCAGGTCTGTACGGTTTGTCATCACCACAAAGCACTTGACCCTCTCTTGCTCCATGGCCTTGTCCATCTCGATGATGCGCTTGGCCTCCTCGGTCTCCTCGGCGTCCCCATGGCTGGATATGTCCATCCATGCTTTGCCAGCGGGGTAGGCCCATCGACTGAGGCAATCTGCCACAGTGTTGTCCTCCCCGGGACATACACGACGCTGAGGTCGAACTTGGCAAATGTCCAATGCCATCGGGCCCTCCTTGCCGCCGCTCCCGAGGGGGTATCGACGTGCTCCTTGTGCCAGCTCTGTAAGGACTGATGGTCTGTTCAAACCACCACCGGTTGTAATCCGATGTTGCCAGACCACTTCCTGAACGCACAAACAGTGGCGTACGTCTCCTTCTCCCTCGTGGTCCAGGTTCGACGTTGGCCCTCGGCCAGGATCCGGCACCAAAACGCCACGGGTACGTGCGACCTGTCGTCCCGGACCTGCTCGGGCACTGCCCCTACAGTATAATCCGAGGCGTCCGTCCGTAGCACGAATCCCTTTTTCGGGTCCACCAGGAATAGCCCCAGCTGCCCCAGGAGTCGCTCCTTCAGGCGGCTGAACGCATCTTCGGCCTCAGGGGTCCAAGCAAGCTTCTTCTTGCTCCCCTTCCGGCCATCGAACTTGCCCACCTGCAGCATCTTGTGCAGCGGGCCCGATATTTCCGCATACATCCGGACATAGCCCAAATAGTAATTGCAGAACCCCATGAAGGATCGGAGTTCGCTGATGGTCTGGGGCTTCTCGCAGTGGTGCAGCGACGCCAGCTTCCGAGGCATGGGACGGCGTTGCCCGTGACCAACCACGTGACCCGCAAACTCCACTTCCTTCACGAAGAGTGAGGCTTTGGTGGGCTTGCACACCATGTTGTGCTTGTCCAGCTCGCTGAGCACTCCGTGCAGATCCTTCTCAATCGCTTCGCCTCAGTCATGTCTTCCGTGCCGGACCCGATGATGATGTCATCGACAAAGGGGTCGGCACAGTCCCGGACAGGACCGAGTAGGTCCTCCATCATGCGCTGGAAAGCTGTGTTGCCATTCTTGGCGCCCATAGGCACCACTTTCCACTGCATGGGCCCCAGCGGCGTCGACATCGCTGTGCAGGGCCTGGAGTCCGGGTGTAGCGGCATCTGGTGATAGCCGTGTTTCAGGTCTAACACCGTAAAGACCCGGTTTTTTTTGTTATTTTTGGATGAATGTTATCGATCAGAGGAAGCGAGTAGGAGTCGTGCTTGGTTTGCTCGTTCAAACCCCTGTAATCAACCACCAACCTCCACTCGCCCTTCTCTTTCTTGGGCACGATAAAGGCTGGGCTGCCCCACTCACTGTCGGAGGGTTCGATCCAGCCCTGCTCGATAAACTCGGCCAACAACTTCTTCATGGCCTCGGCCCGATTTCCCTGAAGTTGGTACTCCCCATGACGATAGATCTTGGGGTTCGGCTTCAGCTTGATCCTCGCTGTGCCAAACCTCCCACGATCTGGAGGGTTCTTGTTGGCGACGCCACTGAATAGCCGCGGATAGGCATTTATCAGCCTCTCCTTCAGCTCGGCGACCTTCGGGTTCTCCCAGGCCTCTTCAGCCGCTTGCTTCGGTACCAATACAACCGACCGCACTGCGGTAGAGGCCTCGTCCGGGTCCGAGTCAGACTTCTCCTCGTCCGATATGCCGTCTTCATCGTCGTTGGGCGCGCTTCCCACCGATAATCTTCGGAAATTTGCGGCATCAGCCTGGTTCTTGTCGCTACCGACCCCCAATTCTTGGAAAATCCCACGTCGGCGGGTCCGACCCAACCGGACCATCATATTGGTCCGCGATGTGATCCATGACCCTCGCCACGAACTCATCCTTCCCGTACTTGCCGGTGACCAACATCTTGTCATCCCACCAATGCGGAGATGAGACCATGGCTCGCCCCTTCTTGGCTGCCACATGGTTGTGCATCCCCATCCGCATGTAGTTGACGACGTGGTCAATCTCGGCGTGGGACAGGACGTCAATGCCATCCATTGGCTGATCCGTCCCCTCCTTGGGCTCAAACATGGCCCTCACGGGCACCGCCCCAACCCTACGGATGAATACTTCATCACCCGTGGGCTGGGCTTGCGCCCCATCCACCAGGAAAGCCTTGGTACCCCACGCTTGACCCGGCGAGGGCATTGATAAACCATTGACGTCGATGAACAACTCCTCCCCTGGCCCGAATGACATCCCGTTCAGGGTGATGGAATCCAGCGTGGACTTGAGACCTTCCAGCGGACATGGGGTGGATCCTATGCCGGTTATGACCAGGATCCCCTTCGCCCTATCCGCGACGATCTTCTCCACTGTACGTCTGGTATTTTCCAGGGAGCCATGCTAATACATGGGCCCCCACTCCTTCAAACCCCAATGCTTGTGCCAGGCTGAGTCTCCTCGATGCCAGTGCCTCCTACACTTCCCCAAAAGTGGGGCATCCCGAGAAGCGAAGACGTCCGTCTCGGGCGCTTCGGCTCCCAGCGTCTGCATCAACCTGGCATACACCTGTGGCGCCATTCCATACTCCGTGAGCTGAACTCCGCGGTCTCCTCTGGACGTGGCACCAACAGCTTGCACCGCTTGGGCGATCCGATCCTCTTCCTCAGCATTCCATTGAGATGATCCGCATGCATAGTCCGTGGACAGCCATGTAAGGCATTCATCGTCCTCCCGGACCAGCGTTGCACAATGGGAAAGGGCTCCAATGGCGTTTCCCACCGTGAAGTCATACCCCATGATCATATTCCAATCTGTAATGTCGGCCACATAGAAGTTTCCGGATAGAGTGCTTCTCTTCTCCAAATCAGGGCGGTTCAAGCGCTCATGCTCCCGGAATTCCATACTGATAGTGGCCTCATGGGTGCCACCACCCATAATCTCTCCATTGGCCACCTTCAGGCGTACCGGTCTACGGCTGGGCTGCAGGGATTCCTCCTTGAACAACCCTCTCCGGACCAGGCTCACCTGGGCACCCATATCCACCAAACCATCCACCACCAACTCCTCTTGTCCGCACCGTACACGCACCTTCAAGTGCAACTGCTGCTCGTCACCCTGCGGTGTATGGATGACTCTCACGGCATGCAACTCTAGCACATCCGGGTGCATCAGGACTTCGAGGGTATGGTCACGGATGGTGTAGATCCTGGGCTGGACCTGCCCGTCCACGGGGCTCTCTGTGGTCGCTCCTTCTTTCTTGCCACGTCCCTTGCCCACATACACTTCCCTTGGCAGGGCGCTCCAGGGGTTGGGAGTGACAGAACTCAGTGGTTTTGGCTCTTCTGGAGCCTTCTTTGGCACCCAATGTGCCTTCGCCTTCTCTAGGATTCGACTGATTTTCGGAGGAGAGGCCTCCGGGGTCCCACTCCCGTGGGGGCTCCTCTAGACGTGGCCTGCCGCAGCTCCCTCCTGCTGCGATCCGCCCAGACTTTGTCCACCACGTTGCTGGGCTTTGAGTTCCTCCAACGTCCTCAACATGTCCTGTCTGGGCCTGGTCCCCCACCATAGCCTTTTCCTCCGCCTTTCCCTTGGCCCTTTCCTTGGCCTTTTCCACCGTCCCTGCCCTTTGCCCTCCAATCGGCAATTCGTTGCTCCTTCGGCTTCTTGTCGGGATGGGCGGCGGAGTAGGCCTTCTTGTCAGCCTCATATACCTTGCAATGCCTTGCAATGCATGTGCATGGTTGTTCCCCTTGCCGTAGCAGACCCAGTAACCGTCGTGCTGTGATCTGTACTCGCGGAACGAGAGCGGCGGGTTCCCGATCCTCCGCGGTTCCTTGTGGTTCTTGTTGAACCTTTGGTCCAGGCGGTTCCACCTGGACCTGTCCTGCCCATGCTCCTTCATATTGTGCGCTACGAACGCGAAGAAGTGGGCTTCTTCATGATCCTCTCGGGTGGTCGGGGTCCATAGATCTTAACCGCTTCCACTCCCTTCCTCCGCGGTGCCGACACCGTCCTCTTTGACCTCTCTGTGTTGGCGATCTTCCCGATGACCTCGATGTCCATGGCCCTGTCGATCCTGCACGTGGGCCTCGTTCTTGGCGTTGAGCTTCAGCTCCACCGTGATGTACTTCACGATCTCGTCCAGGCTCATGCAACGAACATGACCTGCATCCTCAGCGGCTCTCCGCGCCTCCACTCCGCGTTTTTGAGGCGCATCAGCCTTTGCCCCATGGTGTCGCCGAATACCTCGACATAGACATCGCTCTTCAACCCCAACCTTCGGCTGGGCTCGCCGAGGTTTTGCCGAAAAAACTCCATTATTCAGGCGTGGGTGTCCTCCGATGCCATGATCCGTACGGCCACACGCTTCTTTGCTCTCTTCTTCTCCTCGTCCTCCACCCTCTTCTTCCAGTGGCCAGGGAGGACGTTGTTGAGCAGGTGTCGGATCTCGCTAGACTCATTCCAGTCCTCCACCAGCTTGAGGCTTCTTCGCCACTTGCGGATGTACCAATTCCATTCCCGGACCCGCAACTCCTCGCGCTCCAGCGGCAGCAGAATGGACCACAAATCCTCGAACTTCTGGTTGGGGGCGTCCACTCGCTCCTCGTCCTCCAGCCACTGGAGGCAGGCCTGCTCCGTCTGGATCAATCCCTCGTGGATCTGATCCCTAAGCTCCTCCTTCAGGTCCTGCGCCAACCTGTCTGGGAATGTCCGACATACCCACTTGTCCCTTGGCACTCCCTTCATCTCGCCGACGACCTCCTCGGCGAAGTCCTCTCAATCCAAGATGAAGTCGTCCAGGTTGGAGGGGTTGCCATCGTAGTAGGGGATTTTGATTCCTCTGAGGTTGTTAATCCTCATGGCGTCTCTGACGTCCGCAGCCACCACTCCACCCGAGACGGATACCACCTGTGGCCGGGGGGGGGGTGAATACACTCCCCGTACATCCCTCTCCTCCATGGAGTGCGATCCAGTTGGGCCTGAACCCATGGGGTTTGGGATGCGGGAAGGACTTGCTCCACCGGCTGTCCATATCCCTGTAGTGGGGTCCTTCACCCACAGGTTTTGGCCTGGATGGCCTTGACCATGTCCGTCGGCCCTTCCCATGGTTCGCCCCTGCATGGTCTGGATCTCGTCTTCTGCATGAACTGCATGGGCAGTCGTAATAGTCGGTGGATCCTGGGCAGCATGGGACATCTGTACCGTCAGGCTCCTCAGGTCTGTGGTTGCGTGCTCTTCCCGCATGGACCCAGCCGGTGCTGTATGCTCCCCGAGCATTATGGATTCGCTGAATATGGGAACAAACGGCAGCGCACCCGGGTCAACACGCGGAGGCGCGTAAGGTGCCTCTGCAGGGCCGCCCATGAGTTTCTCCATGGTGCTCCTCAGGGTCTTAACCCCCTCCACCAGCTCTGCGGTTGCTGGCCTTGCCGGGAGCTCCGGACCCGAGGCGAGGAATTGTAACTCCTCTATCCCTTTCAGGCGTCCCGACATGTCCTCCACCAGGTGGAGGAGGCTGTCGACCACTCGCTGCTGCTTCTGCAGGGCCATCTCCAGCTTCTCTTGGTACCGGTCCTGCTCCGCTCGCAGCTCCGCCATGTCTCTCTCCGCTTCCGACTGGTCATCCAGGATCCCCGCGATGTCCTCCTCTAGGCCGTCCTTCTGGTTGTCCAGGAGGTCGAGGTGCTGCACAATGGCGTCCATGCCCATCTTTGGGTACTTGCCGATGAGGAAGGATACGTGCTCGCAGTGGCACTCAACGTGCCTTCCACCTGATCTGGCGCATCCCACGGTTCCTGGCGCCTCGGACTCCTCCGTCATGGGTGTGTCGCCCATGTTATCCCGCTTTGGCTCCGTGTGCCGGGCCACAGGCGCCGTTCTGGCTCTGGTAGGCCTCTTCAACGCCTCGGCGTCATGCTCCAGGCTGGGTTCGGGGGCCGTGTGCGCCCTTGTGGGCGGTCTGGCCCTCTCCTCCGACTCCGCGGGGAAAGTATTCCGATAGCCATCGGAATGCCCCTCGGAATCTGCAGCTGACCACAGCCTGACCGGGCTGGGATCCGTCTCCATCGCCCTGGCTTCCGCCGCGGGTTTCCGGGACCCGCGCTTCCGGTAACGCCGGGCCCTGCCCTTGCTGCCAGTCTCCTCCAACTCCTCCGCAGCGGAGCGGAGATTGCAAGCCTTGCGGCATTGCCTTTCACACATGGAGGCCAGGTCCTCCATGTCTAGCCCATGTCCTGCAAGGGCTCTCTGTCCTGAGCATCTTCGCTCTCCTCGGGCTTCCAACTCCGGCGTCGACTCCACGGACTCCACGATCTGCACCCGGGGCGTCCTTGGGCAGGGCTCATGAGGGTCCAAGTCCCCAGTGCGGCGATAGGGGGCAGGTAATCCTCTGCTACCATTAAGAAGGTCCCTACCAGGACCAGTTCCTGCTGTACCCCTTCCACCATTTCCTGTCACTCCTATGGTCTTGCTTCTCACCAGGTTCTGCATGATCTTGCCCTATCCTGCACAATTTCCCACAAAAAATAGTAAAATATGGCTCCCTCACCCAAATCCTGATCCCTTGCAAAAGCCAACTCCCAAGTACAATAGCTCAAATCCAATAATCCACACTGAGGGCTTCCCAGGGTGTTTGAGGTCCCGCGTTGACACCCAACAACTCCTTTCAACACGCCGGTCGTCTCACGGTGCACACGGAGACACGGGCGTTGGGCAGGTACATAGAATTGCACCAATAGAATAATGGAAAAGCCCTGAAATTGGCATATGAACACCAATCAAGCAAAATTGGGGAAAGAGGTAAACATACACAATCACAGCCATAGACCCCTCATTTTCTGGACTCAAGACCTTCCCTTGACTCACCAACATATTGCCCTTAACCAGGTCAAATAAGAAGACTAAATGCCATGTGCCAAAAGTCACTACACAAATCCGAAAAATGTGCTCACTCCCCAGTCCTTAAATCCTAGCCCAATAGGGGAGGTGGCTTGTCATGGCCTAGAGTGGCACTCAAGACCATGCCCTACCCTGACATAAACTTGGTTGGGCTTGGAGTTGATTGGGCTTGGAGAATTGCCCGATGCAGGTGACCTCACAACATAGCAAAATTAGGCAAATCACACCATAGTGCCCAAATTCAATTATATACTCAAAAATGCATACGGCAAAACTTCAAATGCTCCATGCATGTGTCAAACCGGGAAGTAATATACAAGGGTGATATATACCAAATGTCCATGCCCAAGAGTATTCCAACATTGGCTCCCAAAACCCTCCGAATATATACATACCATGCTTCACAAGTCAACTCACGAATTTGAGACTTAATTTTGTGAGGCCTCGTGTGCCACGGCAAAGTGACCACGTGATCCGGCATATGGTGAGTTGCAACACCGAAGCATCTGACAAAATATAAGCAACATACCACAGTTCACAGATCTCTGGGCACTTTACTGTTAGCCGACCAGTTGAGCACACAAAATACAAAAATGAGCATGAAATGAGGTCAAAAACATGCAAATGTTGCTATATTCAAGATAATCACAATACTATATAACTTCGCTCACCCATGGTACCAACATATGGTTCAAAACACAATTGCTTGGGACCATTTGCGAACAATCCCCCCCCTTGGATCCCCACTTGGACGCATAGGGACACCTTCGAACGTCCTCAGGACACGCACCATGAAAATGGGAAAATTGATAGTGGAGCTTGTGTGTCGCTCCGTAAGCCTTCCCACATGCACTATATGAGCGGTAGACTTAGTCTAGCGCTATGGAGCACAGCATTGGGACATGGACAAAGCCTTTGCCACGTACGACTCCATGTATCTTCCTACAACCGGAGATTTATAAAATGGGCGTGCGCATAGCGAAGCACATGCCATGCATATAACACATACCCCCAATGATGGCTCCCACCATGGTGTGTCATGACCCTCCATGGCCATAACTTCACGTTAAAAATACGTAGGGACCCAAGGAAGCTTTCTATGCAACACCAACACTCATGCTGTACACTCGAAAGTGACATTAAAATATTCAGTTGCATGGTCCAAGAGTTATAAATCACTTTCTACCCTCTTGACCATTATCCCTTGCTACATCGGGCACGTGTACACATCAAGAAGCAATTGACGCTTTCTACATTCAGTTGAGACCAAGGCAATTCCAGCCCATATCTCAAAATTGAAATTCCTCGCAGTGAACTGGAGATATGATTTTTCAAAGTGGCCTCACGAATCAATTTTGTTTCGCCTATATCTCCAAGAAAAATGAAGGAGGTAAACAAAAGGAAGGTTGATTCGTGAGCGGGGAAAAATGTAGGACCACTCAAAATTCATCATATTCAGTGCGGCGACCTCGAAATCGAAAATCCGATTCTGAATGTCTGAAAAAATCAGATTAGTTTTGCGAGTGTATAACATGAAAATTGCGGAAGCAACGAACCCTTTTCTGATGAGATTTGACCCTTCATCGGTGTTTCCGCTAAACTATCTGGAAATAACAGTTAACCAATCGGTTACCGCAAAATCGCGAGCCAACTGCCAGTCGCCGGTAAATTGACAATCAGAACGGACAGCTGAAAGATTACGGAAACATTATGATAAAAAAACCCTGTTGATTCCTGATATTTTAATGTATAAATCTCAGCCGGCAGCGCCTCGGTATTGAATATGGCCGCTCATAGCTGGAATGGCCAAGCCTATCACACTATCACATCAGGTTAGGTCAGGTAGATGGGAGAGTATGATATCAGCCAATGGCGGCTTGCCGGCCCCTAGATACACACCGCAAGTGACCCAACGATGGCCACGGGGGTCCAAACCGGCTACAGAGGAGCTTACGTCTTGGTTGAGTCATCCTATGGTTCGCTGTGTTGGGTAAGATTAGTGGAAAGAAGGTAGCAAAGAAAAAACAACGTGTGCATACCTGTGCATGAATATGTCGCATTAAAGGGTGGGCCACGCGTGTTGCGCATGGTAAAACTCTTGTTTAGGTTACCCAGGGACTCCACCGAACGTTCTTTAAGAGAACGGGTGGAGTTCCTTGAGCTTGCTTGCTTGTAACCTGGTAAGTGGACGGTGTATTATAGGGCAGCCTGAGAAGCGTATAATACGTGGAGGCTGTCTTGGTTCCTCCGCCACTTGCCAGGTCCATCCGCCTTACCTTTACAGGTGGGCAGGTGAGGGTGGTTGGTGCAGCAGCAGTTGCCTTCGGCGACTTTGTATTTTTCGGCCCAAGCTAAAACGGGCTCTGATCACACAATCAACAAACTGCAACTCAGCCGTGAGTGGCAAGTGCAGTCCAACATCTTCGACATACACGCTGTGCACGCAAACTGAGCACTCCTTCCCTCCAAGCCCTGACAGGGAAACGCGTACTGGCGTCCCTGTTAGGCCACAGTTGCTTAGTAGCGCTGTGTTCTCTTGTTCTTTCACAGGAGGGTCAATAGGGCCCCAGACCTCTTTGACATCAACCCCCAGTAGCGTGTGTAGGTGTTAGGGTCAGCAAGCCTGGCAGGTGATGAGTGCAAGTGCTGAGTGCTCACCCTGCCGTCGAAGGCTGGTGCTGGCGTTAGTGAGTGTAGTGTAGTGGTGTCTCCTGTCCCCCGTGCTTTTCCACGTGGGCAGGGGAGTGCGTTAGCTTTTGGCCCTTAAAAGAATGGGCGTTTTGTATGCCCTTAGCACACATGGCCATCCCTCCCCTCTAGTAGGTAGGGCTTTTCCCGTCTTCCCCCAAGGATAGGCGCCAGCACAGAAATTGGGCGCCATAGGAGTGGTAAGAGTACCTGATTAGGACCTTCGGTCCGACGTCAGCGAAGCCCGGTCTCCGGGAGCCACGACGGGGAGAGAAGTAAGACACATACAGACATATGTAGCACACTTAGGGGTATGGTAAACCCTGTAAGGAAGGGTAGAACCCCATGGGTCTGGATCATTCAGGGGTCCTACCTGTGGGCACTCTTGTCCCCAAGGATGGTGGACACACCTTGCTTCATAACACCTTGCTTGTCATTCCCCCCTGGAGTAGTAAGCCACCGCTCTTCGTTGGCTCCCGAAGGACATTACATCAGGGCAGTTCCCATGCAACACATGGTCAACAAGGCACACGCTCGCTGGGTGGCTGCAAACCTGATAAGCGGCCATCTGGCTCACGCTGGTAACCATAGGCATGGGACTGCAGGGCACAGCCAGGGCAGGAGCAGGGCTCCGCAAGCAGCGGATGTGTAGGTGTTTGGACCGCCGAAACCGATTCAGGGTGGGAGGTAGTACAGTCACCGTAACTGAAGCCCTACAGGAGTTCTGAGCCTGTCCTGGCACACACTGAGTAGGTCTAGCGGTTCTGCACAAGAGTGCTCACCGCCCCTGGAAGGTTAGAAGACAGTAAGTAGACTGACACAGTGAGATTCGTTTTTCTTTTTACGCTGGGACAGAGTCTCACCACGGGTTAGTAACTGTCCCTCGTTGTTCTCAACGAGGTAGGAGCGGAAGATGGGGTTGATACTCCCATCTGGTTGTAGAAAGGCTGACATGGGTTCCCAGGTCGACTCAGATAGCCCATAGCCATCCCACAGGGTAAGGAATTTCCAGCCCTGTTTATACTCGTGGCCAGCAATACCTGCAACCATGTAGTAGCCATCGACCGCAATCTCATTGGCAGTCATCTGTTCGATTTCGTCTGCCTCCTCTGGGCTTGCAGCGTTCTTTAGGTCAGTACGCTCGACCTCACTGTCGCTGAGGCGCCACTCATCCCAGGACAAATCGTCAGGGGAGTGATAGTGCCTCAACTGTTTAGGCGCACAAAGCAGTTCACCACCTAGACGTGGACTGCAGCTGACATGGATCCTAGATCCATCGATCCTGATGATACGATAGGGCCCAAAAAAAGGGTCCCGTAGACAGTTACGGGGAGAGGAGGGTAGGCACGAATGGTGCACAAAAAAGAGGGCACCAACCTTGAAGGTGGCAGGCCGCCGCAGGCCATTCCGTCGGCTCAGCTCACGGTCACGGATATGACTCAGGTTAGTCCCGGCCTGGTTAGCCATAGACTGCTTGTGTTCCAGCCAATCCCCAACAGGGCTCTTGAAGTCCTCAGGAAAGGGGGTTTTGAACTACCAGGCAGGTCGTCCTCCATGGAACAGCTAGTGGGGGGTGTAACCCGTAGAAGAGCTCCTCTGAGAGTTCATGGTCAGCACTGCCCAGGGCACTAGGCGTACTCAGTCTTTGGTACGTTCCTGTTTCATCAGGACTCTCAGGTTCTGTTCAGCCAGACGGTTCTGTCTCTCACAAAGAGGGTTAGACGTGTGGGTATAGGGCACACGTGTGGTTACCTCAACGTTGAGGGCATTCAGCACTCGTTCGTACCATCCAGTGTCACTGCGGATGCATACATCCTCATCAGAGTGCACCTGCTTAGGTGGTCCATAGGATTGGAACCACTGTTCGACCGATATTTTCACAGTCTGCTCACCAGTTATTATCTTATTGCAAGGGAACACACGGGTGAAGCGAGACAGGCCACAGGTGACCACTAGGCAACTATCATAGTCGCCGAAGCGAGGTAGGCCGTGGATGAAATCCACATAGAGAAGAGAGTTAGTACAATAGGGTATGGGTAAGCTGGAAATCAGTCCCCTATCCCTACTGTTGCTCTGCTTGCTGGCATGACAGCAACAAGCATCCACAATCGTCTGCATACGAGACCTCAATTCAGTCAGTGTTAGACTAGAGTCGAAACACTCACGGAAGAAGTCCACTGAGCGATTAGCGCAAGTGTGACCAGAGCTGAGATGAGACCACTGTAGAGACCCATCAGGTCGGGCCTCGGGCACGACAATACGGTCCTCGTAGAAGAGGTACTGGTTGTTTTTCTACCACTGGTGCCCGTCAATGACGCGGGGTTGGAGACCAGTGCTGAGGGTCTGGAGAATTTCTTTATACTCTGACTGATAGTCAGTTAGGCTCCAATCCTCGAGGATTGCAGCAGTCTGCATGGACAGGTCCAGCTGGACATCCATACGCTGAAAAGCCTCTTTGGCAAGTGCCTCAGAGCTCTCACCAATAAGCGCATCGAAGTTATTGCGCGATATATAGTCAGACAGTTCATTTTTTATACTAGGGATATGATGGACTGTCAGCCTGAACTGGCTCAGGTAAGTCCACCACCGCTTTAGTTTCGCTTTCTCCGGTGGTGGGCCTTTCTGAAAATACTTCAGCGGTTCCTGGTCACAGAGCCAGACAATAGGATTAGATCCCAATAGTCAGGACTGTGATGAGAGTACCAACATACACCCCAGGAGTTCCTGGTCGTAGGTGCTGTAATTGGAACGCGCTTGGTTCCATTTCCAGTTCCAGTGTCCCAGTGGCACAGATCGCCACCCACTGGTAGGATAGTCATGCTTCAAGGAGCCATCACGGTTCAGTCCGCTAGTACAATAATGGCAGTGGGTTAGTTCAGCTCGGTCAAGCTCCTGCCATTGGTAGATCGTTCCACCCCCCCCTACATCACTGGCATCAGTGATCAGGACTATCTCGCCCTTAGGGCGGGGTACTCCCAGGCAGTTGGAGGAGGCAATTTTCTTCTTCAACTCCTGGAAACACTCCTCCTCTCTGGCGGTCTACCTCCAGGGATTAGTTTTCCTGATTAGGTCAGCCAGAGGGGCAGAGGAGTAGGTAAAATTGTGGATGTGGCGCCTATAGAAGTTACAGGCGCCCACAAAACTCCTCACGTGGTGTACACCCTTCTTAGGGTCATCGGGAATCTGCCTGTCCTGGAGGGGCTGCATCTTAGACGCGGCTGGTTTCCACCAGCCATACCCCACGTCGAAATCCAAATACTCCATCACCTCTTTCATGAACTTGCATTTTTCGAGTTTGATTCACAGATGGCTTTCCTGACAAACAATGGAAAACTCACGGAGGAGAAAGACATGGTCCTCTTGGGTATTGGTACCCAAACTCACGTCATCGATGTGGGCCTCCATTTCTGCACCTCGAGAAATCAACTCCTGTACTAGAGGTCTGCGCCTCAGTATGTACGAAATTTTGTTCATTAGTTCCTGGAAGAGTGCTTGGGCATTAGCCACCCCGAAAGGAATGACCTTCCACTTAAATACACGACCCTTAGGGGTTATAAAAGCCAGCAGTTCCTGAGCTGCGGCGGTTAGGTCTACCTGCCAGAAACCACCGCGCTTGTTCATTTTGTTCTTGTACCGGCATTTGGCAATACGCTCCAGGGTATTTTCCATGTTAGGAAGACTCCCTGAGTGGTTTTGGGTTTTCTTGTTGACCTCACCATAGTTAACAACCAATTGTAGGGCAGTCGATCCTGGTTTAGCAACCAGGAAGCAGGGACTGCAGTGATCCGGGTAGTCCCCCTTCTTATATTCTTCCAAGAGGCCAGCATCGATACATTCCTGGATCTGGCGCTCGATTTCTTCAACCTGTTCCTCAGGAACTGGGTAGGGACGACGCCTCACTCCAGTCTTCTCAAATTCAGGTTTCAGTTTCAGGTCCATCTGGACCAGTTTCTTACAGGAAAGGGGAGGCAGCAGGGCGCCGAACACCTCCTCATAGGTTAGGAGCAGTTTGTTCAGTCGGGGGTCAAGGTTAAGACTCTCAATTTTCTGCAGGAAATCCTCCTCAGCATGGAGGTTGCTCTTTCCATGCTCTTTGTTTTTCTGCCGATGGGCTGTTTTGGCAGGTACTGAACCATCGTCCCACTCAGGGGGACATTGCTGCCCATAGTGCAGAGAATACACTAGGGGTATCTCACGGTCAGGCAGCGTGTAGGACTCATCGTCCTCCTCAGACCAGATGGAGGATTTCAAGGTCTGTTTTAGGTACTGTCGCCGCTCTTGGCGCTAAATACCTTCGGCCTTCAGGTACAACAGCCGTCGGAGTTCCTGAGTGTCATGCTCAGACAGTGGCATGTTATTAGAGGCAGGCCGCGCTAGAGCATCAGGACTCTGAGCCACGGGTTCACCTGAGTGTGTATGCTGCATGTGCAGCGGCGGTTCTCCAACAGGGGAAGTTGGTTCTGAGGTTGAATCTAGATCTACGTCCTCCACCAACAGCTGGGCCAGGAAGGCACTGTGTTTTAGTTCAACACAGCTGGGATCCACAGGTTGGTAGGTAGGTCATCTCGGGACTGGGGTTGCCCCCGAGGGGGGTCCGACCAAGGGGCTTTTGCTCACCAACCCACGGCCCTACTGCAAGTGCCCCCACAAAGCGGCTCCCCCACATGGGGGAAGGGCGCGGTCACCACGAGCAGTACCCTACAGCGGGTTCTGCACAGAGAGGTAACCAATGTTCGACCGAAGTCTCACATTCCCCTCCTTCGGGCGGATGATACGTGGGGGAGGGTCCCTTCGCACATCCTCATCAACCTCTGGACTCTGGGGCCCAGGGGCCCGGAGCCAGGCCAAAGCCCCTGTCCTGCAGGCACCTACATCTGGGTTGGTTTTCAGTAGGCGTGAGGCGACTCCAAGAAGCACGTGCTACGGGACTCCCATGCCGTGGCGCACACTGATGCCTCCTGACTCGGTCGAGCTTGCGCTCTCCCGGGGGCCCGGGGGTCCAAAGTAGGTGGTTGTGGTTGGTCTGTTGGTCGTTTAATGGTTCGGTGTAGTGAGTTAGTGTTGGTTGGTTGGTTGCGTGATGGTGGAGTCACGATGTTCCGTTGTGTTCGTGGGTATGGTCGTCGGCGGGCGTGGCGCATCATGGTGTGGTCAACCCGCTGGACGCCGTTCCCGTCTCGACCCGTGCACGCCTGGCTGGTTTGATGTTGGCCGGCTTGCGTGTGGTCTGTTTACGGTCAGGTCGCGGCTGCAGCTGCGGTGTGGTTTGTGCGCGGTTGTCTTTGCCGCCTCGTGATCGGCTTGGTGTGCGTGGGTTCCGTCGCGCTGCTGCCGGTGATCACACAGTCAAACGTTGTTTCTGTAGCCGGCACGTCCGTTTCGTTGCTGGTTAGTTGCGTGTTGGTTTGTCCTAGTGTAGTGCAGTGTAGTTGGTTAATGTTCGTTGGCCGGGTCCGTAATGGTAGAGTTGCGGTGTTCTGTTGTGTTCGTGGATATGGTGGTCGGCCAGCGTGGCGCACCACGGTGTTGCCAACCCGTTGGATGCCGTTCCCGTTCCGACCCATGCATACCGTGCTAGTTTGGTGTTGGCCGGCCTGCGTGTGGTCTGTTGATGGTCATGTCGTGGCTGCTGCAGCGGTTTTGTTGGTGCACGGATGTCTGAGCCACCTCACGGTCGGCTCGTTCAGTGTTGGTTCCTTGGCATTGCAGCGGGCGCTTGCGCGGTCGGACGTTGTTTGTGTAGTTATCATGCCTGTTTTGGTGTTGGTTGGTTGTGCCCGGGTCGGCCTTTGTACGACGCGTCGTGTGATGTTGCCCGTTGTCGTCTGGCGCCGTGTAGACGCCGTGTTCTGAGTTAGGTGCGCCAGGGGAAGGCCCGCGCCTGAATCATGGTGGGGCGTGTCCTCAGGGGGAGAACGGTAGCGACAGTTGTTACAACCGTTTGAGAAACGTTTTGAAATTCGCTACGACACGCCCTGTCCCGCACTGGAGGCATCGCTGCACGCACAATTCATCATCTGGTATTTCGCAGTGCCCTTCGGGCGTCCTTTCAGCTGCGCTTGTGCCGATCATATTTACACCCCCGTCGGTGGCAAGGCCCCTTCGGTCCCCCTCGGTGCATCCCCTTCCTCCCCACGAGAACCTCAAGGTGCTGTGCTTGCTCGGTGGTGCGGTGCTCGTGCTCGTGATTGCCTGCCTGTCGTGTGCTGTATCATGCTGTGTCTTGCGGGTTCTGTGGCTGGCGTGTCGGCTACTTAGTGCGGTGTCCGGAAGTTAGGGGGGCCTGGCTCTTGCTCTGGTGTCGGGGCGTCCCGTCTGGCGTGGCGGGCTGGGCCTGGCGCAACACTCCTGGTGCCGGTTAGTTGCGTCTTTGTTTGTCCAAGTGTAGTGTTGTGCAGTTGGTTAATGTTGGTTGGTCGGGTTCGTGATGGTAGAGTGGCGGTGTTCTGTTGTGCTTGAGGGTATGGTGGTCGGCGGGCGTGGCGCAGCATGCTGTGACCAGCCCATGGGACGCCGTTCCCTTTTCGACCCTTGCATGCCTGGCTGGTTGGGTGTTGGCCGGCTTGCGTGTGGTCTGTTCATTGTCGGGTCTTTGTCCTGCAGCAGTTGGATCGGCAACTGGTTGTGTAGCCCGCGCCGATGTACTCGGACGTGGTTTTCGTTGTCTTCCCCGTTTGTTCTGAGGATTGTGGCGGCCTGCCTGTCCGGTGCGGTGGATGTGTCGCGACCGGGCCGTGCCCGGTGCGTGTTGTTGGTTGGCCGGTCTTTGTTCGCCAGTGGACGGCCCGTCTGGGTTGCGTGGTGGGCCGTATGGGCCCGGCTGGCCGTGTTTGGTCGCTGTAGTTGTCCCTACGTCGCTTGTTTCTTGTCGGGGATGTTGTTTCGCTGTGTGCCCGGTTTCGGGACGTCCGCGTGTGCGGTTGTTGTGTTGTTGGCATTACCCTGGTTGGTACGTCATCAACTGCGCCGCCCAATGGCCGGCTTGGCGTGCCGTTGGATGCGTTTGGCCGTGACGGTCGTTTAGGGTCAGTTCTGGTTGTTCCAGTTGCGTTCAGCGGGTACGGTACGTTGTGACGGTGTGCCGCCCCCTCATGGTGGGGCATGCCGTCAGGGAAGAGGGGTAGCGACAATTGGTAACCCCGCGTGAGAAAGGTTTTGAAATTCGGTACGACACGCCCTGTCCTGCCCTGGAGGCATCTTCACACGCACAATTTATCACCTGGTATTTCGCGGTGCCCTTCGGCTGTTCTTTCAGCTGCGCTTGTGCCGATCATATGTACACCCCCGTCGGTGGCAAGGCACCTTCGGTCCCCCTCGGTGCATCCCCGTGCTCCCCACGAGAGCCTCAAGGTGCTGCTCTGGCTCGGTGGTGCGGTGCTCGTGCTCGTGTTTGCCTGCCTGTCGTGTGCCGTATCATGCCGTGTCTTGCAGGTTCTGTGGCTGGCGTGTCCGTGCCGTAGTGCGGTGTTCGGAGGTTAGGGTCGCCTGGCTCGTGCTCTGGTGTCGGGACGTCCCGTCTGGCGTGGCGGGCTGGGCTCGGTGTAACACTCCCGTGTTTGCCAGCATGAGCCGGCGGGCTCGTGGGTCCCGTGTGGCGAGCTCTTGGCCCCTTGTGTGCTCCTGGTAGGGGTCCGGAGGAAAGGAATACTGGTCAGTGTCGAGGCTCCCCTCTCGTCCCTTGACACTGTTAACTTTCTGGACTGCAGAGAATGTGTCCCTCGCACCATTCTCGCATGTTACATGTGCCGAAACTGCCCCAGCGTCCCAGGCGTTTAAACCTTTCGGAGAAGGTGCGCGCCGGTTCTAGTGGCGCACGTATCCCTTGATCCCCGCCTTGGAAGGTAACGTTCCTGACTACTTCTTGATGACATTCCCGTGGTCATCGGTCAGGCCGTGGGTCCCGCGTGTTTGGCTGCCCCCTTTGCCCGGTCCATCGTGTGTTCGGTTTGTGGTAGAGGAGGGTTAGGTGGAAGGACAGCTCCGTGTTGGGCCTCGTCCGCTTCTCTGACGTGGGCAGATTGCGGGGGTCTGTGGAGGGTGGCCCCGGCCCGGGGGATGTGGGAGGAATTTGTTGGGTCATTGTTCGTGTTTGACATCATGGGCCGCTAAGGCTAGCCAATATTCATTGGGTGTACGGTGCATGCCCCGGGCAGGTCAACGCCTTTCCCGCCGGCGTGCCCGACCGACAGGCGTTGGTGGAGTGTGTCGTGCTGTCGCGCGTTGTCGGGTTGTACGAGGGAATCCTCTGGGGCAAGGTTGGCTTGCCTGGGGTCGTCGTGGTTGACGGTCGGTTCTGCGGCTGTTGGTTTGACCCCCCTCGTCGGGTCCTCCGGCGAGACGAAGTGATCCCAGGGCTGCTGTATTGTCCCCTCACTTGCAAGTGGCCGGTGCGGGATTCGTGCTGCGTGTGCGCGGCGGTGCGCCGGCGCTGCACTGACGGTGACCGGCTACGGCGGGCAGGGCACGCGTGTGCCGCATCACGGGGGGTGGGGCGGTCCAGACAGTGTTGCCCCGCGTGTTCATGAGGGTGTGTTCCCGTTTTTGGCTCGCGGTGGTTCAGGACCCAGGGGGGTTTCCCACGCGTCGCACGAGGGCGCTGCGGAGGGCACTGAGGATTTCGTGCACAAGGGCCGCGTGTGCCGCCTGGGCCTCCGTCTCAGTGCGGATGGCAGGCTGCAGTTGCTCGCCCATTGCCAGCGCCCGGATCTGGTGGATCGCGAAGACGGGGCACAGGTTGGTCGCTGTGGGGGTCTCTGCCGTCAGTTCGCACTCGGGCATGGCCTCCAGCTGCTGCCAGCGATCCAGGTGGAACCTGCATGTCGCCGTCCAGTCCCTGTGGTGCGGCCAGCGGCGCCGAGCCCACCGCCAGAGGCAGTAGAGGGCATGGCCTGGGTGCCAGGTGCCGGTTGTCCCCGAAACGCTGGCCGTTAGGGGGTCCGGGGGCTGGTCGTTGGGCAGGAGGCTGGGGCTGTCCGGCAGGGCTGTGGTCGCCGGGAGCCCGGAGTGGACGGCCTCCAGGCTCCAGGGGCTCTCCTGTGGCAGCGGGGTGATCCACATTTGGTGGTAGTGGCCACTTTCGAACAGGACCATGGCGATGGTGCTGGGGTCACGTTCGCGTGGCGGCCGCGCTGCACGTGCCGTCTCCGGGTACCGCTCCACCATGCTCCTGAGGTTACGCCCCCTGTCGCGGGCTGTCCCGCTTTCCCATTCTGCCAGGCCTTCGTACAGTGGGATGCAGAGGGTTTTGTCTCTCGGTGTCGGGGCGGCCCGCTCCCGGCCCCCGGTGCTGGGCGCGGTCCTGGGGTCCGTCAGTGGTGCTATGAGCGTGTGTGCCCAGCCCAGGTGTGGGACCCATATACCCCCCTGGTCCGGCTGGTTGGTGTTGAAGCACCAGATCCACGCGTCAACAAGGTCGTCCGAGATCTGTGTCCCCGGGGTGACGAGCACCTGGAGCTGCCGCACAAAGATTCCGGTTGTTGCTGCGTGCGGCGTGGACACCAAGGCAAAGAGCCTGCTCGGGTTGACGTCCTGGAGGTGTTTCGGAGGGCTGGCACTAGCTCGCTCGAGGGTGCGGTGGCGTGGATGCCGGGGAGCGCCCTCAGTTCCGCGTCGTCGAAGGCACCCGTGTTCCTCCGTTGCGGTGGTCGGGGGGGTGGGGGGGGCATGGTCTCCCGGTCCTTGTCCGGTGTGGCGCCAGTCGGGGAGGGGTGCCCTGGAGTGGTGCCAGGGTGTCTCCCAGGCACGTACCCCGCGGAGGCCTCCCGTTGCTGGGGCATCGAGCAGGCCTCGGTGGCGGGCAGTGGGTTACCGGACTCCTGAGGGCCTTAGGTCTCTCTTATTTCTGCTCCCGCTCCTGGGCCGCTCGCGTCGTGCTCCCGTTGTTGCGGTGCGTCCTCGGCGCCCTGGCGGTTTGGCCGTGTTGCAGCTGGGGTGGGGAACCCCGTGGTGCACGGGCCTGGTTGGTCGGGTGGCCGGTGCCCGGGTCTGGGACCGGTGTCCTCGCGCCGCGCTCGCGGGGGGGGGGGATGTTGGGGGGGCTGTCCCCCTACCCCTTGTGCAGGCCCTTGGTGGGCCTTGGGTTCCCTTGGCCGTGTGTCCGTGGCGTGCTGTCCCCCTGGCAGCGGGCCGGCCGCCGACCCTAGGAGGGAGGTGGCAGATGAGCTGGACGCTCCGTCTGCTGCCCGGTGGGGGCCCGTGTGAAGAGCTGCCTGTCGCTCTCGCTCTGCTGGCGTGGGAATGCTGGGGATGTGCGCCCGTTCGGTGCGCAGGCTCTTGGAAGGGCGTCGGGGATCGGTGGTATTTGATGTCCGTTGGGCGTGGAGGTCGTTGGGACCTCCATGGCCTCTGTACGTATCCTCGTGGAAGACGACTCGCCGTGCCGCGGGAGGCGGCGTGCGGCTGCGGCGCCGGGAGCGACTAGGGGTCCTTGTCTCCTGGCGCTGCTCCAGCGTGCCACCTTGCATCCCTGAGGTATGATGACTGCCTTGGCCCCTCCGCGGGGCGAACGGTCGGAGGGGGCTTCTGTACGTGCCAGCGGAGGAACCCATTCCGGCTGGTGCCCCGCGTTGGCGCTCTGGGGAGTTACGGCGCGCCGTCTGTCTGGGGGGCTCCAGGATGTCTTGGGACCGCGGCCGCGGCTGGCCTGAGGCGTGCCCTAGGTAGCCCGGGGATCCCGGGATGTCCCAGATGTTGTGCCTTTGCATGGCCCCCGGATGCGCAGGGCTGCGCCCTGGTGCCATTGCCAGTGTAGTCCGTTCATTTGGTCCGGGCTGTAGGCCCCCATATGCGCCATGAGCGGGGTGGCCCCATAGTGCCATTGGCCGGGGTGGTCCATGGTAGCGGGGGGCGTGTGCCCCATCTGATGGCCGAAGGTGATGTCTGCCGTGGTGCGGGTTCACTCCGCGAGGTGGCGGGACCGCGAAGTAAGCAGCCATCGGATGCTGACCGCCAGGGCGAGCTGCTCCCCTGTGGTGCGCCTGTCGATCCACATGCCCAGGTCTTGGGCCGCCGCCTGTTCTGCGTGGTCGCTGGGGTGACGGGCGTCCCCTTCCAAGCGTGCGTAGTCCAGATGCCCCCGCCCCGAGGGCGGTGCGGTTCCCGGTGGTTGGCCGGTAGGCTCGCTAGCGGTGTTGGTGCCCGCTTCCACGTGCGTCCCGCTTCCTTGGGCGCCGCGCTCGTCTGGGGCCTGGTCTGCTGCCCCGCTCGCGGTCGCGGGCCCGTCATCCGTGGCCGTAGCATGCTCAGTTTTCTCCAGGGCGGTGTAATTGCGCTGGAGGTGTGCCTGGCGTGACAGCGTGAGGGGTGTGCCCTCTGCATAGTCGCGTCGCGGCTCCGGGCTGACGCGCGGGGCCGCCGGCGTTGGGACCGTGTGGGGGTCAGTCATGCAGGACTCCGTGAGGTCATCGAAGGAGTCTTCGTCGCGGTTGTGTCCGCTGGGAGACATTTCCCTGTCGGCCACGCGCTTGGGCGTGTTGGGTGTGGTTTCCCGGGCTTCTGACTTCGCGCGGGTTTCAGGTGGGCCCCGTGGCGGAGCCTTTCCGGCGCCCTTGCGTCGGCGTGATGCGCCAGGGTTGCCAAGGGGGCGGTGTCCGCGCGACCTGCGGGCTGTGCCCCATGGGCGGATGGTGGGTTGAGGCAGGCCTCTTGCCCGGCGTCCGGCATTGGTTCTTCAGGTTCCGCATCAGGTTGGCCAGCGGTCAATGCCTCGCTGCTTCCGTTTGCCGGACTGTCCGGTGGGTCGGCATGCTGTATTGCTGGCTGGTCCACCTCCCCGCTAGGTTTCCCCTCTCGGGGTGGGCCTGCCGCTCATGGTGGCGTTATTGTCCGCTGTGGTGGTCCCCCCACTTCTTTCGGTGGCGTCCACCGTGGGCTCCACGCGTTGTGGCTGGGCTGGCGGTGCGGGCGGTGTGGCTGCGTCGCCTGTCGGTCGGGCCGCCTCTCGGGCGTGGCCTTCCGACGCGGGGCGGCGGCCCGGGTAGGCTTCCCCGGCCTGCGCACCGCGGGGTGTCAGCCGGGACGGTGGCATGTGCCGGGTCCGGGTCTGGGCCCGGGCTTGGGTTGGGGGCCGGGCGACTGGGAGATGATGGTTCTGTGGGCAGTACTGCCGGCCCGGCTGGTGGGGCGTGGTGCCGCCGGGATGCCGGTTCGGCTTCTGCCGGGGCCTGCAGATGGTGTTCCGGGGCCGTTGCGCTGGGCGTCGCCAGAGCCTGGGGATTGGGGCTCTCGGTGGGGTTGTGGGTGTGGGGGTGCACAGTGCCGGAGGGCCGGGTCATGGTGGTGTCGGTCGGGGCAGCGATACGTGTCTGCTTGGGGGGGCCTTCGGGTGGCGCGTATGCTGGGCCCGCCTTCGGCCGGTCAGGTGTGCCATGGCGTGGGCGGGGCTCCGGGTGGGCCTGTTTTGCCGCTGCCCAGCTGGCTGCCGGCTGGCGACCGCGTGTGGACGCGCCGGGTGGTGTTTGGGGTTTCCAAGCCGGGCTTCCTGTGGTGCCCGGGGCTGGGCCCATGTGCGGGTGCGCGGTGCCGAGAGGTTGCTCGGGTCGGGTGCCTACTGCCGCCGTATTCGTGGGGCTGCGCACGGCTCCGCTCCCGGCAGGTGACGCCCGGTGCCACTGGATGCCTGTGGCCGCTTGTTAATTTTGGCATGTGTCGTTATGCCGCTCGTTTGGACGCACGCTCTTGTCGGGGGCTTTGTGGCGTGCCGGCCCTCAATGGTGCCGGAACGTCCGTAGTCCGCGTGGCGTCCGCGGCGTGCTGTCGGTGTGGTGAGGTGACGGGTGCGTGGGGACCGGAGGTGGATGGGTCGGAGGACGTTGAGGCCATTTGGCCTTGTGGCGCGCCGGCGCCCGATGGTGCCAGAGCGCATACATTGGTGGCCCTGGTCGCTGCTGTGGCGCGTGATCGGGGCGGGAGGGTGGTGATGGTCGCGGTTCTCAGGGAGGAGTAGGAGGAGCTGTGGTGCCGGGCACCTCCGGCCATCATCCTGGCCACTGCCGCATTGCCGTACGTGCCCGGCCGTGGCGGTGGGACGTGCGGCTGTTGGGCGCGCCGTGCCAATGGTGTGAGGCTGCAGCGGAGGCATATGCCCCTCCATGTGAGATAGGCCGCCATGAGCCTCTCAGTCGCCCCCTCGGTCAGGCCCCCACTGCGGTGGAAGAAATCCCCCCATTCGCCTATTGGCCGCCATGGGCGCCGCGGACGACCCCATCGCCTATTCCGCGTCCCCCATCAGCCAGCCGAAGGCAAACAGGAGGCGGGTGGTGAGGGTGACGACCGTGGTGCGGTAGTTGTTGAGGCTCATGGTGGTGACGGGGCACCAACTGTCTGGCAGATTGCCAACTGGGTAGACTGCCCCGTGGCGCGTCGTCATAATGTTTGTAGTCTGGGACGTAAATCGTTGGGTCCGCCCCGTCCACTCGCACGGCCCATGTTGGTGCCCGCCAGGGGGGGCGGGCTGGCGGTGTCCCCGGGTCCTCGTCGGTGAGGACGTCCAACCACTCAACGTCGGGGCTGTCCCCCGAGCCATTGTTCCAGACATTCTGCTGAATCAGGGTGCGCAGTGTGTGGGGCGTGAGGTCTTCGGCTTGTGTTTCGCGCGGCGGCGGAGCTGTGCAGAGTGGAATCCGGTTGTCGGCAAAGTTGGCATGACCACAAGTTCGTGATGCACGGGCTGTAGAACCAGTGCAGCAGCTCGGTGCCGCCGCAGCCCAAGGAGCGGAGCGCCGTTCTCGTTGTTCACCTCCCAGCAGACTCCGCACGGGTTTCCTGGCCGCGGATGTGGAGCTTCACCTTCGGGCATTCTGAGGAGAGGTATTGTTCGCGGGACGATCGGGTCTCTATATGGGAGTGCGCGCGCTTCGGTGCAGTGCGGTGTGTCGGGTGGTGCATTGGCAGTTCCCCGGTGGTTGCCGCGTGCCCATGTGTGTGTGGTTAGTTGCTTGGCTGTGCGTGTTGGTAATGGATGAGGAGGTTGTAATACGTACGGCGGTCGTGGGATGTTTGTTGTGCTTCTTGTGCGTACACCGGGACGCGGTGGTGTAGCTGTGCGTCCGCTCTCTGAACGGCGGTGAGATGCACGTGACGTATTGTGGCCTTGGGTTCTGGGGCGTGGTCGGCGATGACCCTGTAGAGTTGGAGTGGTACCGCTCCCCTGAGCACCGCCTCTCTGATCTCCGGTTGCCGCATCAGGCGCCGAACCTCATTTGCCGGTGGCGTGGCGGGGCCCCTTCCGGCGTGTTGTGCTATGGTGTCCTCTGGCGTCCACGTGGCCAGGTAGTTGCCTCCTTGGGCCAACGGGCATTGTTTGAAGTGTTCCCATGTCTCTGGCTGTTGGACATGGCAGGGGCATATGGTGTATTCCGGGGGCATGTCTATACCCCGTCGGCCATACCAGCGTGCCACCCTGTCTAGGAGGGGCAGTAGTTCGAGCAAGAGTTGGGCTCTGTCATTTCTGCTCCCGCTCCTGGGCCGCTCGCGTCGTGCTCCTGTTGTTGCGGTGCGTCCTCCGCGCCCTGGCGGTTTGGCCGTGTTGCAGCTGGGGTGGGGAACCCCGTGGTGCACGGGCCTGGTTGGTCGGGTGGCCGGTGCCCGGGTCTGGGACCGACGTCCTCGCGCCGCGCTCGTGGGGGAGGGGGGGGGTGTTGGGGGGGCTGTCCCCCTACCCCTTGTGCAGGCCTTTGGCGGGCCTTGGGTTCCCTTGGCCGTGTGTCCGTGGCGTGCTGCCCCCCTAGCAGCGGGCCGGCCGCCGACCCTGGAAGGGAGGTGGCGGATGAGCTGGACGCTCCGTCTGCTGCCCGGGTCGGGGCCCGTGTGAAGAGTTGCCTGTCGCTCTCGCTCCGCTGGCGTGGGAATGGTGGGGATGTGCGCCCGTTCGGTGCGGGGGCTCTTGGACCGGTTTCGGGGATCGGTGGTTGATGATGTCTGTTGGGCGTGGAGGTCGTTGGGACCTCCATGGCCTCTGTCCGTATCCTCGTGGGAGACGACTCGCCGTGCCGCGGGAGGCGGCGTGCGGCTGCGGCGCCGGGAGCGACTAGGGTTCCTTGTCTCCTGCTGCTGCTCCGGCGTGCCACCTTGCATCCCTGAGGTATGAGGACTGCCTTGGCCCCTCCGCGGGGCTAACGGTTGGAGGGTGCTTCCGTACGTGGCAGCGGGGAAACCCATTCCGGCTGGTGCCCCGCGTTGGCGCTCTGGGGAGTTACGGCGCGCCGTCTGCCTGGGGGGCTCCAGGATGTCTTGGGACCACGGCCCCGGGTGGCTCGAGGCGTGCCCTTGGTGGCCCGGGGATCCCGGGATGTCCCAGATGTTGTGCCTTTGCATGGCGGCACGGATGCGCAGGGCTGCGCGCTGGTGCCATTGCCAGTGTAATCCGTTCATTTGGTCCGGGCTGTAGGCCCCCATATGCGCCATGGGCGGGGTGGCCACATAGTGCCATTGGCCTGGGTGGTCCATGGTGGCGGGGAACGTGTGCCCCATCTGATGGCCGAAGGTGATGTCTGCCAGGTGGCGGGACCGCGAAGTAAGCAGCCATCGGATGCTGACTGCCAGGGCGAGCTGCGCCCCTGTCGTGAGCCTGTCGATCCACATGCCCAGGTCTTGGGCCGCCGCCTGTTCTGCGTGGTCGCTGGGGTGGCGGGCGTCCCCTTCCAAGCGTGCATAGTCCAGATGCCCCCGCCCCCAGGGCGGTGCGGTTCCCGGTGGTTGGCCGGTAGGCTCGCTAGCGGTGTTGGTGCCCGCTTCCACGTGCGTCCCGCTTCCTTTGGCGCCGCGCTCGTCTGGGGCCTGGTCCGCTGCCCCGCTCGCGGTCGCGGGCCCGTCATCCGTGGCCGTAGCATGCTCAGTTTTCTCCAGGGCGGTGTAATTGCGCTGGAGGTGTGCCTGGCGTGACACCGTGAGGGGTGTGCCCTCTGCATAGTCGCGTCGCGGCTCCGGGCTGACACGCGGGGCCGCCGGCGTTGGGACCGCGTGGGGGACAGTCATGCGGGACTCCGTGAGGTCATCGAAAGAGTCTTCGTCGCAGTTGTGTCCGCTGGGAGACGTTTCCCTGTCGGCCACGCGCGGGTTTCAGGTGGGCCCCGTGGCGGAGCCTCCCCCGGCGCCCTTGCGTCGGCGTGATGCGCCAGGGTCGCCAAGGGGGCGGTGTCCGCGCGACCTGCGGGCTGTGCCCCATGGGCGGATCATGGGTGGAGGCAGGCCTCATGCCCGGCGTCCGGCATTGGTTCTTCGGGTTCCGCATCAGGTTGGCCAGCGGTCAATGCCTCGCCGCTTCCGTTTGTCGGACTGTCCGGTGGGTCGGCATGCTGTATTGCTGGCTGCTCCACCCCCCCGCTGGGTCCCCCCATTTCGGGGTGGGCCCGCCGCTCATGGTGGCAGTATTGTCCGCTGTGGAGGTCCCCCCACTTCTTTCGGTGGCGTCCACCGTGGGCTCCACGCGTTGTGGCTGGGCTGGCGGTGCGGGCGGCATGGCTGCGTCGCCCGTCGGTTGTGCCGCCTCTCGGGCGTGGCCTTCCGACGCGGGGCGGCGGCCCGGGTAGGCTTCCCCGGCCTGCGCACCGCGGGGTGTCAGCCGGGACGGTGGCATGTGCCGGGTTCGGGTCTGGGCCCGGGCTCGGGTTGGGGGCCGGGCGACTGGGAGATGATGGTTCTGTGGGCCGTACTGCTGGCCCGGCTGGTGGGGCGTGGTGCCGCCCGGACGCCGGTTCGGCTTCTGCCGGGGCCTGCAGATGGTGTCCCGGGGCCGTTGCGCTGGGCGTCGCCAGAGCCTGGGGATTGGGGCTCTCGGTGGGGTTGTGGGCGTGGGGGTGCACGGTGCCGGAGGGCCGGGTCATGGTGGTGTCGGTCGGGGCAGCGATACGTGTCTGCTTGGGGGTGCCTTTGGGTTGCGCGTATGCTTGGCCCGCCTTCGGCCGGTCAGGTGGGCCATCGCGTGGGCGGGGCTCCGGGTGGGCCTGTTTTGCCGCTGCCCGGCTGGCTGCCGGCTGGCGACCGCGTGTGGACGCGCCGGGTGGTGTTTGGGGTTGTGGAGCCGGGCTTCCTGTGGGGCCCGGGGCTGGGCCCATGTGCGGGTGCGCGGTGCCAGAGGGTTGCTCGGGTCGGGTGCCTACTGCCGCCGTATTCGTGAGGCTGGGCACGGCTCCGCTCCTGGCAGGTGACGCCGGGTCCCACTGGATGCCTGTGGCCGCTTGGTATTTTTGGCTGGTGTCGTTATGCCGCTCGTTTGGACGCACGCTCTTGTCCGGGGCTTTGTGGCGTGCCGGCCCTCAATGGTACCGGTACGTCCGTAGTCTGCGTGGCGTCGGCGGCGTGCTGTTGGTGTGGTGAGGTGACGGGTGCGTGGGGGTTGGAGGTGGATGGGTCGGAGGACGCGGAGGCCGTTGGACCTTGTGGCGCGGCGGCGCCCGATGGTGCCAGAGCGCGTACATTGGTGGCCCTGGTCGCTGCTGTGGCGCGTGATCGGGGCGGGAGGGTGGTGATGATCGCGGCTCTCCGGGAGGAGGAGGAGAAGGACCTGTGGTGCCGGGCACCTCCGGCCATCATCCTGGCCACTGCCGCATTGCCGTACGTGCCCAGCCGCGGCGGTGGGACGTGCTGCTGTTGGGCGCGCCGTGCCAATAGTGTGAGGCTGCAGAGGAGGCATATGCCCCTACATGTGAGATAGGCCGCCATCAGCCTCTCAGTCGCCCCCTCGGTCAGGCCCCCGCTGCGGTGGAAGAAATCCCCCTATTGGCCGCCATGGGCGCCGCGGACGACCCCATCGCCCATTCCGCGTCCCCCATCAGCCAGCCGAAGGCAAACAGGAGGCAGGTGGTGAGGGTGACGACCGTGGTGCGGTAGTTGTTGAGGTTCATGGTGGTGACGGGGCCCCAGCTGTCTGGCAGATTGCCAACTGGGTAGACTGCCCCGTGGCGCGTCGTCATAATGTTAGTAGTCTGGGACGTAAATCGTTGGGTCCGCCCCGTCCACTGGCACGGCCCATGTTGGCGCCCGCCAGGGGGGGCGGGCTGGCGGTGTCCCCGGGTCCTCGTCCGTGAGGACGTCCAACCACTCAACGTCGGGGCTGTCCCCCGCGCCATTGTTCCAGACATTCTGCTGAATCAGGGTGCGCAGTGTGTGGATGGTGAGGTCTTCGGCTTGTGTTTCGCGCGGCGGCGGAGCTGTGCAGAGTGGAATCCGGTTGTCGGCAAAGTTGGCATGACCACAAGTTGGTGATGCACGGGCTGCAGAGCCAGTGCACCAGCTCGGTGCCCCCGCAGCCGAGGTCATGCCCAGCAGACTCCCCACAGGTTTCCCGGCCGCGGATGTGGAGCTTCACCTTCGGGCATCCTGAGGTGAGGTATTGTTCGCGGGACGATCGGGTCTCCATATGGGAGTGCGCGCGCTTCGGTGCAGTGCGGTGTGCCGGGTGGTGCATTGGCAGTACCCCGGTGGTTGCCGCGTGCCCATGTGTGTGGTTAGTTGCTGGGCTGTGCCTGTTGGTAATGGATGAGGAGGTTGTAATACGTAAGGCGGTCGTGGGATGTTTGTTGTGCTTCTTGTGCGTACACCTGGACGCGGTGCTCTAGCTGTGCGTCCGCTCTCTTGACGGCGGTGAGCTGCATGTGACGTATTGTGGCCTTGGGTCTTGGGGCGTGGTCGGCGATGACCCTGTAGAGTTGGAGTGGTACCGCTCCCCTGAGCACCGCCTCCTTGATCTCCGGTTGCCGCATCAGGCGCCGAACCTCATTTGCCGGTGGCGTGGCGGGGCCCCATCCGGCGTGTTGTGCTATGGTGTCCTCTGGCGGCCAGGTAGTTGCCTCCTTGGGCCAACGGGCATTGTTTGAAGTGTTGCCATGTCTCTGGCTGTTGGAGATGGCAGGGGCATATGGTGTATTCTGGGGGCATGTCTATACCCCGTCGGCCATACCAGCGTGCCACCCTGTCTAGGAGGGGCATTTGTTCGAGCAAGAGTTGAACACGTCGTGTCTGTAGGTGTACCGGCAGTAGGGATGGGTAAAGAGCTGAGAAGTACAATGCGGTTTGCAGCTTATGTTGGAGGTGCTTCATGAGGGTGTTTTTGGCTTGGCTGCCTGGGATGTGCGCCATGGTGCGGATGGGTTGCGGGTAGTGGTATGCCCGTCCCGTGTCGTTGTAGATTCGGTCGTCCGGTACCCAGGCTGCTGGTTCCCCGGGGTGTGGGATCGGCGGTAGATGTTGGAGGTGCGTGTGCATGTGGTCCTAAAGCGGCGGGTCCTCGCTGTCCGGCATATGTTCGGCAAGCTGGTTGTGGGCGTATAGGTCTATGTGTCCGTTGCCTAGGCTATACCGAGCGGACTCTTGTTTGACGCCTTCTAAGACGACGTCTTTGGGGAGGCGCGGCAAGGCCGCCTAGAGGTGTAGGGCCTGGATGCCCAGGCTAGAGTCGGTCGCCTTGTGCAGGGGCTGCCGTGCCAGTTTGCGGACGATCTGGAAGGCCACCGCCGCGTCTACCACGACCCAGACATGGTGCGTGTGGTCACGTGGTTGCTGGTGGGTGTCCTTGACGGCGTCCACGATGAGCGCCAGTGTTTTAAACTCCCCGTGACAGGAGGCCCAGAAGATGGAGGCCCCTGTGAAGTGGTGTTGGTGCAGTCGGCCTGTCGCGTCTGTCCTCAACTCCAGAGCTGCCCCCTGAGCTGCTGGGGTGACGCTTGTGGTGCCAGATTCATTTGCAAAAATGACTGTGTTGTGGTTGTCCGGGCACGGCAGGCGGCAGGGATTCGTTCGCTGGTAGGCGTGGACGCGTGCTCCCTGTTCCGTGGCGGCACACTGCGTGGTGGTGGCCGGTTGGAGTTTCCGGGTAGCATACACGCCCACCCCCTGGCGGATGTTCTCGGTTGCTGCTGGGTTCCTGCGGACATAGTCGTTGTTCCGCTTGTGGCCTTGTGTGAGGTAGCCGTATACATATAGGAGCAGGTACGCTTTCTGTGAGTGGAATGTGGTCCACTCGACCGTCCGCCAATCCTGGACTTGGGAGCAGCGGTGTTTAACCGGGTAGGCGGGGGCCTCCGGTGTGGTGCTGCAGTGTTTTGCCAGCACGGGGAAGGTGATGGCTGGGTGCTTGGTATCCCACGTTCCCCGGTGCAATCTCCATTCTGCCGCGGCGCCTGTGGCCGTGTCCTTCTCAGCGGCCCGTTCGAAGTGCGTGTGTAGCCACCGGTGTTGTTCCAGGGTAGCGTGGGCCGTTGGTATGTGGTGGTAGCACACCAGTAACTGGAGGAGGGGCCACGGGGTGGCTAGTGCTTGGGGCCCACATCTCCAGCAAGTGGTGGGGGTGCCCATCAGCTTGTCTTGCGACAGTAACGGCGGACAGAAGGGGTGTGCCTTGGGTGGTGGCAGCATCCACAAGCTGCCGCGTGCTCTGCCAGGCCGCAAAGTGGTTTTGAGTCCGATGGGTGCCAGGAGGAGTACTGCTGGCACCGTGGCGCCTGGTACATACTCCACTTGTTCCAGTGGCCGGTGGTGGGCCTGGTTCCCGCGTAATGGGCCCGGTGGCAGTGGCCGCTTGTGCGTGCTCCAAAACAGGTTGTACGCCTCACGTACTTCCCCATCGGTCGGCTGTGGGTGTCCGGTTTGTGTGGCTGCGTTGCGCATGTGACTTTCCAGGACTGACTTGTTGGGCCAGTTCCGGGTGTTGTCGGAAGGGGACGTGGTGTGTGCCCACCCGCTGGAGGGCCCGCCTCTGGTTTGGGGTGACTCGTACGAGCTGTAGGGTGGTGCCCACCAGGTCCAGAGTGATGGTGCTTCGCGTTGGCCCTCCACCCACTTCGGTGTGTAGGACCGCCACAGGGACGGTCTCCCTGCAACAATGGTTCGTTCTGATGACATGTTGGTGTTGGGGTAGCAGGAGTTGTAGGTGGTACCATACGCGGGTCCCCACCTTGGTGGGGAGGCCCCGCTGGTGAAGTATGTATTGGGGGCAGGTGTTGCGATGGTATTGGGCCTCTTGCAGTGTCAGCGTGAACACTTCCCTCACCTGCGGTTCATGATTGTGCATGAGACTGTGCAGGTGGGCCGCGCTGTGAGCTGTGTACGCGTTGTTGACGAGGTGATCGGTGTTGTCTCCGTAGTATGGCGGCGACGCCGCGCGTACCACCGCGGGTAGTGATGTGGGCCAGTGGCCGTGGATGGTCCACACTCGCCGTACTGTGGTAGTGGCCGCTTGTAGCATGTTTTGGGGGTGCGTTAGGTGTAAGGCCTGGAGCCCTATAGCTGCGTTGAGCACGGCTTGTAGGAAGTACGCCAGGGCCTCGGTGGAGAGTGCCACGATGCGCGCTATGGCTACTGTCCATGTCAGCTGCCGTATCAGGTTCGGTGGTAGGGTGACCCCGTTGGCGGTGGCCGCTTGTTGGACCACCAGGTAGGTGGCTGTGCTTACTGAGTTCATGGGCGGGTCGCGGGGGAGGAGGGGTGGCGGCGGTGCATTGTGCACCATGGTGGCAGACTTGACGTTGTGTACCAGTAGCTGGTTCCCCTCCAGATAGTTGATGACGGCGTGGAGTACTTTGGTGCCCCTGATGGGGTCCGGGGTAGTTGACAGGGGTTGACGGGCGGTGGCGGTCACCACGGCCATTTCGTCCGTAAATGCCCGGGGCGTGGTCCGTAAGAGGTATGGAGCCACGTCTGGGTATGTGCGTCGGATGCAAAACGCCAGCGGGAGGGTGACGAGTAGGAAGAGGAATGGGCCTTCCGCACCCCCTTGCGGGACTCCACTGGCGGGATGGACCCATGGGGTGGTGCCAACATCGGTTTTCACTACATACATGCGGCTGGCGAGGTACGCTTGTAGGAAACCCTGGAATGGGGGGTCCCATGTGTTTCCAGGCAACCTGTAGGAGGCGGTGCCGGGTGTTGGGGAAGGCCCCCTTGACATCCAGGGACGTGATGATGAGGCTGATCGGGTCCATGTCTACCACGGCGTCTTGCATAAATATGGCCTCCAACGGTGACCTACCCGGTATGGCTCCCCACATTTTGGGCGGTATAGCTCGGTACACTGCCGGGGCCACCGGTTTGAGGATGAGCATCCATATGAGTTTGGCTTCTGTGCTGGTGCATACTATGGGTCTCCAGTTGTCTGGGTTTGCCCACTCGCCTAACCTGGTACAGCGGGTGTACCAGGTTCGCCCAGTCGGGTGGTACGTCCGTTTCCCCGATGGCGACATCCCACAGGCGCGCAGCCAAGTGTCTCTTTAGGTTCAGCGTGACCCTGCGGTAGAGTTTCGCCGGGAGTCCGTCCAGCCCCGGGGTTTTTCCTGGTTGTAGTTTGTACAGCACTTAATTGAGTTCCATAATGGTGAACGGGGCTCGGTGCATGTCTCGTCGCTGTGTTCTGTTGTAGAGTTTCGGCAAGTGCGATATCCATTCCTCCGTGTACGCTGATAGCTCACCATCCTCGGTGTTGTGTTGGCGCTGGAAGCTGTTGAGGACTTCCTCCCAGACCACTTTGGGGTCGTTGGTCACTGTGCCGTCTTGTAGGCGTACCGCCTTGATGCCTTGGTGGCCTGTTTCTCCCAGGACTTTGTCCCGGTTTGTTAAGGACTTGTAGGGTTGTAGCGTTGTTGTTCTTGTGCTAGCTCCTTTGCTCGGCGGACGTGCCATTCCCTGAGTTGCCGGTGCGTGGTGTCCAGCCGTGCGGCAAGTTCCTCGGCGTCATGTTGGGCCTGCGGGTCATGTGAGTGCACTGCCGTGTGTGGTGCCCGCTTGTCGCGCCATATGGCTGGAACCAGGGATCGTAGGTCTTGATGCGGGGTGGCGTCGTCCTGTGTGCACCGGTGTTCTCCTCGGGTGCCGCACGCCGTGGCCGCTTGTTGCATGGCAAGGTTGAGGTCCGTCTCGTCTTGTTGGCCCAGGATGCGCTGCACCGTGCAGTAATACGCCATTCATTTGTGTGTGTCGTGCTCGTCTGGTGGTCTAATGGGTGGTTGTTCTTCGTGGAGGCCGGGGGTACTTGAAGTACCTTGATTTGTACCTCCACGTGTCGATGTCCGGTGATCTTGGACGGCAGGTCGTGGTATTGCGCCCGTGCCACCTCGACGTGTGCCGAGTCGGCGTAGCAGAGGTTGATGCGGGAATCTGCCAAGCCAGGCTGCGGTAGTCTGTGCGAGGGCTGGCCTCGCAGACAAGCTGTGAGGTCCTGCAGGCCCATATGTTGCATGGCCATTTGAACCGCTGTGTCCTCGGGCCTCTGTCGCCCTCCGCGATTGTCCGCTGATGGGGCAGCCTTGAAGTCTCCTATGATGACAGTCCGCCCAATCATGGCAAGTTGCCGGTAGGCCTCCATGTGGTGTTCGAGGAATGTCTCCGTGGCGTCTCTAAAGGGGCCATGTACGTTGATGACTTTCAGCTGCCACGTTGGGTCGACCAGTTCATATGCCGCCAGGCGGCCTTCTACGCCCAGGTGGTGGTGGACGTGTACTTGGACCTCACGTTTGTGGGATATGGGCACTCCCCTGACCCACGTGGTGCGGTATTGGTGTCCCGTCCCGGTGAGGACGGGGGTCAGGCTGGGGTGGGCTGCCTGGGTTTTGAGGGCCTGTTCCTGCCACCCCATGGCGTCTGGGTCACATCTCGCAATGACAGAACTCCTGTAGGTCTGGAGCTTTGGCTGCATCGTACAGGGCGCCTGGTTCGTCCAGGGACATGCGAGTGACGAGCGCATTGGTGACTTCGTGGGTTTGCGCTTTGGTAACCCTTGGGGGGCCCCTGGCGCGGCGTGGTAGTAGTCATTGCCCCAGGCGCAGTTAGAGGTTGATCGCTGTTGCCACCCGTTGCTGCTCTCGTACATTCGGCTCCTCCAGCCCTGCCTGCGGCACGTCACCTGTCCAGACGGTGCCCGGCGGTACCTGGTTGGCGGGTGTGCGGAGCTGTACCGGGCAGTCTGGGGACTGCCTGTCGTCCCAGAGTTCGAGGTTTGAGGTTTCTGCTTTTTTGCCCCACTCCGGGATTGCCTGCCATTTGATCTTCAGCTGCAGGTTGCCATGTTGGCCAAGTGTGGCCAGTCTGCCTTGTATCTTGCCCCGTAACCATACAAATTGCTTCGGTTGTCCTCTAAGCGTGGCCCCGAATACCCGCTGTACTTCCGCGCCGTCTGGCCATTTAGGGTGCATGGCGGCACGTTCCGCCGCCGTGAAGAATGGGCACAGTTGGGTCTTTGGCTCTGGTTGTGGGTCAGGCGGTGGTGGTGCTGGGGCCGTTTTGGGTTCCGGCTTGGGCCGTTTGGCCCGGCGGGCCGAGGTGTCCGCCCCCCCCGGACGAGGCCTCGGCTTGGGCCGGGGTTGTTCAGGTGCCGGCTTGGGGGCCGGCTTCGGCGCGTTGCGGCTTTGAAAGATGCTGTATGCTGGTCCTTGCCCGTTTCCTGGTCGGTGCATACCCCGAAGCTGGTTCGCGTGATCTTGTAGGTTGGTGGTGCGAAGTTTGGCGGTTTGTTCCGTGTTCGTGGGCCAGGACATCCAGCGTTCCGCCCTTGCTGTCCCGTGTTTTCGTATGTAGGCTGCCAGGTTGCGAGTGAGTTGGAGCCACGTTGCGGAAAGCGTGGTGTCTGTGGCTGGGGCATCCACTGCCCAGTGAATCCCTGTTTTGAGGGCTAACCAGTGCGCCCAGGGGTAGTGGGTTTGGTGGGTGGAGTGTTGAAAACTGTCCCCCAGTGCCAGTGGGGTCGCTGTCTTCGTTTCTGGTGTGAATGTGTGGACTCTGTCGGTTGTGCCCATGGCGTTCCATTGTGCTACCCACCAGGTGTGTTGGTGGCACGTTAGTGTCACCGTGGGGGTATCTGGGGGCCTGTAAATAAATGCCGTCCAATCAGTGACCTTCGGACCTTCGGTTTTTCGGTTGTGCTGCTCCGGTGGGCTGGTTCGGTTCACCAGATGGTTCACAAGGTCCGGCGTCAGGCCGTCCTCTGTTTCCTGCACCCTGTCCTTACGTGCCGTCGGGTGCCCCAGGGCATCGTCCCAGGCGTCCGTGGTGGCCGCCAGGGTGTTGGTTGCTAGGGTGATGATATCGTCCGTTAGGCCTTCCACGATGGAGTACTTTTCTTCCGCCAAAGTGGCCAGGAGTTGGGCCGTGTGTTTCATTGTGAGGTGTAGCAGCGCCCTGTCGGGGCCTGGGCCGTTTGGGTCCACGGGGCTGGGGTCGCGTCCGCCGTGTCTCGCCAACGGGTGCCGTGGTTTGTCGGTGTTGGGTAGTCGTGGCCCCATGGCCATGTGGTGCACCTGATCGAGGGGGACGGCTTGGCCCGTGGTGTCTCCCGTCGTGAGGTACACTTCTTTGGCGCCTGTTACAGTGTTTAGGTAGATACCTGGGAGTGGGGCGGGCTGGCACAGGCAATGGCTGGAACAGGACGTGGGGGCAGGGGTGCCCGCTGGGGGGATCCCCGAGCCCGAGCCCTGGGCAGTGGTCATCCATGCCGTGGGGCATGGGGTATAGTATGTAGGGCCCTGCCGCCCTGCGCAGTGGCCGCTGGCTTGGCGCCTATCGTCGGGGCCTTCGGCGAGACGAGGTGATCTCGTGGGCGTCGTGTCGTCACCTCACCTGCAAGTGGCCGGTGCGGGACTTGCGTCGCGTGTGCGCCGCGGTGTGTCATCGCTGCACTGCCGGTGGTCGGCTGCGCTGGGCGGGGCAGGTGTGTGCCGCATCGGTCGCCCCGCGTGGTCTGAGCACGTGTTCCGTGTTTCGGCTCGCGGCGGCTCAGGGCCCCGGGGGGTCTGCCACACGCCGCACGAGGGCGCGGCGGAGGGCACTGAGGATGTCGTGCACAAGGGCCGCGTGTGCCGCCTGGGCTTCTGTCTCAGTGCGGATGGCGGGCTGCAGTTGCTCGCCCATCGCCAGCTCCCGGATCTGGTGGATCGCGAAGACGGGGCACAGGTTGGTCGCTGTGGGGGTCTCCGCCATTCGCTCGCGCTTGAGGATGGCCTTCAGCTGCTGTCGGCCGTCCAGGTGGAATCTCCACGTCGCCGTCTAGTCCCTGGTGTGCGGCCAGCGGCGCTGCGCCTACCGCCGGAGGCAGTAGAGGGCATGGCCAGGGTGCCAGGCGCCGGCTGCCCCCGACACAATGGCCGTCAGGGGGTCCGGGGGCTGGCCGTTCGGCCGGGGGGTGGGGTTGTCCGGCAGGGCTGTGTTCGCTGGGAGCATGGAGTCGGCGGCTTCCAGGCTCCAGTGGCTCTCCTGTGGGTGCGGGGTGATCCACACGTGGTAGTAGTGGCCACTTTCCAACACGATCATGGCGATGGTGCTGGGGTCCGTTCGCGTGGCGGCGGCGCTGCGTGTGCCGTCACCGGGTACCGCTCCACCATACTCGTGAGGTTACGCCCCCTGTCCTGGGCTGTCCTGCTCTCCCATTCCGCCAGGCCTTCGTACCGTGGGATGCGGAGGGTTTCGGCTCTCGGTGGCGGGGCGGCCCGCTCCCGGCCCCCGGTGCTGGGCGCGGGCCTGGGGTCTGTCGGTGCCGCTATGAGCGTGTGTGCCCAACCCAGGTTCGGGACCCATATGCCTCCCTGGTCCAGCTGGTGGGTGTTGCACCACAAGATCCACGCGTCAACAAGGTCGTCCGTGATCTGTGTCCCGCGGCTGACGAGCGCCTGGAGCTGCCGCACAAAGACTTCGGTTGTTGCGGCGTATGGCGGGGGACCAGGGCGAAGAGCCTGCTCGGGTCGACGTCCTGGAGGTGTTCCCGGAGGGCTGGCACTAGCTCGCTCGAGGGTGCGGTGGCGTGGATGCCGTAGAGCGCCCTCAGTTCCGCGTCGTCAAAGGGACCCGTGTTCCTCCGTTGCGGTGGTCGGGGGGCTGGGGGGGGCATGGCCTCCCAGTCCTGGTCCGGTGTGGCGGCAGTCGGGGAGGAGTGCCCTGGGGTGGTGCCAGGGTTGCCCCTAGGCATGTTCCCCGTGGAGGCCTCCCGTTGCTGGGGCATCGAACAGGCCGCGGCGGTTGGCAGTGAGTCACCTGACTCCTGACGGCCTGAGGTGTCTGTCATTTCAGCGTCCGCTCCTGGGCCGCTTGCGTCGTGCTCCCGTTATTGCGATGCGTCCTCTGCGCCTCGGCGGTTTGGCCATGTTGCTGCTGGGGTGGGGAATCTCGTGGCGTACAGGCCCAGTTGGTCGGGTGGCCGGTGCCCGCGTCATTGCGTTCGCTTGCGGGGGGGGGGGTGTGTTGGGAGGGTTGTCCTCCCACCCCTTGTGCAGACCGTTGGTCGGCCGCGGGTTCCCTTGGCCGTGTGTCCGTGGCGTGCTGTCCCCCCCGTAGCGGGCCGGCCCCGACCCTGGGAGGGAGGTTGCGGATGAGCTGGACGCTCCGTCTGCTGCCCAGTGGGGGCCCGTGTGAAGCGCTGCCTGTCACTCTCGCTTTGCTGGCGTGGGAATGGTGGGGATGTGCGCCCGTTCGGTGCGGGGCCTCTTCAACCGGCGTCGAGATTGGTGGTAGATGATGTCCATTTGGCGTGGAGGTCGTTGGGATCTCCATGGTCTCTGTCCGTATCCTCGTTGAAGACGACTTGCCGTGCTGTGGGAGGCGGCGTACGGCTGCGGCCTTGCATCCCTGAGGTATGAGGAGTCCTTGGACCCTCAGCGGGGCGAACGGTCGGAGGGGGCTTCTGTACGTGCCAGCGGGGGAACCCATTCCGGCTAGTGCCCCGCGTTGGCGTTCTGGGGAGTTCTGGCGCGCCGTCTGCCTGGGGGCCTCCGGGACGTCCTGGGACCACGGCCGTCGGTGGCCTGAGGCGTGCCCTTGGTAGCCCGGGAATGCAGGGATGTCCCAGATGTTGTGCTTTTGCATGGCCGCACGGATGCGCAGGGCTGCGCGCCGTTGTCATTGCCAGTGTAGTCCGTTCATTTCGTCCGGGCTGTAGGCCCCCATATGCGCCATGAGCCGGGTGGCCACATAGTGCCATTGGCCGGGGTGGTCCATGGTGGCGGGGGGCCTGTGCCCAATCCGATGGCCGAAGGTGATGTCTGCCATGGTGCGGATTCCCTCGATTCCCTCGTTCTGTCAATCCACATACCCAGGTCTTGGGCCACCGCCTGTTCCGCGTGGTTGCTGGGGTGGCGGGCGTCGCCTACCAAGCGTGCGTAGTCCAGATGCCCCCGCCCCCAGGGTGGGGCGTTCCCCGTGGTTGGCCGGTAGGCTCGCTAGCGGTGTTGGTGCCCGCCT
Organism: Eutreptiella sp. 'Long Island Sound 2002'; assembly: GCA_964036045.1. Taxonomy (NCBI): domain Eukaryota; phylum Euglenozoa; class Euglenophyceae; order Eutreptiales; family Eutreptiaceae; genus Eutreptiella; species Eutreptiella sp. 'Long Island Sound 2002'. Next base: position 40,571,707 of record OZ038384.1, read on the forward strand.
CCACGCGCGTCCCGCTTCCTGGGGCGCCGCGGTCGTCTGGGGCCTGATCCGCTGCCCCGCTCGCGGTCGTGGGCCCGTCATCCGTGGCCGTAGCATGCTCAGTTTGCCCCAGGGCGGTGTAATCGCGCTGGAGGTGTGCCTGGCGTGACAGCTTGAGGGGTGTGCCCTCTGCATAGGCGCGTCGTGGCTCCGGGCGGACGCGCGGGGCCGCTGGCGTTGGGACCGCGTTGAGGGTCATTCATGCAGGACACCATGAAAGCATCGAAAGAGTCGTCTTCGCGGTTGTGTCCGCTGGGCTACTTTTGTCTGTCGGCCACGCGCTGGGGCATGTCGGCTGTGTTTTCCCAGGCTTCTGACTTCGCGCTGGTCTCTGGTCAGCCCCGTGGTGGCGCCTCCCCCGGCCCGCTTGCGTCGGCGTGATGCGCCGGGGTCACCAACGGGGCGGCGTCCGCTCGACCCGCGTGTTGTGCCCCATGGGCGGAATGGTGGGTGGAGGCCGGCCTCATGCCTGGCGTCCGGCATTGGCTCTTCAGGTTCGGCACCAGTTTGGCCAGCGGTCGATGCCTCGCCGCTTTCGTTTGCCGCCATGCCCGGTGGGTCGACATGCTGTATTGCTGGCTGGTCAACCCCCGGTAGGTTTCCCCGTTTGAGATAGGCCAGCTGCTGGTGGTGGCAATTCTGTCCGCTGTGGGGGTCCCCCTATTTCCACCGTGGCGTCCACGGTGGGATCCTCGCGTTGCGACTGGGCTGGCGGTGCGGGCGGCGTGACTGCGTCGCCTGTCGGTCGCGCCGCCTCTCGGGCGTGGCCTTCCGACACGGGAGGAGGCCCGAGTAGGCTTCCCGGCCCAGCGGACCGCGGGGTGTCAGCCGGGACAGTGGCATGTGCCGGGTCCGGGTCTGGGCCCGGGCCCGGGTTGGCAGCCGGGCGACTGGGAGATGATGGTTCTGTCGGCCGTACTGCCGGTCCGGCTGGTGGGGCGTGGTGCCGCCGGGACGCCAGTTCGGCTTGTGCCGGGGCCTGCAGATGATCTCCCAGGGCCACTGCGCTGGACGTCGCCGGAGCCTGGGGATTGGGGCTCTCGGTGGGGTTGTGGGCGTGGGGAGGCCCGGTGCCGGAGGCCCGGGTGTTGGTGGTGTCGGTCGGGGTAGCGGTACGTGTCCGCGTGGGGGGGCCTTCGGGTGGCGCGTATGCTGGGCCCTCCGTCGGCCGGTCAGGTGTGCCATGGCGTGGGCGGGGCTCCGGGTGCCCCTGTGTTGCCGCTGCCCGGTTTGCTGCTGGCTGGCGACCGCGTGTGGACGCGCCGGGTGGCGTTTGGGGTTGGGGAGCCGGGCTTCCTGTGGGGCACGGGGCTGTACCCATGTGCGGGTGCGCGGTGCCAGGGGGTCTTACTCGGGTCGGGTGCCTACTGCCGCCGTATTCGTAGGGCTGGTCACGGCTCCGCTCCTGGCAGGTGATGCCCGGTGCCCCTGGATCCCTGTGGCCGCGTGGTGTTGTGGCTGGTATCGTTGTGCTGCCTGTTTGGACGCACGCTCTTGTCGGGCGCTTTGTGGCGTGCCGGCTCTCGATTGTGCCGGAACGTCCGTAGTCTGCGTGGCGTTGGCAGTGTGCTGTCTGTGTGGTGAGGTGACAGGTGCGCGGGGGGTGGAGGTGGATGGGCTGGAGGACGTGGAGGCCGCTGGGCCTTGTTGCGCGCCGACGCCTGAGGGTGCCAGAGCACGTACATGGGTGGCCCTGGTCGCTGCTCTGGCGCGTGATCGGGGCGGGAGGGTGGTGATGGTCGCGGTTCTCCGGGAGGAGGAGGAGGACCTGTGGTGCCGGGCACCTCCGGCCATCATCCTGGCCACTGCCGGATTGCCGTACGTGCCCGGCCGCGGCGGTGGGATGTGCGGCTGTTGGGCGCGCCGTGCCAATGGTGTGAGGCTGCGTGGGAGGGGTATGGCCCTCCATGTGGGATAGGCCGCCATCAGCCTCTCTGTCGCCCCCTCGGTCAGGGCCCCTGCTGCGGTGGAAGAACTCCCCCCATTCGGCACCATGGGCGCCGCAGACGACCCCCATCGCCCATTCCGCGTCCCCCACCAGCCAGCTGAAGGCGAACGGGAGGCGGGTGGTGAGGGTGACGACGGTGGTGCGGTAGTTGTTGAGGTTCATGGTGGTGTCGGGCCCCAACTGTCTGGCACATTGCCAACGGGGGGTAGACTGCCCCGTGGCGCGTCGTCATAATGTTCGTAGTCTGGAACGTAAATCGTGGGGTCCGCCCCGTCGACTGGCACGACCCATGTTGTTGCCCGCCAGGGGGGGCGGGGTGGCGGTGTCGCCGGGTCCTCGTTGGTGAGGATGTCCAACCACTCAACATCAGGGCTGTCCCCCGCGCCATTGTTCCACACATTCTGCTGAATCAGGGTGCGCAGTGGGTGGAGCGTGAGGTCTTCGGCTTGTGTTTCGCGCGGCAGCGGAGCTTTGCAGAGTGGATGCGGTCGTAAGCAAAGTGGGCATGACCACAAGCTTGTGATGTACGGGCTGCGGAACCAGTGCAGCTGCTCCATGCCGCGGCAGCCGAGGTCATGCCCAAGGAGCGGAGCGCCGTTCTTGTCGTTCACCTCCCAGCAGACTCTGCATTGGCTTTCTGGTCGCGGATGTGGAGCTTCACCTTCGGGCATCCTGAGGAGAGGTATTTGTTCGTGGGACGATCGGGTCACTATATGGGAGTGCGCGCGCTTCAGTGCAGTGCAGTGTGGTGGGTGGTGCCGTGGCAGTACACCAGTGGTTGCCGCGATGCCGTGTGTGTGGTTAGTCACTGGGCTGTGCGTGTAGGTAAGGGATGAGGAGGTTGTAATACATACGGCGGTCGTGGGATGTTTGTTGTGCTTCTTGTGCGTACACCTGGACGCGGTGCTGTAGCTGTGTGTCCGCTCTCTTGACGGTGGTGAGTTGCATGTGACGTATTGTGGCCTTGGGTTCTGGGGCGTGGTCAGCGATGACCCTGTAGAGTTGAAGTGGCACCGCCCCCCTGAGCACCGCTTCCTTAGTCTCCGGTTGCCGCATCAGACGCCGAACCTCATTTGCAGGTGGCGTGGCCGGGCCCCATCTGGTGTGTTGTGCTATGGCGTCCTCTGGCGTCCGCGTGGCCAGGTGGTTGCCTCCTTGGGCCAACGGGCATTGTTTGAAGTGTTCCCATGTCTCTGGCTATTGGAGATGGCAGGGGCATATGGTGTATTCTGAGGGTATGTCTATACCCCGTGGGCCATAGCAGCGTGCCAACCTGTCTAGGAGGGGCGGTTGTTTGAGCAAGAGTTTGGCACGTCGTGTTTGTAGGTGTATCGGCAGTAGGGATGGGTCACGAGCTGAGAAGTACAATGCGGTTTGCAGCTTATGTTGGAGGTCGTTCATGAGGGTGTTTTCGGCTTGGCTGCCTCTGATGTGCGCCATGGTGCGGATGGGTTGCGGGTAGTGGTATGCCCGTTCCGTGTTGTTGTAGATTCGGTAGTCCGGTACCCAGGCTGGTGGTTCCCCGGGGTGTGGGATCGGCGGTAGGTGTTGGAGGTGCGTGTGCATGTGGTCCTGTAGCAGCGGGTCCTCGCTGTCCGGCATATGTTCGGCAAGCTGGTTGTGGGCGCGTAAGTCTATGTGCCCGTTGCCTAGGCTATACCGATGGGACTCTTGTAGGGCCTGGGTGCCCAGGCTAGAGTCGGTTTACGGACGATCTGGAAGTCCACTGCCGTGTCTACTACGACCCACACATGGTGCACGTGGTCAAGCGGTTGCTAGTGGGTGTCATTGACGGCGTCCACGATGAGTGCCAGTGTTTTCAGTTCCCCGTGAGAGGAGGCCCCGAAGATGGCGGCTCCTGTGAGGTGGTGTTTGTGCAGTCGGCCTGACGCGTCCGTCCTCAACTCCAAAGCTGCCCCTGCAGCTGCTGGGGTGAGGCTTGCGGTGCCGGAGGCATCTGCAAAAATGACGGTGTTATGGTCGTCTGGGCACGGCGGGCGGCACGGCGTCGTTGGCTGGTAGGCGTGGACACGTGCTCACTGTTTTGTGGTGTCCCACAGCGTGGTGGTGGCCGGTCGGAGTCTTCGGGTAGCATCCACGCCCGGCCCCTGGCGGATCCTCCCGGTTGCTGCTGGGTTCATGCGGACATAGTCTTGTTCCCCTCGTGGCCTTGTGTGAGATAGCCGTACACATATTGGAGCAGGTACGCTTTCTGTTGGTGGAATGTGGTCCACTCGACCGTCTGAAAGTCCTGGACTTGGGAGCAGCGGTGTTGAACCGGGTAGGCTGGGGCCTCCGATGTGGTGCTGTGGTGTTTGGCCAGCACCAGGAAGGTGATGGCTGGCTGCTTGGTGTCCCACGTTCCCCGTCGGAATCTCCATTCCGCCGCTGCGCTGGGGTCCCACGCCACTGTGGCCGTGTCCTTCTCCGCGGCCCGTTCGAAGTGCGTGTGTAGCCACCAGTGTTGTTCCGGGGTAGCTGGGACGTTGGTATGTGGTGGTAGCGCGCCAGTAACTGGTGAAGGGGCCACGGGGTGGCTAGTGCTTGGGGCCCACATCTCCGGCAAGTGGTGGGGGTGCCTGTCAGCTTGTCTTGCGACAATGGTGGCGGACAGAAGGGGCGTGCCGTGGGTGGTTGCAGCATCCACAAGCTGCCGTGTGCTGTGCCAGGTTGCATAGTGGTTTTGAGTCCGTCCGGTGCCACTAGGAGTACCGCTGGCACCGGGGCGCCTGGTACATACTCCACTTGTTCTGGTGGCTGGTGGTGGGCCTGTTTCCCGCGTAGTTGGCCCGGTGGCAGTGGCCGCTTGTGCGTGCTCCAAAACAGGTTGTGCGCCTCACGTACTTCCCCATCGGTCGGCTGTGTGTGTCCGGTTTGTGTGGCTGCGTTGCGCATGAGACCTTCCGGGACTGACTTGTTGGGCCCCCCCTGGGTGGTGTAGGAAGGGGACGTGGTTTGTGCCAGCCCGCTGGAGAGCCCGCATCTGGTTTGGGGTGACTCGTACGAGCTGTCGGATGATGTTCACCAGGTCCAGAGTGGTGGTGCTTCCCGTTGGCCCTCCACCCACATTGGTGTGTAGGACCGCCACAGGGCGGGTCTCCCTGCACTGATTGTTCGTTTGGATGACATGTTGGTGTTGGGGTGGCAGGAGTTGTAGGTGGTTCCATACCCGGGTCCTCACCTTGGCGGGGAGGTCGCGCTGGTGAAGTGTGTATTGGGGGCAGGTGTTGCGATGGTACTGGGCCTCTCGCAGTGTCAGCGTGAACACTTCCCTCACCTGCGGTTCATGATTGTGCATCAGACGGTTCAGCTGGGCCGCGGTGTGAGATGTGTACGCGTTGTTGACGAGGTGATCAGTGTTGTCTCCGTAGTATGGTCGCAACGCCGCGCGTACCGCAGCGGGTAGTGATGTGGGCCGTTGGCCGTGGATGGTCCACGCTCGCCATACCGTGGTAGTGGCTGCTTGTAGCATGAGTTGGCGGTGCCTTAGGTGTAAGGCCTGGAACCCTATAGCTGCGTTGAGCACGGCTTGTAGGAAGTACACCAGGGCCTGGGTGGAGAGTGCCACGATGCGCGCTATGACTAGCGTCCGTGTCAGTTGCCGTATCAGGTTCCGTGGTAGGCTGACCCCGTTGGCGGTGGCCGCTTGTTGGACCCCCAGGTAAATGGCTGTGCTTACTGGGTTCATGGGCGGGTCCCCGGGGAGGAGGGGTGGCGGCGGTGCATTTTGCACCATCATGGCAGACTTGACGTTGTGTACCAGTAGCTGGTTGCCCTCCGGATAGTTAGTGACAGCGTGGAGTACTTTGGTGGCCCTGGTGGGGTCCGGGGTAGTTGACAGGGGTTGACGGGCGGTGGCGGTCGTCCGCAAATGCCAGGAGCGTGGTCCGTAGGGGGTATGGTGCCACGTCCGGGTATATGCGTCGGATGTAAAACGCCAGCGGGAGGGTGACAAGTAGGAAGACGAATGGGCCTTCCGCACCCCCTTGCGGGACTCCACTGGCTGGGTGGACCCATGGGGTGGTGTCCACATCGGTTTTCACTCCATACATGCGGATGGCGAGGTACGCTTGTAGGAAACCCTGGAAGGGGAGTCCCATGTGTATCCAGACAGGCTGTAGGAGGTGGTGCTGGGTGTGGGTGAAGGCCCCCGTGACATCCAGGGACGCGATGATGAGGCTGATCGGGTCCACGTCTACCATGGCGTCTTGCATAAATATGGCCTCGAACGGCGACCTACCTGGTATGGCTACCCACATTGTGGGCGGTATAGCTCGGTACACTGCCGGGGCCACCTGTTTGAGGATGAGCATCCATATGAGTTTGGCTTCCGTGGTGGTGCATACTATGGGTCTCCGGTTGTCTTGGTTCGCCCAGTTGCCTTTTCTCTACAGCGGGTGTACCAGGTTCGCCCAGTCGGGTGGTACGTCCGTTTTCCCGATGGCGATATCCCACAGGCGAGCGCCAAAGTGTCTCTTTAGGTTCAGCGGGAACCTGCGGTAGAGTTCCGCCGGGAGTCCGTCCAACCCCGGGGTTCTTCCTGGTTGTAGTTTGTACAGAACTTCATCGAGTTCCCGAATGGTGAACGGGGCTCGGTGCATGGCTCGTCGCTGTGTTCCGTTGTAGAGTTTCGGCAAGTGCGATATCAATTCCTCCGTGTACGCTTATAGCTCACCATCCTCGGTGTTGTGTTGGCGCTGGAAGCTGTTGAGGACTTCCTCCAGGACCACCTTGGGCTCGTTGGTCACTGTGCCGTCTTGTAGGCGTACCGCCTTGATGCCTCGGTGGCCTGTTTCTCCCAGGACTTTGTCCACGTGTTTTAAGGACTTGTAGGGTTGGGGGTTTTGAAGGTAGCGTTGTTGTTCTTGTGCTAGCTCCTTTGCCCGGCGGATGTGCCACTCCCTGAGTTGTTGGCGCGTGGTGTCCAGCCGTGCGGCAATGTCCTGACCGTCATGTTGGGCCAGCGGGTCATGTGAGTGCACTGCCGTGTGTAGTGCTCGCTTGTTGCGCCATACCGCTGTAACAAGGGATCGTAGGTCTTGATCCGGGGTGGCGTCGTCCTGTGTGCACCGGTGTTCTCCGTGGAGGCCGCACGCCGTGGCCGCTTGTCGCATGGCAAGGTTGAGGTCTCTCTCGTCCTGTGGCCCAGGATGCGCTGCATCGTGCGATAATACGCCATCCACTTGTGTGTGTCGTGCTCGTCTGGTGGTCTAATGGGTGGTTGTTCTTCGTGGTCCATGTCTTCTGTGGAGGCCGGGGATACTTGAAGTACCTTGATTTGTACCTCCAGGGGTCGATGTCCGGTGATCTTGGACGGCAGGTCGTGGTATTGCGCCCGTGCCACCTCGACGTGTGCCGAGTCCGCGTAGCAGAGGTAAGTGCGGGAATCTGCTGAGCCAGGCTGCGGTGGTCGGTGCAAGGGCTGGCCTCGCAGAGAAGCTGTGAGGTTCTGCAGGCCCATGTGTTGAATGGCCATTTGCACCGCTATGTCCTCGGGCGTCTGTCGCCCCCCGCTATCGTCCGCTGATGGGGCCGCGTTGAAGTCTCCTATGATGACTGTCCGCCCGATCATGGCAAGATGCCGGTAGGTCCCCATGAGGTATTCGAGGAATGTGTCCGTGGCTTCTCCAAAGGGGACATGTACGTTGATGACTTTCAGCTGCCACATTGAGCCGACCAGTTCATATGCCGCCAGGCGGCATTCTACGCCCAGGTGGTGCTGGACGTGTACTTGGACCTCACATTTGTGGGATATGGGCACTCCCTTGACCCACGTGGTGCGGTATTGATCTCCTGTCCTGGTGAGGACGGGGGTTAGGCTGGGGTGCGCTGCCTGGGGTTTCAGGGCCTGTTCCTGCCACACCATGGCGTCTGGGTCGCACCTCGCCATGACAGGCACGTACTGTAGGTCTGGAGCTTTGGCTGCGTCGTACAGGGCCGCTGGTTCGTTGAAGGACAAGAGGGTGACGAGCGCATTGGTGACTTCGTGGGTGTGCGCCTTGTTGGCCCCTTGGGGGCCCCTGGCGCGGCGTGGTAGTAGTCATTGTCCCAGGCGCAGTTTGAGGTTGATCGCTGTTGCCACCCGTTGCTGCTCTCGTACATCCGGCTCCTCCAGCCATGCCTGCGGCACGTCACCTGTCCAGACGGTGCCAAGCGGTACCTGGTTGGCGGGTGTGCGGAGCTGTACCGGGCAGTCTGGGTACTGCCTGTCGTCCCAGAGTTCGAGGTTTGAGGTTTCCGCTTTTTCGGCCCACTTTGGGAGTGCCTGCCATTTGATCTTCAGCTGCAGGCTGCCATGTTGACCAGGTGTGGCCAGTCTGTCCTGTATCTTGCCCCGGAACCATACAAATTGCTTCGGTTGTCCTCTAAGCGTGGCCCCGAATACCCCCTTTACTTCCGCGCCGTCTGCCCATTCGGGTGCATGGCGGCACCTTCCGCCGCGGTGACGAATGGGCACGGTTGGGCCTTTGGCTTCGGTTGTGGATCAGGCGGTGGTGGCTCCGGGGCCGCTTTCAGCTCCGGCTTGGGCCGTTTGGCCCGGCGGGCCAAGGTGTCCGCTCCGCCTGGACGAGGCCTGGGCTTGGGCCGGGGTTGTTCTTGTGCAGGTTTGGGGGCCGGCTTCGGCGCGTTGCGGTTTTGAAAGATGCTGTATGCCGGTCCTTGCCCCTCTCGTGGTCGGTGCATACCTGGAAGTTGGTTCGCGTGTTCTTGTAGGTTGGTGGTGCGAAGTTTGAGGGTTCGTTCTGTGTCTGTGGGCAAGGACATCCAGCGTTCCGCCCTTACCGTCCCGTGTTTTCGTATGTAGGCTTCCAGGTTGCGAGTGAGAGTGAGCCACGTTGCGAGTAGCGTTGTGTCTTTGGCTGGGGCATCTACTGTCCAGTGCATCCCTGTTTTCGGGGCTAATCAGTGCGCCCTGGGGTGGTTGGTGTGGTGAGCGGAGTGTTGCAAACGGTCGCCTAGTGCCAGTGGGGTCGCTGTCTTTGTTTCTGGTGTGAATGTGTGGACGGTGTCCATTGTGCTCGTGGCGTTCCATTGTGCTACCCACCAGGCGTGTTGGTGGCACGGTAGTGTCACCGTGGGGGTATCTGGGGGGCTGTAAGTGAAGGCCGTCCAGTGAGTGACCTTCGGACCTTCTGTTCTTCGGTTGTGCTGCTCCGGTGGGCTGGTTAGGTTCACCAGATGTTTCACAAGGTGTCTTCTGTTTCCTGCACCCTGTCCTTCCGTGCCGTCGGGGGCCCCAGGGCATCGTCCCAGGCGTCCGTGGTGGCCGCCAGGGTGTTGATCGCTGGGGTGATGATATTGTCCGTTAGGCCTTCCACCATGAAGTACTTTTCTCCCGCAAGAGTGGCCGGGAGTTGGGCCGTGTGTTTCATGGTGAGGTGTAGCAGCGCCCTGTCGGGACCTGGGGCGTATGGGTCCACGGGCCTGGGGTCGCGTGCGCCGTGTCTCGCCAACGGATGCCGTGGTTTGTTGGTGTTGGGTAGTCGTTGCCCCATGGCCATGTGGTGCACCTAATCGAGGGGGACGGCTTGGCCCGTGGTGTCTCCTGTCCTGAGGTACACTCATTTGGCGCCTTTTACCATGTTATAGGTAGATACCTGGGAGTGGAGCGGGCTGTGGGGGCAATGGCTGGAACAAGGCGTGGGGGCAGGGGTGCCCGCAGGGGGGATCCCCGGGCCGGAGCCCTGGGCAGTGGTCATCCATGCGGTGGGGCACGGGGTATGGTATGTACGGCCCTGCCACCCTGCGCAGTTTTTGGGGATTTAGGGTGTTCAACCACCCACCCACCCTGATGGTGACAGAGCCTTGGTCGATCCAGGTGGCTTGGTGGCGGTCGATGTCGTGGTGTAGGGGCCTTGTGATGGTGCCCCACATTGTGCGGTGGGTGGTGTCATCTGGGGTGGGGCATCCCGTGTGGATGAGAGGCATCCTGGCGTTTGCGAGAGCGGAGTTCATGATTTTTTTTGGGGGGGGCGGGTTGCCGTGGGCACCGGTGGCGCTGCTCCCCACAGGGTTTCATGCCTTGACGGGGCACTCACCTCCCATGGAGGGGTTGGTGCCAGGACGGGTCCGGGTGCCAGATGGGGGCTGGCAGGTCCCCGTATCGTGCCCAGGTGTACACCGTGTACGCTGTGCCTTCGGTGTCGGCCAGCAGTCTGTACGTGGACTTCCGTGCTTCGCCGTAGGCGACGAGCATATTTGAGGTGGGGACGGCGTAGTTGAGGTCCGTGTGCGCCAGGGTGTTTGTGATTTGCACTTCTGTGCCTTTCTGAGTTTCCCCGTGGTCTTCTAGTATGAAGTGTACCATCCATGGGCTGTGGGGCTGGAGGTTACCGTCTTTGTCGCGTATCGGTGGGTGTATTTGGCGCCCTGCCTGCTGTGCTTTGTTGGCGTTGTGGTGGGCGCGTTGCTTGACGAGGGGGTTTGGTGTCCAGTCCTGCGGGGCACCCTCTCCGTCGCCATGGCCTGGGCCGCCTTGGCGAGTGCCCTGACGGTGAGCGGAAGTGGGGGCTCGGCGACCTAGGGCACCATGCCGGTGTCTGTTGGCAAATTCCAGTATATTGTGATCATCCGCGGCTGGTGCGCATTGTGGGTGTCCGGGGGGATCAGAGGGGGCACCTCTTTGATCTGGGTTACCGACTCTGGGTGTATGGTGGTGGGGTAGTGCCAGAGGGTGTGCTTGGTGGGGTCCTGGTGTGGACGGGCGGCACATCCCGCGGGCTCCATGGCCTGAAGTGTGAGGGTGTCGTCGAGGGCGACATTGTTGAGGCGGTTGACTTCAGCGGCCACCCTTCTCTGCCATTCCGTCAGCGTGGGGTCGCTCTCGGCGCAGTCCAGAGTATGGTGGATAGCCGTCCACTCCGGGTCAGGGTCGACGGCAATTTCGGTGCCCGCTGTTGTGTTTATGCAGACAGCTTGTGTGGGTCTCGCCTGGCGCGTTTGGTCGTCGTCTCCCAGGGCGTGCCCTGGGTGGTTATAAAGTGGTGCATGGCCTGTGTTAGTTGTACTTGGTGTGGCGTGAGGAGGCGCATGACTTCCATCGTTGTTACCCCTTGGAAGATTCTCTTGCAATCGATGGTGCCCGTCTATAGTCGCCATGTCGTTGCTGTGCCCCTTGTGTGGTTCCCCCCTAGGGGTAGTTGGTAGTTGTCTGGGATGTGACGCGAGGTGAGGGGCTTGTCGAGTTGTTGGACGTTCGTAGTGGCGCTCAGGGGTTTGGTCCTTTTGTGGGCTGGTGGGCGGTGCCCTCTTTACGGGGGTTCGTGTTCTTGTTGCGGGGGCGTTTGGGGTTTTGTTGGGCTGGGGGGTATGTGTGGCTCCGGTATCGGTTGTGGCGCTGTTGGCTGAGGGCTGGTGATGCTGTGCGCCCAGGTAGTTGCATCTTCGTCCGGGTAGAACTCCAGCGCTGGTGGTCCAGCAGGGTAGCACTCGCGTTGATCATCCTGCGGGCTGTGGGGGTGGATGCTTTGCTGAGTGGACCAGCTGTGGTAGGCCAGGATGGCGTTCGTCATGGCTGGGTCGTTGTCGTCCCCGAACGGGTGGTCGGGCCTTGAGCAGTCTTCAAACGTGGTGCAAACGGTCGTAGCCAGTGCCCCGATGTCTCTGTCTGGCACTATGTCGTCCCATATTGTAAGGGACGTGGTATCCGGGGGGCTCGTGTGTCCCTCGAGGACCTCCGTTTCGTACTTGGTCCAGTCTTTTAGCATGCGTTCCACGTACGCAGCTTCCATGTACGGTTGGATACTGTGCTCCGCTAGGGTGCGGGCATGGGCCAGCTGCTTGTACAGAGTCCAGTGTTGGGGGGCCGGTCTCGGTGGAGGGGTCCCGGCTGGCTCAGGCGTGGGCTCCTTCTTCTCGGTTGCCCTGTATCCGTGTCGGGTGGCGTGCACCAGGGTGTATTCGTCATCTTCTCGTTCGGGTATCCATTCCAGGTGGGCTTCACCTGCAGACGCTTTGGTCGGTCGGCATATCGCGGTGCGTGCGTAAGGGGGGGCCCGTTTTGTCATGCAGGACGATGGTGTGGCCTCGCGTCCAACTGTGCAGGGTCAGGACGGGAGCCGCCGCTGTTTCCTCGACGGTTGCTGGCAGTGGGGCGTTGGATTCTTGGATGAAGGTCAGGGCCTCCTGCGCGCGCGGGGATCCTGCGAGGTTCGTCCAGGATCCAGTTTGGGTTTCCCGTCCCTGCACCACCACTCCTTCCGGCGACTGTTGCTCGGCGTTTTGCATGTCCCGTCGCAGTTCCTGGATTTACGCCCCTGGGTCTCGGTTTTCTCCTGTTCCCGTTATCCGTTGGTCCGTTTCGTTGAGTGCCCGATACAGGCTCCAGGTGGGTCGTTGGTGCGCGGCGGCCGCCGCCTGCAGTACGCGTTGGATGCTGTAATGCAGTGGATCGTTGTCTAGGTCCATGGGGTCGTGGTTCGCAGAGAGGTTGAGGGCACTGGGCAGTGCTTCCAGGGGCGGGTTAGGGGCTTTCGGAGGGGTGGATACTTGGGAGTGGGTTTCCATCGCGGTGTCGGATGTTCCACTTGACACGGATAGTGGTGCTTCGTGTATGTGGTCCTCAGGCGCGCGTGGCTGCATTGTTTCCGTGACCAACGGCACCGTTTGTGGTTCTGGCCCTGGTGCATTGTCCCGGTCGCCGTGGTGTTGTGCCTCGTATTGGGGTGTGTGGCACTGGTCCGTGTTATGGGCGCTGTACTCCGTGTGGTCGTGGCTCCGGTTACGACGACACGGTGTGGTGTTTGTGGTTTGGTTCGTGGTTCGGTTGCTGTAGTCAGTTTGTTGTGACAGAGTGTGGTCCCGTTCCGGGTCCAGCCGTTGCTGTGCTCACTGTCCTCCGGTTGCTCTTTGCCCGTGGAGCCCGGTTGTGCCCGCCGTCCCGGGGCAGCGGTCAGCGTGCCCTTGGGTCGCTGTGTGGGTGTGTGGGGTTTCTTCCCGCTGTGCGCTATACACCATGTATGTGGGGCTGGGGCTGTATGTGTCTGGTGCCCGCCCTCGGCCTCCATTGCTTGGGCTGTTGAGGTCGTTGGTGTCGCGCAGCGGCATGTGGCTGTAGTCCGTGTTTTGGCTATACTCTGTGCGGTCCCAGCTCGGGGTACGCTGGCGTGTCGTGTTGCTTGCGGTTAGGTCTGTGGCGCAAGCGCTGTAGTCGGTACATTGTGATGGGGTTTGGTCTGGTTCCAGTTCCAGTTGTCGTCGTGTCGTTCTCTCCCCCGTCGCCTCCCCCCCTTGGGGCCCGGTTGTGTTCGCAGTGCAGGAGTAATGGCCCGCGCGCCACTGGGTGGTTGGTTCCTGGTGCGCACTGTAGACCGTGTGGGTGGAGCTTGGGGTTGGTGCGCCTGGTGCATGTTCCCCGCTCCTGTTTCTGGGGCTGCCGAGGTCATCGGGGTCTGGGTCTGCCTGCCGGAAACCACTGGGTTTGCCCATTTTGGTCTTCTACCGGCATTTGGCAATACGCTCCAGGGTATTTTCGATGTTAGGAATACTCCCTGAGTGGTTTTGGGTTTTCTTGTTGACCTCACCATAGTCAACAACCAATCGTAGTGCAGTCGATCCTGGTTTAGCAACCAGGAAGCAGGGACTGCAGTGATGGGGGTAGTCCCCCTTCTCATATTCTTCCACGGCATCGATACATTCCTGGATCTGGCGCTCGATTTCTTCAACCTGTTCCTGAGGAGCTGGGTAGGAACGACGCCTCACTCGAGTCTTCTCAAATTCAGGTTTCAGTTTCAGGTCCATCTGGACCAGTTTTTTACAGGAAAGGGGAGGCGGCAGGGCGCCGAACACCTCTACATAGGTTAGGAGCAGTTTCTTCAGTCGGGGGTCAAGATTAAGACTCTCGACTTTCTGCAGGAAATCCTCCTCAGCATGGAGGTTGCTCTTTCCATGCTCTTTCTTTTTCTGCCGATCGGCAGTTTCGGCAGGTACTGAACCATCGTCCCACTCAGGGGGACATTGCTGCCCATAGTGCAGAGAATACACTAGGGGTATCTCAGGGTCAGGCAGCGTGTAGGAATCATCGTCCTCCTCAGATCAGATGGAGGATTTCCAGGTCTGTCTGAGGTACTGTAGCCGCTCTTGGCGCTCAATGCCTTCGGCCTTCAGGTACAACAGCCGTCGGAGTTCCTGAGTGTCATGCTCAGACAGTGGCATGTTATTAGAAGAAGGGCGCGGTAGAGCATCAGGACTCTGAGCCACGGGTTCCCCAGAGTTTGTATGCTGCATGTGCAGCACCGGTTTCCCAACAGGGGAAGTTGGTTCTGAGGTTGACTCTAGATCTTCCTCCTCCAGCAACAGCTGGGCCAGGAAGGCACATTGTTTTAGTTCAACACAGCTGGGACCAACAGGAGGGATAGTGCTGGCGATCTCAGACAGTTGGTCGTCAGCATCCTCCTTTACAGCTGCAGGTTCCAAATAACCATCGGGAGATTCACACCCTGTGAGTGTGGCAGATATGTGCTTAGGTGGTCGTTTTTTGCAATCACAAAGGGTCAGGCCACGATTTTCGGCCATGACCTCTTTCAGTAGCACCTGATGCAGATCACACAGGGGTACCGGATTGAGGCATCCATCGACAATGGATAAGAAATTGGCCCACGCAGGGGCCTGCATAGCTGTGCCTGAGTCCTCAGGCACAAGAATGGGAGCTTCAGGGAGTTGCACTCTTCCCACGGTCATTCAGTCTAGCATACGGCGCCAATAAGCGTGTTCACCTGAGGAACCCCAGTCAGGGGTGCACATGACAACCCTTCCCCCCTCATAAGCGATATTGGTTAGAACCTTCGCGAGCATGGAGAAATGAGGGTTAGCATACGCTACGCCCATTGCTTTCCAGAAGAAACAAAAAGCGTTGTTCAAATGCTTCGAGCAATACAACTGCATGATGTGCTGTTGTTGGCTCGCGAACAATTCCACCTGGATCTCATCCAGGGTTACCTGAATGGCCACCAGACCAATTTTAAGAATGTGACGGGCCAATTGGTAGTTTTCAGCATGATAGTTAGTCTTGGCTGCGTAGCGCAGCCCAGACTCTTTTCGTCCTGACAGCTCCAAAGGTACGGAGAAGAGCCCACTGCCAAAGTGGCAGTGCAGAGAATAGGGGCGCCGGAGAGGCAGCGTTTTTACCTGGGGGTTTCTTCGTAGGAAGTCGGTACCAATGACGATGTCAAAGTCGTCAGTGTCCAACATTCTGCAGTGTTGGGTCACAGCTTCGTCGCCAAGACAAATAGTCACATCGACTCCCCCCAAGGAATGGATGGTACGCCCATCCCCCACTATTATGGCCACTGTCTTAGTCTTCTTGAAAGTCTTTAGCAGGCGCCGGGCCACTGAGGTTTCCCTAATACGACTGTATTCCTGTAATTAGCGTATTCTGCCGTATCCTGTTGTATCCTGCCGTATCCTGCCGTATCCTGCCGTATCCTGCCGTATCCTGCCGTATCCTGCCGTATCCTGCCGTATCCTGCCGTATCCTGCTGTATCCTGCTGTATCTGCCGTATACTGCCGTATCCTGCTTTCCCTGCCGTATCCTGCCGTATGCCAGTAACCGAAACCCTAACCCTAACCCTAACCCTAACCCTAACCGTAATCCTAACCTGGAGTTTCAGTTATTGGTAAAGGTCTCATAAACAGGCGGTGCCTTGCAGGTGTGCGGATCTTATGTGATCTGACCTTGTATGAACCAATGCCAATTGCCCTTCCTTCATGCCATATGATGTGATGCGTTATAAGTTGATAGGATGTGGTGTTCGCAACGTGATGTGATGTGATGTGATGCAATGTGAGATGACGTGATTGGATGTGATGGAGTGTGATCTCGCGTGGTGTGGCTTAGTGCGGCGTGATGCGATGTGATCTGATGTGACGTGATGAGATGCGATGTGATGTGACATGACGTGACGTGACGTGACGTTACGTGACGTGACGTGACGTGACGTGACGTGACGTGACGTGACGTGATGTGATGTGATGTGATGTGATGTGGTGTGGTGTGATGTGATGGGATGTCATGTGATGCCATGCGATTTCATGTGATGTGATTTGGTGCAATGATATTTGATTTGACTTGATGTGATGTGGTGTGATGTGGTGTGATGTAATGTCATGTGTTTTAATGTGATGTGAAGTGTGTGACCATATTTGAATTGCCGTGATGTGGTGTGATGTGATGTGATGTGACTTGGTTTCTTTTCAAAAACGTATTCAAACCCACTGCAGCTTTTATCCTAACAAACAAAAATGCATTTCCAATTGTTTTTTTTCCGAAACTGTTTTCGAACCCACTGCAGCTTTTATCCTCACAAACAAAAATCCATTTCCAATTGTTTTCGTTCCGAAAACCTTTTCAGAACCCACTGCAGCTTGTATCCTAACAAACATAAATGCTTTTTCAAAGTATGGTGTTCATTTTCTCAAAACTGTTCAACCGTCTGGTTTTTGAACATCTGCATGCTTTTTTGTTGTTCTCTGCTGTGCTGGAAAGGTAAAAGAATGACTTGACACATAACCTCAACTGCCAACTACTTTCCTCCGTCATTGACTGGCGCACTCAAAAAGCTCGGAAGTCACAGCGACATTACACTGAGCGGGAAGAGAGTTGGCCATTCGATGCGTGTGTCTGGAGAAGCTGCACTGTAGTGCATTCCACTGTGCGGTAATATAAATAATCAACAATAAAAAAAGTTATAGACATACAAAAATATATAGTTACATTGCTGCACTATGGTGCATGCCACTGTGCAGGCTGAAGACAAAAAAAAAATTAAATATATTACCAAAATAGTGTACTTAGCTGACCTTAGTGGTCGCTGGCTGCATGCCAGGTGCGGATGCGGCTCCAGAGAAATCTTGTTCCACCGCCGAACTCAACAGTACCGCCACCGGTCAGGCCCTTGTACCAGCCGTCGTTGAACATGACGTGCACCAATGTTCCAGCTGCTGCACGTGGCTGCTCAGAGCGCTCCACAATGTACCGGCCGCTATCCGCCGAGGGCCTGCGCTCTGCTGGCGGCGGTTGCTGTAAGTCATCAAGCAAATTTGCGGTCTGCGCTTCTGCAAAATCAGCATCTTCAGATGGCGTGTCACCCGGGCGTCTGGGCAAGAAATTGCGCCGCGGAGCTGAATTCAACAGCCTCTCTAGGTAGGCCTCAACGGTCTCCTCTTCCGCATGATCTGGTGGCAGGTCCTGTGTCCGCGGTGCTCGTGCTGAGAACGTCTGCGGCTGAGTCAACGGCTGCGGCTAAGTCAACGTCTCTGGCTGAGCAAGTGGGTTCTCATCAATCACAGAACTCGTGTCACTGTCCTGATTTTCATCCTTCTCATTCTGCGCGACGTGCCTCCAGCAAGGTTCATCCAAATGACCCTGCCAGTCCCCAATCCAAGGTGCGAGCTCCGTTGCATCAGTGGCACGTGGTGTGTGCCTGTGTCGAACTCCAGACGTTTTGTATTTGCATGGCCCACAAGTTGCAAACCGCTGTGCATAGGCAATTCGGAAGCTCAGGCAGTGCGGTGTGCACATTTCCTTGCTGCAGTTCTTTGGCACTGGCGCGTAGCATGTGCCACCCGGTGCCTTGCAGCGCCGCTGAGGAGCAGCACCACTGGTGGGGCGCCATGTCCCTGTGCTTGGCTGCCGGTCCACTGCAGTCGAAGCCATGAGGTAGCTGGCCAGTGTGTGCTTCCGCCTCTCCAATGAGCTGGGGCCAAGACCAAGAGCGTGCGCATCGGCAGACGCCTCCTTCTGGCTTGCACACTCAGCCTGTTCCAATTTCCTTTGTTCTCGCCACGCAGGCGCATCCTGCAAACTGGTGACAAGGACATCAAGGTTTATTTGATCTGCAGTGGTGGGCGTCACCCCTCTCTCAGACAGCATGGCCAGCCACAGTGATCTGGCAGTTTGTCCCCAGGTGTCGGACGGCAGATCACTGTAGTCCCAATACACGGCGCACCAAACATCATCACCAAGCAAACTGCCATGTCCATGCGGCCCAATGGGCGCCGCTATCCATTGAGGCGTGTGCTTGTTGGGCAGCACCTCGCAAATGCGCGTGAAGTTTCTGCCAGAGCGGGTGAAGATGCAAAGCAACAATCTTTTGAATGAATCCGTAGTTCTCTGCCCACGCACACGGCTCATGTTGGACGCCGTGCACAGAGGGGTGGAAGCGTGTACCACAGCATGAACTCTTGTAGAGGCGTCGCCTCACGTTGGACGCCCTGCATCCAGGGCCGGAAGCGTGAACCACAGCGTGAACCCTTGTCGCGGCGTCACCTCATATGATGGACGCCCTGCACAGAGGGGTGGAAGCGTGTACCACAGCGTGAACTCTCGTAGCGGCGTCGCCTCACGTTGGACGCCCTGCACACAGGGGTGGAAGCGTGAACCATAGCGTGAACCCTTGTCGCGGCGTCGCCTCATATGATGGACGCCCTGCACACAGGGGTTGAAGCGTGTACCACATCGTGAACCTTGTCGCATTGTTGGCGGTGCTGTCATCCGCCACACTGAGACTCATTAAGAGTGGAGGACCATCAGGCACCTTTCACGTCACTTGGCCGTGCTCGCAAGAATCATGGATGGCAGCGCTTCACTGACACTCCTTAAGAGTGGAGGACCATCAAACACCGTTCCCGCCAAGAGCCATGGATTGCTGCCTTGCTCTCACTGTTGATTTCATAGACAGCACATATCTGAGACAATGAAAGAAGAATGTTACTCATTAGTTATATTAGCACTATTAGAATTTTTTTTCCGCTGTTGTTATATCGTTTCTGCACTGCTCAATCATTTCAGTGCTTCCGTCCTTAAGTCTTGAAGTTTACGTGGATCTCTGTGGACGGTTCTGATAGCGGCGCCTCCCCGCACTGCGCTCCAGTTGCAGCAATGCCGCTCATGAATGCCACTGGGTACAGAATGTGATTTCTGCTGTTCCTGGTGGCAAATTCCATTTTCACATTAGAGGAGTTTGTAATTACAATCTCTCTCCTGCGATTGGGGTACAGCCAGATTGCATGTGCGAGGACGTTGGGAATTGGTCGGGACTACTGTATCCAAGTACTACGTGACGTGTCACAACGGGCTCACCTGTGGGATACGTTCACGGATGCTTTTGAACGCCGATGGGAATTCCACCAACACAGTCATCAGATTCACCGCCATGTGTCTGCTATTGTCGATAGCACGCATGTTGCCATACAGTCACCTTCGCACCCGGTAGACCGGGAGCTGTTCTGGTTCGACAAACCCACTTACCGCGGGCATGCGCTCATGTTTAATGCCATGATTAATTGGGGGCGCGAGATTATTGCCTGCTCGTGGTGGTATCCGCCCCATGCATCCGATGCTGAGATGCCGGCGGACATGGATGCATCCATTTCGTGGAACTTTAATGGTCCTCGGCCTGACTTCCGCCTCGGTGACTGTCACCCCAGCACTGCGGACAACATGTTCTGCCGTGTGGCCGGGGAAGATGGCCGATTGACCTGGTTCATGGTGCATTACAACCAGATGATGAATGAAGGCCGTGATCTAGTGGAGAATGTTTTCAGCAATGTTAAGAAGTCGCGATTCTGGAATGGCCGTGATGAGGCTCCCGGGCGCCCGTATAACTAAGAATTCCTTGCCGGCGTGTTCATTTTCTGCTGTAACCTACATAACATTGAGCAGAGGTACACCGAAAGTCTATAAGTATAATAGTACAGGCTGCAATGATGTGATTGTCTTTTTTTATGCTCCTGCGTATTGTGTTTTGGGGCACAGGAAGTGTTTCGTACGCAATCACGTAGCAATCATTTTCTTTTCAAAACCGAGAATTGGTGTGCAGCAAGGCGGGTTGTCAACCTAAACAGAAGCGGCACAATGGGCACGCAGGAACAGGATGAAACACCAGCAAGCTCAGGAAGCAGGTAGCAAACTTCTTCTTTTTTGAAATGAATTAAATGGTGTACATGAAGCGGGTTGTCAGCCGGGAAAGTCACACCAGGCATGCAAAAACAGTATGAAATACCACCGAACGCTGAATGAACGCAAAATGGTTGTTTTCGTAGTGCAAACAAGCAGATATTTTGGACCCTGTCTTATCCTGCCATATCCTGCCGTATCCTGCCGTATCCTGCCGTATCTGCCGTATCCTGCCGTATCCTGCCGTATCCTGCCATATCCTGCCGTATCCTGCCGTATCTCGCCGTATCCTGCCGTATCCTGCCGTATCCTGCCGTATTCTGCCGTATCCTGCCGTATCCTGCCGTATCCTGCCGTATCCTGCCGTATCCTGCCGTATCCTGCCGTATCCCCCCACTATAGAACGTTTTGCGCCGGTGTCAAGCACTGCTCGAAAAACTTGTTCCTCGATTTTCACGAGCATCCGGAAAACCAAGTCCTCCTTTTCGGAGCCGCCCCCCTCCTCCTCAGCAGGGAATTTGACATCCACCCCTGCAGCCATGAGAGGCTTGGCTATCCAGGCCAATCGCCTCTTGTTGGAGTTATTCCCCTCAGGGGAGGCGCTTCTTGGGGTCACCCTCGGCAGGAGAGGAAGAAGTAGCGGGTGCTGATGAGCGCCTCTGGGGGTTAGGGGTTCCACCTTTGCCACCCCCCTTGCCACCTTCTTTACCACCTTTATCCCCATTCTGGGGAGTTCTGGTGGGTGTTTGAGTCTTCTGGCGTTCAGCCTCCTGCCGCATGTGTTTGTCACTCTCTCGTTTCTTTATGTGAAATTTGTCCTCGTAGTTACGACGTTTGCCACAGTACCCACAGGTGATGGTACACCTGAAATGGTCCTGATGGGTCACAGTTTTCCCGTCTTTAGCCTCCTGCTGTCGTTTCATCTGCAACATACAACTACTGCCGTGGTCGCCGTCAGGGGCATGACAAAGTCCCCCCCAGTCATTGACAGGTTTACAGAAGAACAGTGGGGCAGCACCTGCTTCAGATTTAGCCTCATTCTTGGCACGCAGGTTACCCTTTTCTTTACCACGACCCTGGTTGGCGTTAGTGGGATTTTTAGGTTCTTTCTCTTCGCCACATTCGGGGGTAGAGCTACCACCTCGACCCAGGTGTTTCTTGAGAAATTTCCCCATGTGGGAGCCATTCTCCGTCTCAAGGGCTAGCTCGATCACCAGGTCCACCAGGTCATCATACGTGTGGGTCCAACTGTTCCTCTCAGAGGTAGTGCGGCAGACGCCCCACGTACCTGAAGGGATCTTACTCATGAGGCAGATGTGGGGCTCAGTGGCTCCATAGGAACCCACGTTCATCCGTGAAACTAGATACTCTAGGTCGCACACGCATTCAGAGACTGGCGCAGCGGAAGGAAACTCAGGGAGCATAGGTAGCTCCTCTATCTGTGTGCGTACACTGAGGTCAGTCTCATAGACTGGGAACGTTTTCTCCAGTCTTAGGAGCACCTCGGCTAATGTTGAACAGGTTTTCAAAATCTGCTTCACCTGTTTTTGCAAAAATGTCTGTTTGCATGAGCGTTTCAGCAGTGAACATTTAGTGGCCACATCCACATGGGATTGGCCAGTTAGCAAATGAAACTCAGCAAATTCTTCTGCCCAATCAGGCAGATTTCTGGCGTCGAACTCCGGCAATTCCAGCTGGATGTTCGCCTGAGCAATAGGTCTGGCACTCTTCGCACCCCCTGGGGTTAGACCTGAAGGGGGGGGAGGTACGCCGGCGAGGGCTGCCAGGGCTGACAGCCCTCTTTTCTCAATCTCTGTCACAGGCACGTCCTGTAGTTTAGCAATAGGGACTGTCCTAGCGCGAGGATAAAAAGGCCTGGGGCAAACGACCTTTGGTAGCAACCTGGACACCCTTGATCTTTTGAGATCTTCCGCCCGCGTGCTCAGTCCAGGTGAGGGTGAAGCCAGTGCCGGCTGGGGTAAGGGTTCAGTGATACCCAATTAAGCTTTGACAGCCTTAAGAATGAGCTGTCACATCTGGGTCTTCGTAATTTGGCCAGTAGTTCGGCCGTACGATCCAGGGCCCCATGAATTGGCTCTTGGAGATGGGAATCTTTCACATAGGCGGGGCACACTTCAGGGCTCCTGGTTGTGATTAGCAGCTCAGGACGCCATACTGGCCCACTCGGTCGCCTGGGTAGTGACACTGTGTTGGCCAGGTCGGTAGGTGGGCCGGAGTAAGGGTAGGAACCAATGTTCGTGTATTGTGGGGATCCCAAGGCGTCTAGTGGTTCCTCTCCATCTTCGCCTGTGACGGATTTGTAGTACTCCTCGTGGAGAATGTATTCGTTGATTCTCCTTCTAAATTCGCCTTGCTCCTGAGGTCCTCCAGCTGGAGTAGCCATTGAAGAAGAAGCAGGGGAAACAGATCGGGCGATAGACGCAGCAACTCTTCGGCGGAGATGCTGCAGGCTCTCACCACGGGCTGCTAAGGCCTCTGTGGTTAATCTGGGCGCTCCTTGCTCCGCCCTTCTGTGTACTCGATCTTCTTGAGGCCCAGGTGCGGCTCTGAGCTTGGGCTGACTCATTGAAGTGGGCCCACTGTTGCCAAGTTGAACTTGTACACTCTGAATTGGCAAGGTCCTGGCAGACATCTGTACTGATGGTGTGGACATTTTGCTTCTGGTTTTGGCTTGTGTACTTCTCAGAGTCGGTTCCAAAGGTTCTCAAGGGTTGCTTCTGCTACCGGTAAGATGTCCTTGATTAGTGCCCTAAATATTTTGATGAAATCCTGCAGGTTTTGATGTTGAAAACCCAAATTAAAGCAACACGTAGAGCAAGAACAGGATATGGATCGAATCAATGATTACATTTGAAATCCAGTGTAACACAGAAGGGCTGCAGATAGACAAAGCAGGCTTAAGTACAAAGATTCAATCACAAATGGATAACACAAATGATTTCAAGTGAAACCTGGCCTGACTCTAGCCTCGAAGATAGCATGAAGCACTTCATGTGCACTCTGTTGGATGAAATGGTGTTGGTTAGGAATATGGGGCAAAGGAGTTAGGCCAGACACAGAAAATGACTTGGCGGAGCAACTGAATTCAGCAACAGTTAAAAAGTAGAACCACAATAAGTGGGATAAACAGTTGAGTATAGGGGTCTTGGGATGGGGGACCACTAGGCATAACCTCCAAGGCCTTAGGCATGAAATGCCTACTTTCTTTCGGTATAACCTCCATGAAGGAAGATACCTCCGCTCAGTTGAGTGGTAGGGTTGAACTTCATGGGGGGCTAGGGTTTTAACCCTATTTACTTTGAGAAAGTGTACTTTAGGCTTCAAAAGAGAGATAAAAATACTTAAGTAAGTCTTAGCATCAACAAAAGGGTTTTAAGGGGGGCTTGGCCTGCATCAAGCCCTCCAAGAAAGACGTGGCAGTGACTTTTTCTTACTCGGTGTACCCGCCCCCGCCGGCGTACCCGGGTGTGCTGCCGCCAGCGCCCGTGCGGCAGCACTTGCAAGCGGGCGGAGCGACCTGGGGGGCACAGGGAGGGAAGGGAGAGGAGCTCAGGAGGGCATCGGAGAGGTTAGGGCAGGAGGAGAGGAGGCTGCGGGATAGAAAAGCACGTGCGATGAGAGAGGCGGCGGGAGCGGCAGAGGGACGGGCGACAGGGCAGGGCACACTGGAGGGAGGAGAGGCGCAGGCGTTCGAGGAGCTGCAGAGAGCCTGGACAGATCTTCAGAGAAGGCTAGAGAGAGTGGAGAGGGCAGAGCGGGAAAACGAGCGGCCCAGGGAACAGGCACAGGGGAGCAGGGGGTTCGGAGGGTCGCCCCCCGCTGCAGCCATTCGGACAACCGGCTATCCTGCGGGAGGTCGAGAGCTAGATGCGGGAGAGGGCCTGGAGGAGGATCAGGGGAGAGGCCGCCAGGCTGGCGGAGAGGGACAGGGAGGAGGCGGAGCGGGAACGCAGGGTGAATGACGAGGAGGAGGCGGTAGCCCGCAGGGCGCACCGGGTCATCCCAGACACGGAGAGGGACAGCCCCCCTACGGATGCGGAGGGACAGTTGTCGTCCACGAAAATGACAAGAGGAGAGGGAGGAAAAGGTGGGCAAGCGCGGGGAAAGCGACGCCAGGTGGAGGAGCAGGGACCGGGGGAAGCAACGGGGGCGCCGCAGCCCAACAGCCCCAGCCCAGAACCGACGCCGACAGACTGGGGTTCGGAGTCCCAGCGGCCGCGGCGGTGTGCGCGTCATCTGGCGCGGAGGGTGCCGGGGACAGTCCGGGGGTGGAGGCCGGGGGACATGGCGGAGTTGTCCGCTACGTGAAGTGGGCAGGGAGGACGGGAGGGGGATAGGAGAGGCGCGGGACCCGCCTGTTGTGCAACCAGGTCCACAGGGCGGGGAGGCCGCGGGACCAGGGGCCGGAGTTGGAGGGGGGCGGGTGGAGGAGGATGCTGGGAGAGGCGCTCCCGGTGGTGCACCTGGAGTGTCCCAAGGAACGGGGGAAAGAGCCCAGGGTGCGAATGCTGAGAGAGGTGTTGCAGTGGGAGGGGTGGTACTGAGGGGGAAATGGGCAGGGCAATAGCGCGGCTTAGGGCGGGGCAGGAGACGGTCCACATGGGCGACAGAATGCAGACCCCGGCTCACGAAGGGTGCAAGGAGAGCTGACCGGCGTCGATTGCGGGCTGCGGGCTGGGTGGGCTCCAGATGTCAACACCGGAAGGAGGTGGTTGGGGACAGGCGGAGGGGAAGCATGAGGCAGGGGTTCAGGCACGGGGACACGGTGCGTCAGGAGGTGGCGGAGAAGAGGCCAGACTGTTTTGGGATTGACCAGCCTTGTGAGGGCCACCTCTTTGGCTTCCCATGAGGACCTTTACGACGTTTCTGAGGTATCTCCCTTCCTCGGCTGAGATACCGAGTTTCTTCTTGTCTGCAGGTGTTGCAGAATGACTGCAAGATCATTCAATTTCCAACGTCGTCGTGAATTGCCGTGAGTGGCATCAGGCAATCAGGAATACCAACGATTGTATGTTGGTGAGCGAGTTGCATCATAATCCGATCATTGTCTTTTATGTTACCACAGGAGCCGGCCGTCGCAGTCGCAAATGACGGCGTCGCCTGTGCTGCGGCTCTGATAGGCCAAATTTGTAAAGTGATTTTTTGAGAACTTAACGGCGCAACACACTTCGAGTGTTCTGCAATTTTTTCCTCCAATTTTTGACATAAGTCGCCAATTTTTCCCCGTGAAGAAAAGTCTCGTAACGCGCTCTAATCTCCCACGTCCAATAACAAGGGATTCGTGCGTTCAAGCCCCCTAGGGCGACCTAATGTGCGTCATAGGCACTATTGATGAGGGCTTGCCCCTATCACCCTCATATTGAAGCCATTGGGTCCCAACTCAATATGCCCAAAGGTTTATACATTAATTGGATTTTCCAGAAATTGGGCAATCTCATGTACTTGGCCCCCAAGTACATGTAGAAAAATGTTGAGTTGGTATAATCTCCCTCTTTGCACGCCTTAACATCTGGGTCATATCACGTGCCTCCCCTCGAGTGTGCATATATGTCGATTATAACCCACTTGGCCACATTTTGTGCTTGCATGCCAAAAATTGACTTTCCAAAATGAGGTCGATTCCCTACCCAAGCACTTGCATGTGTGTTCAAGGACCAAGGTTACATAGGAATATAGGCATACCTTGGTCCTAGGCCACTAGGTTGGGTATATAAGGCTTGGGTAGGGTCTTTGGGCAAATATGGGTCATTTTGTGTGCCCATTTGGCGGGTGTACCATTCCAAGAAGAACCCGCCAATGGACCCCATTTTAAGCAGGGACCTGCTTCTCAACCCAAACCAACACTCCAAAGTCTAACCTTCACCCGGAGACCCACGGATGCGGTGCAAGCAAGGTGTGTTATTTGCATTTTTCCATTTTTCCACGTGCCCTCTTAGGGACCAGCGCAAGTAACCCGCCGTGGCACCCCAAATGGACCTCAAGCGTGGAATCGAAGGTCCATGCTACCGAGGCATAGTGTGTGAAGGGGATTCGCTGGCTACTCAATTCAAGCCGGAGATATTGTAATGTATTTGTGGGGATTTCAAGTCCATTTTTCATGTTTTCTCATCAATTTCACCATTTTTGGGCCGTCATGATGTCAGATGGCGACGTTGTATCTCAAAATTGCGCTCGGTTGAAATCATGATTCAAGTATGTTTTGAGAGTACATACTTCGGTGGCCAACATATCTGGGTCCCAGCCAATGGCTCCTCTTGGGCGTAGTACACCAAGGCCACCATGTGGCAATTTGGGTGAATCCCAAATCATGGGCGGACTCGGCGACCCTGCCGTTCCCAAATCCAGGGGGGTTCGGTCGACGCCCAAAAGGTATTTTGGACACATTGCACTTGGTTCCAATTCTGGGGCACACCCCGGTCCAAGTCGGACACGTGCTCCATTTGCCCCCACCATGAGTGTGCGCATTTTTGACCATTTTCTGCAATTTCTTAAATTTTTCGCCCCCCTCAATGTTCAGCCCCCCTGTGTACGCCGGACACATGGACCAATGGACCACATATGGTATGTAGCTTATGCATATTGGTCGCCTCGACTCACACACCACGTGGGCGAACCGAAGCGCCCACTCACAAGGAGCTATGCCAAGGTGAGTGTGGACAATTTTGCCATTTTGGCACTTGTGGGTACAATTCCGGCTATCACCATTCCATGGCCCATGGAGATCTTTGGGACCCAAGTACTTCCTGGACCCACATTAGACTCCCATCGGGTCCGGAACCGAACGTTGAGGCACGTCTCCAAGCCACCATGGAGGAATACCCTTGGGGATACTTTCAATTTTGGCTCATTTTTTGGGTATGCCAAAACACCCCTTTTTTGGGAAACCAATTTCAGCCCCCCATGTGGTCGTTTTGGGGGCCGCATATCTTTATGCCCATGAGGAACCCGAACCTAATTGCAAGTCTTTCACTTAGATGTGGGTCTTAGGTCCCACCTCCTGTCCCATGAGCAATGGGTTCAGCCTTGGCTGCCCGAGCCACCCATGGGAATTACCTCAATTTTTCCTATTTTTGCCATTTGAAAGGTGCCTAGTGCACCCTTATGGACGCCCCCTTGGATGCACTATGGGTGGATTTCTGAGGCCTAAAACCTGAGTGCCCATTGCTCCCTTGCTTTCGCTGTGGGACCGTTTGTGCAAGCCATTCGGACATGTTATTGTAACATAGAATGGCTGAATTTGTGTGTTTTGAGGGCAGTTCCCGACTGTATATTCCCATACCCAATGGAGAGCGGAAACTGCCCATTTGCATGTAGGTCAGGTATCAGGTCTTGTCTTCATGTTTGTCCATTGTTCTTCCCTCCCTCTCAGGGGATGTCTTTTTCTCATTTGTATTATTGTTGAAACTTGGATTGAGATTCAAGTGAGGACTTCTTGCTCTTGTTGCATTGCAGTGTCGTGGTGTTGATCCAAGGGTGACTAGAACAAGGCCATCCTGCCCTTACGAAGAAGGAGGCGAGGGGTGAAAGTTGGTGGCAGAGGCAGGTTTCTTGCCCATGGTGCACCAAGAGTACAAGAGGAGCGCAAGAACGACCTGCAGAGCAGAAGAACAACAAGAAGAACCAAAACAAGATCTATCGTCATGGAGCACTCCAACCAGCCCACACTGGAGGACCTGAAGGTCATTGGCGAGATGGGACTGACACCACTGAGGACACGCGTCCATCCCATGGCTGGGCATCTTTCGGACTCATCTTCTGACGAGCATATGCCCAGCCCCATGCTGAGGTTGACCTACAGCAACCCGCAGGCTGCCGGTGCGTTGGAAGGGCCTACGTATAGGCCCCTGACTACGCAACAGTACCTGGCGAATGAGCTGCGGATGGAGGAAGGCTTCGGCAGGTCATCATGGGCCCAGGCGGACCCCAACCGAAGCCGAATAATGGATGCTGTCGAGTGAACGGCGATTGATGCCGGCCGACTACGCCGAGTACGGGTTGTGGACTTCCGGATGGACGCCTTCCTGGCAATGGCCCAACTACGTGACCTGACAGAGACCTTCCCCGGGAATCCGGCCAACAAGGAGGAGATCACCAACGAGACCATCATGGCCTTCAATCAGCTACGCCAGCTAACCGATGGGGTTCGGCAAACCACCATGCAATCGTTGGATTTGCATTGGTCGGAAGGACATCCACTTCATCTCTGAGTTGCCGGATTGAAGGACCATGTGGATAAGGTGATGCGTCAGGTTGAGACGCTATCCGAAGCCCAAGCCGCTGGACCCGCTGGCCTGGACAACCGAGTCGACTTTATGGAGAATCAACTGGACGTCCTGAAGTCCAGTCTCGCCACCCTGGAGCAGCAGATCGCCGGCCCAGGAGAAGTTCAGGCCGGAGTGCAGTCCCTCAACGCCAAGGCGGACCAAGCCGACGAAGCGGTCAGAGCGGCGTCCGATCAGCTGAAGGTGATCAGCAACCGGATGGACCAAACTGCGGCAAGCGCAGTGGCACAAGCGGGACAAATCCAGCTGCAGATGGAAGAGATCAAGGCTATAGAGACTCCGTTGAGTTGACTAGAGGCCTCTGGTGCCACCAACGAAGCAGCAGGGAACGCTGATCACAGCCAGGTCAATGTGTTGCTGGAGTCCCTGGCCAGACGTGAACACGAACATGCACAGTACAAGGAGGCCACCACCAACACGCAGCGGCGTCAGGAAGAAGTCCTCAGAGAGACTCAAGAGCAGGTCGTCGAACTGGGAGTGAGGATCCTGAAAACTGAAGAAGACTCCAGAGGACTGAAGACCCTAGACCATGTTGGCCAGATAGAAGCGCGGGTACAAGCGTTGGAGGACCTGGCAAAGACAACTGAAGGCCCGAAGATATCCCCAGCCCCAGGGCCGCCCAAAGGCTTTGACCAAAATGCCGTAGCTCATCTGGAAAGAGAGCTAGTGCAGAAAAAGTCGTAATTCGAGGGGTAAATAAGGACGCTCGTGCAAAATATGGATGCCTTGACGGCCCAACTGCGGGAAAAACACCTCAGGAGTTAAGCTGATGGGACGAGGTCATTACCCTGACAGAGCCGAACCGGCCCCACGAGGACCTTTTGAGGGATATTTCCCCGAACCCTCTCGGGAGTCCAAGGCAGGGCCAAGCAACCCTTTCTTGTATCCACAACGGGACCGGCCAGATGGCCTCCATTATGAGACGCCTCGATGCGATTGAGTCTCGGACCATCAGGTACCAACCCATGATGGCATGGCACCGAGGAAAAACCGAGACCCCAATGCCGATTCCAGGCATTGTCGGGGAATTGATATCAGGTTTTTTGATGAAGAGGGTAAGTTTGAACCCTGGGGAATGGAATATTTCCCCCAAGGCGAGACACTGCCCAAGATGAAACCCATCTTGGGTCCCTTGAGAGGCTTTGTGCTTGTTATGACATTTTAGAAGGTTCTAATGAATTAATAGCTATTTTGAAGCTATTTGGAAGCTTCAGATGGCCTGTTGCAACTGTCGCTGTCTTTTGTCGCCGACAGTGATTTACGTAATATTGACAAGGCCTGTTACCCAATAAACTAGTCAGAAAGCTGCTAAAATATAGGTTTTATTGCCTTTATAATGAGAATTTATTGTTTAATCAATTTCCTTGTTAATTAGGCATGTGAACCCGTATTACTGGACAAGCAAGTTGGTCCAGCTGAATGTTCGTTCACGACCTCGTCTTCTTGCTGTTGTCTTCCTTGTGCTTGCCAAGAGTATCAATTGGAATCGAGAGATTCATTTAAAACAATTTGATTTTGAAGTGCAAGACAAGGATAAAAGGGTTCTCTGTGCACCCTAACTACAAGCACAATACAGTCCAGTATTCCAGAGTTCCAGCAGGTCGAGAACAACGAGGACGACGCGCAGCAGCTTGGCCAGCGTACGCTGTTCAAGTAAAGTGAGTTTCTTGCTGGAATTTATCAAAAGGTTCAAGGAACTTTGAAGTCTTGAAGGTATACTTCCTCCTATGGTTAAAGAACCTTCAAATAAATTCGAAAACTAGAAGAGCGCAGCTCCAGGCGCGCTGCAGCGACAACGACGACGCCAGAGGCTTCAGAAGAGTTCAAATAGACGCCCAGGGGGTTTATTTCAGTGGGTTTGGACATGTTTTTAAAGGAGTTTAAGTTGACAAGAAGTTTTAAATGGTGAACTTGGACAACTCAAGGCGACTTGCCAGAGCTTCAGCGACCACGACGCCGCCTTCTACAACAACGATGTGTTGCAAACGCGCTACCAGCAAGCTTCTGCAGGCTCTCTTGAGGCGTTTTGAGGCCTAGATCCATTGACTGTGTGGCTTTTGTTTGCTACATTTTGCATGCTTGTTGTTTTGCTTCTCAAGGTTTTACTTCTCCTTGGTTACGGTCCTACTAGTTGACCCTATCTCAAGGGAAGGGGCAAAAGCTGCGCGCCACTGCGCTGAAAAATTTTGAATCAAGCATATTTCGGAATTAGACAGCAATACGCTTTTATTGCATACTTCACTTCTTTGGAATCAATTTTGTCTCCATTTTCAGCATCTCAGAAAAGGTCACCCATGAACAACACCCAAAAAACCCCAAAAAGTGCCTTTTGTGCGTGTTTCATATCTCCATGAGAAAAAAGGTTTGAGGTTCGACATTATTTTTCTAAACAACACCGAAGTACGTGCTTTCTAACCTTGAGTCGTTTTTATTTTCAAAAGAAAATCATGGCTATGGTAAAAATTTAACAAGTTACATTTCACAAACCACTTGATGAAAAATCATGAAAAATGACTTTGCAGGTTTGATCATTTCTCTGAGACGATCGTGAGTTCAAACCTGAACCAAGGTGTTTTGTAAACACTGGAGCATGGAGTTCCGAAAACATGTTTACCTTGAATTTCTGTGGTCAAGAATGGATTTTTCCCATGGTGGTTACGTTAGGGCAGGAAAGCATGTTGTCACCTTTTTGAGTCATGATGCTATAGGAAAAAGACCTTTCTCAGAGTTGAAGGGTGATCAAAGCTGTTTTGGAAAGGTAGTGGTGTTTAGCCTGCAGATATCTAATCATTGGACTTTATTAAAAATGGGATGGCAGTGAAAAAGTTCGACTTCTTTATGCTTTCTTGATGGTTTTTCAGCATGTGTTGCATGTGAGATTCATGTGTCTCCCCCCAACTTCTATTTCTCTGACCCTGTGATGAGTTGGGGCAACATCAAATATGTTTCCAAAATCTGACGACATGTGCAACACAGTGCAGCTATCTCTTCTTTGACATCTCGGCCACAGGTTACAGAAGAATTGTGCAAGGAATGGGCATTTTCACGGAAAAAGTGGTTTTCTGCATCAATATTTTGCTAAACCGCTCGCGAATCTTTGGTCTTCTAAGCTTGAATCATTGTATGATATTGCAGTATGTGACTATTTGCATCAGTTTTGATTCGCTCTGACTAGGCTTAGCCTAGGTAGAAAGGTAGATACCTTAGAATTACTTTGACACACAATAAATAGTGAAACATTTTGTTGTGTTTTTCAGCCACAAAACAAACGTGGCCATTACCATTAACAGACCGCTTGCGACCGCCACATCCACCGTCCTATCCGCTCGGAGACTCCTTTGAGCTCAGGGCCCTGATTACAGGGTACTCGATGGTACGTGGGCCCACGAGCTGAACATTGTCCCGGTAGCCCCGCAGACATAATTTGGGCCGTCGCCCGGAAATAGGGCACCAGGGACGAGGGTGGAGAAAGACGGGTGTCAGGGAAAGGCGGAAAGATGACTCAATGCAGGAGCACCCAAGTGAAACATTAAAAGACCGCACTCGACCAAACCATTGGCAGTGACCTCTCTCGGGGTCCTTGTGAGCATCCTCCGATGAGAGAGGTTAATGGTGGTAACAAGTCGCGGAAGAAGCTTGCAAAACTTACTTACTCTTACTTACTTACTCTAGCTGGCTAGCTAGCTAGGCAGCTAATGTAGGAGGTGCATTGATTTTATGGTATTACCCTAATGCTAACGGTTTGGGTGTTCACTCAACCTAATGTCTCCGGTCCCCCCGCTGTAGAGCAGGGTGGTGAGGAGAAGTGCCGCAAGGCGCTGGTACTGTAATAGAGGTAACCATTCCAGTAGGTGCAGGCCGGAATGTTAGCGTGCAATGCCATTTAATTGTTCTTCATTTCTTCAGCCTACATAGTTCAATGTAGTTATGAGCACGGTCTGTGCCCTCTCTTGGGTTGCTGAGACTCTGCATAGACTACATGACTTCTGGTCACGGTCCGCCACTCATGCGTGTGCTGAGACCCTTTCCGGAAGCCTGAATTTGTTAAGCTATTTCATTTGAGCACAATTGCATTTGAGCTACGAAGTGATTTGTCCTCATTTCACTCTACCATGCATCTAATCCTTCACTGCATGGCCGTCAAGGCAGGCGTTTGACTAGTGACGTATTCTACTCCCCATTCGGAGTGCATTTCATTCATTTCGTTCAGAAAGGTCACTCATTCATTGCATTTCACTTTGAAAATCTTACATTTCATACTCATTGTATTACTTCCTTATTGCAAGGGCTTGCCCATAACTCTCAACATGCAATATGGGCCATAATTGATCTGCCCTGCGTAGGTCTATGACCACCTTTTGCTCAACAGACCCCGAAGTTTGGATCGCTGCGATGAACAATCAATTCGTATCCCCTCAACTTTTGTTGATTAAATGCAAGTTGTGAGGATTGAATCTTCTTTCCAACCCTCGCAATCATTGACCTAGGTCATTTGGTCTAAAGAGCTAGTTTATCCTTAAACTTGCTGCCGAACCACTTCAGGTAGGTTCCACTTCGTTAACTTTCGCTAGATGGCCTGGTACAGCCTCAATTACTCTGTTTGACAGTGCTCAATTGAGTGTTCCCAGTCTACGACATCACATTCTCTATCCCCCTCGTCACCACACCACACCATCTGAATCATGACAGACCTAATTGGTTTTTTCACACATTCCCTCCTCATCACACTACACATACAACACACACAGAAACACACAGGATGAGTTACTTAATTATTCCATTTGTTTTATTTGGATATCATACTCTGAGGAATTGCTGTACTTCCACATCCATCAAGCTTTTGCCTACGAGCAAATTTCTGAGTCATTTCCTTCGTATAGATAGTCAGTGTCCGCTTACAGGAGCCGGCGTTGGTCTCACCCCGCCACATCTTTGTTGTGTAACACAAGTGAAGAGGTTTAAGCTTGATCACTTAGCCTGTGCCTCAGCTAATGCATTTCGCGATGTGTTAGTGAAGAGCCCTACGCCGGTAGCCACTGAGACCAGCAGTGCACTACGGTAGGCTGCTTGAAAAGGATTATCGAAAGGTATCGAAAGCCTTCAGTAATGGGCTTCTACCCTCGCGCGGGTAGATAAGTACTTTCCCTGCAGTGGGAAAGACCCCTTCTCTTGCGGTAGAGATAGATGACGGAGTTGAGCTTCAGGAGGATAGCCTGAATCCTGCATTCATTTGAGCGGAATTCACTCTTCATGTAGGAAGACAGGCCCCCACGCGGATGGCTTTGTACAACCATCCGCTGGGCAAGAAGCTCGCCGTGATTGGTCCTCCAGTCACGTACAGAACACACTTTAACTACGATAGCACCTTTCGGAGATTTACTACTTCTACTTGTCTGAGACAACTTGACAATGATACATTTCGCGTATGGGGCAGTGGCGACCCTCCAGTCGTGTAGGATATCCGTTGGCTCGCACTAGAGCTGAACGGCGTTCCGAGGAAAGATCCGACCTTTTCAACTTTTTTTCACTTATTACTTACCTACTTCGTTTCCAACTGACCCAAGGGGACCAACCCACCGCTACCCGTGAATCCAACCCCTACATTCACATACAATTCATTTCTTGTCATCTTTAGCACTTGCCACAACCCATACATTTTCCTTCTCTGAATGTACATGATGAACACATTTCTACATCTTCACCCCCTCGTACCGATTGTTTGCATTGGTGATCTTAGTCATTTAGTACATTTCTACACAAATCAGAATTTCTGCTAGCTTCACATCACATTGAATTCCTGTGGGGTATGTCCTAATGGGGACCATGGTACATAATGCTGTATGTAGCCCAATAGGATCGCGATGCATATTGCTTCATGCGGCCGTGATGGAATATTCATTCTTTTATACATGATTTCTAGGCATGTTAGGTAACTGACGTTTCAGCTTTGTTTTAGAGATAGCCAGAAAGCATGAGTAAAAGGTTGGTAATGACCGACTATATCTTTCAACGTTCCTTTGGTTGAAGTATTAGTATAAATCCCCATTCCCCCAGACAAACCAATCCCCATGGCCGGATTAAGAAAAAGCAGATCCGGGTCAGATGAGTTGATGCCCTCATTGTGACTGCCACCCCCCCACACACACACTATGAGTTATCCCTACCCGCTATACTAATCATCACTTGGTCATTACTGATGTTGCCTCGCTTTCTCTGTCCATGTAATGCAGGCCAAGAAACCCATTGCATCAAATAGGTACCACGATGCATTCATTGCATTAGGTAGCCACATGTAACGTGTCCTCTGAGTAAGGTGGTATATCCTCTCTTTGGACGTTGAAGACAAGCCTGTCAATGGACAGCTTGGGCAGAGCTTGAATTTCCAGTTTAGACATGTTCCATTCCATTCTCAGATGTGGTTGATTTTCCGTACATGTCATTGTAATTTATACGTCTACACCTGGATGCATTTCACTTACCCTCATTGTTTGCCTGGTGATTTAAGTTATCATTGTTGGTACTTTGTATGCTAGCTTTTTGCTTAGTGTTTCTCATGTTTCATTTTGAGCCCTACCATACTCAAGACTTAGTAACTTTACCCTCTTAGGTAGAGATATATCTTTACCTCTAGGAAGGGGGTAGTAAGACACTACATTAGACACTCAGAACATTCAATATGAATTCTCCCCATGCCCATACCCCTTCTTATGTTGGATTATCAGCTTGTCATGAACATTCTTAGCAAGTGTGCATGAAGCTTAGGAATGGTGTGTAATAAGTTGCGGCATTTGGGCCTCTCAGAAGCTTTCTGGAGGACCCATACTAAACCTCTCCAAGCTTCGAGACCCTAGAGCACTAGGATATTTGCTCATCTTTGGCTTATATCTCAA
This sequence comes from Eutreptiella sp. 'Long Island Sound 2002', assembly GCA_964036045.1. Lineage (NCBI taxonomy): Eukaryota > Euglenozoa > Euglenophyceae > Eutreptiales > Eutreptiaceae > Eutreptiella > Eutreptiella sp. 'Long Island Sound 2002'. Next base: position 40,606,781 of record OZ038384.1, read on the forward strand.
GCCTATAGCTTACTGCTGGATTCTACTGCTCTTAGTTACACTACAGAGAGCAGAGATCTAGGATACATTAGTAGCCATACATGAATAATCACATTCCATATGCTTATAATGTGATTTAATCATGTTTTATGACATTTTAGAAGGTTCTAATGAATTAGAAGCTATTTTGAAGCTATTTGGAAGCTTCAGATGGGCTGTTGCGACTGTCGCTGTCTTTTGTCGCTGACAGTGATTTGGGTACTATTGACAAGGCCTGCGACTCAATAGACTACTCAGAAAGTTGCTAAAATATAGGTTATATTCCCGTTATAATAGATTCCGGCAACCTCGCTCTCCTATCGCCATCCTGTCGCCTCCCTGTCGCCTCCCTGTCGCTGTTTTGGCACTTTGAGCCCCCTGTCGCTCCCCTGTCACTTGCTTGTCGCTTCCCTGTCGCTCTCCTGTCGCTCCCCTGTCGCTCCCCTGTCGCTTCCTTGTCCCTTTCCTGCCGCCCTCCTGTCGCTATTGTGTCGCTTCCTGTCGCTTCCTGCCGTTTCCTGTCGCCATGCTACTTTTTGCCTGGCGCCTTCCTGTTGCTCTCCTGTGGCTCTCCTGTTGTTCCCTCCTGTCGCTCTCCTGTCACTATTTCCTGTTGCCTCCCTGTCGCCCTCCTGTCGCTTGCCTGTCGTCTTCCTGCCGGCTCCCTGTCGCGTCCCTGTCGCCTCCCTGTTGCCTCCTTGTCCCCCAACGTGGTAACCTGTCGCTCTTCTGTCGCTTGCCTGTTCCTTGCCTGTCGCTTGCCTGTCGTCTTCCTGCCGCCTCCCTGTCGCCTCCCTGTCGCCTCCCTTTGGCCTCCCTGTCGCCCAACGTGGTAAAATGTCGCTCCCCTGTCCCTTGCCTGTTGCTTGCCTGTCGCTGGCCTGTCGCCTTCCTGTCGCCTCCCTGTCGCCTTGCTGTCCCCTCCCCGTCGCCCAATGTGTTACCCTATTGATGGAAAGCCACAAACACCTCAAACAGGCAGTTCGATGGTAACAAAAATTTTCCTTGTTCATGCCAAATCGTCAGATCTCGCCTTAGCAAACCTCCCCAAAGGTGTGCAAAGCAATCAAGCAAATCGCAGATCGATGGTCCAGTAATTTGCATTGTTTGACAATCCTAAATTCCTAACACTCTTGGTGATCTACTCGCACATTTGCATGGCCGCTCAGCTGTAGGCTCGCAAACGTTGTGCAAATCAAACTGAATCTCACAATTATGTAGTACACACGCCGCCAAGAAGAAGTAGGTCAACTCATTATATTCGTGGATTCGACCTCGGCTCTTAACTCGATCAAAATTTCATTGAGGTAATCCAAGATTTGTTTCCCACTGTGTTTTTTTTGTCCTCTTCTTGCCACATTTTCTTTTCATAGTGAGTTCTTGTGAGTTCTTGCTGTCGGAAAGAGTTCTTGTTGTACGGACCTGTCGGGACCATTTATGATCGGGATAGTTTGCAGTTGAAACTTATCTTTATCTTTATCATTTGGCTTTCAGTTTCAGGTGAAATCTACCTGCTGAATGTAGTGATTCCATTAAAGATTAAAATTCACCAAATGGTAAAAGTTTATCCATGTAACAATGAAATGACATCTTCATAAGAATCCAAATAAATCTAAAACATTGGTTCTCATTTTTTTACATATATCCAGCTATATAAAAAACCACGTACAATTTTGTCTCACTTGTTGTCCTCCACAAGCCTGTCCCTCTCCTGTCGCATCCCTGTGGCCTTCCTGTCGCCTTCCTGTCGCACAGAAACACCCTGCCGCTCTCCTGTTGCTCTCCTGTCGCTCTCCTGTCGCTCTCCTGTCGCTTTCTCCTGTCGCTCCCCTGTCGCTTGTCCTGTCGCTATGTCTTGATTCCTGTTGCTTCCCTGTGGTCTCCCTATCGCAACCCTGTCGCCACCCTGCTGCTTCCCTGTTGCCCTCCTGTCACACCGCCCCTGTCTCCTTCCTGTCGCCAGCCTGTCGCTTCTTGTCACTCCCCTGCCGCTTTCCTGCCGCTTTCCTGTTGTTTACCTGTCGCCGGCCTGTCGTCTTCTCGACGCCACCCTGTCGCCTTCCTGTCGCTCCCTGCCGCATTTTGCCGTCGCCTGCCTCGCGTGGCCCGATTCTAATGAGAATTTATTGTTATATCAATTTTCTTGCTATTTGGGCATGTGAACCCGTATTACTGGACCAGCCAGTTGGTCCAGCTCAATGTTCGTTCACGACTTCGTCTTCTTGCTGTTGCCTTCTTGGTGCTTGCGCAGAGTATCAATTTGAATAGAGAAATTTATTTAAAACAATTTGATTTTGAAATGCAAGACAAGGACAAAAGGGTTTTATGTGCACCCTAAGTACAAGCACAATACAAGGCGCCTACACCCTCAGGGCCCCCACTAACCCCCACTCCCTTAGTTGTGTAACACAGAGGAGGTGGAATCCTGTTGTATGGCCCGGGGGTGTATAACACCAGGGCCACGCCCCTACTGGTTCCCCGTGCCCTGAAGGATGTACAAGTCCGGGACGTCGCTCCCACTTGGGACAGCGACGGGGTGAAGGCACAAAACTGGGTTCCGTCCTATGCTAGGTGGGAGCGAGACTTGACGGTCGCGCTCGGCAAAGGAAAGCTTATCAAAATGCTTTTGGGTGCAATGCCGAAAGACGTTGCGGACCGGATCGACAAGAGGGTGATCTGTAGCAATCTGAGTCATGCCCAAGTGAAAGAGGCTGTTTTGCAGGAAGGCAACCGCAGGGTGAACAGAAATGTCGCCCACCACGTTTTCAATGGGCTAACAGTTCCTAAGAACTGTTTGGTAGGTGAGCTCTCCAATTTTTTGGAGGATTTCATTTACTTGAGCAGTCACGTGTGAGAGGGGGTTAGATATTGTCATGCCCGAGAAAGATTCTTGGACGCTTTGGTCCACCATGACGGCCTCTCTTATGAAATTTACAATGAGGAGAACAGGTCGGGAGGAGTTGAATTCACCTACCTCACTTTGTACCTTTTCTGCCAAGTGGAACTCAGACAGAAAGACACTGTCAAGCGTCATCAGGACCACCAGAAATGGCGATCGTTGCCCTTGGATAAGCGCCCCAATGTGGCGTCTTTGAATTTCATGGGTGCCAAGCCCGTGGAGGAACAGGTGAATGCTTTTTGGGAGTCCGAGGCTCCGCCTAATGCGAATGATCCCCGGGTTTTTGAACCACCTGATGAATGGGATGAATGGTATGTGAATGCCATAGGACAACCGGTCCCCAAGAAAGGGTCTAAGTGTCTTTTTTGTGGTTTTCCGGGGCATACGGAGGATGAGTGTTCGAAGAAACACCAACACCTCCAAAAGCCGTTGATTTCTAAACCCGGCAAGCCCAAGCCAGGAACACGACCAGGAAGCCCGACGCCCAAGGGCACAGGCTCGCCGAAGGAATGCTCCCTTTGCAAAAGGACAGGCCACCTGGTGGATCAGTGCTGGAAGAAGCAACCCCACCTCAAGGCTGAGTATGAAGCAAAGAGAGCGGCGAAGGGGACCAAGTCCTAGGGGCGTCAGCGTCTTGCTAAAGTGACGCCAGGGTCGCATGTTAAGAAGCCACTTTTAGAAATGTACTTCGTGTTGGGTCTGCAACGACCCCGTCTTTGTACCGTGCAAGGCACTGATGGTTAGCCGGTCCGGCTGAGGAAGCTCCGACCGGGCAATCCTGAACAGCCGCGGAAAGGACTATACTTTCATGTGCATATACTATAGACGATACACCTGAAAATGTCCTCCGTGATATTGCAACTCTCATAGATTTGGTATGCGAGGTATTGGCCGTTGCGGGCTGGGAAACGTTTGATGCAATGCACTATACGGAAGCTCTGTTTCCCATCCGTTTTGTTGGCGCCGGCGAGAACAGATTGGCTAGCGGGAGCCAAGTAGTGAAATGCAGCGTCTCACTGCCGGTTTGGCACAACGGGAGGTATGTGACAGTGATGTGTGTGCAAGTTACTGTCCATTTGGCTTCCGTGGGGCCCAGAGTTATTCTGGGATACCCTTTTAGTGCCCGTTATGGTCTTACACTGAGTCCCGCACGAGGCTCCCTCGTGTTTGATGACGTCTCGCACAAGAAGCACATACCAGATGAGTCCTCAGCGGATGTTGAGGACCAGCACTCAGGTGTGGAGCCTGAAGTGCAGAACCTGATGCATCACGATCAGTGTGCTGATTCCAATCCCATTTCTCAGGTCCAGGATCAGGATCAGTTGACTGAATCCAGCCCCATTTTTCCGGTCCGTGATGTGTGTCAAATACACCCCATTTACAGAGTCAGGATCTTGATACGAACAGTGATGATGCGGACCAGAGTGGGCCATACCCCAAAAGGGATCCCACGCCTGACGCAGTCTCGGTGACCCCAGAGCCAAGTACCTGTCAAGGGGAAGAGAACGCTTGGGATTACTACATAGACCTAGCCGCAGTGCTGGGCTATCCAGAGGAACATCACGCCAAGACGGAAGATGGCAATGATCCCTCTTCGGATGCATCCAGCGACGAAGGGTCGGTAGGTTTCGATCCACCCTTGGGATTTATGGGAAACTTCGGCTATTTTTGTGATTCAGCGGGCCGCATGGAGATGTCGGTTGATTATGTGGGTACAGACGCAGCCAACCGCCAGCGACATGTACCCCAAGAGCACCCCCCGGATGTGGAGGTGGATACACGGGATGAGTCCAAGGACCTACCCGGTGACACCCTCGTTCGGTCACCAGTTTTTGACGGTGGTGAAAATATGGATGTCCAGGGCAATCAAGCCCACGTTGTTTCCAGGAAACCAGCCCGAGACGCTAAGGGAAAGTACCTGAGGATTTGCAAACGACAGGGCGGATCCAGATATGTGAGAACCGCTGGGGAATCTTGTATCTTGACCCCCGAGTGGTATAAAATGGTCTGCGATTGGGCCAGGGAAGGGTTTCGGCCGCAGCTTAACCCCTTGACCAAGTTTCACGTAGACCATGCTTGCAAACCGAACCCGGCGTCGACCTCCAGTAGGCGGTAGCAGAAGAAACGCATGCGAATCCTGACCACGTTCTTTTGCAAGGACCAGCCTAGCAATGTTGTGCATCAGGGGCGGTAAATCAATAGTCAGGGGGTAGCCTATCAAGTGCGTGCATCAGAGGCCCCCGGTAAATCAATAATCAAGGGGTAGCCTATCAAGTTCGTGCATCAGAAACCCTTGGCAAATCAATAGTCAGAGCGTAGCCTATCAAGTTTGTGCATCAGAGGCCCCCGGTAAATTAATAGTCAGTGGGTAGCCTATCAAGTTCGTGCATCAGAGGCCCCCGGTCAATCAATAGTCAGGGGGTAGCCTATCAAGTTCGTGCATCAGAGACCCCTGGTAAATCGATTGTCAGGGGGTAGCCTATCAAGTTCGTGAATCAGAGGCCCCTGGCAAATCAATAGTCAGGTGGTAGCCTATCAAGTTTGTGCATCAGAGGCCCCCGGTAAATCAATAGTCAGGGGGTAGCCTATCAAGTTCGTGCATCAGAGGCCCCCCGTAAATCAATAGTCAGAGGGAGGCCTATCAAGTTCATGCATCAGAGGCCCCCGGTAAATCAATAGTCAGGGTGTAGCCTATCAAGTTCGTGCATCAGAGGCCCCCGCTAAATGTATAGTCAGGCGGTAGCCTATCAAGTTCGTGCATCAGAGGCCCTGGGTAAACCAATAGTCAGGGGGTAGCCTATCAAGTTCGTGCATCAGAGGCCCCCGGTAAATCAATAGTCAGGGGGTAACCTATCAAGTTCGTGCATCAGAGGCCCTGGGTAAACCAATAGTCAGGGGGTAGCCTATCAAGTTCGTGCATCAGGGCCCCCCGGTAAATCAATAGTCAGGGGGAGGCCTATCAAGTTCGTGCATCAGAGGCCCTGGGTAAACCAATAGTCAGGGGGTAGCCTATCAAGTTCGTGCATCAGAGGCCGCTGGCAAAACTATAGTCAGGTGGTAACCTATCAAGCTCGTGCATCAGAGGCCCCCGGTAAATCAATAGTCAGGGGGAGGCCTATCAAGTTCGTGCATCAGAGGCCCCCGGTATATCAATAGTCAGGGGGTAGCCTATCAAGTTCGTGCATCAGAGGCCCCCGGTAAATGTATAGTCAGGCGACAGCCTATCAAGTTCGTGCATCAGAGGCCCTGGGTAAACCAATAGTCAGGGGTAGCCTATCAAGTTCCTGCATCAGAGGCCCCCGGTAAATCAATAGTCAGGGGGTAGCCTATCAAGTTCGTGCATCAGAGGCCCTGGGTAAACCAATAGTCAGGGGGTAGCCTATGGAGTTCGTGCATCAGGGCCCCCCGGTAGATCAATAGTCAGGGGGAGGCCTATCAAGTTCGTGCATCAGAGGCCCTGGGTAAACCAAAAGTCAGCGGGTAGCCTATCAAGTTCGTGCATCAGAGGTCGCTGGCAAATCAATAGTCAGGGGGTAGCCTATCAAGTTCGTGCATCAGAAAGAAAGTTTTATAGTGATTTCAACACTGTGTGTTTGTTGTGCCTCTCCTGCTGCTTGCTGCTGGTGTAGGGTTCCTGCTGCTTGTTTTATTGTTGAAATACAACCAATCCAGGATAACCCAAGCCAGAGATAAGCAAGTAGAAGAGGATCAGGATCAAAGCATGAAGGGCTGCAGTCACAAAGAGTTAGATAAAGACAAATATCAACAACAGACCACAGCAATTAGCATACATTGCAACTCAGGATGAAATATTTTACATGTTTGAGAAAAGCTGATTGGAAAACTGCCACAAGGGCTCACTCTCATCCATAGTGCCATCTTCAGATGTGCACTCTTTGTTTGTGGGTCCCAGAGGTGCTGAGGTGGCATGGCTTGTGGCGCTGAGGGCACTGCCATGTCACATGGGATAATTGTACCTAGCTAGGCTGACTTGGTATTGAACCCAGGACCTCTGAAAAAGAGGTGCCCCAGCCCCCTAGGGTGCATACCACTAGGATAGCTAAGAATTCATGAGAAAACATAGATGAATTCATAGGCTCTACCTTCAGTATATCAGTGCCTCAGTAACCCAGGAAAAGATGTTTTGATGCCTATAGCTTGGGGATTAAGGGGTCCACACAACATCCTGATTTAGTGTTTGGTTCCATAGGTCAAAATGTGTTATCACCCATTTAGGTTGGGCCAATACTAAGATAAAAATGCCTGAGTGCTTAGAGCGTCTGTAATACAACTAAAGTATACCCTAAAGCATTGGAAAAGCACTTTTTCTTACTCCCCCCTTGTGCTGTGGTGGCCGCCACTGTCGCATTTTCAGGAAAAAGGGATTTTTTTTTCCTGGCCTTTCCTTGGTTTCCACACCTACTTTAAAATACCTATAGCTTCTCTAACACTGGCCAGCGACTCTTGCTGCATTGTTGATGATATTTTCCAACAGAAAGCTCAGCGCTCTTGGTGCTGCTGGGGTTCCTGTGGCTTGGTGAAGTTAGAATAGGGCATGCCAAGACCATATGCATGTGCATCCCTCCCTCCAAGCTGCAGCGTAACACAACCCAACGCCAGACTCTCATAGGACGCTCGACTCAAGTCTCATTGAACCTGCTGGAGACACCTGTCCTGGTACTGGGGCAAGGGTGCGCTGATTTAATTAGAATTGCCCCTTGGAGGGGTCTTGATTCTGGTTCAGTCTCCTGCTGCTGCTTTTCGGCCCGAACAGCGGCCTACTCAACCAGGCTTTGCGAGGAGGTCTGTACAAGAGAGGAATGGGAGGATGAGGGACGAATCCACGCAAACGCGAAGCGACAACACCTAAATCCGTCAAATGACGGCCTAGAATTTTTCTGAAGGCACACACCTGGACAGAATCCAATTGTGCATCAGATGCACATTTTTATAAGGTTTGTAGTCATCTCTCGTTTTTTTAAATCAAGAAATTCTTAAGCAGAAAAAGGCGGCGCGCAGGAGCGGCTCCTAGCAAAGCGCCGAAAAATAAAGAATTAAAAAGATTATAAACGTATGTTACGCAGAATGACGAAAATGACGAAACACACAAATAGACTAACATAAAGATGACACCCACATTGACAGTAAGAATTCAAGATTCAAGATTTCAAAAATCAACAGAAGGACTTCAATGAATCAGGTATAAACCACAGGTGTGATCGTCCCGTATGCAGCATGCACATTGCTCGTCTCGTGTCTCCGTGAACGTGCCTTGTAGCAGGGCTAACAAACGATAGAGGGATAGATTAGAAAGATTGCAGATGATTAGACGTAAGTCCAGGGTGATTAGACATACACACATATGCATAGCGTCGTTTCTCGTTTGTGTGTCGCTTTTCCCTCACCTTGCTTCACTCTCCAGCGGTGAGTAAGGTAGGTAAGCCCAGGTGGGGACACCCCCTGGTGGAGTTCGTGATTGTGGGTAAGATTAGGAGAAAAAGAAACCCATTGCCACAGCTTGACAGTAAACAGGTTCATGCTCGTGCATTCACACACGCATTAAAGGGTAGGCCACGCGAAATGCGCACGGTAAACCTTGTTTAGGTTACCAAGGGGGTGCACCCCACGTTCTATAAGAGAACGGGTGGAGTTCCTTAAGCTTGCTTGCTTGCTAGGGGCGTTTGTGGACAGCGTATTATAGGGCCATCTGAGAAGCGTATAATCCCTGGAGATGGTCTTGGTTCCTCCGCTGCAAACGCTCCTTCATCCGCCTTTGCTCTTCAGGTGAGAAGGTCAGGGTGAACTGGTGCAGTCCCTCTAGCCGTGCTAAAATATAAGCCCCTGATCACACAAACAAGAGTCTACGACTCAGCCAGGAGTGGCAAGCGTAGCCCGACACCTTCAACATCCACGCTGTGCACGCAACAAGAGCACCCCTTCCCTCCAAGCCCTAGCAGGGAAATGCGTTGTGGCGTCCCTGTTAGGCCACAGAAGCTTGGTAGCTCTGTGTTTTCTTGCAATCTCACAGGTGAGCCGCTAGGGCTTTTGTCTTCATCTTCAACGCCACCCAGTAGAGCGTGCGTGTAGGAGTGGTAGTCCTGAGTGGGGGCTTGAGCGTGTTGCAGAAGTGCTCGCCCACCGGGATGGTGCCACTGTAGGGTGTGTAGTGTAGTGGTGTCTCCTGTCCCGCGTGCTTTTCCACGTGGGCAGGGGAGTGCGTTAGCTTTTGGCCTTTAGCAAAAGTGGGCGTTTTGTATGCCCTTAGCACACGTGGCCACCCCTCCCCTCTAGTAGGTAGGGCTTTTGCCATCTTCCCCAAAGGATAGGCGCCAGCACAGAAATTGGGCGCCATAGAAGTGGTACTAGTAACTGACTAGGACCTTCGGTCCGACATCAGCGAAGCCAGTTGATTCTGGAGCCACGCCCGGGAGAGAAGTGAGACACACACCGACATATGTAGCACACTTAGGGGTAAGGTTCAGTCCCTAGCTTTAGTCTTGGAGGCAAGCGTCTCAGGGAGCCTCAGCAACTCACCAAGGGTGTTCTGGGACAAGTAGTCTACCAGAACTGAGTTTAGGCGTCCCTGGGGTAGAACAAACGCAGAGAAGGGCTCCGAGGTGGCCTCTTCGACTCCAAGCCCTTCCCAGAGGGTGAGAAAGCGCAAACCCTGGCGATAGCGGTTGCGTAGGACAGACTTCACCAGGTAGAAGCCCTCCTTAGCCATCCCCTCGGCGTTCATTTCGGGGAGTTCCCCTTCAACTTCCGTAGGGCTGGCAGCCCCTTGTAGGTCTAGGGCGGCGATTTCCTCGTCGTTCAGCTCCCACTCCTCCCCACAGAGGTCTTCAGGATCATAGTAGTGCTTCAGGTGTTGAGCAGCGCACACCAGGGTCCCCCCTAGACGGGGAGAACACCGCACGGTTATACGGTGTCCATCCACAGATAGAATCTTGTAGGGCCCGAAGTATGGGTCATCGCTGGTAGAGCGTGGCCAGGCGGGTAGTCGGCTGTGGTGCACCAGCACGCAGTCCCCTTCTTGGTAGGTGGCCGGTACCCGGTGCTTGTTCTTCTTGTTCCACTGACGCTCCCTCACTCTCTGGAGCATTGCCTTGGCCTTGTCCACCTTCGCTTGTTGCTCTTGAACCCACTCGCCCACAAAAGAATGGGTGTCCTCTGGATAGGGGGCATGTAGGAACCACGCCGGGCGCCCTAGGAATAGCTCATGGGGCGAGTAGCCAGTAGCCGACCTCTGTTGGGAGTTCATCATCAAGGATATGACGAGAGTAGTCTCACCCAGTCTCTGGTGCGTTCAGTTTTGCACCATATCCGTACATTCTCCTTGAGGACACGAATCTGTTGCTCACATAGAGGGTTGGTCGTGTGAGAGTAGGGAATCCCCGTAGACACCTGGACATTGAGGGATCTCAGGACCCTCTTGTACCAGCCGGTATCTGAGCGCACTCGTACGTCCTCATCGGAGTTGATCTCCTTGGGCGCCCCATAGACACAAGACCACTCCTCCAGGAGTATCTTGATATTCTCCTCCCCGGTAGAGTGCTTGGTACATGGGAACACCCTGGTAAACCTGGTCAACCCACAGGTTACCACGAGGGCAAAGTCATAGCCCCCGAACTTCGGCATCTCCGTGTAGTCCACGTAAAGAACACTCTTAGCACAGTGAGGGATGGGCAGGGTCGAGTAGAGACCTCTGTCCCTGATATCCCCTGGTTTGCAGGACCTACACGGGCACTTGTCCACGATAGGCTGGAGGTTTTTCCGCAGTTGGTCGTCAGTCCACGTAGTGTGGCACCACTGCTTGAGGAGCCTCAGGGTACGGTCAGCACCCACATGACCGCTGGACTCATGGGTCCACTTCGGCAGCGCTGGGACCCTGTCACTGGGTACCACGATGCGGTCCTCGTGCCAGAGGTAGCTCTTGTCCCTCTTGCACTGATCTTGGTTGACCAGGAGGGGTTCAAGGCCTTTCTCCAGGCGCTTGTAGATATCCTCAAACTCCTTCAGGTATTCTGATTGTTGGAGTCCATCCAGGGGGCGTTTCATAGTCAGGATGAGGTCCAAGTGGACGTCCATACGGCTGAACGCCTCCTTAGCCAGCGCTTCAGACCGGGCACCAATCAGGGCGTCGAAGTTGTTGCGGGTGATGTAGTCTGCACACTCGTTCCTCACTCCCTGGATATGGTGTACCGTCAGCCGAGGTAGGTCCACCAGCGCCGTAGCTTGGCCTTCTCAGGTGGGGGACCCTTCTGGAAAGTGCGGACCGGCTCTTGGTCGCACAGCCAGAGCACAGGGTTACTCCCGAACAGTCGTGCTTGTGAGGAGAGCACCAGCATACCCGCGAGCAATTCCTGCTCATAGGTTGACACCGTACACGCAACACCACACACAGAGCGTGCACACCGGTGAACAGGAGCCAGGAGGCCCAGGACGCCGTACATGCAACACCACACACAGAGCGTGCACACCGGTGAGCAGGAGCCAGGGCGCCCAGGACACCGTAAACGCAACACCACACACAGAGCGTGTACACCGGTGAACAGGAGCCAGGAGGCCGGGGACACCGAACACACAACACCACACACAGAGCATGCACACCGGTGAACAGGAGCCAGGAGGCCCAGGACACCGTACACGCAACACCACACACAGAGCGTGCACACCGGTGAACAGGAGCGAGGAGGCCCAGGACACCGTACACACAACACCACACACAGAGCATGCACACCGGTGAACAGGAGCCAGGAGGCCCAGGACACCGTACACGCAACACCACACAGAGAGCGTGCACACCGGTGAACAGGAGCCAGGAGGCCCAGGACACCGTACACGCAACACCACACACACAGTGTGCACACCGGTGAACAGGAGCCAGGAGGCCCAGGACGCCGTACACGCAACACCACACACAGAGCGTGCACACCGGTGAACAGGAGCCAGGAGGCCCAGGACACCGTACACGCAACACTACACACAGAGCGTGCACACCGGTGAGCAGGAGCCAGGAGCCCCGGGACGCCGTACACGCAACACGACACACAGAGCGTGCACACCAGTGAACAGGAGCCAGGAGGCCCAGGACACCGTACATGCAACACCACGCACAGAGCGTGCACACCGGTGAACAGGAGCCAGGAGGCCCAAGACGCCGTACACGCAACACCAAACACAGAGCGTGCACACCGGTGAACAGGAGGCAGGAGGCCCAGGACACCGTACACACAACACCACACACAGAGCGTGCACACCGGTGAACAGGGGCCAGGAGGCCCAGGACGCCGTACACGCAACACCACGCACGGAGCGTGCACACCGGTGAACAGGAGCCAGGAGGCCCAGGACGCCGTACACGCAACACCACACACAGAGCGTGCACACCGGTGAACAGGAGCCAGGAGGCCCAGGACACCGTACACGCGACACCACGCACAGGGCGTACACACCGGAGAACAGGAGCCAGGAGGCCCAGGACGCCGTACACGCAACACCACACACAGAGCGTGCACACTGCTGAACAGGAGCCAGGAGGCGCAAGACACTGTACACGCAACACCAGACACAGAGCGTACACACCGGAGAACAGGTGCCAGGAGGCCCAGGACACCGTACACGCAACACCACACACAGAGCGTGCACACCGGTGAACAGGAGCCAGGAGGCCCAGGACGCCGTACACGCAACACCACACACAGAGCGTGCACACCGGTGAACAGGAGCCAGGAGGCCCAGGACACCGCACACGCAACACCACACACAGGGCGTGCCCACTGGTGAGCAGGAGCCAGGATCCCCAGGACGCCGTACACGCAACACCACACACAGAGCGTGCACACCGGTGAACACGAGCCAGGAGGCCCAAGACACCGGACACACAACCCCACACACAGAGCGTGCACACCGGTGAACAGGAGCCAGGAAGCGCAGGACGCCGTACACGCAACACCACGCACAGAGCGTGCACACCGGTGAACAGGAGCCAGGTGGCCCAGGACGCCGTACACGCAACACCACACACAGAGCGTGCACACCGGTGAACAGGAGCCAGGAGGCCCAGGACGCCGTACACGCAACACCACACACAGAGCGTGCACACCGGTGAACAGGAGCCAGGAGGCCCAGGACACCGTACACGCAACACCAGACACAGAGCGTACACACCGGAGAACAGGAGCCAGGAGGCCCAGGACACCGTACACGCAACACCACACACAGAGCGTGCACACGGGTGAACAGGAGCCAGGAGGCCCAGGACGCCGTACACGCAACACCACACACAGAGCGTGCACACCGGTGAACAGGAGCCAGGAGGCCCAGGACACCGTACACGCAACACCACACACAGAGCGTGCACACCGGTGAACAGGAGCCAGGAGGCCCAGGACGCCGTACACGCAACACCACACACAGAGCGTGCACACCGGTGAACAGGAGCCAGGAGGCCCAGGACACCGTACACGCAACACCAGACACAGAGCGTACACACCGGAGAACAGGAGCCAGGAGGCCCAGGACACCGTACACGCAACACCACACACAGAGCGTGCACACGGGTGAACAGGAGCCAGGAGGCCCAGGACGCCGTACACGCAACACCACACACAGAGCGTGCACACCGGTGAACAGGAGCCAGGAGGCCCAGGACACCGTACACGCAACACCACACACAGAGCGTGCACACCGGTGAACAGGAGCCAGGAGGCCCAGGACACCGTACACGCAACACCACGCACAGAGCGTGCACACCGGTGAACAGGAGCCAAGCGGCCCAGGACACCGCACGCACAACACCACACACAGGGCATGCACGCTGGTGAACAGGAGCCAGGAAGCCCAGGACACCGTACACGCGGCACGGCACACCACACGAGCAACCCGCCCCCAAAACGAACCCAGCCCACGCCGCCCTGCAGGAAAGAAACACCATGTCAGACCACCAAGACCAACCGTCCAGCCAAGGCCAACCCAGCGGGTACGAAGAGGGTAGGCAGGCAGGGCAGGCCGGCGAAAGGGGACAGAGGGACAAGGCGGGGAAGGCGAGGGGAGAGGAACCAAACCCCCTCCCCCCCAACGTACACACACCCCACTGCTGCGCACCGGGCCGCAGCCAGGCGCCAACAGGGCCCGCCATGGAGCCAAGCGGGCCCGCCAGAAGGAGGGTGTGTCCCCGCCAGACGCAGGGCAAGCAGGGCACACACGCAGCACCGCACGCCAGCACGCACCACAGCACAAAACACGACACCACCACGGCAAACACCCACGCACGATGACGAACGAGCCGCCAAGAACAAGTCCAAGCCCCGCAATCCCCACAGCGCAACAGCAGCCATCCGGATGGACGTGTGTGCGCCCGGCAGGGTACCCAACCCCTGCCGGCTACGAAACAGCCGCCGTCCGGACGGAAGTGTGTGCGCCCGGCAGTGAACCCGGCCCCTGCCGGCTACAAACCAGCCGCCGTCCGGATGGACGCGTGTGCGCCCGGCTGTGAACGCAGCCCCTGCCGGCTACAAAACAGCCGCCGTCTGGATGGACGTGTTTGCGCCCGGCAGTGAACCCAGCCCCTGCCGGCTACAAAACAGCCGCCGTCCGGATGGACGTGTGTGCGCCCGGCAGTGAACCCAGCCCTTCGCCAGCTACGAAACAGCCGCCGTCCGGACGGACGTGTGCGCGCCCGGCAGTGAACCCAGCCCCTGCCGGCTACGGAACAGCCGCCGTCCGGAGGGACGCGTGAGCACCTGGCGGGCACGCACTGCCTGCCGGACGGGCTACCGGACCACCGGGCCCGCACCACCCAGAGGGGTGAATGCTCAGTTATCGCAAACCACACGCCCAACGGTGCCACACCCAACACCACCCGCAGTGACACACCATCACCACCACCATACACGCCCACCCGCCACCACACACCCAAGGCCCATCATCAGGGCCCCCCACCGACACCATGACCACCGAGCAGTCCAGCCAAAACCACCACCACCACCCAGCCCACACCGGCCCGACCACACCTGCCACCAGCCAGCCACACACGTCTGAGAACCCATCACAGCCGCGCTCACCGTCATCAGAGTCGCCAGCGGCGCCACTACCCGTAGCATCACCCACAACACCCCCCCCCGCCATGGACGCCGCTTACGTCACCATCACCCGTGACAACGCCTACAACACCCATCGCCATCGGTATCACCAGCGGCGCCACCACCCACAGCACTCCCCACCGCCCGTTGCACCACATGCAACACTGTCGCCACCAGCACCATCAGCCTCGCAAATGCCCGTCACCCGCAACAGCCTCCCCCGCCGTCGGGATCAACAACAACACCAGCACCCGACCCACCACCTGCGGCACCAACGCCACCATCGCCCGTTGCACCAACGGCAACCCCCCCTCCAGCCCCCCACCACTCGTTCCCAGCGCGTCACCTACGGCACACACCGGCCTCACCGTCACCCGGTGCATCGCCTGCGTCACCCTCACCATCGGCACCACCGACGACACCGACGCCCACAGCACCCCGAGCACCACCCTACACAAGGACAGTACCAGCGGCGCCACCAGCCGGCACACCACCTGCAACACCCACATCAACATCGCCACCACCCATGACATCACCCGCAGTGCCCTCACCATCGACGTCACCTGCAGCACCCTCATCGCCGACATCACCAGTTACGCCACCACACACTGCACCACCTACAGCGACCAACGGAGCCGCAGGCCCCCCCCCAGCCCCCGCCCCGTCACCTATGACACCATCAGCGTCACCAACCCCGTCGCCGCCCGGCGCATCACCTGAAGCACCCGCGCCAACAACACCAACCCGTATCTACGCCTACAGCACCCCCCCCCGTAGGCGTCGCCAACATCTCCTCCACCCATTGCATCGCCCACAGTGCCCCAGCCCAACCCACCGCGCCTTCGGCGCACACATACCTGACACCCACACAAACCAGCGCGAGACAGCGCGCACACCGGTGAACGGGAGCCAAGTGGCCAAGGACACCGCACACACAACACAACACACCGAGCGAGCACACCGGTGAACAGGAGCCAAGTGGCCCAGGACACCGCAGACGCAACACAGCAAACCGCGGGGGCACACCGGTGAACAGGAGCCAAGCGGCCCAGGACACTGCACACATGTAGGGCGGCCGAGGGACAGGAAAGAACCAACACCCCATGGGTCGGACGCACTGGGGCGACCCAGCCGACCCACTGGGCCAGTGGCAGGAGTGGTACTCCAAGGCCACTGGTCTGACCCCGGCCAGGCTGCATCGGGGACCATGGCAAACGTCACCCGGAGCCATGGAAGCAATCGGTGACAGGCGAGCCGGTACACAGTCCAGGAGGGGGTCACCTGCCAAGCAGAGTGGCCCCGCAACTCAAGCCACAAGGATGAGGCGGTCGTACCGTAGACTAGCAGGAGCAATACCCCTTGTGGTGGGAGATACTCCACACGGCTGGGCAGCCCCAAGAGCTGCCGCCCAAAAGAGGGGGCATGTGGCCCTACCCATGGACACATGTGGGGACACTCTCCCACCTGGGACACATGGACCGGGTGGCCGCGACAATGCCTTCCCAAGCACATGCGGGAGCGGCTCAGGAGGCACCTGACATAGGGCAGTGGGAGGGACAGGACGTCCCCTTGGTAAGACCTTCTTCCTGCGATGTCAAAGGAGGCATCCCGAGCTCCCGACGATACCTACCTACCTACCTCATTGGGCGCCCCAGGAGACACAAAACCACTCCTCCAGGAGTATCTTGATACTCTCCTCCCCGGTAATGTGCTTGGTACATGGGAACACCCTGGTAAACCTGGTCAACCCACAGGTTACCACAAGGGCGAAGTCATAGCCCCTGAACTTCGGCATCTCCGTGTAGTCCACGTAAAGAACACTCTTAGCACCGTGAGGGATGGGCAGGGTCGAGTAGAGACCTCTGTCCCTGATATCCCCTGGTTTGCAGGACCTACACGGGCACTTTCTCCACGATAGGCTGGAGGTTTTTCCGCAGTTGGTCGTCAGTCCACGTAGTGTGGCACCACTGCTTGGATAGCCTCAGGGTACGGTCAGCACCCACATGACCGCTGGACTCATCGGTCCACTTCGGCATCGCTGGGACCCTGTCACTGGGTACCACGATGCGGTCCTCGTGCCAGAGGTAGCTCTTGTCCCTCTTGCACTGATCTTGGTTGACCAGGAGGAGCTCAAGGCGTTTCTCCAGGCGCTTGTAGATATCCTCAAACTCCTTCAGGTATTCTGATTGTTGGAGTCCATCCAGGGGGCGTATCATAGTCATGATGAGGTCCAAGTGGACGTCCATACGGCTGAACGCCTCCTTAGCCAGCGCTTCAGACCGGGCACCAATCAGGGCGTCGAAGTTGTTGCGGGTGATGTAGTCTGCACACTCGTTCCTCACTCCCTGGATATGGTGTACCGTCAGCCGAGGTAGGTCCACCAGCGCCGTAGCTTGGCCTTCTCAGGTGGGAGACCCTTCTGGAAAGTGCGGACCGGCTCTTGGTCGCACAGCCAGACCACAGGGTTACTCCCCAACAGTCGTGCTTGTGAGGATAGCACCAGCATACCCGCGAGCAATTCCTGCTCATAGGTTGAGTAGTTCCCCCTGGCCTGGTTCCATTTCCAGTTGCAGTGGCCCAGAGGTACTAGGACCCACTTGTTGTCAGGGTAGCTGTGGTTGAGAGTTCCATTTCCGTTGAGACCTTCAGTCCCCCATTGGGGAATAGCCGAGTGGAACTCCTCCGTATCTAGTCCTTGCCATTGGAACAACGTTCCACCACCGCCCACATTGCTGGCGTCGGTCACCAGGATATTCCCCCCTTGTGCCCTAGGCAAGCCCAAGCACTTAGCGTTGTCCACCTTGTCTTTGAGCTCGTCAAACGCTTGTTGCTCTTCTGGGCCCCAGCGCCAAGTAGTACTCTTCTTGATCAGGTCCGTCGGAATGGCGCTGGTGTAGGTGAAGTTTTTGATATGGCGGCGATAGAAGTTGCACGCCCCAATGAGACTGCGTACATCATGAAGTCCTTTCTGGGGATTTTTGTGTGGTACCTTGGCGTCCATCAGGGCTTTGGCCTTAGAGGCCGCTGGGGTCCACCACCCGTAGCCAACGTCAAACCCCAGGTACTGCATGGTCTCCTGCATGAACTCACACTTCTCCAGCTTGAGTGGTGTGTGGTTCTCTTGGCAGACCGCAAAGAACTCACCCAAGAGGATTAGGTGATTTTCCTTGGTATTGGTCCCGAGGCGGACATTGTCGATGTGTGCTTCCATCTGGGCCCCACGGGATATGAGTTCCTGCACCTTAGGTCTCCTTCGTAGGATGGACAAGATCTTGTTCATGAACTCTTGGAATAGAGCAGGTGCGTTGGCGACGCCAAACGGCATGACCTTCCACTTGAACACCCTCCCCTGAGGGATGATGAAGGCTAGTAGCTCCTGAGCGTTGGGCGTCAGGTCCACCTGCCAGAATCCGCTCCTCTTGTCCATCTTGGTCTTGTAGCGACAGGAGGCCATCTTCTCAAGGCTAGACTCCATATTAGGAATGGACCCTGAGTGGTTCAGCGTTTTCTTGTTCAGCTCTCCGTAGTCCACTACCAGCCGTTTGGCTGTAAACCCAGGTTTAGCCACCAGGAAGCAGGGGCTGCAGTGTTGGGGGTAGTCACCGTTGTTGTACTCCAGGAGTAGGCCAGCGTCGATACATTCTTGTATCTGTCGCTCAATCTCGTCCGCCTGCTCTTTAGGAGCCGGATAGGGTCTCCTCCGGATCTTGTGACCCACGAACTCGGGTTTCAGCTTGAGGTCCATCTGTACCAGCTTGTCACACGAGGCTGGTGGTGGTAGTTCCCCGAACTGCTCCAGATAGGTCCTTATAAGCATCTGCGACCGCGCGTCCATTAGCTTGATCTTGTCCTCCGTGTCCTCGTCAGAGTGAAAGTTGCTTGGCCCATGAGTAATAGACGTCGAGAGGTGATCCTCCACCGACTCTTCGCCCTTGGTAGTATCCTTCAACCCTTGGTAGGCATAAAGTTGGTCTCCTTCAACCATCTCCGGTGGACGATGGCAACATAGGCAAGCTCGAGGGGGTTCACATACACATTCCTCCGAGAGGTCGTCCTCCTCTGGGGTCCTCACATGGACCCCCCACACGCTCTTCATGAGCTTAAGATCTACCTCCCTTTCCCAGGTGGTGATCTTCTGTTCGAGGTCCTCCTTCAATTGGGATGGATCTCCCTTACGTTCTTGCTTCAGTGGCCATGTGCTGCGGGTAGGCTTAGCGTAGCATGGCTTTTTCGCCACCAACCTCCTCTTGGAGTCCCCGTACTCCCTTAGCCTGGATCGGGGATCCAGCTCTTCGTCAATGGGGTCTTCCACCCTCATGGAGAGTAGGGGTTTCAGTGGGGCGACGTACTGGGCGTTCTCCACTTCCTCCACACAGGTCTGCGCGAAGAAGGCGTCGTGCTCAGTTTCGTCATCTGAGTGGATAGACCTAGGGAGCTCGGATAGTCCACACTCAGAGACTCCATCAGGAACAGGTACATGGAAGAGAGAGTTGGGGGCGTTGGTGTTAGTCACGACGTATTCATCTCCTCCTGGTATAGTCTCAATAGCATCTTGAGGTCGTAGTCGATCCTTCAAGTCACCGAAGGCGAGTCCATCGCTTTCTCGTTGTATAGCCTGGACCAGAGCCGAGTCCAGATCTTCCCAGGGGATGGAGGTAAGACCTCCGTCCGCCACACTCAGCATACTCCCCCATCCGGGTTTTCCCGATAGGCGTCTTGCGCCCCAGAGGCACGTAGATGGCCTCATCGGGCAACCGAACAGAGCTGATAGTCAGCCTGTCCAGGAGGGTTCGCCAGTACTCGTTGCCCCGATGGGCTCCCCAATCGGGGGAACACAGGACCATACAGGAACGTTCCAAGGCCACCTTGGTCAAGACCTTCCCCAGTTCACTGAACCTGGGGTTCCCGTAGGCCACCCTGAAATAGGGCCAGTAAAGTTTTGAGCTGCAGTTCTTCCCCTTGCTGCAGTAAAGGTCCAGGACATGTTGCTTGTCGCTGGCGAACAACTCCACACTCAGGTCTTCTCTAGAGTAACCCAACTCCTTCAGACCTTGGTCTAGGACTTACCCCAATAGTTGATAGTCCTCAGCTTTGGAGGCCGCCATCATGTTCGAGGGCTCCTCCTTTGATACCGTCAGGTAGCTCCAGGTGTGCTCTGACTGCTCCAGTGGCACCTACTCTCTGCCATTGCCGTGGTCCACGTAGAGGAGGTAGGGCGCTTGCAGCGTCAGGAATTGTATCTGGGAGTGCTGCACGAAGAAGTCAGTCCCCAATACAAAGTCGAAGGCCTCAGTGTCCATCACATAGAACCGATGGGCGATAGTTCGGGAGCCCATAGGTACCTCCACTTCGCAGTCCCCGCAGCTGTGCCCCACATGTCCATCCCAAATTCGTATAGCCGCGGTGGTGAGGGTGTTCTTCAGGCTCCCACAAGGTAAATTTTTCGTGGCCACTATCAATATGGTGGCTCTACTATCCAATACCCCCAGGGAATTCGCGTCCCCCTAGTCAGATACGTACCCAGAACACCAAGTCCAGGGCCCCACCGGAGCGTCCCTGTCAGAACTCCGCGGGACAGGTCACCTCGAACCCCTTGTTCCGCAATTTGCGGGCCATCCTCATGAAACGGCTTCCCTTCTTAGCGTTGCCGTCATCACCACCTTCATGCTCACGCTTGGCCCCTTCTTCTCGCTGGACCTGGGTCTGCGAGCGTGTGGTGGGACCAGACTGCCCTCCAGAGGGCTCGGAGTTCCCCCCTGGATTAGGGTTGGGGTTCCCTTCGTTCTTGTCCGGGTTCTTGTTGTCCTTGTCTCGCTCGCGGTTAGCGCCTCCTCCTCGTCCAGCTTGGTTCTTGTCTTGCCCTTTTCCACGTCCTTTCGACTTGCCCTCGCCGGAGTCATTGCTGTTGCCTTTGCCTCCACCTTTGCCAGAGCCATTGCCAGGATCCTCACCCTTCAGCTTCGCCGACAGGCGCGGCTTGTGGTAGCACTCATCCTCGTAGTGCTTCCTCTTCCCACACAAGGCACAGGTGATAGTACACCTGTAATGATCCGGCATCTTCGCCTTGGCGCCGGTGTTGGTCTCCTGCTTCTTCCCTCGGACTACGAAGCAGTCTCGCTGCTCCCAGTCAAGGGCGTGCTGCAGGTGGCCCTGCTCATCTCTGGCATCACACCAGAAGAGCTCCTTGACGTTTTCCATGATACAGGCGTGTTTGCTCGTAGTCCCCTGTCCAGGTCTGGATTCTTGCTACCCTTTGCCTTGGCTTCCAGAGCCTCCCCCTCCAGGACGGTAGTTGTTCAGGTGCTGGTCGCTTTGTTTCTCCAGCACCAACTCCAGGAGTAGTACACATAAATGCTCGTAGTGGAGGGCTCTAACCTTGCGCTCTGCCGTTGAACGGCACTCATCCCACAGCTCTCGAGGGTGCTTAGCCACCAACCAGAAAAGCAGGACGTCGCTACTGTAGGAATCTGGCGTCAATCGTCCAGCCCAGTGATCCAGGTCAGCCAATAGCTCAGAGACCCTGCCAGGTTTGGGCTTGTTGGGGAGCACGGCCAGGTTCTGGATCTCAGCCCCGATGGAGAGGTCGGTTTCATAGGTTGAGTACTGCCTCTCTAAGGCAACCAACACGTTGGCAAAGGTGGCGGACTTAGTCACGATCTGCTTGACCTGCTTCTCCAGGTACTTGGTCTTGCAACACTGCAGGAGCAGATCGCACTTGACCCATCGACCAGCGTGGGTTGGGCCGGTCAATCGGAGGAACTGGCCAAAATTCTCAGCGAACTCGCTGAGGTCCTTGCCTGTGAACTCAGGCAAGTTCAGCACGATCTTGGAGGTGGCAATGGCCTTAGCCTCCTGAGACCTGCGTCCCTCAGGGCGCCGGGCTTTCCTCTTCTTCTTTTTCTTCTGCCCACTTGGGTTCTCGGGGTCCTCAGGGTCGTCGTCCTCCCGGGGCGAAGCAGAAGTCATCGACGGCGGCTCATCATCGGGGGGGTATCCGCCTAGGTCACTGGAGCCATAGGGCTCCACCTCAACCATTGCCCTCAGGGCTGTCAGCCCCAGCCGGTCCAGCTCGGCTCTCGTAGAATTCTGCACGTGGCTGTAGGGTGGCTGGGCTGTCCTTGGCACGAAAGGGCTTCTTGGTATCACTGCAGGGGTCGGCATCGGTCGGCTCCTCAGACTCCCCAGGGTGTTTGTCAACCCTGCCACCAGGTGTTTAGCCTGTACTCGATGGGGTGACATTCCCACCGTGGTAGGTGAAGCTTGGGGCGGTATCAGGGGCTCTAGTTTAGCCCGAATCTCTTGAGTGAGATCGACCACAAGTTCAGAGGTGGCTCCTCGGAGAGCCTCTTCTACCTCTGTTCGCGTCAGGGACCTGTTGGAGGATCTCCTCGATCCGCTACTCCTGCTCCCGCATGACTCAGGTCCTCTCGCCAGGCCACTCAAAGTTGCATACCCAGGAACATCCACATAGGCTCCCGTAGCGGGTAGAGGATGGTGATAGTCAGCCGCATACCATCGCGGCGCAGAACTGGAGGCCACCGGCTCACTGGTAGTAGTTGCCTCTGGAAACGCAGTGGTAGGTGGGTTCACACCATAGGCAGGGTAGGTAGGCATACCAGTAAAGCCTGTGCCCTCAGCCATAGGTGGGGTGGTTATGGGTGTGGATGTTGCAGCGGCTGGGTCTGGAGTTGGGAGTGTGGTGATAGTAGGAGAGGGTGATGCGTGGATGCCAGAAGCACTTGGTGCGCCCTCGAAGGTCGACCCCCTCGTCTGGTCGTGCCCATGGTCTACTCCTTCGTCTGCCATGCTTTCTCCAGCATCCTTCTCTCTCTCTCTCTCTCTTTCTCTTCACAGGATTGGTGTCCACCTCCTCGACTCAGAGGGCTAGGAAGGGCCGACTGAGGTCCCTCCAGCAAGTCATCCGCCACGTCCACTGGCCCATGTAAGGGCACCGAAGGTACAGCGCTAGGTCCAGGTCCAGGTTCAGCAGGTGCTGGCATTGCTGGTGCCTCAGGCGCCGTCCTCACGTCGGTGTCCTCCTTCTTCGTGTCCATATCCGTTCGCCCTTCTTGCTTATAAATGACAGATCTCGGCGCACCGGATGTACGGCAAGGGGTTGCTGCCGGTACGCAGAGACTGTCTGCATCTTGCTACCAGAACGTTTTATAGTGATTTCAACACTGTGTGTTTGTTGTGCCTCTCCTGCTGCTTGCTGCTGGTGTAGGGTTCCTGCTGCTTGTTTTTAATGAGGAAAATGTTTTATTGTTGAAATACAACCAATCCAGGATGACCCAAGACAGAGATAAGCAAGTAGAAGAAGATCAGGATCAAAGCATGAAGGGCTGCAGTCACAAAGATTTAGATAAAGACAACTATCAACAATAGACCACAGCAATTAGCATACATTGCAACTCAGGATGAAATATTTTACATGTTTGAGAAAAGCTGATTGGAAAACTGCGCCAAGGGCTCACTCTCATCCATAGTGCCATCTTCAGATGTGCACTCCTTGGTTTTGGGTCCAAGAGGTGCTGAGGTGGCATGGCTTGTGGCGCTGAGGTCACTGCCATGTCACATGGGAGAATCCTACTTAGCTAGGCTGACTGGGTATTGGACCCAGGACCTCTCAAAAAGAGGTGCCCCAGCCCCCTAGGGTGCATACCACTAGGATAGCTAAAAATTCATGAGAAAACATAGATAAGGTCATAGGCTCTGCCTTCAGTATATCAGTGCCTCAGTAACCCAGGAAAAGATGTTTTAATGCCTATAGCTTGGGGACTAAGGGGTCCACACAACATCCTGATTTAGTGTTTGGTTCCATAGGTCAAAACGTGTCATCACCCATTTTGGTTGGGCCAATACTGAGATGAAAATGCCTGACTGCTTAGAGCATCTGTAATACAACTGAAGTATACCCTAAAGCATTGGAAAAGCACTTTTTCTTACTTCAGAGGCCGCTGGCAAATCAATAGTCAGGGGGTAGCCTATCAAGTTCGTGCATCAGAGGCCACCGCTAAATCAATGGACAGAGGGTAGCCTATCAAGTTCGTGCATCATTATTGATTTACCAGGGGCCTCTGATGCACGAACTTGATAGGCTACCCCCTGACTATTGATATGCCAGGGGCCTCTGATGCACGAACTGGATAGACTACCCCTTGACTATCGATTTACCGGGGGCCTCTGATGCACGAAATTGATAGGCTACCCCCTGACTATTGACTTACCGGGGGCCTCTGATGCACGAACGTGATAGGCTACCCCCTGACTATTGATTTACCGGGGGCCTCTGATGCACGAACTTGATAGGCTACCCCCTGACCGTTTGTTTAGCCAGGGCTTCTGATGCACGAACTTGATGGGCTACCTCCTGACTATTGATTTACCAGCAGCCTCTGATGCACGAACTTGATAGGCTAGCCCATTAGTATTGATTTGCTGTGGGCCTCTGATGCACCGACTTGACAGGCTACTCCCTGACTATCGATTCACCAAGGGCCTCTGATGCACGAACTTGATAGGCTACCCACCGATCCGAAAGGGGAGGTGTTGGCATCCACACGAAAACAGCCCCGGTGCGCCGGCCAAGTCCCCCGTCAAAAGACGGACGGTACAGGAAACCGGACGCATCAGTGACCCGGTCCACACACGGAAACAACCGCAGCGCACGCAGCCAAAGACCGAAGCCGGAGGGACCCGCCAGGGACAACCCCATCGCGGGGCCCCGACGACGTGGAGCGAGCCCAGCGCCCTTGCCTCGGCAGGGGCCAGCGGCAGGCACAATGAGCCCTGTTCCCGGCCAGCCTCCACGTGCCCCGCGCAGCCACCCAGTAAAGCCGGGGCGACAGCCCCCGGGGTGGGGGAAGGCACCACGGCGACGGGAAAGCCGACCGGAGCACCGGGAGTGACCGGACCAGATGAGGCACGGCGCACCAACGTTGGGCCAGGAGGCACGCCAGAGAGGCACGCTGTCGGCCACAACCACCGCACGGGGACAGGTGCCAAGCCACAACAGCCACCGCGAACCCAGAAAGCGCGCACAACACACGACAAACCGCGGCACAGGAGAAGGTGCCAAGGACAGCCGGGCCCCCACGCCCGCACACCGCACCCAGGGCCAGTGGGAAGCAGGCCCCGGCCGCACGCCCGAAAGGACGAGAGATCGGGGGTGGGAGAGCGCCCGACCCCGGACGCCCCACACCCAGGCAAGAGGCACCCCCCCCAGGCACCCTCATGCCGCCCCCACAGCGCGCAAAGCCAGCTCGCAAGAGCGCGCGCTGTGGGGTTGGTGACGGGTCACACCCCCCGCACCCACAGCCAGTGTGTAGTCGGCCCCGGCCCCACGCCCGAAAGGAGGAGTGGTCGGGGCAGGGAGAGCGCCCGACCCCGCACGCCCCACACCCAGGCAAGAGGCGCCCCCTGCCGGCACCCTCATGCCGCCCCAACAGCGCGCACAGCCAGCTTGCAAGAGCGCGCGCTGTGGGGTTGGTGACGGGTCCCCACGCCCGCGGGCCCCGCACCCACAGCCAGTGGGTAATGGGCCCCCGCCCCACGCCCGAAAGGACGAGTGGTCGGGGGTTGGAGAGCACCCGACCCCGGACGCCCCACACCCAGCCAAGAGGCGCCCTCATGCCGCCCCCACAGCGTGCAAAGCCAGCACGCAAGCGTGCGCACGGTGGGGTTGGTGACGGCCCTCCACGCCCGCACCCCACGCACCCACAGCTAGTGGGTAGTGGGCCCCGGCCGCAAGCCCGAAAGGACGGGTGGTCGGGGGTGGGAGAGCGCCCCACCCCGGACGCCCCACACCCGGGCAAGAGGCGCTCCCCCCGGGCAGCCTCATGCCGCCCCCACAGCGCCCAAAGCCAGCTCGCAGAAGCGCGTGCTGTGGGGTTGGTGACAGGTCCCCACGCCCGCACCCCCCGCACCCACAGCTAGTGGGTACTGGGCCCCGGCCGCACGCCGAAAAGGACGAGTGGTCGGGGGTGGGAGAGCACCCGACCCCGGACGCCCCACACCCAGCCAAGAGGCACCCTCATGCCGCCCCCACAGCGCGCAAAGCCAGCACGCAAGCGTCCGCGCTGTGGGGTTGGTGACGGGTCCCCACGCCCGCACCCCCCGCACCCACAGCCAGTGGGTAGTGGGCCCCGGCCGCACGCTCGAAAGGAAGGGTGGTCGGGGGAGGGAGAGCGCCCGACCCCGGACGCCCCACACCCAGGCAAGAGGCGCCCCCCCCGGGCACCCTCATGCCGCCCCCACAGCGCGCAAAGCCAGCTCGCAAGAGCGCGCGCTGTGGGGTTGGTGACGGGTCCCGACGCCCGCATCCCCCGCACCCACAGCCAGCGGGTAATGGGCCCCGGGCCGCAAGCTGGAAAGGAGGAGTGGTCGGGGCTGGGAGAGAGCCCGACCCCTGACACCCAACCCCAGGCAGGAGGCGCTCCCCCTTCGGCACCCTCATGCCGCCCCCACAGCGCGCAAAGCCTGCACGCAAGCGTGCGCGCTGTGGGGTTGGTGACGGGTCCCCACACCCGCATCCCCCGCACCCACAGCCGGTGGGTAGTGGGCCCCGGCCACACGCCCAAGAGAACGGGCGGACGGGGGTGGGAGAGCGCCCAATCCTGGACGCCCCACACCCAGGCAAGAAGCGCCCTCCCTGGGCACCCTCATGCCGCCCCCAAAGCGCACAAAGCCAGCTCGCAAAAGCGCGCGCTTTGGGGTTGGTGACGGGTCCGAACGCCCGCACCCGCTGCACCCACAGCCAGTGGGTAGTGGGCCCCGGCCGCACACCCGAAAGGACGAGTGGTCGGGGGTGGGAGAGCGCCCAACCCCAGACGCCCCACACCCAGGCAAGAGGCGCCCCCCCAGGGCACCCTCATGCTGCCCCCACAGCGCGCACAGGCAGCTCTCGAGAGCGCGCGCTGTGGGGTTGGTGACGGCTCCCCACGCCCGCACCCCCCGCACCCACAGCCAGTGGGTATTGGGCCCCGGCCGCACGCCTGAACGGACGAGACGTCGGGGGTGGGAGAGCGCCCGATCCCGGACGCCCCACACCCAGGCAAGAGGCGCCCCCCCCCGGGCACCCTAATGCCGCCCCAACAGCGCGCAAAGCCAGCACGCAAGAGTGCGCGCTGTGGGGTTGGTGACGGGTTCCGACGGCCGCACCTCCCGCACCCACAGCCCCCGGGTAGTGGGCCCCGGCCACACGCCCGAAAGGATAGTGGTCGGGGCTGGGAGGGGGCGCCTGTTGCCTGGGCGTCCGGGATTGGGCGCTCTCCCAACCCCGACCGCCCGTTCTTTCGGGCGTGCGGCCTGAGGGGAACGCCTCTTGCCTGGGTGTGGGGCGTCCGGGGTCGGGCGCTCTCCCACCTCCGACCAATCGTCCTTTCGAGCGTGCGGCCGGGGCCCACTACCCACTCGCTGTGGGTGCGGGGGGTGCGGGCGTGGGGACCCGTCACCAACCAAACCGCGTGCGCTCTTGCGAGCTGGCTTTGCGCGCTGTGGGGGCGGCATGAGGATGCCTAAGGGAAGGCGCATCTTGCCTGGTTGTCCGGAGTCGGGCGCTCTCCCATCCCCGACCGCCCGTCCTTTGGGGTGTGCGGCCGGGGCCGACTGGCCACTGGCTGTGGGTGCGGGGGGTGCGCGCGTGGGGACCCGTGACCAACCCGAAAGCGCGCGCTCTTGCGTGCTGGCTTGGCGTGCTGTGGGGGCGGCACGAGGGCGCCCGGGGGGGGGCGCCTCTTGCCTGGGTGCGGAGCGTCCGGGGTTGGACGCTCTTCCACTTCGACCACTCCTCCTTTCGGGCCTGAGGCCGGGGCCCACTACCCACTGGCTGTGGGTGCGGGGGCTGCTGGCGTGGAAACCCGTCACCAACCCCACAGCGCGCGCTCTTGCAAGCTGGCTTTGCGCGCTGTGGAGGCGGCATGAGGGTACCCACTGGCCTCTTGCCTGGGTCTGGGGCGTCCGGGATCGGGCGCTCTCCCACCCCCGACCACGCGTCCTTTCAGGCGTGCGGCCGGGGCCCACTACCCACTGGCTGTGGCCGCGGGGGGTGCGAGCGTGGGGACCCGTCACCAACCCCACAGCCCCCGCTCTTTTGAGCTGGCTTTGCGCGCTGTGGGAGCGGCATGAGGGTGCCCGGGGGGGGCGCCTCTTGCCTGGGTGTGGGGCGTCCAGGGTCGGGCGCTCTCCCCCGGCCACCCTGGTGCCGCCCGTACAGCGCGCAGAGCCAGCTCGCAGGAGCGCGCGCGGTGGGGTTGATGACGGGTCCCCACGCCCGCGGGCCCCCGCACCCACAGCCAGTAAGTCGCAGGCCCCGGCCGCACGCCCAAAAGGACGAGTGGTCGGGGGCCGGATAGCGCCCGACCCCGGTTGCTTCACACCGAGGCAAGAGGCCCCCCCCCCCGGGCGCCCCCGTGCCGCCCCCAGAGCGCGCAAAGCCAGCTCACAAGAGCGCGCGCTGAGGGGTTGGTGACGGCTCCCCACGCCCCCACCCGCAGCAAGTTGGTAGTGGGCCGTGGCCGCACGCCTGAACGGACGAGACGTTGAGGGTGGGAGAGCGCCTGACCCCGGACGCCCCACACCCAGGTCAGAGGCCCCCCCCCCAGGCACCCTCCTGCCGCCCCCACAGCGCGCAAAGCCAGCTAGCAAGAGCGCGCAAGGTGGGGTTGGTGACGGGTCCCCAGGCCCGCACCCACCCCACGGGGAGCACGCAGCCCCGAGCCAGGTAGGGGGAAACGAGACCGCCCCCCCCCCCCCCAAGCAAGCCAAACGGAGCACAGGACCGAGACAGGAAACGCGGAGGGGCACGGACCGCGTGGAACGGCCCTACCAGCGCCTAGCACCGGGACCGCACAGGGGGGGGGGCAGACGCCGCGAGAGCGCGAGCGCACACACACACCAAGGACACGCGGGGAAAACCAGAAGGGCAACCAGACCGAGCCCGCGGAACGCACAGACCGCATGGAATGGCGTACCAGCGAGCGAGGATAAGGGACACCCAGATGGGACGGCCCGACACACACAGCGCAAGAAACGCGGGGCAGGCAGGGGGAAGTGGGGGAGACACAACACCTGGCACCGGCCCCCAGCCCCCCGAACCAGCCGCGAGCGCCACACACACACCACCAGGGCACTGCACCCGCCAGGTTTGAGGTTTGATTTTGCGGATACTGAACGCCTCTCTGCCCCGGGGAGCCACCTGGTCGGGCCAGGTGATATCCTCCCCACCGGGTCCTAGTTGGGGGCCCTTCAAGACGCACCTCCTGCCTGGTGGCGGAGTCCCCCGGGTTCACAGGGCTCGGAGCCCCGTCCCTTCCCGGCTTCCCCTTTTCGCCACTCCCCGGTCAGTGCATCCATTCGCAGCCGTGGCTGCGGGCGCTTACCCACCGCGTCGCCCCCCTAATGCGTGGTCGCCCGGGGCGCCGGCGCCGCCGGGCCCGTGCTACTGGCTTGTCGCCAGTGGGACCCCCTTGGGCTGGGCTTCTGATGCACGAACTTGATAGGCTACCCCCTGACCATTGATTCACCAAGGGCCCCTGATGCACAAACTTGATAGGCTAACCCCTTACTATTGATTCACCAACGGCCTCTGATGCACCAACTTGATAGGCTACCTGCAGGCCCCCTCGTAAATCAATGGCTCCAATGGTGAGGCGTACCCCATTCACAATGTAGTGTCATGCAATTCCCTGGCAAACCTGCAGGGAGTTCTTCTGGCAATTCCTGCTCCGTCTCTTCGCCTCTCTCCGCTCCCCCTTCTGTCCCTTCTCCTCTTGCCTCCTCTCCGGCTGGTGCTCCCCCTGCGGTCCCCTCTCCTGCTTCCTTTTCTCCTTCTGCCGCTTCTTCTTCCGCTCCTTCCGCGGCGGCAACTTCCCCCGCTGCTCCTCCTTCCGCTCCCTCTTCTGCCTCTGCTGCTGCCTCCTCCGCTGCTTCGCCCGCTTCCTCTGC
Organism: Eutreptiella sp. 'Long Island Sound 2002'; assembly: GCA_964036045.1. Classification (NCBI taxonomy): domain Eukaryota; phylum Euglenozoa; class Euglenophyceae; order Eutreptiales; family Eutreptiaceae; genus Eutreptiella; species Eutreptiella sp. 'Long Island Sound 2002'. The sequence goes on from OZ038384.1 coordinate 40,636,724, forward strand.
GACTTGCTCCGCTTGCCCCGCACCTGTAGCAAGGGAGGTGCGTTGTATTTGTTTGGCCAAGCCTATCAGCCTCCTGCATCCGAGGTGTTTGAAATCAGTAGCACACCTTGCGGTGCTGCCTCCACACCTTCCACGTTGCCTGCTTCCGGCTCTTCCGGCTCCGGCTTGTCCTCCGTCCTTGGCACTGTAGGCGACGATGGGAGGACTGCTGCTGGCATGCATCGGCGAGATGCTCGCGCAACAGTGATATATCATACCTTCCTCTTCTGCCATCCTCATCTGTTCCTCAACCCGGGCAGGCATTGTGGTCACTGAAGAAGGTGTTCTAGAATCCGGGAGTAGCGGATGATCGGGAACTACATCTGTATGCAGCAGACGTACTGTTCTGTGCCAATTACGTAAAATATTCCTAAGGTCTAAGTCGCTTAGTTCTAGCGATAGAGGTGACAAATCAACCTCGCTACCGCCTAAAACAAGGGAAAGGACCCACTCTGCACCAGAGCAGACAAACACTGCACACGACCAACCATCTAGCTGATGTACACAGTGAAACTTTTTAAGGTTCACGTCGGTAGAGAATGGCCATGGCTGGTGCTGGTTATGCACCTTCCAATGCCGTTTAAAGAGGTCCCACAGAACGGTTCCACACTGTTGCCGTTGGGCAGAATCCGGACACAGAGAATCCAGAATCAACACTTCAGGGGACGAGAGCAGATGAAGTGAAACTGCCACCCACCAATGCCCCTGCTCGCCACAGACCAAAAAAAAACCAATCGAAGTCACAGAAGTTTTCCTTCTGTGGCAAGCTCTTTTTCCGTTAAAGGGTAACAGGCCAGACCCTTCGCTGGAGGCCGAGTTTCCGATGGAGCAGCAAATTCATGAGTTGCACTCGAATTTCAATCAAATTATCCCCGATTCAACGACCACCCCTCAATTGTTCCGTTAGTTCACGATTTGTCAACCAAATGCCTAGGACTCTGATCCCATCTACCCCAGATGCAGGGCCCTTGGCAGGAGAAGGGGTGTCTTCGGCATCAATATATTCCGGGTGAACGGTTTGGGGGGAGATTGAAGTTGGCTCAGGGCTAATGGGTTCGTGCAGCGCAGTGGTGCCGGAGTTAGCAGCTTGCATGGGCTCCGGAGATTCCACGTCGGCCATTGATGGCCACCAAACGTGTTCACGCGGCCCTACAGCAGGGTCATCCCCTAAATCCTCCCCCCGTGGTGCAACGAGGCCGTTCAATTGACCTTTGTACAGCCGTCGGCTATCCCCACAAAGGATGTCTTTCGCCCCATTGATTCTTGGAATGACACTGATGTCAAACCTCTGAGCCCACAGCACCAGTTTCCCATACCAATTTCTAGACGACGGCCTCATCGGGCCCACACGGCAGACCTAACAGTTCATGAGCCCACGGACGGCTCATCTCAAGCTGCTCCAAAACGGGCTGGTGGGCATCGTGGGTATCCTCCCACCATACTTGTGTCTGCACTGGGGCCCAAAGATCGGCCTTGTTTCGCAACAGGAGGAGGAAGATTGCTGTCTGGGTGAGCTCGCCCCGCTCTTCGGCCTCCTGGAGGAAAAAATCCTGCACCTCTTTTCTAAAAGGAGAGTCCCCTAAGGATGCGACCCACGTTTCCAATTTTTGGATACAGGCACGGAGTTCCATTTTCTCCGTGCACCTGTGGATCTGTCTGTTTACCTCATCTGAATCTTCGGACAGATCTACGTCGACAATACTAGAGGGTCCCGGTGAAGCCGTCGAACATTAGGAAGGTTGTGAGGTTTGTTGGCTTGAGGTAGGCGTCAAAGTAAGAGGGGTAGAAGGGGCGGGGAGCTCTGGTGAGAAGGACGTTTTGGAGGTGAACTCGCCTAGATCCGGCATGTCCATATTTGGGGGTGTTTGCCAAATCCCTTCGTCTTCCGCGTCGTCCACCATCACCTCTGCTTCTCGGTCAGGTATGGCCTGGGCTGCAACGGGTTGGTCTGACGGCTTGGATGGGTTAGGTTTCGGGTCAGGCTTTGTGTCAGGCTTCGCGCTTTGAGACTCATGTTTGGGTGTTGGTATGGGCGCAGACGTTAGTACTTGGTGCCAAGCCTCGGGCGTGAGTGTTTGTACCCCGGCTTGCGAGGCAAAGGAAACGCTCCGCTACTTATGCTTTTTTGGGCCAGGCACGCTCCCCATTAATTCCATCAGCGATGGCCCTTCCGCTGCCATGGCTGCAGCATATGCTGTTGCCTTGGCCTTCTTTGCATCGGAGATTGGTGTCTTCGGTAGCATTCTAGGAGTGCACGTCATGATCCAGGCGATTGGGGTTAAAAGCCGGTGCGTACATCTCAACTGAGGGCTTGGGTTGTCACACACGGAACGCAAAACGTGTCAACCTGTACAGACTCCCTTCAAGCAGAAGTCCACACCCTCCTTCTCAATATGTACACACACACACACACACATATAAATGCGTATGTATGTATACAGATATATATATATGTGTGTGTGTGTGTGTGTAATATATATGTATATATATATATACATATGTGTGTGTGTGTCTGTATATACCTATATACATATATACATACATACATATATATATATATATATATGTGTATATATATATATACATACATACATATATATATATATATATATATATATATAGATGTACATACATGTAGTTGTATATATATATATGTATATATTTCACCTAGAGGGAGTAAACATTGAGTAGGAGGGAGTGGACTTTTGCTTGGAGGGAGTGGATTTTCACTCGGAGGGAGTGGAAACTGAGCAGGAGGGAGGTGAAATTGAGTAGGAAGGAGTGGATATTTACTTGGAGGGAGTTGAAATTGAGGGGAAAGGAGTGGACTTTCACTCGGAGGGAGTATACATACATACATACATACATATATATATATATATATATATAGATGTATAGATGTACATACATGTATTTGTATATACATATATATACATATATATATATATATATATATATATATATGCATATAGTCATAGTCATAGTCATAACCACTTATCATGCCGTCTACTGGAGTTACTGGGCATCTCGCACCGACAGGTGGTTCCTGCCCTGCTCGATCTCGTGGGTCCCAGGGCTGCCTGAGGTGGCCCACAGCATGACGGAGGACCCGGAGGACCGGGGATACCGTCCAACCAGGCTTTGGGGGCAGTGGCAACTACAGAGCATTAGCATCAGCAACGGCGACGGACGCTGGTCCGTTTGTTCGCCGGGAGTAAGGGGCAAGGCATGGCAGAGCAGCAGCAGTGCAACAAGCGAGCACAATGCCTAGGGGGGCAGCAGTGCAGCAACCAAGAAACAAAGCAGCAAGCATGGGCACAGGACGAGATTGAAGATGGTGATGCAACCCACGTGCTGGCCCGCATGCCTTGGGGCTTGCTGCAGGTCCAGCGCTGTCCCAACCGTAGTCACCAGGGTACTCACCGGTCGAGTAATCTAAAAACACAGCTGTCCGCAGTGTTGGGGCCCAGCCACTTCTTGCGGCGACGACCACACCAGTGCGACAAATGCACCCGGGGGTCCTTCTTCTTCCCTGCATCGGTGAACATATCAACAGACGGCGTATACTGGAAGGCAATCTCAAGGGTCAACCCGTTCACCGCGTACGGATCAGCAATCTGGGAGGCCCAGTTCTCAACAGGGCCCTGGCCGGTGACGGCAGCCTGCACAAAGTTCCGGAACATTGAGAGCTTCGCCAAACGGCCTTTCCTGATCTCCTTCACCTTCAGCTCGGCAGCCATATCAGGGTCGTTGGCCAAACCCAGAGGGTCAAATCGCTTGCCAGTAGGGTACACCAGATCAAGGTCATGTCCCCCAAATGGATCACCGTTCACACGTTAAGCCTCGATGGCAACCATCAGGACAACCTGGCTGGCCAATACGGCAAGGATGGACTGGGCGCGCATGAACACGGGGGCACCCATGTAGTTCCAGCCATATGACTCGAAGATCATGGCACCATCCATGAACCACACACCTTTGCTGGCACCATTGTCGACGGTAGTGTACATCTGCAGCTGCTCAGGGGTCAAGGGGGTGAGGGGGGGGGGCGTCCTCGCTGCCCGTCCTCTGGCGTAAGCACGTCGCAAGCACGGCGCAGGCACGAGGCGCGGCACTTGTCCCTCTGCAGGGGGGGGGGGGGCTTGCCATGTGGCTCCCGTCGTCGTCCTTCCCAACCTGCGTTCGCACCCCCGGTGCCCCCCCCGCTGGGGCTTGCACGGCGCGTGCTTCCTACGGGCACGGTCGTGTGGTCCGTCCCGCACCCTCTCTCCGCTGCCTCCCCACCTTGCCGCTTTGTCCTCGGGGGGGGGGGGGGCGCTGTCTGCCCCTCCCTACCTTCATCCCCCACCCTTGGGGGGGCGGAGGTGTGTGTGGGGCGGGGGAAGCCTTGTCGTCATCCCTTCATTGCACGCATGTCGCAGGCACGACGAAAGCACGGCGCAGGCACGAGGCGCGGCACCTGTCCCTCTGCAGGGGGGGGGGGCATGCCTTGTGGCTCCCGTCGTCGCCCTTCCTACCCTGCGCTCGCACCCCCGGTGGTCCCCCCGCTGGGGCTTGCACGGCGCGTGCTCTCTACGGGCATGGTCGTGTGGTCCGTCCCGCACCCTCTCGCCGCTGCCTCCCCACCCTGCCGCTTTGTCCTCGGGGGGGGGCGCTTTTCGCCCCCCCCTACCTGCATTCCCCACCCTTGGGGGGGCGGAGGTGTGTGGGGAGGGGGGGGGGCGCCCTTGTCGTCTTCCCTCTGCAGCACGCACGTCGCAGGCACGACGCAAGCATGGCGCAGGCACGAGGCGCGGCACTTGTCCCTCTGCAGGGGGGGGGGCTTGCCGTGTGTCACCCGTCGTCGCTCCTGCTACCCTGCGTGCGCACCCCCGGGGGGGCGGAGGTGTGTGGGGGGGGGAGGGGCGCCCTTGTCGTCGTCCCTTTGTTGCACGCATGTCGCAGGCACGACCCAGATTCGGTTTCAGGATACGCACGGCGCACGGCATGACGTATGGCAACTATCCCCTACCCTGCCCCCTCTGCTCCCTCCCTCGCCCTCTGTGATCGCTTGGTGCTGAGCAAAGCCCCTGTCTCCCTCGTCGCTCCCTCCCTCTGCTCCGGCTGTCCGGCCTTCGCTCACCTCCTAAGTGTCCTACCTCTTTCGCCCTGCCCGCGCCCTCTTCCCTCGTCCTTGCCGGCCCTCGATGCATGACACTACGCAGGCACACAGCAGACCGCACCTTTGGGGGCGGGCTGCTTTGTGGCAGCACGCCGCGGCACCCCGCCTTGCCCAGTGCCCCCGTGCGCTGCGGGCAGCTCGCTCGGGTGTGGGGCACCTTGTTGCCCCCTTCTCTCCTCTGCCATCTCTGACCCTCTGCCTTCAGGCTAGCGCGAGCACAGTGCGGAGGTTTGAGGTTTGAGGTTTGAGGTTTGAGAAATCCCTTCGTCTTCTGCGTCGTCCACCATCACCTCTGCTTCTGGGTCAGGTATGGCCTGGGCTGCAACGGGTTGGTCTGACGGCTTTGATGGGTTAGGCTTCGGGTCAGGCTTTGTGTCAGGCTTCGCGCTTTGGGACTCATGTTTGGGTGTGGAGATGGGCGCAGACGTTAGTACTTGGTGCCAAGCCTCGGGCGTGAGTGTTTGTACCCCGGCTTGCGAGGCAAAGGAAACGCTCCGCTACTTATGCTTTTTTGGGCCAGGCACGCTCCCCATTAATTCCATCAGCGATGGCCCTTCCGCTGCCGAGGCTGCAGCATATGCCGTTGCCTTGGCTTTCTTTTCATCAGAGATTGGTGTCTTCGCCAGCATTCTAGAAGTGCACGTCATGATCCAGGCGATTGGGGTTAAAAGCCGGTGCGTACATCTCAACTGAGGGCTTGGGTTGTCACACACGGAACGCAAAACGTGTCAACCTCTACCAACTCCCTTCAAGCGGAAGTCCACACCCTCCTTCTCAATATGTACACACACACACACACACATATAAATGTGTATGTATGTATACAGATATATATATGTGTGTGTGTCTGTGTGTGTAATATATATGTATATATATATATATATATATATATATATATATATGTGTGTGTGTGTGTGTGTGTGTGTGTGTGTGTGTGTCTGTATATACCTATATACATATATACATACATACATATATATATATATATATGTACATACACACACATATATATATATATAGATGTACATACATACATGTATTCGTATATACATATGTATATATTTCACTTGGAGGGAGTAAACATTGAGTAGGAGGGAGTGGATTTTTGCTTGGGGGGGGTGGATTTTCACTCGGAGGGAGTGGAAACTGAGCAGGAGGGACGTGAAATTGAGTAGGAAGGAGTGGATATTTACTTGGAGGGAGTTGAAATTTAGGGGAAAGGAGTGAACTTTCACTTGGAGGGAGTATACATACATACATACATATATATATATATATATATATAGATGTGTAGATGTACATACATGTATTTGTATATATATATATATATATATATATATATATAGTCATAGTCATAGTCATAGTCATAGTCATGCCGTCTACTGGAGCTACCGGGCATCTCGCACCGACAGGTGGTTCCTGCCTTGCTCGATCCCGTGGGTCCCAGGGCTGCCTGAGGTGGCCGACAGCATGACGGAGGACCCGGAGGACCGGGGATACCGGCCAACCAGGCTTTGGGGGCAGTGGCAACTGCAGAGCATTAGCATCAGCAACGGCGACGGACGCTGGTCCGTTTGTTCGCCGGGAGTAAGGGGCAAGGCATGGCAGAGCAGCAGCACTGCAACAAGCAAGCACAATGCCTAGGGGGGCAGCAGTGCGGCAACCAAGAAACAAAGAAGCAAGCATGGGCACAGGACGAGATTGAAGATGGTGATGCAACCCACGTGCTGGCCCGCATGCCTTGGGGCTTGCTGCAGGTCCAGCGCTGTCCCAACTGTAGTCACCAGGGTACTCACCGGTCGAGTAATCTAAAAACACAGCTGTCCGCAGTGTTGGGGCCCAGCCACTTCTTGCGGCGACGACCACACCAGTGCGACAAATCCACCCAGGGGGCCTTCTTCTTCGCAGCATCGGTGAACATGGCAACAGACGGCGTATACTGGAAGGCAATCTCAAGGGTCAACCCGTTCACCGCGCACGGATCAGCAATCTGGGAGGCCCAGTTCTCAACAGGGCCCTGGCCGGTGACGGCAGCCTGCACAAAGTAGCCGAACATGGAGAGCTTCGCCAAACGGCCTTTACTGATCTCCTTCACCTTCAGCTCGGCAGCCATATCAGGGTCGTTGGCCAAACCCAGAGGGTCAAATCGCTTGCCAGTCGGGTACACCAGATCAAAATCACGTCCAGCGAATGGATCACTGTTCACACGTTAAGCCTCGATGGCACCCATCAGGACAACCTGGCTGGCCAATACGGCAAGGATGGACTGGGCGCGCACCAACACGGGGGCACCAATGTAGTTCCAGCCATATGACTCGAAGATCATGGCACCAGCCATGAACCACACACCTTTGCTGGCACCATTGTCGACGGTAGTGTACGTCTGCAGCTGCTCAGGGGTCAAGGGGGTTGGGGGGGGGGGCGTCCTCGCTGTCCGTCCTCTGGCATAAGCACGTCGCAAGCACAGCGCAGGCACGAGGCGCGGCACTTGTCCCTCTGCAGGGGGGGGGGGGGCTTGCCGTGTGGCTCCCGTCGTCGCCCTTCCTACCCTGCGTTTGCACCCCCGGTGCCCCCCCCCCCGCTTGGGCTTGCACGGCGCGTGCTTCCTACGGGCACGGTCGAGTGGGCCGTCCCGCACCCTCTCTCCGCTGCCTCCCCACCTTGCCGCTTTGTCCTTGGGGGGGGGGGGGGCGCTGTCTGCCCCTCCCTACCTTCATCCCCCACCCTTGGGGGGGGCGGAGGTGTGTGTGTGTGGGGGGAAGCCTTGTCGTCATCCCTTCGTTGCACGCATGTCGCAGGCACGACGGAAGCACGGCGCAGGCACGAGGCGCGGCATCTGTCCCTCTGCAGGGGGGGGGGGGCATGCCTTGTGGCTCCCGTCGTTGCCCTTCCTACCCTGCGCTCGCACCCCCGGTGGTCCCCCCGCTGGGGCTTGCACGGCGTGTCCTCTCTACGGGCACGGTCGTGTGGTCCGTCCCGCACCCCCTCGCTGCTGCCTCCCCACCCTGCCGCTTTGTCCTCGGGGGGGGGGCGCTTTTCGCCCCCCCCTTACCTGCATCCCCCACTTTTGGGGGGGCGGAGGTGTGTGTGGGGGGGGGAAGCCTTGTCGTCATCCCTTCGTTGCACGCATGTCGCAGGCACGACGCAAGCATGGCGCAGGCACGAGGCGCCGCACTTGTCCCTCTGCAGGGGGGGGGGCTTGCGGTGTGTCACCCGTCGTCGCCCCTCCTACCCTGCGTGCGCACCCGGGGGGAGGGGGCGGAGGTGTGTGGGGGGGGAGGGGCGCCCTTGTCGTCGTCCCTTGGTTGCACGCATGTCTCAGGCACGACGCAGAGTCGGTTTCAGGACGCGCACGGCGCATGGCACGACGCATGGCAACTATCCCCTACCCTGCCCCCTCTGCTCCCTCCCTCGCTCTCTGTGCTCGCTTGGTGCTGAGCAAAGCCCCTGTCTCCCTCGTCGTTCCCTCCCTCTGCTCCGGCTGTCCGGCCTTCGCTCACCTCCTAAGTGTCCTACCTCTTTCGCCCTGCCCGCGCCCTCTTCCCTCGTCCTTGCCGGCCCTCGATGCATGACACTACGCAGGCACACAGCACACTGCACCTTTGGGGGCGGGCTGCTTTGTGGCAGCACGCCGCGGCACCCCGCCTTGCCCAGTGCCCCCGTGCGCTGCGGGCGGCTCGCTCGGGTGTGGGGCACCTTGTTGCCCCCTTCTCTGCTCTGCCATCTCTGACCCTCTGCCCTCAAGCTAGCGCGAGCACAGTGCGGAGGTTTGAGGTTTGAGGTTTGAGGTTTGTATTTGCGGGTCCTAGACGCCTTCCGGCCCTGGGGGGCCACCTGGTCGTGCCAGGTGATATCCTCCCCACCGGGTCCTAGTGGGGGGCCCTCCAAGACGCACCTCCTGCCTGGTGGCGGAGTCCCCCGGGTTCACAGAGCTCGGAGCCCCGTCCCTCCACGGCTTCCCAATTTCGCCACTCACCGGTCAGTGCATCAATTCGCAGCCGTGGCTGCGGGCCCTTACCCACTGCGTCGCCCCCCTAATGCGTGGTCGCCCGGGGCGCCGGCGCTGCCGGGCCCGTGCTACTGGCTTGTCGCCAGTGGGACCCCCTTGGGCATGCGCGGAGGCTGCCTAGCCTACTGGCTGGGGCGTAGCGCAGTGCGTCAGTACTGCCTTGGCGGGTGCAGTGCCCCATCAATGTGTCTGCCCTGCCATCTCAGACCCTCTGCCCTCGAGCCAGCGCGAGCACAGTGCGGAGCAATTGGTGAGGCAGTGCTCCCTCTCTGCCCCCCTCTCTGCCCCAGCCCCCTGGCCCTGTCCTGCCCCCTGTCTGCTCGCCCTCTCTCACCCTGCCCTGCCCCTCGTCCCTGGTTGCAGGGTCTCCGGCCTCCTGTCTCTCTGTCCCCCTCCTCCCTCTATCCCCTCGCCGTGCACAGTGCAGAGCAATGCGCAAGGCAACCCTCCCACTCCCTCTCTCCCTTGCTGCCCCCTGGTGTCCTGAGCTCCTGGTATGCGGCACGCACTTTGTATCGCACACGATACCCCCGGGGGCAGGCTCCCTAGCGGCCGCGGCACGTCCAGGGCCCCCGCTCGCCGTAGGCGGTCCGCTCGGTCGTGGGGCACTCCCGTCGTTCTTGCCCCTGGTCCGCTCACACTAGCCGTGCAGAAGGTCCGAGTTTAGCTTGCTTCTGTTCTCTCGCCTCCTCTTCCTTACCTCTGCCCTCTGGCCAGCGCGAGCACGGTGCGGAGCAATTTGCGAGGCAACCCTCCCTCCCTGCTCCCCCCCTCTGCTTCCACTCCCTGGCCCAGCCCTGCCCCTTGTGTGCCCGTTCTCCCTCGTCCTCCCTTGCCCCCCTTACCAGGCCCCTGTGTCCCGGGCCCTCTGTCTCCCTGTCTCCGTCTTCCCTTTACCTCCCCGGCAAACACTTCGTGGAGCATTACGCGTGGCATCCCTCCCTCTGTCCCTTCACCTTTCTGCCCTCTGTTGCCCTGGTCCCTGGGCAAGTGGCACGCACGTCGCACTGCGCCCGCCTGTGGCCTTTTTCCCTCTATGCTCGCCCTGCCCCCCCCTCCCCTACTGTCTTTGCCCCCTCTGCCACTATGCAGGACACTGTGTAGGCAAGTCGCACGCATGTCGCAGGCACGCACCTGGCCTCTATCGTCGGCGCCATCTGGCTGGTTGGCACCATGCTGCGGCCGCCCGCCGCTGCCACAGCCCCCGCAGGTGCCGCCGCCGCGGGCAGCCACTCCAAACGCCGCGGGGGGCGCGGCCCTGGCTGGCCCTGGCTGCCCCCCGGCCAGGGTTCTCTGCCCCGGGTGTCCGGCCTGCGCTCGCCTCCTAAGTGTCCTACCTCTTTCGCCCTGCTGATGCCCTCTCCCCTCGTCCTTGCCGGCCCCCGGTGCATGACACTACGCAGGACACTGCACCTTTGGGGTCGGACTGCCTTGTGGCAGCACGCCGCGGCGCCCCGCCTTGTCCTGTGCCCCCGCGCACTGCGGGCGGCTCACTCGGTTGTGGGGCACCTTTATGCCCCTGCCTCACGTTCGCTCTTTCATGCCGCCGTGGCACGCCCCCTTCCCTGCCCTGCCATCTCTGTCCCTCTGCCCTCCGGCCAGCGCGAGCACGATGCGGAGCAATTCGCGAGGCAGCGCTCCCTCTCTGCCCCCTCTCTCTGCCCCGGTTCCCTGGCCCTGTCCTGCCCCCTGTCTGTTCGCCCTCCCTCTTCCTCCCTTGCCCCCCTTTCCAGGCCCCTTGGTCCCTGGCCCTTTGTCTCCCTGTCCCCGTCCTCCCTTTACCCCCCTGGCATACACTTCGCGGAGCAATACGCGAGGCATCCCTCCCACTCCCTCTTCACCTTGCCGCCCCCTGGTGCCCTGGTCCCTGGGCTTGTGGCACGCACGTCGCACTGCACCCGCCTGTGGCCTTTGTCCCTCTACGCCCGCCCTGCCTCCCCCTCCCTCCCCTGCCCTTTTCCCTCTCGGACACTACGCAGGACACTGTGTAGGCAAGTTGCACGCATGTCGCAGGCACGCACCTGGCCGCTATCGGCGGCATCGTTGGCACCAAGCTGTGGCCGCCCGCCGCTGCCACAGCCCCCGCAGGAGCGGCCGCCGCGGGCAGCCACTCCAAATGCCGCGGGGGGCGCGGCCCTTGTAGGCCCCGGCTGCCCCCTGGCCAGGGTTTCACTGTACCCCCCGCGCGCACGCACCTGCACCTTGCCCATCAGTTGTACTCTGGGCGCCGGACTGCACGTGCTGCCAAAGAAGCATCACGCTGCGGCTGCCCGCTGCTGCCACAGCCCCCGCAGGAGCCGCTGCCGCGGGTGGCGGTTCCATATGCCGCGGGGGGCGCGGCCCTAGCAGGCCCCGGCTGCCCCCCGACCAGGGTTTCACTGTACCCCTCGCGGCGCCTGGTCGCCGGGGGGGATCCATCAAAAGTTCCTGTAAGAGATCGAAAAAAAAGGGATATAAATAAATATATATATGTATTTAAATAAATATATATATATATATATATGTATGTATATATTTCACTTGGAGGGAGTAGAAATTGAGTAGGAGGGAGTGGACTTTCACTTGGAGGGACTATACATACATACATACATACATATATATATATATATATATATATATATACCCGCGGGGGTTACAGTGAAACCCTGGCCAGGGGGCAGCCAGGGCCAGCCAGGGCCGCGCCCCCCGCGGCATTTGGGGTGGCTGCCCGCGGCGGCGGCACCTGCGGGGGCTGTGGCAGCGGCGGGAGGCTGCAGCGTGGTGCCAACCAGCCAGACGGCGCCGACGATAGAGGCCAGGTGCGTGCCTGCGACATGCGTGCGACTTGCCTACACAGTTTCCTGCATAGTGTCAGAGGGGGCAAAGGGCAGGGGGAGGAGAGGGGGGCAGGGCGGGCGTAGAGGGGAAAAGACCACAGGCGGGTGCAGTGCGACGTGCGTGCCACTTGCCCAGAGACCAGGGCACCAGGGGGCAGAAAGGTGAAGGGAGAGAGGGAGGGATGCCACGCGTATTGCTCCGCGAAGTGTACGCCGGGGAGGTAAAGGGAAGACTGAGACAGGGAGACAGAGGGCCAGGGACACAGGGGCCTGGGAAGGGGGGCAAGGGAGGTTGAGGGAGAACGAGCACACAAGGGGCAGGGCTGGGCCAGGGAGCGGGAGCAGAGGGGGGGAGCAGGGAGGGAGAGTTGCCTCACGAATTGCTCCGCACCGTGCTCGCGCTGGCCGGAGGGCGGAGGTAAGGAAGAGGAGGCGAGAGAACAGAAGCATGCTAAACAGGGACCTTATGCACGGCTAGTGTGAGTGGACCAGGGGCAAGAACGACGAGGGTGCCCCGCGACCGAGCTGATCGCCTACGGCGATCGGGGGCCCTGGACGTGCCGCGGCCGCTTGGCAGCCTGCCTCCGGAGGTATCGTGTGCGGTACAAAGTGCGTGCCGCATACCAAGAGCTCAGGACACAAGGGGGCAGAAAGGGAGAGAGGGAGTGGGAGGGTTGCCTTGGGCATTGCTCTGCATGGTGCACGCCGAGGGGATAGAGGGAGGAGTCGGACAGAGAGACAGGAGGCCGGAGACCCTGCAACCAGGGACGAGGGGCAGGCCAAGGTGAGAGAGGGCAAGCAGACAGGGGGCAGGCCAGGGCCAGGGGGCCGGGGCAGAGAGGGGGGCAGAGAGGGAGCGCTGCCTCGCGAATTGCTCCGCACTGTGCCCGCGCTAGCCGGAGGGCAGAGGGTCAGAGATGGCAGGGCAGAGAAGGGGGCAACATGGTTCCCCACAACCGAGCGGGCCGCCCGCAGCGCGCGGGGGCACTGGGCAAGGCAGGGGTGCCGCGGCGTGCTGCCACAAAGCAGCCCGCCCCCAAAGGTGCAGTGTGCTGTGTGCTTGCGTAGTGTCATGCATCGAGGGCCGGCAAGGACGAGCGAAGAGGGCACGGGCAGGGCGAAAGAGGTAGGATACTTAGGAGGTGAGCGAAGGCCGGACAGCCGGAGCAGAGAGAGGGAGCAACGAGGGAGACAGGGGCTATGCTCAGCACCATGCCAGCACAGAGGGCGAGGGAGGGAGCAGGGGGGGCAGGGTAGGGGATAGTTGCCATGCGTCGTGCCGTGCGCCGTGCGCGTTCTGAAACCGACTCTGGCCTCCTTCATGCATGTGTCATGTCAAGTCAACCAATCCTGGCGCCGGAGGCAGGAAGTGGCGCGGGGGGACGGGCACCTGCGGCGCCATCCGTAGGGCCTCCCCTGCGGTGACCCAACCTGTGGTGCAGAGGGGACACGCGCCAATGGCGCCATCCACTGGACCCCCCGCGCCTGTTGCAGTTATTGTGGCGCAGAGGGGACGGGCACCAGCGGCGCCATCAGGTGGGCCCCCTGCGGCAGCGATTATGCTGATTAACTAGGTGGCCAGGGGATGCCACAAATGAATCCCCCGCCCGTCTCCCCGCGTCTCTGCCATAGGACCTCATGGGCCTCCATCGCACTCGTGGGTGGCAGGGGCCCGGGGGACGAGAGCGCCCTGCCGCTTTGTAGCCGCCACTTCCAGCGGACTGATACCACGGCACCGGTATCAGGCCGCTCGGAAGTGGATACACAGGCACCAGAGAGAGGATGGGCAGTCGCCCCCCCCCCCCGGGCTGTTGGGTGCCGAAACAGGGGCCCTCCCCTCGACCAGTGCGGCAGATGGCGCAAGAAGCCTTTGAGGCGTACGGTAAGTCCTCCCCGCTGCCCGCACTTCCTCATCATCCGTTTCCACCCGGGTACGTACCTCTTCCAGTAAGTATGGGCACAGGAGGGAGCAGGCACGGGACACTGAGCACCATGCGGAGACGTGGCGACTACCATGAAGGGGCAACAGCGGCTGGAGATCCTGGGGTGCGGAGCCTATACCATGGAGAAGGGCGGGAAGGCCCCAATGAGAAAACCCCCCACCCTGCTGCAGCCAAGTGCCTCACCCCGTGCTTGCATCTTGCTTGCGTCGTGCCTGCGACATGCGTGCAACGAAGGGACGACGACAAGGGCGCCCCCCCCCCCCCCCACACACCAACACCCCCCCGGGGGTGCGCACGCAGGGTAGGAGGGGCGACGACGGGTGACACACGGCAAGCCCCCCCCCCCCTGCAGACGGACAAGTGCCGCGCCTCGTGCCTGCGCCATGCTTGCGTCGTGCCTGTGACGTGCGTGCTACGAAGGGAAGACGACAAGGGCGCCCCCCCCCCCCCCACACACCTCCGCCTCCCCAAGGGTGGGGGATGCAGGTAGGGGGGGGCGAAAAGCGCCCCCCCCCCCCCCCCGAGGACAAAGCGGCAGGGTGGGGAGGCAGCGGCGAGAGGGTGCGGGACGGACCACACGACCGTGGCCGAAGAGAGCACGCGCCGTGCAAGCCCCAGCGGGGGGACCACCGGGGGTGCGAACGCAGGGTAGGAAGGGCGACGACAGGAGCCACAAGGCATGCCCCCCCCCCTGCAGAGGGACAGGTGCCGCGCCTCGTGCCTACGCCGTGCTTGCGTCGTGCCTGCGACGTGCATGCAACGAAGGAAAGACGACAAGCCCCCCCCTCCCACACACACCTCCACCCCCTGAAGGTTGGGGGATGAAGGTAGGGAGGGGCGGACAGCGCCCCCCCTGCCCGAGGACAAAGCGGCAAGGTGGGGAGGCAGCGGAGAGAGGGTGCGGGACGGACCACACGACCGTGCCCGTAGGAAGCACGCGCCGTGCAACCCCCAGCGGGGGGGGCGCCGGTGTGCGAACGCAGGTTGGGAAAGGCGACGACGGGAGCCACACGGCAAGCCCCCCCCCCTTCTGCATAGGGACAAGTGCCGCGCCTCGTGCCTGCGCCGTGCTTGCGATGTGCTAACACCAGAGGACGGACAGCGAGGACGCCCCCCCCCCCACCCCCTTCTCCCCCACTCACCCAGGAAAGGGGCGAGGACAGCGAGGAGACGGCAAGGGGACATGGGGGGGGGCAGAGGACGGACCGACGCGCCAGGGGGAGAGACGGGCGGCGGGCGGTGGAGACGAAAGAACAAAGAACAAAGCAAACCAACGTGCCAGGTGAGGAAAGCGAGGAGGCAGGGACCAATACCGCGACGTACAGGGGGAGCCCGTGGCGACATGGGCCTGAAACAGACGCTGTTGAGGTACCCGACCTCAGGGCTATGAGGGCCCCAAAGGAGAAAACCCCCCCCGCCCACTGCAGCCAAGTGCCTCACTCTGTACCTGCGTCGTGCTTACGTCCTGCCTGCGACATGCGTGCAATGAAGGGAAGACGACAAGGCCCCCCCCCCCCCCACAGGGGACATGGGGCTCTGTCGGCCCAAATTTCAGCCACCACAAAGCGAGGGTGCAGGCCGTGGGCTGGTTCCTCTTGGGGACCAGGAAACAGGGGAGCAGACCTTTTGCTGCCCCCAGCCCCCCCAACAGAAATGGGGCCGGACCGAAAGCAGGCCCAGCACCCCCCCCCCCCCCCCGCATGCCCTCGCACCCTCACTGCAGGCCGTCACATGGTGATCGAGGTCCCTCAGGGAGCGGACTCCGAGCGACAAGTATGTTGGGATCTGGGACCCGCATGGTAACCCAGCAGGTGGTCCTCCTCTCCCACACAAGTGAACAGGTAGACCCATCCACCACCCTACCCCCCCCCCCCAGCCTGCGCCCCCGACGGGAGGGGTGCACGGA
This sequence comes from Eutreptiella sp. 'Long Island Sound 2002', assembly GCA_964036045.1. Lineage (NCBI taxonomy): Eukaryota > Euglenozoa > Euglenophyceae > Eutreptiales > Eutreptiaceae > Eutreptiella > Eutreptiella sp. 'Long Island Sound 2002'. Next base: position 40,652,598 of record OZ038384.1, read on the forward strand.
GTCGGCGCCCTCAGGGCCTAAAAGTGGAGGCTGTGAAGGGCTCACAGCTTGACCGCTGTGGGTATCCCTTGAGCGGCCTGCCCAGGGAACCTCCAGGTGTGCACGTGCCCCTCCAACTTCATCACAGACGCCTAGGCCAGCACAGCCCCGTGCACTCCAGTGCAGTTGTGGGTGACCCCTGGAGGCCAGACAGCCACCAGCCGACCCCTGCCCCCCCCCCCCCTTCCTCAACGGAGAGGCCATTCGGGTGTGGTGCCCTCTGGGCCCCCTCGTCTACGCGGGCTGTAGCGCCGCAGCCAGTGCAGCCAGCACTGGTGGCACCCAGGGCAGGGAAGCACACTCTGTGCCCTGGTGCCCCTCCATCTGCCCAGGGTACGCCCTCGGCCGTGGGAGCCGGACCCAGCCCGCGAGGCAGCACCACCTGTGCCTAAGGCAGTCAAGGAGTGCGGGTCTGACCCCAGTCGTGCCACGTACCACCGCCTTCCCGTGCCAATAGGCAGTCGTGGAGTGGTTGGGTAGCATGTCCTTGTGACGTGGAGGTTGCGAGCCCAGGCCCACATCTCCCCCGGCGGGCTCAGCGTCAGGCTCTCCAGCCTCCCTGCCGGGGCCTGGAGCACCAGGCACACACTTCCCCGCGCCAACGCCGAACAACAATGGAGCAAGCAGGTGTGCCACAGCCCTCCCCCCCCCCCTCAGACACACAAGGGCACATACACACAGGCACGGCGGCATCTCCCGCCCGCGAGCGCCACCGCGGGGTCTGGGGGCGGTCAACAGTCCGGTAGGCCTTGTGACCGGACACCCGGGTACGGCCGCCCAGTCGGGTCCCGCAGGGAAGGCGGCGCGGACCGTGGGTAGGCGACCAGGCGAGGCCTTGACCCAACCCAACCCAACCCAACCCCCCCACACACACCACCGCCCCCCCAAGGGTGGGGGATGACGGTAGCGGAACGCGGACCCCCCCGCCGAGGACAAAGCGGCAAGGTGGGGAGGCAGCAGAGAGAGGGTGCGGGACGGACCACACGACCGTGCCTGTAGGAAGCACGCGCCGTGCACGCCCCAACGGGGGGACCACCGGAGGTGCGACCGTAGAATAGGAAGGGCGACGACGGAAGCCACACGGCAAGCCCCCCCCCCACCTGCAGAGCGACAAGAGCCGCGCCTCGTGCCCGCATCGTGCTCGCGACGTGCTTACGCCAGAGGACAGGCAGCAAGGACACCCCCCCCCCACCCCCTTCTCCTCCACCCACCCAAGAAGGGGGCAAGGACAGTGAGGAGACAGCGAGGGGACATGGGGGGGGCAGAGGACAGACCGAAAGACCGGGGGGAGAGACGAGTGGCGAGCGGTGGAGATGCTAAAAAAAAAAAACAAAGGACACCAACGCGCCACAGCAGGGACAGACGGCAGGGGCAGACGGGACACGGCAGGAGCCAGGAAGCACGGCAAGGGGCGCGGGAAAGGGGGCACTCCTGGGGAAGACAGCTGGGCGGCGGGGACCAACACCGCAGCGAACGGGGGGGGGGGCGGGGTGACAAGAGCCCGCAAAAGACGCTGGTGAGGTACCCGACCTCAGGGGTTTGGGGGCCCCCTCGGTGTCCGTATCGGCCCCACCTGAGCGCAGGCAATAAGGTGGGTTACGCCCGTGACCGTTGGCCAGTCACCCGAGGTGGCACCAGCCTGGGGGGGTGGCCAATGGGCCTGACCAAGAGCACTCCCCACGGCACGTACTGCGGTTTGTGTCCTGTGAGGGGCGGCGGGTAGGGCACACCGTCCATCGGGGTAGACAAGAGACGCGCCTATCCCGCAAGGACTCCACAGAGACCCACAGTGTACCCGACCCCGGTGTGGGGAAGGGACAACGTACCCGGTTACGGCGCAGGTCCATTTGTACGGAACGGGTTCAAATGAACGGCCCGTACAACAGAGTTACACCCTGACGGGGAGTGCATGCATAGGCCCCCCCGTGGGGAAACTCCCGGAGGGAAGGACCAGAGCCAGCGTCGGGCCCCCCCCCCCTCCCAAACCCTGCCTGGCAACACACCCAACAACAACCGGGTAGAACCAAGGAGCACACCTAGGGGGCGACACCGGAGGCAAAGGGGCACGAAAGGGATGGGGGGGGGGGGCGCAAGAGGGGAGGATAACTGTGTCGTGCGATGTGTCGTGAAACATAAGGCCAGCAGCGAGTGGGACTGGCCACAGAGTCCACCCGTACTGCCATGTCCATAGCTCACACAGCCTTCGTTAGCTAAATGTCCCTATCGGTCCCCACCAATCTCGCGGAGTTGCCAGCCTTCCGGCGACGTGCCTGGCGCCTGGTAGACATGGTGTCTGATCTCCTCAGACACGGGCCGCACACGTATGCGGCGTTCCAGGCGCGCGTGGACGCGGACCGTTGGGCCAGGGACAACGGATGGGACCATTTCGTCGACGTCTGCTTGCGGCAGATGTTGGCCCGCGATCCCCACCCGTACAACGCGCCTGACGTTCAGGCGCGGTTCGCAGCGGGCACGCTGCTGTTCGGGGTGCACCTGCTCAACCGACTACTCCGATGTCTAGAAGATCTCGGGCAGCTCGAGGACGCGCAGCGCGGGCGGCCCCCAGTGGGACCGGCGGGGCGGCCGGGGTATGTGGCGCCGCGTGCGTTTCCGTAGCCGCCGCCCCCAGTCCTCAGGCCCCTGCCCTTCCCGCCTTTTGGGGCTCACCACCACCACCAACTCCATCTCCATCACCTACTTCATCACCCCGTAGGTTTCCCCATGATGCAGCATCACTTCCAACTCCAACACGTACACCCGGCGGCTGTGCCACAGCTCCCCGTCCACCTTCACCATCACCATCACCTGGCGGCTGAGCCGAAGCACCCCGTCGAACTTCACCATCACCATCACCATCACCGTCCGCACCAGCATGTGGTGTACCCGCATCCCCTGTCCCAGCAGCACCCACGGCCGCCTCAGCACACGGTACCGGTGCCGGTACCGGTACCGGTGCCTGCGCTGGGACGGGGCGCTTAGCAGCTGGGGGTGTCGCAAGGGGAGGCAAGTGGCTGCCCGCGGGCAAGGCGGGGAGAATGGGGGCGCCTGCGGCTGCGCCAACCCTGGCGGTGCCCCAGACGGGGCATACCGCGGCGGGGTCTCCATCGGGGACGGTTCCGCTGCCGGATCCAGCCGTGCCGCGCGGGGCCCCACCCGTGGTGCCAACGGGGCCTGAGCCGGTGGTGCTGGGTGGTGGTCCACCCCGGACGCATGGGATGCAGGGCGCAGCCCCCATGGGGAGGCCTACGGCGGGGGAACAGGCGGGGGATGCGGTGCAAGAGGCGGCAGCGGCCGGCCCGCGAGACATCAGCGAGCTGCTCGCGCAGGCCCTGGACGCGTACCGGCGGACAGCCGCGGGGGGCGATGGAGCCGCGCCAGAAGCGCCGGGGGGGGGGCTGACGCCGGCGAGCTGATCGCGCAGGCGCTCGCGGCTGTCGCCCCGAGGGCGGAAGGGGCCAAGGAGAAGCCGTCAGAGATGGTTGCTTCGGGGGGACAGGACGCGGGGCGAGGTGTGCTGGAGGCGCAGGCACCGGCAGAGGGCGGCGGGGTTGTGGAGCCCAGTGGGAGGCGTGCCAAGGGGGAAGGAGTGGAGGACTGGATGTGGGAGTGGCGGGAGTGGCGCCAGGTGGCGCCTGGTGAGCCATGGCTGGCGGGGCTGGCGTACAGCATGGACCTCCATGCGGGCACCAGCTGGGCCCGGCTGCCCGACAACCTGCGGGCACGGCTGGACGCGGCGGAGGTGGCAAGGGGCGGAGGCGCTGACAAGCGGCCTCTGGCGCCCTTCCTGCCGCGGCCGGACACGCCGCCGGCGATGGTTGCGGCTGGGGAAGGGGCAGAGGAAGAGCAGGAGGCGGAGAAAGTGGAGGACGAAGAGGCGTACGGGCCCGGTGAGTCAGCAATTGCCCTCATGTATGAGGACGACGCCAGGCCCAACATCTACGCCGGCATGGACGTGGGCCCGGCCCACGGGCCGCTGCGGCCCATGCCCACTGCGGTGCCGCCCCCTCCCCTGGGGAGGTGTGAGTAGCCGCACTGCAGGTACCATGCGGCCCAGGGTGCCCACAGGCACAGCCTCATGGGTACGGGGCGGCGGGAGGCAGGGATGCTGGCGAGCGCCCTGGAGCGCTACGAGCTCCAGCGCCCAGGGCAGGTCGCCCGGGAGAAAGCCCTGGTGGCCGCGTCCCCGGACGACGGCCAGGTCCGCTGTGTCCAGCTGGGGGACGCGGCGGTCCTGGGTCACCACCCCGGTGATGTCCGGGCGGCCGAGCCCCAGGAAGGCCTCCCCCTGTCGGGGCGCCTGTCCGTGGGGCGCCTGCTGGACGAGGCAGGGCTGGAGGACGTGCGGCGGGACGAAGGCCTGTACGTGGCCTTGTGGCGAGGTGGGGCTGACGCTTGGCGTCGCGAGCAGGCTGTGCGGCCCCTCACGCCCCAGGCGCTGGGATCCCATGCGCTCCTGGTGGCGGTGCATCCTGAGGGTGCAGAGGTCGTGTTCGGCGCGGACCGCCTGCTGCTGACCGGGGATGGGGTGGTCCTTGTCCCAACCTCCAGCAGCCACCGCCTTGAGAGCCGCGGCGGTGACCTCAAGCTGCTGGTGGTGGTGGGCTTGCCCCTCGACGAGAGCGCCGCCCCACAGGGGTCCGAACACGCGGTCCCGGTCGGGAGTGATGAGGAGGCAGGCCGCGACAATGACGAGGTGGAGCAGGAGCAGCCCACGGGGGAGGAGCAGCAGCAGGGTCAGCCGGAGGTGGCCGGGGAGGAGGTGGATGTGCAAGCCATTGTGGCGCCCGCCCTGACGAGGTTCACGGCTGCAGCGAGCCCGCCGCTGACGACAGAGGCACTGGAGGAGGAGGACCAACGCAGGAGGAGTGAAGAGGCGCAGGTCGCCATGGAGCGGGACGAGGAGCTGGAGTTCATGGGGACGTGAGAAGCGCAGCGTGAGGTGGGCCCACGGGGGCTGGGAGTGGCGGACAAGGCTGGGCCGAAGACGGGGGAGGTGGAAACCTGCAGGCACTGGGCCAAGGGGTGGTGCATGCGGGCAGATGCCTGCCGGTTGGCCCACCCCCAGCCGCCGGTGCCGCGGGGAGTACCCCAGGAATTGCTCCTGATCCTTCAGGCCATGGCCCGTGTGGGGGCCCTCAGCCTGCACCACAGCCAGGGCCACGGCCGGGGCCACGGAACGTTGCTTCAGGAAGTGGTGGTAAAGGCGCAAGGAGGAGGACTCCCAGCGTTGGGGTATGCGGTGGAGAGTGGGGGCCTGACCGAGTGGGCGGTGGCGTTGCCATGTGGCATGGCGGCCCTGCTCACTCCGTTCCCGGTGGTCCCGTGGAGGGACATGGTCACCGTCCAGGAGGCCAACCCGGGGTGGGTGTGCACGTGGCACACACATCCTGCCGGCATGGACCCTCGCGAGTGGCAGGCTGAGGCGGTCATGACGTACCTGTCGTGGTCGTTGTCGGCAGCGCCGGGTGCGTGGGCGCAACGGTGGGACAGAGCGCTCAGCTGGGCGAGGAATGGCAGTGCTGTGGCGGCCTGCCCTGACCTCCCGCGCGAGCCTGTCTCAGTCCAGCCGTGGACTGTCTCCCTGCATCTCCCCACGGTGGCGGCTCGCCTTGCGGCCACGGACCCGGAGGTCTTGCTGCTGGGAGACCGAGAGGGGCCAGGGTTTCGCCTGGGCCGGGGGTTGGAGGTTCGCACTGCCCGCCTCCCCAGCCCTGTGGACAGGGACATTCTGGAAGGACTCCAGTTAACGCGGGCTGACGGGGCAGATGTGTGGACCGCCGTCCATCGCCGGCTCCCAGACGCATGGCCCCAGGTATTCCAGCCTCCTGGTCACGAGCGTCTGATGGGAGTGGAATGGCGCGTGTGGGCCACCAACAGCCCGTGCCCGCCGGTAGTGGTCCTGCCAAGGAGAACCAGCCACCCCAGCTGGGAGACAGTGGCGGTCTTGTGGGGATGGGTGGCGGTCCGTGGGACCGGTGGCCACGTCTTCACTGCCCCACGGGGCACGGTGATCGAGACCGACAGGGGGACGGCATTGCAGCTCGCCGCAGAGCCCCTGACCACGCATGTGGTGGTGGCTGTCCTCGTATGGGGAGCCGACAGGCCACAGCCCTGGCGCGATCCGATCGCTGGGGCTGTCTGGCGCGACCTGCCGGTCCTTAGGGCCGCCGTCTGGCCAGGAGGAGCAGGGCGGCATCTCTTGGGCGCACTCTCCTGGCTGCGGGACTGCGGAAACGCCTCTCCTCCGCCAGCTGAGTTGCGGGGCGCCCTGGAGCACCTGTACTCGAAGCCCAGGCACCATTTCCTGGTAGCCGGGGACCATGCGCTGGAGCTCAGCGACGACGTGGTCGCGCTGGCAGCCGACGTGGTGCGGTGCCTGGCCCCCCACGCTATGATGCTCCCGAGGGAGGGGTGGGAGGGCCAGCGGCACGACCAAACCCGGCTGCCCTCTTCATTGCGAGGTACGTCGAGCTTGGGGGCTCAGAGGCGGTGTACCCCGACCGGTCGGAGACGCCGAGCATGCGGCACTGGACGTCTCACCACCTCCTGGCCCCTGCCACGCAGTTGACGGTGGACCCGCTAGGAGGGCCTGAGGTGTCTGGAGCCCAGCCCCAGTGGCCACACACATGGGACATGGCAGTCCGGACGATGCGCATGGCTCCCAGGGGTCAAAGGGCGGGGTGGCCGGGCGCGGAGCATCTGCTGGCGACGGCCAGGGAGGCACAGGTGCAGCAGCCAGCCGGCAACAACAAGGACTGTGGCGTGTGCGCCCTCATGTCCACCGTCGGCACCCCTCTTCGGGTGCCAAGACCGGGCAACCTCCTGTCCGCGCTGGACAGGCGCTGGATGGCGGCGGTGGTCCTCAACAGGGACATGGGGCCCATCGTGCGTCTGCCGTCCCTGAGGGAGCTGCCTGCGGCGGTGCTGAATGCCCTGCCGGCGCCCCGCACACCCTTGGACGTGGCGGACGTCCAGCACAGCGTGGGGTTGCCCGGGGCGCGCATGCAACATGCCCTGCTGTGTATGGCGGCGGCAGCGGACGGGGGGATGTCCATGCTGATGACGGTGTCCCTGCAGCACGTGCAGGACGCGATGCAGCAGCAGCGGATGCATGCCCCCCAGCTGTGGGAAGAAAGCGCCAAGCGGCGGCTGCGGGTGGAGAGCGTGCCTCCCACCCATACGGTGGGCGTGGCGGATATGGGGCGGCTGGTGGTGTTGGAAGGGGCGGAGTATTGGGCCTGTGTTTGGGTGGAAACAGGGGGACTGGAGTGGGTTGTCGTCACCGCGTGCCGGCTCAGGAGGCAGCAATCCAGGGGCCCAGCCTGCTACAGGGTGTTCCGGGGGTGCCTCAGGGAGCTGGGGCCGGTGCGCAGGGCACACAGGTGCACGGCCGAGGACATCCCGCCGGCGCCGGCGGTCTTCATGGAGGTCACGCGACCGCCGGCGATCCAGGGGCAGGACGTCTGGCCCATAGCCCCGAGTAACATGTGGCAGGCTGAGCATGCAGCTGTCATGTGCAGGGCGCTGCAGGGTCACGCGGCGGCCCTCCCCAGGGCCCTGGCAGCGCAGTCCTCCAGCAACGGCCGGCAGCCTCGCTGGCACTGCTGCATAGCGTGTCACGGGCGCGGTGCTGGGTTGTGGCGGCATTGGAGCCCCACTCCTCGGCACTGCGCCTGTACGATCGCGGAGAGGGCACGGTGCTCACGGTCCGCGCCGCCGACCTGGAGGCCCTGAACCTTAGTGCACTGAGTGGTCACGGGGGCGAGGCGCTGTACCTCCAAGGGACCGTGGCAGGCGCAGCCGCGACACGCTTCCGCCGGCAGAGAGGAGGAGATGCCCTCCGCCTGGTCATGGCGGAGACCATGGGGCCGTGGCTCCGGGCGTTCTCCACGTCCAGGCGGAAGGTCGAGGGCGACCAGGAGAAGTTCGCCAACGCGTGGCGCTGCTGGGTGGAGGAGCAGTTTCCCGTGGGGGGAATGCTGCACCTGCCGCAGCCACCAAGCGTGCCACCGGTACGGCCTGCGGCATCCCCGGCCGCAGCGGCGAGGCAGGCCCCGAAAGCAGCGCCCAAGCCGCCGCCCAAGAGGAGCCCCCCGCCTCAGTATGGCGCCTATGCCAACATTCGGTACGTGCTGCAGCACTTCGGCGCTGACTTGGCCACGGAGCAGCTTGGGTCGAAGACGATCAACGTCTGCCCCTGGTCTCGGCTGGATGGGGCTGGTCACTGCACACGGAGAGCTGGCAAGCACTGCCGGCCCACCCACCTCCATCCCAAGGACCTGTTGGACCACATCCAGCGGGACCATGCGGCTGATCCGGCGCAACGGGACCAGGCGCTGGCCATGCTGGCTGGCGTTATGCCGGGGGGCCAGGCGGGGCCTTTTGCGTCAGCCCAGGCGAGGTCCAGAGCGCTCACGCTGCCCACGGATGCCCGCCCCGCGGCAGAGCGCGGGGCGTCGCTGTCGGCGGCGCGATCTGGAGCGATTGGGTCTGCAGCACGGCGTGGGGCGGTGAGTTCTTTTTTTTTTTTTTTTTTTTATAAACACAAGGCCAAAGTCCAAGAGTCCACGTCCAAACTCAGGAAGGGTGAGCCCATCATACAGAAGTGACCCCATCCCATTGGGTCAGGGTCAGGCATGTGGGACGCGGACAGGGAAGAGGAAAATGGGCACAAGCAGATTTTTACGTAATAGAATACATGGATGGCGACATGCGAGCAAACGCCCCTTCTCAGGGCCCCGGGGGACCAAGAATCATGCGGGGGTGCCAGGCATGTGGGCTACAGCCTGAGGAGAAGCCCTGGGAGAGAGGACAGTGCAAAAGACACGCACTGTCTGGGCAAGGTATGCTGGGGGGGGGGGGGGCAGCGCTGATGGCGTATGTCGCGTGGACTGTATGGGGCTGCGGGTGGGGACAGTGCAGAAAACTGATTTAACGTGGGTAGCTGTGACACTATTGGGCTGGGGGGAGGGGGGGGGGCTGGGTGTGCGCCACCGCCACAGGGCTCCGGCAGGCCCCAGCGTCAGACACGGGGGAGTCACAGCCACAGGTTAGGTCCAATTAAAAGCGCAACCAGGGGGTACATCTGTCATGTGTCATCCATCGGCGGCGTGCAGAACGAAGGCAGCGTGAGCATCACTGTGATGACAAAGCATGTACAGTCGCGGCGGAAACTGAGTAAAGTACAGCGCCCTGGCGGCACGAGCACCACTTAGTTTAAGAGAGGGCAGCCAATGCAGCTTCAGGTGGTTGCCTGTGAAGAGAGGGGGGAAGGGGGGCAGGGGGGCATTGGAGGACCATTACAGGGTAGTGACACCGTGCGGTTTGAGCACACACGCATGCAGAGGGCGAGAGGGGGTCAGCATAGGCTCAGGGGCTGGGACCAATCAGCGGGGCTGAAGGGATTGGGCCGTGCCTGGGGCTTGGTGGGGACCGAATCGGCCAGAACCGCGGTGACATTATCCAACACATGCTGCTGGAAGTGCCTGACAGTCTTCCGCGCCTCGCGCAGTCCCCCAAGTCTGGTCTTAAGGAAGCGGTACAGGGACTGAGGGATGGCCAGTCTGCCAACGATGCGAAGGTCCTTGCGCTGGGCGGACCGACGCCACGTCAGGACCTCTGATCTTACCGTCCAAGAGGAGAGCCAAGCAGCAACCAGTGGGTGGGTCTGTGTGCAGAAGGCCAGTGTGCCGTGTAGGCTCTGGTTGTGGAAGCGGTGGCAGTGGGGGCAGGGGTGTTTGACGGGTGCGTCGGTCCAGAAGGTGGCATAGTGCGCGTACCCCAGGCGGGACTGCAGGCCAAAGAGCCACTTGTGCCATGCCAGCCTCCGGAAGCGCAGGGGCCGCCAGGACAAAGGGTGGAAGCCTTCGTGGGCGTGTGTGGGGAACAGTCCATGGGTCCACACTTTATGGGGGGGCGCCATGCGTTCACCGTGTCGGACCACATCCCAGGGGGTCACCCTTGTCTGTGGGGGGGGCAGGGGGAGGGCCGTACCGATTTTGGCATACTTGTCCGACATTTCATTGTGGACTTCCCCAGTGTGCCCTTCAACCCACTCCAGACCTTGGCATTTAGCCAGGATGGAAGTGCGCACGGTGCTCACGGTCCGCGCCGCCGACCTGGAGGCCCTGAACCTTAGTGCACTGAGTGGTCACGGGGGCGAGGCGCTGTACCTCCAAGGGACCGTGGCAGGCGCAGCCGCGACACGCTTCCGCCGGCAGAGAGGAGGAGATGCCCTCCGCCTGGTCATGGCGGAGACCATGGGGCCGTGGCTCCGGGCGTTCTCCACGTCCAGGCGGAAGGTCGAGGGCGACCAGGAGAAGTTCGCCAACGCGTGGCGCTGCTGGGTGGAGGAGCAGTTTCCCGTGGGGGGAATGCTGCACCTGCCGCAGCCACCAAGCGTGCCACCGGTACGGCCTGCGGCATCCCCGGCCGCAGCGGCGAGGCAGGCCCCGAAAGCAGCGCCCAAGCCGCCGCCCAAGAGGAGCCCCCCGCCTCAGTATGGCGCCTATGCCAACATTCGGTACGTGCTGCAGCACTTCGGCGCTGACTTGGCCACGGAGCAGCTTGGGTCGAAGACGATCAACGTCTGCCCCTGGTCTCGGCTGGATGGGGCTGGTCACTGCACACGGAGAGCTGGCAAGCACTGCCGGCCCACCCACCTCCATCCCAAGGACCTGTTGGACCACATCCAGCGGGACCATGCGGCTGATCCGGCGCAACGGGACCAGGCGCTGGCCATGCTGGCTGGCGTTATGCCGGGGGGCCAGGCGGGGCCTTTTGCGTCAGCCCAGGCGAGGTCCAGAGCGCTCACGCTGCCCACGGATGCCCGCCCCGCGGCAGAGCGCGGGGCGTCGCTGTCGGCGGCGCGATCTGGAGCGATTGGGTCTGCAGCACGGCGTGGGGCGGTGAGTTCTACGGGGAGTACGGCGGCAAGTACATCCGGCAGACGAGCAGAAGGGAGGCCCGCCGCATCTGCCGGGTCTCAGCAGACAACGGCCGCCTCGGGCGAAGGCCCACGGTGACAGGGGCCACCTGGCCAGCCACCCGCGCCGGGTGCGGGTGGTCCCCTGGACCTGCTGGTAGCCCCCCTCCGTCCAGTGATCCGGATCCGGCGGGTGGCCCAGGTCGGCACATGCAGCCATGAAGGGGCCCCGCCCCCGACACCCGAGCAGCGGTGTCCTGGAACGTCCAGGGCTCGATGCGGGGGGATGGCGTACCAGTGGCCCGTGGTATGCTGGACGGTGAGGCGGTGGCGGCCGGCGTCCCGAAGGCCGAGGGTGTCATCCTGGGCCTCTCTCAGGAGACCGGCCTGCAGGACCCTCAGGGTGTGGTGCACCTGGAGAATCAGTGGCGTCACCACGGGTATCATGCGTACCCAGGGGTGGATGCCCAGGTGGCGTCAGCAGCAGCGGTGCGCGGCGGATTCTTGATTGCCCTTCGGGCGGACATGTTCGCCGCAGAGGAAGTTTGAGACGTCGTGGCCACTTTGCCGGGCAAGGCCATGGCCCTTGATGTGGTGACCGCAGGTGGCACCCTCACGGTCATCAACGTCCACGGCTCGGGCAGCGGCTGCGACTCCTGGGCGTCTAAGGCGTCCTTCTGGGCTAACGTGGCCATGTACGCGGCAGCCAAGAGCGCGGGTGGCACAAGGGCCGTGCTCCTCGGAGGGGACTTCAACGTGTGGCTGGACTCCCCGTGGCACCCCACCACGAGGAGGTAGGTAGGTAGGTGCACTCGGTCGTGGAGAGGCGCCCCTTGGTTCCCCCTGGCGTTGCCCCTGTGACGAACAGGAAGAGGCTCCGCGCGTGAAGAGGGGATGCGGCTTACATCCCGCTAGACCTGACTGTTGGCCCCCAACAAAGCAGCCCCAGGCAACACCGGGAGGGCTGATCGCCGCCAGGGTGACGTGCTTGTCTCGCCGGGAAGGTGTGCCCCCGTGCTTGCGCACGTCCCCTCCTTTGGGCGGAACGCTAGAGGTTCACCGGACTTCCTGGCGTATCCTGTTCCCAAGGCATGCATGCACGTTCTTGGTACTAGGGTTCCGAGGCGCTTGGGTGTCGCACACTCCGCCTCGAGTCCCAAAGCAGCGCAGGCCTTAGGATGCAGCCTTACCCCCGGTCTCCGGATCTCGTTTGGCCGGGTCACCTGCATGGCACGGGCTGCCTCAGTGCCCGGGCTGTGGGCACTGGGTTTCCTACTGTTGGCTTGCGTTTGTGTTTGGGTCCGGGTTGCGGTACGGTGTGGGTTTTGTTAACCCCTGCCAGTCCTGGCTGGGGTCTTGGGTGGGTGTGTTTGGGCACGGTTTGTGGTGTTGTCTCTCTTTTGCTGGCTGTTTGTGGTGTTCGTGGTTGGGCTTTGGTTTCGGCCTGCTTATGGGACGTGTGTGGTTTCGTGCGCGTTTCGCTTGCCTCCCGCCGTTTCTGGTTCCGGTGTGCGGTGTGGGCGTGCGTGCTGGGCCCGGGTCTCGGCTGTGCCCCGCCCTTCTTGGCTGGGTTGTCGGGGTGTGTTGTTTGCGCTTCTTTTTTTTTGCTTTGTGGTGACTGTTGCTGGGTGTCCCCATCCCGGGCCTTGTGGTCTGTCCCCCTATCCCCTTTCTTTCGGGCTGGGCTGCTGGCTTTTTTTTTTCGTGGCGTGTGTCCGCATGTTTCAGTGCCCCTTTTCCCGGTGGGCCGCTGTTCCTGGCTTGGTGTTGCCGGTTTTGGCTGGGTGGTCCCCCTGTGCCTCTTTGGGGGTCCTGTCTTCGGTGCCTTCTGGGTGGGGGGTTTGGCCGCCTTTTGTGTTGTTGGCGGGCGGTTTGGTGGCTGTGGGCTGTTTTCGCGCCCCCCCCCCTGTTCTTTTTTGGGGGGGGGCCGCCTATCCCTCCCTCTGCCTTCCCTTGGCTGGCGCACGCACTGTGGCCGGTGTGTGATGCGGTTGGTCCCTCGCCACTCCTGGCGGAGGTTCCTGTGTGCTATTCCCCGCCACTCCTGGCTGGGTTTCGCTGCCCGTGGTGGTGGGCGTTCCTCGCCACTCCTGGCTGAGGGTCCCGGGTGCGGTTCCACGCCACTCCTGGCTCGGGTCCGCTGGCGGCAGTGATGTGTGGTGTGCGGCGGTGGTGTGTTGGTGGGGTTGTGGCTGGTGTGTGGTATGGTTGGTCCCTCGCCACTCCTGGCGGAGGTTCCTGTGTGCTACTCTTCGCCACTCCTGGCTGGGTTTCGCTGCCGGCGGTGGTGCGCGGTCCTCGCCACTCCCGGTTGAGGGTTCCCGGTGCGGTTCCCCGCCACTGCTGGCTGGGGTCCGCTGGCGGCGGTGGTGTGTGGTGTGCGGCGGTGGTGTGTTGGTGGGGTTGTGGCTGGTGTGTGGTGTGGTTGGTCCCTCGCCACTCCTGGCGGAGATTCCTGTGTGCTACTCCCCGCCACTCCTGGCTGGGTTGCGCTGCCGGTGGTGGTGGGCGTTCCTCGCCACTCCTGGCGGAGGGTCCCGGGCGCGGTTCCCCACCACTCCTGGCTGGGTTTCGCTGTCGGCGGTGGTGTGTGGTGTGTGGTTTGCGGCGGTGGTGTGTTGGTGGGATTGTGGCTGGTGTGTGGTGTGGTTGGTCCCTCGCCACTCCTGGCGGGGGTTCCTGTGTGCTACTCCCCGCCACTCCTGGCTGGGTTTCGCTGCCGGTGGTGGTGCGCGGTCCTTGCCACTCCTGGCTGAGGGTCCCAGGCGCGGTTCCCCGCCACTCCTGGCTGTGGTCCGCTGGCGGCGGTGGTGTGTGGTGTGTGGTGTGTGGCGGTGGTGTGTTGGTGGGGTTGTGGCTGGTGTGTGGTGTGGTTGGTCCCTCGCCAGTCCTGGCGGAGGTTCCTGTGTGCTACTCCCCGCCACTCCTGGCTGGGTTTCGCTGCCGGTGGTGGTGGGCGTTCCTCGCCACTCCTGGCTGAGGGTCCCGGGTGCGGTTTTCCCGCCACTCCTGGCTGGGGTCCGCTGGCGGCGGTGGTGTGCGGTGTGCGGCGGTGGTGTGTTGGTGGGGTTGTGGCTGGTGTGTGGTGTGGTTGGTCCCTCGCCACTCCTGGCGGAGGTTCCTGTCGTGGACATCGTGCCGGGCAAGGCCATGGCCCTCGATGTGGTGACCGCAGGTGGCACCCTCACGGTCATTAACGTCCACGGCCCGGGCAGCGGCGGCGACTCCTGGGCGTCTAAGGCGTCCTTCTTGGCCGACGTGGCCATGTACGCGGCAGCCAAGAGCGCGGGTGGCACCAGGGTCGTGCTTCTCGGAGGGGACTTCAACGTGTGGCTGGAGTCCCCGTGGCACCCCACCACAAAGAGGTTCCAAGCCCTGTGGGAACAGTGTGGCTTCCGCAGGGCAGGCCTGTAACGGGAGGAGGACAGGAGGCCCACGAGGGCAGGGCACCAACTGGACTCCTTCCTTCTGAACTCGCATTTGGTCCCTTGGGCGGCATGTGAGTGCCCACACTTGGCGCCTGGGCGGTCTCCAGCGTCGCTGCGATCGGATCATGGCCCTGTGGTCCTGGACCTCCCGCTGGCGGTGGCTTGCAAAGAGAGGGTCACCAGGATGGCCTACTCGCACGCCCAAGGCAGGCTGCATGCCATACGCCCGGACTTCCCGGGGGTTCGTGAGGCGGCCGCGGCAGTACTGCAGAAGGCCTGCGGGGATCGCCGGCTGCAGGCGTTGCTCTCGTGGGACCAGGACACTGCCACCATTGGCAAGTTGGAGGTGCAGGCGGTCTTTGACCTGCTCTACTCCCTCCGTGATGACGTGTCCAGGGTCACGGGAGTGCGCATGCCATCGGGCGTGGACCCGCAGTACCCGTACGGGCAGGCGGAGACGGAGAGGTCCCTGGCCTAGGTCCTCTCACATCAGCAGGCCCTGGCCTGGCGCGCCCATGAACTGTGGCAACGGGACGCGGCGGCGGCCAGACTCCACTCCCAGGAAGCGACTGCCTTGCTACAGCACCTACGGCGGGTGGACCCCGACCTATCCCCCGCTTCGGTGGAGGACCTACGTGCGGCGTTGGACCAACAGCTCCACCAGCTGGAGACACGCCTGGAGGAGATGCGGGGTGTCCTCAGGAGCAACAGGGGCCGGTCCATCAAGGACTATTGGCGGCGCAGGGTGCCAGATATGCAGCTCCGATGGACGGCGATACGGGGGGCCATCAACGTGGTGAACTATGCCCCATCGAGCCTGTGGTCCGTACGCGTCCGGGAGTCGGAGAAGGTGCTCTTGGAGGCCTCAGACGTCATTGGCGAGGTCCAGAGGTACTGGGAGGCGCTGTACGCCAAGCGGCCAGTGAACCTGCCGGCCTTCGAGCGGCTGGTCCGGGCCCACATTCCCAGGGGGGTGCCTGGGGAATCGAGGTCGGTGCAGGACTACACCCTGCAGGACCTTAAAGACGCCGTGAGGCAGGCCGTGGCGGACGACAAAGCTCCGGGGTCCAACCGGGTCACGGTTGCCCTCATAGCACAGCTGCCTGAACCAGTGCAGGGGCTCCTGGTGCACGCGTACAGGGCTATCCTGCGGGGTGCGGACGTCCCGGAGTCCTGGCCCGAGGCCATTATCTGGCTGATGCCCAAGGGCACAGCCACGGACAACCTGGACGAGTACAGGCTGATAGCGCTGGGGCAGCAAGACATGCGAATGCTCATGACTCCCCTCATGCGGAGGTTCACAGCTGTCCTCGCTCGCAAGGGACTGGCTGCGGCCTGGCAGTTCGGGGCCATGCCGGGCTCCACGGCGGCTGCCCCGGTGTTCCTGGCCAAGCGCAGGCTGCAGCGTGGGCAGGAGGAAAACCATGTCCTCGCCTTCGATGTGTCAAAAGCTTTTGACACAGCGCCGCACGGGGCGCTGGCACTCCTCCTGCGCCACATGGGAGTCCCGGAAGAGCTCATCAGGCTCTTCCAAACCCTCAGCTGCGGGTCCCTGGTGCGCATCGTCACTGCGCACGGCCCGACGCCGAGCATTCGGCTCCACAGGGGCCTGCGGCAGGGCAGTGCGGAGGGCGCTTGGCTCTACCTCCTCCTCTTGGAACGTCTTCTGCGGAGCCTTGCCTGCAAGGCGCGGGGAGATGCTTGCCATGCGGTGCCACCCCTGGTGCAGACGTACTGTGATGACCTCCTGTTGATAGCGCACTCCCTGCCGCAATTCCTCGAGTATCCAGCGGCGATAGCGCGATATCTCACGGACATGGGCATGTCCCTCAATATCGGCAAATGCGCCTACGCCAATACTGGTCGCATTCATCGGTCATGGTGTGCCTGAGCCCAGGGAACATGGCGGCCCCATGGGTATGCTTACACGCCAAGGGCACGGTACCATACTTGGGCCTGCGCCTCGATCCCAGGGGGGTGGTTACCATGAAGGAGAAACATGTACTCCGGTGTGAAGCTCTGCTGGGCTGGTGCAAGAGCACGTTGGGGCCGGCGTCGGTGCCTCATGAGATGATGGCGGCTGTGGTTGGTGGCATCGTCCGGTACGCGGCGCCCTACCTGTCCGACACGGCGGAGGCGGTGATCAAGCTGAATACTGCCATCAAGGCTGCGGCCCTGCAATTCGAAAAGCTGACCAAGGACCTGTCCACGGTAGCAGTGCGGTCAGGTCATGGGTTACGGTTGGCGGATATCCAGGTTATCTGCCGCGAGTCCGTTGTGGCGACCATGGCTCAACTCACCCACCACAGGTCGACGACAGTCCGAGATGAGCTGCAGGCCATGCTCCGGGACATGCACGTGCAGTACCGAGTGTCCGGGCAGTTCATGGTACCCTCTGCGTCATTCGCCAGGCACGCTGGCAATATGTGGGTGGACAGGGTACTCCAGGCGATGGGGTCGTTGCGCGTAGGACTTCTCATGCCATCGTCAGTCTACTCATGTGTACAAGCCCATCTGCTGCAAGTGCAGTGGGCGGGGCGGAAGTGGGTGTCCCAATCCTATTCCTTCAAGGGTAGAGACATCTGCGTTCTCTCGGGGCCCTGCACAGATGCGGCGGTACAGTCCCTGACTGATCCCGCAAATGACCTCCTGCATGCGCGGCTCCCCTGTCCTGCCCCTGGGCACCGGGCTGTCCAGCTCCAGGAGTGTCATGAGGACCACCTGCACCTTCCGCACGCAGGAGTAGGGCCCCATCAGCTGGTCCACGTGTGGTTCAAGGGGCTCCGCGACGTCTTCCGGCCGCGGCTGCTTAGTCCGTTGACTCACCGGCTAATTCACCCGGTGCGCCGAAAGAAGGCCAGCAAACGCAATAGACAGTCCACTGCGGGGGACGTGTATGTGGTGGGCGGGTACAGGGAGGAAGGATGGGACCCGGCCAACCCGGGGCTATCCATGCCGTTCCTCCCGCTAGCCGCCCTCCTGTTTCTGTTGGGGGACGTCTTTGAGGGTTACCAGCAGCAAAACGATCCGGCGTCCGTCCCCCTACTCACTCCACACGCCGGGGGCGGCATAAACCCGTCACCACTGTGGGTTGTGCACGGGCGGCCAGCGTTCTCCAGGGCATGCGCGGCGGTGCACGGGTGCAGCGGGTGGGCAATTGTCCTTCTGCTACCAGCAGGCCCTGTCCCGGATCCGGATGAGTACTCGGTCCCGGAAGTGGTTGGGATGTTCAACGTGCCGCACACTCCGCACGTCGCCGTCACGTCGTTGCGTGATGGCGGCGCGGTGGAACAGGGATCTGTGGTGGTGTACCAGCCCTCCTGCTCCGCAACGGTTTTGGGGGGCGGAGTAAAACACCCCCCGGGACACCATCAAGTCAGTCTGTGGATGTGAACTGGCCTGGAGACCACATGCGGTGTATCGGCCGAAGGTAGTCCGGTCCCCAGAGCTCACGGCCTCAAGTGCGGCGTCCCTCGGAAGGCTGGTGCACAGCTCCCACTCCGACGTGGCGTGGCTGGAACCCCATCGGTACTGCTGGGTGCCGGTGGCGACTAAAGTCACATCGTCTGACGCGTTGCCCCGGGGAGACGACGCCACAAACGTGGCAGTGGCCAGCCACGGAATCCCCACGTGGACGGGTGCCATCTACGGCACGGTCCCGGAGGCAGAGATCATCGGCGCGGCGGCATACCTGTTGCACACGCCCCCGTCAGCGTGCACGGTGCACGTGGTGGTTGCGTCCATCATGGGAGCGCATCTCCGCAGTGCGCAGGAGGCCCTGTACCGTGGCATCAAGGGGCCGACATTACATCTGGTGAACCAGCACGCACTGAGCTGGATAGTGGAGGGGCTGCGGCGGCTGCCCCGCCGAGTTCGGAGGCCGCACCACTGGGTGGTGAGGCAGAGCTCGCACTTGGCGGCGGTCCCGCTCGAGGCGCCAGACTCTGCCGCGGCCTGTGCAATGGCCCCGCCTGTCCCTCTCGTCCTACCCAAAGAGCACGCCATCCTCTTGGTGCCGGGGGATAATGGAGAGCTCGAGCCGCGTGTGCTTTCCATGCAAGCCCTTCACCAAGTCCGGGGAATGGAGTGGCGTTCGCTAGCGGCACGCACCAGGGCGCACACGCCACTGCCTGGCGCCTGCGAGGCGGTGCCCCTGGGAGCTATACACCACGGCCGGACGCACAGAAATATGCTGCGGGCACGTGACGGTTGCTTGTCCACGATGCAGGTCATGCGACGGTGGAGACAGAAGCTCAAGCGTATGGCAATACCGGCCCACCCCTGTATCTTCTGTGGGGGGCCGGAGGAGGACATTGGCCACATGCGCCTGCTGTGTGCGCGGGACGAGGAGGTGGCAGGGCTCCTGTGCAGGCGTGTGGAGGAGTTCACGGCCGAGCTACCCCTGACAGACAGGGCGGTGAAAATCGTGGCGTGGAGGGAGCACGGCTGCAGGTGGACTGAATCCCTGATGGCGGGTGTCGTCCCCGGGGACCTGAAGCGGCTGTTCGCTGCGGTGCGAGCGGCGTCGTCCCCGGGCCCTGCCAAGGCCAGGCTCTTTGTGGAGGACATGGTCCAGATTGGGGAAGATATGTATGCCCGCAGGAACCATCGGGTCACCCAGATCATGCAGCTGCCCGTGCAAGATCAAAAGACGGCGGTATACGCGTTCCTGCGAGGTGACACACCCTACTGCCCGCCGGCAGGGAGGATCCAACGGCGTCCGCCCTGGAACCCGTTTGCCGGCCTCCCCAGCGACCTGCGGGCAACCTTTCAGAGGGCAGCGCTGCACGCACTGCTCGTGCCACGGTGGTGCATCGCGCAGGAAGAGGCCATGTCCTTGTTCCCTCACTGGATGGCGGCCGTGGCGCAGGCCTCTTGCCAGTGGATCGGTTCCTGGGTGGCAAGGGACATCACGGCATTCAGGGAGTGGTCCCGCGTGGTGTCGGCGCAAACGTGGGCCCTGGTGCGTGGTACCATGGTGAGAAGCCCCGATGGCCAGAGTGATCCCTGACTCCAGGTGTACGCCAACCATCCAGCTGTGGGGAACGTCATGCGCTTGCCTCGCGAGGTGCTGCCGGTCCCTCAGCAACCTCTGTGCAGTCTCCCAATCCTGGCGGTGGCTGTCGTACTTGACGTGGGTAAGTTGTGGCTGTATGACCGGCAGCTGCAACGAGCCATACCAGCGGTCACGGAGCGGCGGTCCATGGCAGTGTTAGTGGGATCCAAGCAGCTGGCACGGGTACAGAGCGACGAAACGTAAGGCCACGTCACGGAGGCCATGTTCTCTCTGCCAGAGGGGGACGACCACGTGGCTACCGATGCCAGTCACACCCTTGACACCCTGGGCCTCGCGGCGGTCATTGAGGCTCGGGCGGGAGGACAACGCTTGGTTCTAGCATCCGCCAGGGGCCCGGGGCAAGATGGGGTTGATGTCATCGGGGAGGTCTTACAGGACTACGGTTGGGAGCTCCTGGCGCATGGCACACACAGCCCCAAAGTTGCGCGGTGGCCCCGGCTGATTGCGGGCCTGCCGGTGATGCCCGACGGGCGACCGATACTCTGCCCGGTGTCCACGTGGGAGGAAGCGAGGCGCAGCCTACTCAGTTGTGCCACAGCACGCACGCTGGTGGGTGCTTTGCTCGGACTCCAGGACGCGTGCTGCGATGTATGGCAGGACCTGTGGTCGCAGTGCCGTGATAGTAGCTGCGTTCCGTCGCGGTCTGTGCTTCTGCAGCGATGCCACGGGTGCCGAGAGACAGCGTCAGTTTGGGTTCATCAATGTGCCTCCGTCCCACTATGCGGGACATATAAGGAGCGTGCCGAGAGGGGGTGGCCTAAGGCGAGGTGGGCACTGTGGCACTCTGGACAGATGTCCTCAAGTTCCTGGAAGACAATCCAGAGTGACCTGAAGAGCGTCCGAGTGGAAGGGGTGAGATGCCCCGATGCGCCGTCGGCAGCCTTGCCCCTGCTGCTATGGTGGGCGGCTCTGGAGGGCGACTCGCGGATACTCTGGTTGTGGCATCACGGAGGAAATGGTGACGGCGTGGTGGGGGCCGGGGGTGATGCAGATTGATGGGGTTAGGAATTGTGGGTGCACCTGCTACAATCCCTACACTGGACGCAGCAGTGGGGGTAGCGCCTGAGAAGCAATGCCCTCGTGGCCTGATTGTGCGGTACTGGCAGGCGGCGTATGACGGCCAACGCGATAAGACAGGTCGTGCCGGCCTGATGGTGAGCCGTACTGCCCCCGTGCATGAGGGTCGGACATGGATGCTTCACCCGCCTGCCCCGGGTCGCCGGATACAACAGTGAGGTGTCATGGGTCGTCAGGGTAATAAGGCCCAAACCCCTGTAGGGTATTCCCATGGCACCAGGGTCTCTACTGGCGGCCTGGCAACGGCAGTATCGGGAGTGGTTGCTCGGGATACACCGGGGGTGCACGTAGTTGTTCTGGGGGCGGGGGACATCGTTGCCGGCGCTACGGTGCACGCGTTGCGGCGCCCCCTGGGAGTATTACACGGGGTTGCAGGGACAGCCTGCAGGCCCCGGGAGCGGTGACGAAGTGGTGATGTGTGCATAGAGGGATGTGACGGCGAGGTCGTCAGGTGGACTGTATGGCGGGCGTTCTTGAGAGGGCGTGGCAGCCTGGGAGGAGCACTCACGAGGGGCAAGCGGAGTTCAAGGTGACGGTGTACTGGCGTCTTGGGGGTGCACGCGGCGGTACTGGGGTCCGTACGGTGGGGGTACGCGGCGGTACTGGGGAACCGTACAGTGGCGGAGCTGCGGGGATGCATGGCGGTACTGGGGTGTCCCCCTGACCCCTCTAACAACTCAGGGGGCGCGTAGGGGCATCCCCCGGCCCCGTTAACAAAAGAGAGGGACCGTGCCCGCGGGCAAGTACATAGTCTAACCTCTGACCATGGCCTTGCGGTTGCGGTGGTGCGTGTGGTGGCGGCTCGCAGGTGGCATCGGCGTGGCAACAGCGGTACTGCGCGGCGTCGTAGTGATAAGTATGCAATCGCCTCATCATTTGTAGCGACTTACTGCTGGGCGGCGCCAGTCTGGTCGGCTAGAGGCGGGAAGAGAGGAGGAGCAGCATGCTGAGTGGTCCGGGGGGTGACGCGTGGGCCAATGCTATAAGTAGGCTCGCCACGTCGTCGGTGGAGGCCGAACCTGCGGCCTGGCCGCTGCTGTGGCGGAAGTGGCGCAACCACGGGAGCTGGCCAAACAGTGCAGGTAAGTGTCAAGGGTAGGCGCCAGGGCAATGTATGTTGGCCAGATGAGGTGCACCTGGTTACCACAGCCCGGGGCGAGCCTCTGGTGGGTACCCCTACAGGGGGTCGATAACCAAGCTACGGCACCCACCAGTTCGAGTCGCAGCCAGCGATATTCACGGGTTGCGCCACTCCCGTCGCGTAGCGGCCGGCGTCCCCCCCTGTAGACCCTCAAGTTATATTATACATGGGCAAGTGGATGCCTCGAGGCTGATTGGGTTCTGGCCCCTGACAAGGAGTGCCGGCACAGTATATATATCTGGGGTGTGGGTGCTGCTCAGGGCCACGGGGACGTGGAGTTGATACCGTGTTTCTATACTATACTAGGGGACTGATGCGGTGGGTCGGCGGCGTACATTGTGGAGACACGGGGGCGATGAAGGCTGAGGGCCAGGCTAGGCTGGAGCCTCCCAGAAATCTTGGCTGTGCATAAAAGGGTTATTGCGTGCTGGCACCGGGATATGAGGATTCAGGGGTGGTGGGTATTTACGAGTACGCAACTGACAGTGGATTCCGTGGGGTCACGGGTACTGGATGTCTCCACGGTGGCGGGGGTACGCGAACAACGGAGTGTCCCCTCTTGCTTCGCCGCATGCGTGCTGCTTTGTTCCTTGGTTGCCGCTTTGCGCTGGACGGGGAAGCCCTTGCTTTCTGCTTGTTGCGATGCTGCTGCTTTGCTGTGCCTTGCCCCCATACCCCCGGCGAACAAACGGGCCAGCGTCCGTCGCCGTTGCTAATGCTAAAGCTTTGCAGATGACACTGCCCCCAAAGCCTGGTTGACCGGTAACCCCGGTCCTCTGGGTCCTCCGTCATGCTGTGGGCCACCTCAGGCAGCCCTGGGACCCAGGGGATCGAGCGAGGCAGGAACCACCTGTCGGCGTGAGATGCCCAGTAACTCCAGTACACGGCTTGATAAGTGGTTATGACTATGACTATGACTATATATATATATATATATATATATATATGTATATATATATATATAGATGTACATACATGTACTTGTATATATATGTATATATTTCACTTATAGGGAGTAGAAACTGAGTAGGAGGGAGTGGATTTATGCTTGGAGGGAGTGGATTTCCAGTCAGAGGGAGTACAAACTGAGCAGGAGGGAGGTACAATTGAGTGGGAAGGAATGGATATTCAGTTGGAGGGAGTTGACATTGAGGGGAAGCGAGTGGACTTTCACTTGGAGGGAGTATACAGCAATATATGTATATGTATATATACATATATATATATATATATATATATGTATACATATATATATATACATATATATATATATATGTATATATATATATATATGTATGTATGTATGTATGTGTGCGGATATGTGTGTATCAATGCGTATATATGTATATATATATATATATCTACATACATAAATACATATATATATATATATATATATATAAATATATCTATATATATATAGATGTACATACATGTATTTGTATATATATGTATATATTTCACTTGGAGGGAGTAGAAAGTGAGTAGGAGGGAGTGGATATTCACTTGGAGGGAGTTGAAATTGAGGGGGAGGGAGTGGACTTGCGCAGAGCGCTAAACGCGTTCAAAACAGCGAAGTAAAGGGCAACGGTCGTCAATCACTCATCTGTCAGTAAGGATCCAAACAGGCGATTTGACCGAAGAAGGTGTAAGAGCAGCTGAACGCTACTATCAGATGTTCAGCCAGAAGGGGAAATTCGAAACTCTTGCAGTAGTTAGAACAACAACATAAAATTCATACCGTTCATTCATTTGCGGTGGTTTTTTCAGTTAAGCGTGTCGCCTGTTTGTGCACAGTCTTTTGCAGTCTGCTAGGGCCACAGTCTGCATACCGTCACCGATCCAAGCCAGGCAGGTGTATATAGGGTGAAATCCCGCCTACCCCCATTTCGGGCCGTTTTGGGCCTATTCGCGTACTCTACTGTGGTTACAAAGTGATTTACAGTAACAGCGCCCGATTCAGGCTGCATTATTATTTTTTAGATTTAGATTTACAGTATGCGGTGCTGGGCATTATTATTTACTTTACATCTACGATAACATTATACAAATGACATGCGCGCGCTCTACCGAGAGGGAGTACCCTATCAGCCAGCGCGCTGGGGTACGACTTGGCAAACATTGGTTCGATTCCTGGTACTTGCATTTTTTTTGCCATTTTCAGCAGCGATCTCCGATCGGCGCCCATTTTCAGCAGCGATAGGCGCACCGGCCTGCAGGGATCAGAGCGATCGCTGACCACAATTCTGCGCAGCAACAGACTTCAATTTGCGAATTTCGTGTTTTGGACTATGATTACATTGGGAATGGTATTTAGAGTCCACATGGGGCGCCGAAGCTGCCGAAGCAAAGATTGAGAAAAACATCCAATTACATTATCCGAGACCCCTATCCATTAAAAAATATACTATTTTACATTATCCATTTTTCGGCCACATTATTCTTCTTTAACATTTACATTTTACATTTTCGTTTTTCGTCGACGTTATTATACTGTAAATCACTTTGTAACCACAGTAGTGTGCCAAATACAAGTTCCTGGTCTGTTACACATTTTTGTAGGTTTGAGCCGGTCTCGTATTGGGAACCTGGTCGCCGATCCGAGACTTTGTCGGTTCAATGCCCGCTGGCTCCAAACCTTGACGCCGTGCGCTGTACTGAGCGATTGCCAGATCGATTCGGCGATTCGATCAAGTCTTGCATGATGGCTATGTCAAGCTTAAAAAGTATGAGCGCACTACAGAGGAGGCATCCACTCTAGTGACTGCACAAGTATCACAAGATGTTGCTTCCTCAAGCTCAAGTGACCTTGCCCCCCCCCCCCAATGTGGCACCAACAGAAAAACCAAAGCAAAGTCCTACACTTGGTACTCTAGAGTGCCAAATACAAGTCCCTGGTCTGTTACACATTTTTGGGGTTTTGAGCCGGCCCTGGTCTCTTATTGGAAACCGGGTCGCCGATCTAAGGGTTCGTCGGTTCAACTCACGCTGGCCCCGAACCTTGATGCCGTGCGCTGCACTGAGCGATCGCCAGATCGATCTGGCGATTCGAGCAAGTATTGCGCGATGGCTATGTCAGGCTTATACAGTATGAGTGCGCTAAGGAGGAGGCATCCACTCTAGTGACTGCACAAGCATCGCAAGATATTGCTTCCTCAAGCTCAAGAGACCTTGCACTAGCCCTCGCCAATGTGACCCCAAAGCCAAAACCAAAGCCAAGTCCTAGACTTGGTAAACGCAAGCCGAAGCCCAGGGCTATGGGTTCCATGGCACCTATCAACAACCACTTCTCTCCGTTGCCGGAGTTGCCTCCGCTTCTTCTCGGATTCATATTGCCTCCAGATGTGTTTGCTCTATTTTCCCAAGGTGCCGTGCAAGATAAAAACTCCGCCCAGTGGCCTAGTTTGATGTAGTTTCACGAATTGTTATTTCTTGTGTTGTTGCGGATGCCTTCCATGCTTGCGTGCTCATCTCTGCTTTGGTGACAACCCGGTCTCTTATTAGGAACCCGGTTATTTTCAAAACAATTGACGCAACCGGTTATTTTGAAAACTGATTGAAACCATTTAATCGGATTGGTTCCAAATTTTTCGGGTTTTTATGGGCGGTACATTTTGTCCAATTTTTGCACTAAACAGAGGCTTTTGGTAATAACAAACAATGGACGATGCTAAATTACAACTTCGGACGTAGTTTGGATCAATGTGCTCCGACTTCAATGGGCTCTCTTCTGCCAATTGCAGAATTTTGCTGTGTAAAGGGCAATTATTCGGGAAGACCGGTTATTTTGAAAGGTATTAATGGGCAAAAACGGTTATTTTTATAAAAATAATCGTTTGAAACCCGTTATTTTCAAAACTACTACAGGGGCGAGTAAAAAGTCGAAACGGTAAAATTCCGAAAAACTCGAAGTTCGTAATTACCCTTTTCGTATTTCTACACTGTTTGTCGCCTGGAGTTTCCGGATTTTGCCGTATTCGTATTTTGCGCTCACGCTGGCACTGCCGCATCGCCGCCATCGGAGACTTTGTTTGGACGATTTCTCAAACTTTCCGAGGATCTAGACGCTGAAAACTTGAAGATTGTTGATTATTGCCGAAACCTACCTGTTAATCATTTCAGCTTCTGCTCTGGTGGGTTTTGTTTAGTGCCAGACCGGAACAAAAAAATCACACCAGAACAGAAAATAAGATGATAGATAGTCGGATCTTATCACAGATGAAAAATCCTAAGAGTTTCAGCTTACAACTCTTTAAACGTTTGGCGAAATGGTCGAAATCAGAAGTCGGAAAATCGCCGACGCGGCATTGGCGGCGACGGCTTCGGTGGGCAGGTTTCTGGTTTTTGATACAAGAAACCCCATGCATTTTTCTGAATCTAGATACAAAAAGTTGTTTCGCAACCCCCATTTCTGATTTCAGCTTCATTTGGAGTTTTTCCCCCCACTCTAGGCTCCAAACCTTATGCGCAGGTACTTGTCCATGTGGGAGTCATTATCCCTCTCCATGGCCATCTCCATCAATAGATCGATCACGTCATCATAGGAGTGCGTCCGAGCTTTCCTCTCGGACATCTCCCTGCAGTTCTCTCAAGTCTCTGGAGAGAGGAAGGTGAGGCTCTGTAGGGCCATAGGACGTGGCGTTCATACGCCCAATGAGCTCTTGCAAATGCGCCACAAACTCTGAGATACGGGCAGCTGTGGAGAATTCGGGGAGTGAAGGCAACTCTTCAATCTCAGTACGGACACTGAACTCCGCCTCATACACTGGGTACATCTCTTCCAGTCTCCTCAGAAGGTCGCCCCAGGTGGGGCTCTTCCTGATAGCGGTCTTCACTTGCCGCTGAAAGAATTTCTTTTGGCACGACTTCGTGATAAGCGTGAACTTAGTCGTGACGTCAGCAGGTTGCTGACCCGTGAGGAGTGAAAATTCAGATAACTGCTCAGCCCCCTCGGGCAGGTTTTTGAGATCAAACTCAGGGACCTCAGTCTGAAGGTTCGGCGTGGCAATGGCTTTCGCTCCCCTACCTGGTAAACCTGGGTTCCCTATTCCACTTGAACGGGGTGAGGGGTCTGTGGTGGCCAATGGCGCTAGTGCAGCCAGGCCATAGCTCTTCATCTCGGCCTCTGTGGTGTCACCTACACTACCGACAGACACATTTCTTACACGTGGCTACAAAGGGCTCGGACAGGTGTCCATAGGAGAGTTGCGGATGCCTCTACAGCTCTTCACATCCGTGGTAAAATATTCCACACCAAGGGCTTGGTAGGGGGCAGCTTCCTCAGATCAGGGAGCCCCAGTTTTGCCTTGGGTGCTTCTGACAGGGCAGTCAGGTCCGGGTCTTCATCACCTACACCGGGGACCCGGGAAAGTAGCTCCATGGTCTCATCGAGACCCGGCTTAGGGGCTCCCATGTGTGGGGGCATGAGGGTTCACGAGCCACTCCCCTTGGAGAAGGTTCTTGCTTTAGGCACTCAGGCTCCTTCAGCTCCTTCGAAACATAGGTTCTTTCGACACCCAGTGGCCCCACGTAGCTCCGAACATCGGTGTAACACAATCCTACTGTGGTTCATCCTTTCGCAGTGCCTTGTAGTCCTTCTCATTGCCTCTGCTCTCGTTCACAGCGTAACAAGCAGCAGCTACAAACACACTTTGAACGTACTTTGATCTCCTTCAGTTCGTCAATATTCAGCAGGCATATGCTAAAAACAAGTGTACCCGCACATGACGTGGTAGGTACATAGAATGTATGTAAATGTACATATAATGTCAACAAACATACATCCATGCTAATTACGATGAAATTCAAAAGGTTTAACAAGGAAAATATTTTAAGATCTTAGGTGCGCGCGTCGTTGATCTGGCATTCTAAATGCGCAATTTCGGCGCGACATTATGCAGCTGTCAATCTAACCTGCCTCTTATGAATCCTCCATCAACAATGGCTGTCACTCTATTGAGCCAAGTAGTTTCTATTACACTCTCCTGCCAAGCTATGTGCTAGGGTTAACCACATGGACCCTTAGCACATTCTGATTAGAAATAGATATAACTGCTTCGCCATTCTCACACAAATAGACACTCAGAAAGTATGGAGCCATCCCCAGCACTATTCCTGAGCTCAAAGGTATGTTGTTAAGTGGCGCAAAACGTAAAAGAAGATTCTATTGAACAATGCACCTCTTGAGCAAAGACTCACAAACTTCTCCAATGCAATATGAAACCAGGTGATGACACATAGCCAGATTAGTTTGGGTGGGGGGTCTCGGGCTGAGTAAAAAATTTGCCCATCATGGGGGTCAACGATAGAAAGGAAAGCATGGGAGCCAGCCAGGCCAAGTTGTCCAATGTGAGCCTCTTCGATCAATTCAATACAATCACTTGCTATCAGCATAGTATCAACAGTTGGTCCAGCGTAGAAAAAAAACAAAATGCCGACGCGATACTAAGTGCGTTGCTGTCCGGAAACAAATGGTCGGGGGAGGCTTATGCAAATATAAATGCTCTCCATTATCTCCGGTTGGATTATAGTAGCTTGTGTCTTCACGGTTTTTCCACATGAACACAAGAAGTCTGTAAAATCATTCCCCAAGGTTACAGATTCTATAGAAATGTTAAGAAAAGCAATAGGAGTGAAAATGTAGAAGTGTACTTGGGCATGTGCTCCACAGATTGCATAGTAACACAAAATTGGAGATTAGTTCAGTATGGACTACTCCCCTGCCAAAACCAGTGCACGGTTCCGGGGGTAACTTTGACATCCATTCACATGCCAAGATGGTGTCTTTATGTCAGGCACGGAAGCCTACCCTCATGGGCAATGGCCATCCCTTCGGGTGTCTCCTTATTTGGATCCGACAGCTATTTGCATCAGGTACTCATGGCATGAAATCTGTCCGGGGTTCCCCTAATTTCGATATGACTCCGTTCATCAAATACAACCAAAGCTTGACGGGTGGGGGTTCTATTATTTGTGCCTGAATGTTAACACAAATGCTTTGGGTACAGGGGCTAGCCACGAATGAGCATTCTGGAAATCATAGGCATGGGTATAAACAATGAGTAGAATTTATGGTCACCTGTTTCCAGAACGCAGCAGCTGGGCTATTGTGTGGCACTATGCCACTATTTGGGCCTGCGCTCCCGAGCCATGTCCCCACAATCTTCCGGCCCTCAATACTGCCTTCACTCTAACCCCGAAAACAATTTAGCCATGTCTTTGCCTTCGGAAAAAGAAGAAATAGGGTTCCTCTGGCACCCTACGGCAAAGGCAACCCTCGGAATGTTCACTAAGGGGCGGATCCCCTTATTGTTTTGCTATGAGGAGGAAGTCATGGGCGGTTCTGTTCCCTGGGCGTCTCCCAGCCTGGTTTTGTTTAAATGCCATTCTCTTTAGGGCATGGTAGTTTGGTGGCCTGATGCCGGCTTACACTACTATAGGGTGTTCCACCGAAAGGCGAAGTAAGTAAGTAAGTAAGGGCGGCCGCGTCCGCAGCCTCATCTGACGTCCCGTTGTCTGTTTAATATGGTGGCCGCCTCTGGCCGGAAGGGGAGCTGTCCACCATCGATTCCTCTGGCGTCTCACCTCACGGCCGAGAACTTGTACCAGGCTTCCTTGGGGCATGACCAGTGGTAGCTTCCCTTCATCCACTGACCTGACGGGCGCACCTTCCGGTCCCCCTTCGAAGAATCCTCTGGTCTTCCTCCCCAAGCGCAGCCTTTAGGCCGCCTGGGTGTTAAGGCGCCGCTTTGCATCTCGTTCCTCCATTTGAAGAATCTCAGTATCCTCTGGTTGCACTTGCTTTGGTGTTTGCTCCTGCTCCATCTCAGGTACTCACAGATTTCACCAGACAATAAAACCAGACCGAGACTCCAAGACGAGCAGAACTGGGATCAAAAAAATATTAAAGAACTTGATGGGGCTGTACAATGAACAGACAAACAATGGGTGATGTTGGGCCTTGTGTTTGCTCGTATGTATGCATGTATGCGTCACAACCACTCAACACTTCAGTCTGCACTCTGCAACAGTGAACAGTGACTTCAGATCAGGGCAAATATGGTATAACTCAGAAATCAGGCTCCTGCAAAGATAGTCAAACATACGAAAGACAAATGGTTTCCCAATGATAAAAAAACATAGAAAACCACTTGAAATGTCTTCCAGGAATTTTCTGTAGCTCAGGAAATAATCCATTCATGTCTGTAGAACTCAGTAGGAACTTCCATGATGACCTCAGAACTCAGTAGGAATCGCCCATAGTGGATGCGGCGCGCTCACGGGGCAAAAATGGTCAAAGAAATGAGGTAGTCTTATGACGACTACATAGATGCGGAATTCTATGCTGAGTCTACAAATCATATTCTCTTCCTGTGAAACAACCATATGTTGGAGAAAAATGCAGA
Organism: Eutreptiella sp. 'Long Island Sound 2002'; assembly: GCA_964036045.1. NCBI lineage: Eukaryota > Euglenozoa > Euglenophyceae > Eutreptiales > Eutreptiaceae > Eutreptiella > Eutreptiella sp. 'Long Island Sound 2002'. The sequence goes on from OZ038384.1 coordinate 40,682,689, forward strand.
TTACTGAACAGCTCAGTCTCAATGAGAGTAGCCAAAAAAATAGATAAAGCAAAGGCCGACACCCATGTTGTGCTATATAACAAATAGTGTTCAAAAAAGAAACAATGGAATAACAAACAACAACTCATGGCATATAATACAATAGATAAACCCTCTTTTGAATTAAAGTTAAGCCATTAAGTGTCTTTCACCCATATTGGAAGTGATCAAGCTCCATGGACAAAATCTCCCCCAATGTCCCAACCAAACTCCAATAAGCAATAATACCATTGCTTCATATGAAACCAATATTTTGAGATATTGTTGCTCATTCATGGACTTTTAACACTGCGGGCGGGTTTCCTGTGGATAGCCGTCACCAACAGCGCAGCATTGCTCTCAGCCACATTCCACCACTCCCCATCTCTCACGGGCTGGAGTACCCACTCGGCTCCCGGATGTACTTGGTTGTCGTCCATCCGCGGCCGGAGGCCGGGGGGCGACCGTTTCCACATTCCCCCAGGTCCCGCTCACGCACGAACCTACGTGTACTCCGGCCCTTGACCCAGGGGCCTCAGGGTCAGCCCTCATCCCTGCGGACACCTCACGGTCATCCCGGGGTTCAGGGCATTTTCCTGACTTCCCGTGGCCAGGTTCCCTGTGGTTGGCCCATGGTTCCCCACTCCATGGTGACCGTTTCCCCACTCCCGCGGGGCTGTTGCTCGCTGCTTTCTGCCCTATTTCCCTTGTTCCTCTTTGTCCGCAACCCCGCGCCGCCCCTTTCCCCTTTTCCACTCCCCGTCACTGGCACCGTCCCCACGCCTCACCCCTCATCCCGTATTTATACCCCACTGGGCCACCAGCAACCCTTTGGCGCGGGCCCACTGGATCCTCATCCATCTGGGGACCGTTTCGTTCGTCTTGCACGGGTCGCTCCTATCCCGCCCCCTTGTGCTTGTTTTGTTTGTTTTTTTTGTGGGAGGTTGTGCGGTCCTTGCCATACCGTCTCCCCGGCCCCGTCCCCGCATCCGATCCTGTTATTCGTGCCCATACCCCTCCGGGCCGCCTGCATCTCATGTGTATACCTCACCCGGCCGCACGCTACCCTGTGGCGCGTGCCCAAGGGACCGTTTCTTGCCCCATGTACAGGTTACTCTCATCGGTACTACCGCTGCCTGCTCGCTCGGTGTTGTGTGCTTTCTGGTTGTGTGTTTAAATCTTTTTTTTGGGGGGGGTCTTTCTTCTGTGCGCATCCCGTGGGCCGCCTCCCCCCCCATTTCCCTCTGCGTATCTGTGCCCTGTCCCGTGGTTTTCTGTTGCTTCTGTTTTTTTCCCTCCTCCCTGCATGCACGCACGTCACCACTGCACTGGACATCAGCTGTTGCGGCTCCCCTGTGTTCTCCTCTCTGGTCCTCTCGCCCCCGCGGGGCGTTCCCCTTGGCACTCCCCGGCCAAGCCAGGTGGGCACCCCTCCCTCGCGTCAACCTCTGTCCTCTCCCCTCCTCGCCCTACCCCCGTCACCTGCCTCTCGCCCGTTCCCCCTACTGCTGCTCTCCTGCCCCGTGTGCTCCGCGCTGCTCCTCTCTGCGCCAGGGCTGAATCTCGCGCGCCCTCACGCTTTTCTCTGCCTGTGCTCCGTCCTCCGTCCTGTAGGCCGACTTGGGCGGCCTCCCCAGGTACCCATTCGGGGGGATTCCCCCGTCGCCCGCCCCCGCCGGCCTCCCCTCCATCAGTTCCCTGATGGTGGGGCGGGGCGACCGGTACGGCTCAATGCGGGTCATTGGCATGGCGTAGATCTGTGGGCGATGTGGTGCTCCTGTTTGCCGTTGTTTGCTCGCCGCGCCCCTCCCTCGGCGCGCGGCCTTGTCGTCCGTCCGGGCCCGCCCCTTCCCCTTTTTGCCTCTCGTGCCAGGCTCGTTCCCGCTCACGCACGCCCTGCGTGTGCCCCCTGCCCCCTGCTTCAATACCGTTGCCCTGCCGCCCTAACCCCTCTCTCTCTGCCCCTTTCGTCCTCCTCTACCCACCACCTCACCGTGTCCCAACCCTGCGTCACACAGAGGGGCTTCGCTTGCCCATAGCCGTCTGGATATTACCGTCTGCTATCACTCCCCGTGCTGTACACCCTCTCGAGTAGTCCACTTGAGGGTACCACCTATGTGGCCGAACTCCCTACCCTTCCCCCTGTCATCGCAGTCAGGTCGTACCCGAAGGCCTCTCGGCCTGGCCAACCAATGTGGGTGTGCGCCGTGTAAGACCACTTCGCCGTATCGCCCATGGTGCCTCCGGCATATCCCAGGCCGGCCGTGGCTGAGCCTTCAGAGCTCCGGCCAACCATAAGCCCAATGGCACCTCCGCAGCACCACAACGCTGGACTCCCGGCAGTGGGCAGTCCGCATCCCAGGGAGTCAGCTGTACAGGGGCGCCATTATGCAGTCTTGTGGCACTGATTGTGAGAGCGCCAGGTGAAGCTGTCGCGCGCCGTGTAGCAAACCAGGATCCCAGCGCCAGCGTGTCGAAACACCGGCTGGTCTGGCTGTTTGCCACCCCTGCAGGGCGGGGTTCTGGCACTAATCTCCACCTGACGGGTGCTGCGCCTCTACATCTCTTAGCGGGATTCCTGTGGAACACCGCACACATCGCCCGTTGTTCCCCCCGGTCGCCAGCTTCGCATTCGTCGGATCCCCGCTGTGCGCCCGCCCTCCATAGGGGCAATATGGCCGGGGCGGAGATTTCCGCCCCGGCGCTCCTTTCGTCGCCGTACACGTCGCCAATCCTCTCTTGCGGCGATGTACGCCTCCCATACTCCGATCACCGACGCGGACGCTGACATTCTCCGCTGTCGCTCCATACGCCTCGCCTATCCCCTGGTGTCTGGCAGTCAGGCTGGCTTGCACCGTTGGCCTCCGCCTTGCTGCCCGGCCGCGGTGCCCACACTTGCCTGCGATCCCGTACCCCACCGTCAGGGCCGCTGCTGCCGCTGATCAGACGCCCGGCCCGTCGTCCCCCTCTGCCCTGCTGGCCATCCTCCATGTCTGTGTTTAGATTCTCAAAACAGCTGCTACCAACTTTTACCCCTCGACTCTTTCTTCGTAAGGGAAGGATGGCCTTGTTCTGGTCAGCCTTGGATCAACACCACGACACTGCAATGCAACAAGAGCAAGAAGTCCACACTTGAATCTCAGTCCAAGTATCAACAATAATACAAATGAGAAATAGACATCCCCTGTGAGGAAGGGAAGAACAATGGACAAAAATGAACACAAGACCTCATACCTGACCTACATGCAAATGGGCAGTTTCCGCTCTCCATTGGGTATGGGAATATAGAGTCGGGAAGTGCCCTCAAAACACACAAATTCAGCCATTCTATTTTACAATAACATGTCCCAATGGGCTGCACACAAGGTCCCACAGCAAAAGCAAAGAAGTAAGGTTCAGAACCGATTCCAGCGATTAATCGATGAATCGATTAATCGCCAATTATTGGCAAGCAAAAAAACAGTTACAATCTATCGATTATTTTGCTACCTGCATGGAAATCGAATCGATTATTTCAGCGCGCAGCGGGCGCAGCACAGGGGAGTCGCCACTGCAGACAGCAGGGTTTCTCGGCGCTCAAAATGCCCCAGAACGGCAGAAGAAACCAGAACATTTGAGGCTTACCACTGTATGCTTTCTGTTTCCAAGCGCCAGTGATATGCACGACAGGCAAAACAGTGAAAACGACAGGTTCAGAACTTTAGAACGTGTCTTAAGTTCAGCTTCTCAGCAGTGCCAGTGTGGTATGAGACCACGAGCGTTATATAGACAACGTTTGCAGCAAGAAACAGCGCATACAAATGTGGTCGCAAAGATTGTGCGTGACCATCATGGTCGTCATCATCAACATCTCAATGAGAAATGCGCGGGCTTAAGAGTAGCAATACAGAGCGTGCTTGTAGTAGTATGCGGCGAGCAACCTGGCGCCGAGTGTCTCCTTTTTGTCATCATACTCTTTTCATCAGCAACATCTCAATGACAAATGCGCGGGCTTAAGCATAGCAATACAGAGCGTGCGTGTAATTGTATGTGGCGAGCAACCTGGCGCCTAGTGTCTCCTCTTTTATTACGTGCGCCAGGTCGCCGAAAGTCAAATCGGCAGCGCTGAACAGCCGCTCCAGTCCAGCTGAAGTTGCGGCCGTCGCGAGCTATTGTCGCTCCATTTTACTAAGGTCAGGAAAAAGACTGCGATGGCGCTGCCACCACTCTATCACATTGGTCTTCATGTCTTCTACTGGCAATGATATATACGCTGACAGTTCGTCATTAGCAACCACATCTGCAACAGGAACAGCCGCACCTGCACCCTCTTGGAATTCATCTTGCAGAAGAGCTGACAGTACTTTGTTCCTTTCTGCTGCAGGTTTCGGTTGAGGGCGCTCACCACCCTGTGGCTGCCACTTCTGCGTCCATTGTTCTTGGAAGGCTCAAACAGCAGTGTCCCATTGTCCCTGTGAAAGAAATCTGAATGACTTGAAGCGAGGATCAAGAAGTGTGGCAATACTATAATGTTCAAGAACATGATCTGGCAGCGACCGAATAAAAAGATGTTCCACAGTTTTCTGCAGGTTTTCACGTGCTGCTCCGACCTCTGGTGTTGTGTGTTGTGGTTGGATAACCGAGTTATCCCAATGGCACACAATGTCACCTTTGTGGGCCTTCAGAATGAACATGTACACAATTGGTAATACAGGCGACGCTGTCACATACTCAGTACCTTCAATATCATTCACCACTGTCGCTGATGGATAAAGTACTGCCACTGAATGCTCGTTTAGCTTCCAGTCGTTGTACTCCATGCGGCTGTCAGCATAGGGTCCATCTTCATGGCGGGCTTCAGTACCAAAGTTGATATCATAATTCTGAACAACCACTTTCTGTTCCCAGAACCAAATCATGGAGTCATTGGTATAATGCCAGCGAACAGAGTTCCCTGTTAGTGGTGGCTTCCTGTGAGGCATGTTAAACCGTTTCTGCAGGTCCGCCAGCCGATCAAGACGATGGGATGATCTATGAAAATATTTCGTCATCCCTTTGGCCTTCTGCACGAGGCCAGAAATACCTTCGCTCTGCATGTAATTCTTCGCTGCAAGTTCGATTGTGTGGCCGACGCAGTAACCACCCGGCAATCCACCCCAGGCTTTCTTAATATTACTTCCCTGATCTGAAGGTTTGAACGTCAGTCGGACAGTAGCCAGATCGTCCACGGCTTGCTTTCGAATGTGGTCGCCAGTGTGCCGAGCACCAGTAAAACCTGTACAGCCAATGAGCATGGCATGCAGGCCATCCCATTCGTCGTCAATGTAGTATAGAAACGTACCCATGAGCGATACATCACTGTTGCTCCAAATGTCAGAGGCCATGCTCGGCTTCACATTTTGCATCTTTCATTTTGTGAATATCCTGCGATTGTTGACCTTGACAGCTGCAACCATCTCCAAAGTCTGCTTCAGTACCTCCTTCTCAGAACAGGGCTGATACTTGCTGCATGAGATCTCATCACAAAAATCCTTAAACTCTTCGTCAGTAACCAAGTGTGGTACACGTTTCCGGCGGCACAGCCAGTACCTTAGTTTTCTGTTGCATAGATGTACCTTTTGCGCGGACCACTTTGGCGTTGTACGTAATTCGATAGCACCAGTGTCATTTGTTACCAATCTTCTTTTCGGTGTCCTTAAGGAAACCACTCTTTGTGACATGCCATAACATGTGTACGCAAATTGGTAGTGCCACTGCAGTGTTTGATTCGAGTTCCACAGACAGCACCATTTGCTCTGTTCAGGACACATCGGGCAAAACTAGGCTCTTCTCCATCTTCTGTGAAAGCTGTCCAAAGAACCGAACTTCGCCGACCTGTCTGAGCCTGCGATGGTGCTGAGCTGGTATAATCTAATACGGCAGTCTCGGACTCTGATTTTTGCTTTTTTTGGCGCTCTGCTTCATCTGTTTCTCAGGCTCTTTTGCGCTTCTCAGGGTCAGCCCGTTTGTTTGCTTCGGGCACCTCGTTGAACCGTGCTATGAATGCCTCACAGCCACTGAGGTTCTCAAGTGGCTCCCATGTTTGGGCGGAGGCAGGAAAACCTTTCCACTGGACCAGCCATTGCTTTTCACTGTTGCCTTTGTCGTTCTTTGCCATGCGCTCAGCGATAATCTAATCAACGTCGTAGGTATCACACAAACCCGCAGGGTCTGCAATGTGTTCTGGAGTGCGGCGGGGGTGGCTTTGTTGTCTTTTTGCTGGCAGCCTGGTTGGTGCAGCTGGTTTGACAATTTTCGCGCCACGTTTACCCATATTGTTGCCTGAGAAAACAAAAACATAACTAGACCAGCCTGAATGGGTGTCTAGAAAGTCAGAACATGCCTCCCCTGGTGGCCCGCCACGGATAGGTGAGTTTGACAAGCCACCGAGTGTCGAAGCCAGCATGGTTCTGATGGCCTGGCCCTGACGGCTGATGTTATGTGACATTGTTAGAATTAAGGTACCATCATGACGTCATTGTAGTGACATCATCAGTGATGGCATGCTAACAGGGCAGGATGACATCATCATGGAAAATCCTAGTGGGACCGAAAAAGCATAGTCAAAGGAACACAAAAAAAACCAAAAAGAAGTTTGTGAGTGTGGAAAAGACAACCAGTAAAGCAAACATCTGTGCTGAAACCCTGAAACACAACGATTGGCAAAGGAAAGGAAAACCAGGCATAATTGGTTAATCATTGATTATTTTAGTGGCAACAATCAAAAAACATGATTATTTCAATGAGTAATAATCGGAACAATTGGTTACGTTTGCGGAAATGATCTGAAAAAACCGATTTTTTGTTTTCAAACCAATGCCAAACCTTACAAGGGAGCAATGGACACTCAGGACTTAGGGCTCAAACATCCACCCATAGTGCATCCAGCGGGGTGTCCATAAGGGTGCACTAGGGACCTCTCAAATGGCAAAAATAGGCACAATTGAGGTAATTTCTATCATTGGCTCGGGCAGCCAGGGCTGAACCCATGGCTCATGGGACAGGAGGTAGGACCTCAGACTCATATCTCAGTGCAGGACTTGAAACTAGGTCTGGGCTCATCATGCGCATCAAGATATGCGGCCCCCAATCGACCACATGGGGGGCTGAAATTGGGTTCCCAAAAAGGGGTGTTTTGGCATATCCAAAAATGAGCGAAAATTGAAAGTATCCCCAGGGGTATTCCTCTATGGTGGCGTGGAGACGGGACTCAACGTTCGGTATGGGCACCAATGGGAGTCTAATGTGGGCCAACACACATAGGATTTTACGATGTCGCCAGATCCCAAAATTCAGTTGCCGGACTATCGGAGAAACCGCCGCGGTCGCGATTTTTGCCGCCGCCGCAAGCATTTTTGGCTCATTTTGCGAGATTTGTGCCAATTCTGTGCGCAGTTAAGCAGATTCAAGAAGCGCAATCTGCCAATCGCAACCGTATCCTGCTCCTGTGATCAAATCACGGTCATCCCATCAACCTCTGGGGAGATATTTCCAAAATACCGCCTTTTCGGGCCTTTTTTGGCACTTTTTCACGAAGAAAGTGGCATAAGTGGATTTCGGGGAGGTCTCATGAGATTTCAAATGGGTCAAGGTTCTCCCTAAGGTTAGTTTGGCCTTAGCAAACCACCATATTTGACCCTAAATGGTGGTGCAACAAGATAATTGAGTGGCGGGTGCCAAAATTGCCCCAAAACAGCCATATTTGCCCTTTTTAACTTGTAAATCTCGCATAAGTAGATTTAGGGGAGGTATCATGAGATTTCAAATTGCTCACCCTTGTTGCTAAGGTTAGTTTGGCCTTGGCAAAACACCATATGTGTCCCTACATGCTCTTGAATCAAGATGTATCAACGGCGGGTGCCAAAATTGCCTCAAAACAGCCATATTTGCCTTGTTTGACGTCTAATTCTAGTATAAGTAGATTTAGGGGAGGTATCATGAGATTTCAAATTGCTCCACCTTGTTCCTAAGGTTAGCTTGGCCTTGGCAAAACACCATATGTGACCCTGCATGCTCTTGCATCAAGATATATCCACGGTGGGTGCCAAAATTGCCCCAAAACAGCCTTATTTGCCCTGTTTGACGTCTAATTCTAGTATAAGTAGATTTAGGGGCAGTGTCATGAGATTTGAAATTGCTCAACCTTGTTCCCTAGGTTAGTTGGGCCTTGGCAAACCACCATTTGTGACCCTAAATCCTCTTGGCTCAAGATGAATGAACGGCGGGAGCCAAAATTGCCTCAAAATAGCCATATTTGCCCTATTTAACATGTAATTCTCGTGTAAGTAGCTTTAGGGGAGGTATCATGAGATTTCAAATTGCTCAACCTTGTTCCTAAGGTTAGTTCGGCCTTGGCAAACCACCATATGTGACCCTAAATGCTCTTGGCTCATGATTAATGAACGGTGGGTGCCAAAATTGCCTCCAAACAGCCATATTTGCCCCTTCTAACGAGTAATTCTAGTATTGGTAGATTTAGGGGAGATGTCATGAGATTTCAAGCTGTTCAACCTCGTCCCTAAGGTTGGTTTGGGCCTGGTAAACCACAAATTATGACCCCAAATGCTCTTTGCTCAAGATAAATGATCGGAGGGTGCTAAAGCCCCCTCAAACCTGCCACATTTCCAACCCGTAATAATTGACGTAATTGAGGCAGTTTGAGAACATCGCCTGGCTTTGTGTTTGCGCTGCCATTGCTTCATTGCCCACATTGCACTCATATCATGTTTGTGACCTAACGAGGTATGGGGAAATTTTCATCCGGTTTCAAATTGGATTGTTGCCCATGTCATGTGTCTCGTTATGGGCAGATGAAATATCACACACACAACACACAACACACACCAAAACTAGCAAAGCAAAAACCGTGCATTGCAACGCGCGTTGGATGGCAACCCAAAGAGCCGGCTTAGGCAATGTGCTAGAAACACTTGGTGGCAACAATCTCCCAAACAGCTGTATTTGCACTTTTGAACCCGCGATGGTTGATTTCATTGATGTCGTTGTGCTTTCGTGTGATTTGGCATTAATGAAATTTTTCCCTAGAGCTCGGTTAGGCTTGCCAAGCAACAAATTGTGACCCTACATGCCTTTTACTCAAGATAATCGTCCGGAGGGTGCAAAAAGTGCCCCTGAATAGCCATATTTGCACTTTTGAAGCCACAAATGTGGATTAGAGTGATTTTGTTGTGATTTCGTCGTGATTACCAACCTGAGCGGTTTGTGGAACCCAACAAGACAACTCCCACAGTATCTGCGAGGATCGGGTAAAGTTTTTCGTACACAAGGGTGGTGTCAAGGGCCTGGACTGTATAGCCAGCGACCAATCCCGTCCTGGCTTCTACAAATTTTCGTTCCACAACGTCTTGCATTTCGTTTTCTGGGATCTCATGTACAACGACACTTTTGTGATGTGCTCGTCAATTTTCGCACAAGCCCTGGGAACTGCTATTGGTGGGTCCACCTCCGCCCAATACGCTTCCATGGTCGTAGCTAAAAAAGAAATTGACTTGAACTCTTCTTCCCTACCCTCCATTGTTAGATATCGGGATAATTTCCTGGTCTTGGTTCTCCAGGGTTTTCTGCAACACACATCCGTGAACGAGTGTATTGCACAGGTATTGCGCCGACTTACTGCAACTATCCGTATGAACCTCACGCTGGAAGCTTTAACACCACGCCTACCTTTTCTTGAAGCTATGGTCTTTGTTACTTCCAACTCAACCTTCGGCCCGAACTCCCGTGACATGCTGTCTTCATACGTCCCCAACCAAATAGCTAAGTGTACACACTATGCACATAGTTGAAACATCAGAGAGGAAATATCACAGTTGTGTCGGTCATTTTTTGCCCGCCTGTCCCATCTCTCCATTCAAGTGGTGGTTTGGCTTGCCGTTGTGGTGGTTGATGATTCTGCTGCGGTTGCAATCCATGATGCATGATGCATGATGCTCCACTTCTCTTCTCAAAGCAATGTCGTCTATCCCGCAAATTGGCGGTACTCTTCCAGTGTTGGCAAGGGAGCACTTGTGCATGTGGCTGCTGTGTTGGAGTTCCTGAGCAATGAGATGTTGGAGCTTGCGAGCAACGCATCAAGAGAAAACAAGAAGTAGCAACGTATCACGCCTCGGCTCTTGATGGTATGCACCGTGTGCAAGAGGCCTTGGCGGCCTTCCTCCCCCTCCTGTTCAAGGCCCTCCTGTTCAAGGTGCCGCGTGTCCAAGATACAACATGTGTATGTACCGCATTATTTTGGGACCTGGCTACAAGGGGACTGTTTCATGGGAATCAGTAACATCAAGAATGGGGCTGCGGGGGTGGGGGGACTGGGGGGGGGTGCCGCCTAACACCACTGAACGTATTCAGCAAATGTAAACATTCACAACAGCACATGCACATTACGGGGAGAGAGAGAGAGAGAGAGAGAGAGAGAGAGAGAGAGAGAGAGAGAGAGAGAGAGAGAGAGAGAGAGAGAGAGAGAGAGAGAGAGAGAGAGAGAGAGCGTGAGAGAGAGAGAGACAGAGAGAGAGAGAGAGAGAGAGAGAGAGAGAGTCCTGGGTCCGTGAGTTTGTTGCATCAATTCACATCCTGCACGCACCCACTGTGCACGCTGCACGCACGCATTGTGCACGCTGCACGCATTGTGCACGCTGCACGCACCCACTGTGCACGCTGCACGCACCCATTGTGCACACTGCACGCACGCATTGTGCACGCTGCACGCACCCACTGTGCTCACTGCACGCACCCACTGTGCACGCTGCACGCACGCATTGTGCACGCTGCACGCACGCACTGTGCACACTGCACGCACGCACTGTGCACACTGCACACACGCATTGTGCACGCTGCACGCACGCACCCACTGTGCACGCCGCACGCAGGCATTGTGCACGCTGCACGCACGCATCGTGCACGCTGCACGCACGCACCCACTGTGCCCGCTGCACGCACGCACTGTGCACACTGCACGCACGCACTGTGCACGCTGCACGCACCCACTGTGCACACTGCACGCACCCACTGTGCACGCTGCACGCACGCATTGTGCACGCTGCACGCACGCACTGTGCACACTGCACGCACGCACTGTGCACGCTGCACGCACGCACTGTGCATGCTGCACGCACGCACTGTGCACGCTGCACGCACGCATTGTGCACACTGCACGCACGCACTGTGCACACTGCACGCACGCATTGTGCACGCTGCACGCACGCACTGTGCACGCTGCACGCACGCATTGTGCACGCTGCACGCATGCACTGTGCATGCTGCACGCACGCACTGTGCACGCTGCACGCACGCAAAGTGCACGCTGCACGCACCCACTGTGCACGCTGCACGCACGCATTGTGCACACTGCACGCACGCACTGTGCACACTGCATGCACGCACTGTGCACACTGCACGCACGCACTGTGCACACTGCATGCACGCACTGTGCACACTGCATGCACGCACTGTGCACACTGCACGCACGCATTGTGCACGCTGCACGCACGCACTGTGCACACTGCATGCACGCACTGTGCACACTGCACGCACGCACTGTGCACACTGCACGCACGCATTGTGCACGCTGCAGGCACGCACTGTGCACACTGCACGCACGCACTGCGCACACTGCACGCACGCACTGTGCACGCTGCACGCACGCACGCACTGTGCACGCTGCACGCACGCATTGTGCACGCTGCAGGCACGCACTGTGCACACTGCACGCACGCACTGCGCACACTGCACGCACGCACTGTGCACGCTGCACGCACGCACCCACTGTGCACGCCGCACGCAGGCATTGTGCACGCTGCACGCACGCATCGTGCACGCTGCACGCACGCACCCACTGTGCCCGCTGCACGCACGCACTGTGCACACTGCACGCACGCACTGTGCACGCTGCACGCACCCACTGTGCACACTGCACGCACCCACTGTGCACGCTGCACGCACGCATTGTGCACGCTGCACGCACGCACTGTGCACACTGCACGCACGCACTGTGCACGCTGCACGCACGCATTGTGCACGCTGCACGCACGCACTGTGCATGCTGCACACACGCACTGTGCACACTGCACGCACGCACTGTGCACGCTGCACGCACGCATTGTGCACGCTGCACGCACGCATTGTGCACGCTGCACGCACCCACTGTGCCCGCTGCACGCACCCACTGTGCCCGCTGCACGCACGCACTGTACACGCTGCACGCACGCATTGTGCACACTGCACGCACGCATTGTGCACGCTGCACGCACGCATTGTGCACGCTGCACGCACGCATTGTGCACAGTGCACGCACTACCTGCTGACATCATAGATGTTAACAAGACATATAGTTGTGGTGCTCTTGCCTTCACACTTGCTGCATTATTTCCCAAGCTTGGGCCCAGCGTACGTGCTTCAGATCCTCCCTGAACCTATATTCCTGCTCCGTGTGGCTGCTCTCCAAATATATGGGTTTCATTCTGGGGGATGGGCGAGGGTACTTTAATGGATCCTCACCCGATAGAGCAAAACATTCAAGCTCTCAATGATGGGGAACATAATCTCAAACTGCACGCACCGTGTTCTATAATCAGGTGCGTTCCCTGCCTGGTGCAATGTATTGGTACGGCCATCCAGGGCTCATTTTGGGGCGATTCCACTGGCTGTGACGTCATGGGTTTCTATTCTGCCTTCGCCACATACTCCAGCCAACTGGCCACGCTGCTCATTGCATACCTGACGTATCGGATCGTGTTTTCTACGGTGCCAAAGTGGGAATACGTCGCGCTTGTGGGATTGGCCATCTTTGTGCTCTCTGGTCTGATTTCAATGCTCCCCCTCATTGGGGTGGCCTCTTATGTCAAGTACGATGGGTTCTGTTACATTGATTACCGAGATGTTACACACTGCGTCTTGTGGCTGCTGATCATGGTTCCATGTGTGTTCGGTGTCCTGCTCCTCTATGTTCAGATCTACAAGCGGAGTGGTTTGTCAAAGACAGTCCGCTTCGGTCTTCTCGGCTTTTGGTTTGTTTTCCTTTGCGGGTGGGTCCTTGGGATCCCACTGATTGGCTTCGGACTGTCGAACAGCGAATACCCTGACAATCTGAACCTCGTCAGCGCCATTCTGGGACATCTCATGAACCTCATCAACCCCCTTCTGTATGGCATTTTCTGGTACAAGTGGTTTGTTGCAGATGGGCAGGTTGCCCCTCAAAAGGGGCTAGACACAGAGTTTGAAGTCCAGGACGCTTATGGTAGCAGTGTGCCCTACGCACTGCCAGCACCATGGAACACCCCAGTGACTCCTGTGCAGTACCCAACATACAATGGCCCCCCACCTGTTTACACATATGATGCGCCTGTTGCCTACCCAACGTACAGTGGTCCGCTGCCCACTCCTGCAGACACACAGGTGTATTGAGCAGATGCCCAAACTGCATTTTGCCAGCAACTTATTTTGTCTTTTCTTAACGCAACAACCCAGGTGTCCATCCCACATCTCCGTTGCCTCTGCATGGCAGTGTGGTCTGCACAGGTCGGACGGACCCAATGTTTCATCGAACCCATGCCGGCGCCTACGTGCACTTTTCTCGCATCTTGCCCAACGATGAAAAAACGTCCGAAAAATGGCCGTTTTTTGGTCAAAAGTTGAGTTTTTTGGCCTCAGACAAGCGGTTGAAGACCATTTTCGTTCCAAAATCGGCCAAAAAAGGGAGTTTTTTGGTCAAAAATTTGATTTTTTTTGCCTTCAGCCAAGCAGTTGAAGACTTCCCCCTATTTTGAGGGTGCTGGATGCGAAAAAAAAGGTTGTAGGCACACACAGATCAGGAAAACACAATTTACAGCATCCATATGCACCAAAAAAAAACGGCAAAAAATGGCCGCTTTTTGGTCAACAATTGAGTTTTTCGGCTTCAGACAAACAATTGAAAACCCCCCGCCCTATTTTGAGGGTGTTGGATGCAAAAAAGCAGGTTCTAGAGACACACAGATCACGAAAACACAATTTACAGCATACATTTTTCATGAAAAAACGGCCAAGAATGGCCGTTTTTGGTCGAAAATTGAGTTTTTTGGCCTCAGACAAGCATTTGAAGACCCCCCCCCCCCATTTCGAGGGTGCTGGATGCGAAAAAGCAGGTTCTAGGCAGACACAGATCACGAAAACACAATTTACAGCATGCGTATGCACCAAAATTTACCATTTTTCATGAAAAAAACGGCCAAAAATGGTTATTTTTTGGCCAAAAATTGAGTTTTTTTTAGCTTCAGATAAGCAGTTGAAGACCCCCCCCCTATTTTGAGGGTGCTGGATGCTAACAAGCAGGTTGTAGGGGCACACAGATCACAAAAACGCAATTTACAGCATGCGTATGCACCAAAATTTGCCATTTTTCATGGAAAAAACGGCAAAAAATGGCCGCTTTTTGGTGAAAAATTGTGTTTTTTGGCCTCAGCAAAGCAGTTGAAGACCTCCCCACCCCTATTTTGAGGGTGCTGGATGCAAAAAAGCATGTTGTACGGGGACACAGATCGCCCAAACACAATTTACAACATGCTAACTACTTAAAAGGGTGTTTTTTTTGATGCTGCAGGTTTTGGGATTTTCGGACGTCATAAAATCCTATGTGAAGTACTTGGGTCCCAAAGATCTTCATGGGCCATGGCATGGTGATAGCCGGAATCGTACCCACAAGTGCCAAAATGGCAAAATTGTGCACACTCACCTTGGCAAGGCTCCGTATGAGTGGGCGCTTTGGTTCGCCCATGTAGTGTGTGAGTCATGGGGACCAATGTGCATAAGCTACATAACATATGTGGGACATTGATCCATGCGTCCGGCGTCCATGGGGGGGCTGAACATAGTGGCCGTCGTGCTGAAAATATAAGAAATGGCAGAAAATGTCCAAAAATGCGCACACTCATGGTGGCGGCAAATTGAGCACGTGTCCAACTTGGACCGGGGTGTGCCCTAGAATTAGAACCAAGTGCTATGTGTCCAATATACCTTTTGGGCATCCACCAAACCCCCCTGGATTTGGGAATGGCAGGGTCACCGAGTGAGCCCGTGATTTGGAATTGACCGAAATTGCCCACATGGGGGCCTTGGTGTACCCAGCCCAAGGAGAGTTGTTGGCTGGGACCAAGATATGTTGGCCACCGAAGTATGTACTCTCAAGATACATTGATTCATGATGTCAGTTAAGCGCAACGTTGAGATACAAGGTCGCCAGGTGACATCATGAAGGCCCACAAATGGTAAAATTGATGAAAAAACATTAAAAATGGACTTGAAATCCCCACAAATATATTACAATATATCCCCAAGTGGGCACATGGAAAAATGGAAAAATGCAAATAACACACCTTGCTTGCGGCGCATCACTTCGGGTGTGCTCTCCATGGGTCCTTGGGTGAGGACTAGACTTTCGAATGTTGGTTTGGGATGGGAAGAAGGGCTCCGCTTAATATGGGGTCCATTGGCGGGTTTGTCTTGGAATGGTACACCCGCCAAATGGGCAAACAAAATGACCCATATTTGACCAACGACCCTACCCAAGCCTTATATACCCACCCTAGTGGCCTAGAACCAAAGTATGCCTATATTCTTATGTAACTTTGGTCCTTGAACACACATGCAAGTGCTGGGGTTGGGAATCGACCTCATTTCGATTTTTGGCATGCAAGCACAAAATGTGGCCAAGCCGGTTATAATGGACATATACGCACACTCTGGGGAAGGCAAGTGATATGACCCGAGTGTTAACTCGTGCAGAGAGGCAGATTATACGAACTCAACATTTTTTTACCTGTACTTGGGCACCAAGTACATGAGATTGCCCAATTTCTGGAAAATCCCAAAAATGTGTAACCCTTTGGGCATATTGAGTTGCGACCCAATGGCTTGAATATGAGGGTGATAGGGGGAAACCTTCATCCATAGTGCCTATGAGGCACATTAGGTCGCCCTAGGGGGTTCCAACTCGCAAATCCTTTGTTATTGGACTTGGGGGATTAGAGCGCGTTTCGAGACTTTTCTTTACGGGAAAAATCGGGGACTTATGTCAAAAATTAGAGGATAAAATTGCGGAACAATCCAAGGGTTTTGCGCCGTTAAGTTCTCAAAAAATCACTTTACAAATTTGGCTTATCACAGCCGCGGCACAGGCGACGCTGTCATTTGGACTGCGAGGACGGGCGCCTGTGGTAACATAATAGACAATGATCAAATTTTGCTGCAACTTGCTCACCAACATAGAATTGTTGAAAATCCTGATTGCCTGATGCCACTCACGGAAATTAACAGCGACGTAGGGAATCGAATCCTCTTGCAGTCATTCTGCAACAATTGCAGACAAGGAAAAACTTGGTATCTCAGCGGAAGAAGGGAGATACCTCAGGGACGTCTTAAGGGTCCTCACGGGGAGCCAAAGAGGCGTCCCTCCCAAGGCTGGTCAATCCCGAAACACTCCCCCCCCAAGACACAAGTAGGGCTCGTGTCGGGGAACACCATTTGGGAATGACCCAGCACCAATGCACAATAGGGAGGGAAGAGTGGGTGTTTCAATTCCCACACCAGCTGTGAATTCCCTAAACACTCCCGCTACCAGCCCCAAGTATCCCCGAGAGGCGTACTTGGGCGGAACATACCTCTGAAGTTAGGGAATTCACCCTCACCAGCCCACACATGTGCTCTGCCCACAAACAGGACAAACATGGCACCATCGCAGGCGACGTCCGCGTATGGCACTCAGCCATGCACACTGCAGTGACAATAGTAGACAAAACAGAAATTACACACACATATCACGTGGGGGTAGACCCCAAAAACAGGCCGGTAACCTGGAAAGAAAACTCGCTGGCTGGGATTCAGCCCAAAGGGTGCCGCAGCTTGGTTATCGCCCCCCTATAGGGGGACCCTCTGGCGCTCGAGGTTCCCGGGGGGTGATCACACAGGATCTGCACATCTATGGCATCACATACGTTCCCCTAGCCTCGGCAGCTGCCTTACTTGCACTAATCGGCCAGTGCCGTTTGTCTGGTCCCTTTTAACCCGTAGATGTGAGTCAGGAACAAGGCTCACGCCCAGGTACAATGTGGGTTAGGTCTGCATAATTCTCCTGCACTCAATTGAATTCAGGATGCGACTTCCTGTAATCGCACCCACGCAACTCGGAATCGACACTCAGCAAACAGCAGGGCTCGCTGGAATAACACTTCGCAATGTACAATCCATCTGTGTCACTGCATAAAACACCAATCATACCACTGCCGGCTGCAGCGGTCACTCCTGAGGAGGGCAAACAGTCAATGCCTGCTCAACGGTGTGTCCACGGGGCGACACGCCAAGAAAAGTTGAGAGACAAGCGAGGAGGGATGGAGAGTAACTAAACAACGTAACAAAGAGACACATGCACGGGTCCAAGTCTGGTTGCACAGCCCTGACAGAGGTGCACACCAACACTCTCTCCATGCCGAGGCACGTTGCAGCGTCATAGGCTGTCCAGGCTAGAACAGGCTGTGCCAGAGGCACACAATCGGGGTGGCCTGTGCACACGACGCCTGTCTACTAGGCTGATCAGGGACTAAGCCATTGTGAGACGATGAGTCGCAGACCGCCTCTCAGCCGTTCGATGATGTGTGTGTTTGCGTGCACTCCTGGACTCGGCAACTGTACTGCCCTATAGAATGTCCAGGAGGATGTGAGTCGACGTAGAAACAGTGACGGGGTTTCGACGCCAGGTCCTTACCCTGCTCACAGCTTCACGCTCTTCAAAGGGCAAATACCATCTGCACCTTGGCGTCATTGTGGCTGCTGGTTTCCGTCGCATCTGCTGCAGGAGGACCATTTTGGCCAGACTTGTCTCCTAGGCAACAAGCAAACTGTCGTTTTGGCAGGTTGCAACGGCTCACCCACATAACATGCGAACGGCAATGATGAGAAACCTGATGAGAACTGACCCGAAAGGCTGTACAAAAGGGTGCTTCCCACTCCCAAATCCCGGGAGGGCCCACGTGCAACAGTGGCCGAAAAAATAGAAAACAGCATTGGGGTTCAGATCAGTCAGTCAGCAAGCAGAAAACAACAGCGTCAGTAGAAGATCGCACAATCCTGCATCCGGTGAACTCAACATTACATCAGGATCCTGTCCGGGTACAGCGAAAGGAACGGGCGATTCACCACCATTCGCAGCCGGAACTGGTCCACCATTCCCGTGGGAGGGTCTTCCATTCCACAGATTGCGGAGGGTATCAACCAAAAACCCCCCCTGAGGCTCAGGCTGAGGCTCAGGCTCAGGCTTAGGCTCAGGTTGAGGCTCAGGCTCAGGCTCAGGCTGAGGCTCAGGCGGCCAAGAGCAAAGAAGGTTCACCCCCAGTCGCCATTTAAATGGAAAATCATCCACCTGGACCCTTTGCGCAGTGAAGTGACTGAGGTCCACGTGGAGTCAGTGCTGCATATTACATTTCATCCACGTACTGTTGATGTCGTGGACAAAACTGGCGGCGGGGTGCCATTCCAGGCGGGCATGATCTCGAAACTCAACATACCACCAAGGCTTGGCACCGGGAAAAGGTTGGCGGGCGCGTTTTTCGCGGCCATTGGCCCCTCTTCAACGCCATTCATGCCTATCCACCCGCTCCACCATGTAGGAATCGTCGCGAATCTCACGACGCTCCGCATAGTAATGCAGTGGGGGCTGACGTCTGTCATGGAGCTTCACAAAGGGCTTCAGCCGTTCCACCGATAGGTCCTGCTCCACCCCATTGTGGTTAACCCGGTAAACGGAGTCAGAGATCTTGTCAATGATCACAGAGGGTCCCTGCCATACTCTACCGAGCTTTTCACGTTCTTCCTCTCGGTTCTGGACCCGTACCCGGTCACCGGCAACGAAAACAGAGGGAGGGTGTTCCTTTAGGAACCTGTCCAACTGTTTTTTGTGTATTGACTCCAGTTTTTCTTGTACCAATTCCCTTTCCGCAGCCACCCTCTTAGAAAACTGGGTGGCGTGCTCGCAGCCCTCACTGTCCAATACCGGGGGTAGGTCGGGGGTTGCGCCCAAACACCAGCCAGTGTGGCGAGTAGGGTGCCACTGCCCCAGCGAGGTCATTGAGACCCCACAGGGCCAGTTGCAACGCCTCCAGCCAACTCACGTTCGTGCTGAGGAGCTACTGCCGCAGAGTATTGATGGCACTCTGCACAGCCCTCAAAGCCCTGCCATTGGACTTAGGTCTATATATGATAGACTTGGTCTGTTCAATGCCGGCAAGATTGCACAGCGCATTGAAAAAGGTGCTGCTGATGATCGACTGATTGTCAGCTGGAATTTCTCTGGCCAAGCCCATGAAAAATCCACACCTATGCAGGACGAGCTCAGCAGCCTTACGACTGGTGAGCCCCTCCTTACAGCAGGGTATGGCTATCACATATCCTGTCAACCGACAAACTATGACCACGGCGTAGTTCCCCCGAATTTCGGTCTTGGTTGACTGGTTACAGACTTCAGGTAAATCCACGAAGTCTATGGCCACTGAGCTGAAAGGAACCGAGGGTACGGGAAAGGGTTTGCAGGAGTCAGGATGTGGGCCGCATCTAGCTTTCGCTTGTGCGCAGACCAAACAGTCTGACGGTGCCTTGTTCACTGTTTCCCGCAGCCGGGCATAGGGCATGTCAGCGTGAGAACGCTGTAGAAACAGCTCCAGGGTCTTTGCCTGACCCAGGTGGGCACATGCATGTACAGCTCGGATAACCCGAGACACAATGGACTGCGAGACACAAATTTTACCATCCCGACGAATGTGGGGATGACTCCACTGTGGTCCCTTGGCCCAGAGGTATCCATCCATGGAATCCTGATTCTCCAGACCCCTATCCAGGAGTCTTTTGTACGTTCTGTCCGCCCTGTAGTGGGGCATCCAGTCCTCGTACAGTATTTTGGTCTCAGGCGGCATTTTGACCTCAGTGAGGTTTCAAGAGAGGCTAGCGGCAACCCAGGTAGGATCTCCGTCACTGTAGCACAGTGGGGCCGCATCATCAGTCTCATCCAACACATTCCAGATGGCCTCATCAGGGCCTACACTGGATTCCGCTTCAGACGAGGACTCCTCCTCGAGGCTCATAGTCACCTGACTGAAGCAAGGCGGAAAGGGTCAACAGGGTTCACAGTGATCTGGTGCGCTCTGGACGGCATTCACTGCGGGGTCGTCCGGGAGCGAACTGCTGTCATAATGTACACTGTTATGCAACCTGTGGACCTGCAACCTTAGCCCACGCAAACTGCACCCTGTTTTGCGCGCCGAAGGCGCAAAAAAGGACCGGTTCGCAACAGGGCAAAAAAACTATTTTTTTGGATGTTTCATGAACGTGATTTTAGACGTAGTGAAATAAATTGCTTTTTTCGTGTTGTGCAACTCCGTGTTCCTCAATGTGACGTTTTTTACATTTCTCTGGCGTTCTGAGTGCGCGAGGCCTCGCGCACTCAAGATAGCGAAAGCAGAGTTTATCACGAAACGTAACAACCCGTAAGGACTGGCTTTTGCGGAAATACGCAGCTCCCACACGGTATTAAAATTAGGATTGTGTTGACCAGGGAGCATTGGAAGTGTATGGCTGTCGGACTTCCCATGTTAGGGGAAACACATGTACTGTAAAGTGAAAATAAAATACAAATTTAAGCAACCTGAGTGCGCGAGGCCTCGCGCACTCAGGTCACGTTATGTATTGAATTTTCAGACTGGATGTGACGCGTACAATTGCAGGTACAGTACGAGACGGACAAACACGTTTGATTTTTCCGGTGTATATGTGTGTAGACACCATGTTGATCAGATTCAACACGGTATAGAACATTGTTTCCCCGGAAACAATCAGTGCGCGAGGCCTCGCGCACTTAAATGACAGAAGAAAATGAAAAAGCGATCAAGCTAGGCTACGCCGGTATTTACATTCCCCTTCACGTCTACCACCTGTGACAGTCGATTATACATCGGTAACCTTCGTCATATTTTTCAGGGGATCAGGGGAATGATTTGCTTTTTTCCAACAGCCACTCGATGGTAGACGTGTCCGGTTTTAATAGCGGCGTAGCCTTCGTTGACCGATAGACATGGTTTTTTTTTCCAACTGGGTTTAAAGACGGACGCAGAACAGGAAATTGTGGTTGCGAAAACAGTTTGCGGTTACTGGGAACGGAGCGCACGCAGACACCAAATCCAATTTGCGGCAACAGCACACGCACCAGAATGACGACAGGAAAAGGCCAGATGTTTTCTAATACATTTTTTTTAAAGGTCGCTGTGCGAAACGATAACCAACATATGTGCGCAAATATAATTCCACAGAGAAAGACGCAAAATGCCACTTCGAGCCAGAAAATCCGTAGAGCAACGCATGATTGCAGAAGTAAGCAAAGGAGCAGCAGCACTACGAGAGGCATGCGCGGCAGAACCAGCATACCAAACAGCAGGTGACCTATGGAAAGGACTGAAACGGAACGACCTGGCGGCGCAACTGGTGTTAACATTTGCACAGCGACTCAGGTTCAACAAAAGAACGCGCCACAGTTTACCAGCAGCTAAACGACAGGAGGACAAGCGCTGGGTGCGCATTTTGCAACAGGAGGGCTGGAACCTGTACCTGTTGATGCGTCAACGGGCAGTACCAAACAGGAAAAAACCGGGAAACACAACAGGGTACCTGACGCAAACAGAAAGACGAACAAAAGTACGACTCGGGCAAGCAGACGCTGCCGCAGACACAGTGGACGAACAGGCAGCAGCAGCACTTAAAGCAACTTGGTCACTGGTGCTTTCGTCGTGTTGCGTGCTGTGGATAGACAACTGGTACCGGGCACAATACACGACACACCCAGACGAAAGTGACCGGTCGCAAAACTGTACTGCAATGGCAGTACTTCAACTGAAACAGAGGCCCACGTATTGGGCAGGACATCCAGCCATTGAGGAACTGGCAGCACGGATAACGACAGTCGCAAGGGCTCTGCAACAGCGTGAACGGAGAATCCACCAGACATTGCGTGACATGGGGTATGCAGATGGGTGTACACCAGACGCTGGAAACGTGAGAGCGCCGTTGGATGTGAGGAGGGATGCAAGGACTGTACAGGCACCGGTGTGGCGCCCGTTTGCCCTGTCCAAAGAGAAGGTAACTTGTGGTGTTGGTCTGTTAAACTTGTTACACTTTGCAAGGGACGTAGCACAACAGACAAACAGAGTTCTACCGCTGTTGGTTGACGAAAACATACACTACAGGGTACTAAAGTTGTTGTACGGTGCCAAGAACCAACGATGGAACATGCGTGCATACCTGCGTTACGTGCCTGTAGTTTACGGTGTCTGGCATGCCTACAAGTTCGTTGTTACTCATACTTTTCGGGTGTTCTGGCCTATTCTAACCTACCTACGGAAAGGTCTGCTACGACCTGGTTCCACCATACTATCATACCCCAAACTGATAGTTATGGAAAAAACTATTGCTGCGCTGATGCTTGCCACACCCCGAATACTACGCCCGTATCGGCGCAAGGCACAAGCTGCAACCGCGATCAGTGGTCGTGACACTACGCATGCCAACAGGGCAGCAGTGGCAAACGCAGTCTTGCATTTGTTGTCGGATTGGTGCCCGTTGTTGTTGTACTTGGGTCACCTGGTACGGGAGTGCAATTGGTCGGGGGAAAACAACGCTACAGGGACACGAGCTCAGGAGGTGTTGCAGTTGAGTTTGTGTCTGTTGCGGAGGCTGCGTCGAGGACCGTGTGACACCATACTGAAGTACGAGCGCACAATCATGTGCACATTGTTGTACAACAGCAAGTGGCACCAGGACCTGCCCGGTCAGGCACACTCAGAGGAGTTTGGAGAAGGGATGTTGAGCAAGCTGGTGCGGGACAAGGCGAGAAACACGGGTTCTGTTACTGTTCAGGAGGTGGAAAACCATTACTTGTTGCTAAAGGTTGGTCCTGGTGGAAAACGCGTGGGGGTGCAAAACGTTCCCAAGAACCTGGTACACAGCATGCGACAACGACTGACCAGATTTTTGGCGACAGACCGGATATGCATGGCCTATGTGGAATGGGAGTCGGACAGAGTAAGCACGGTTGCACCTTCTTGGCCGCGGAGGTTACCGAGATTTCCGCCCTCACCTACACAACCCCTCGGTTACGACCACTACCGGCTACTTGGTCACAGCGTACTAGATGCCCTCATTGACCAGAAAACAAATCCCACCAACCAACTGAAACGGAAACTGGATGCTGTTGTGGGACAGAGAACAGATATGGATGCCGACAGACAGGAAGCAGCAACACGCAACGTGCGGCAACGCTTGCGGTAACTGACACCCGCAGTGCGCGAGGCCTCGCGCACTAAACGTTATGAAAACAGGTATGTAATGCGATGTGAGTGCGCGAGGCCTCGCGCACTGAGTACTTCGCTAAGTGCCGTGGATTAAGTCACAACAAAGACGTTTGTGGAACAGATTTCCGAAAACGACCTGCAAAATACCGTTTCGACTGATTTCAGAGTTCAAATGACCGTGTTTCATGTCATGCCATTTGCCCTTTTCAGGTATTGTTTGGCATCATGAGTGAACCAGGGTCGCCAGAACGTCCAGTAACAGACGCAGAGGCCATGGAGTCGTCACCAGGGACCGACCACGGGGACACGCCGAAGAAAGGACGCAAGAAGAAGGGTGAGAAGAAAGCAATACCGGAGATGAAGCTCACAGTCGAAGTGGCACAGTGGCTGCGGCAGGAGAATGGTAAAGCCGTGAAGGTAAAGATTGCTGATTTGAAAATTGACAAGACCAAGGAGCGCGGACAGATCCGATCCATCAACTATGACGACGTTGCCAGAAAAGTGGCAGGATACCAAGCACTGCCACCAGCTGGACCGTTGCGCATAACGGCGTGGGAGGATGGTGGTATGACTCGCTTCGCTTTCGATCGAAGACGGTTCTTCTTTTTGCTTCGGTACATGATTTGCTTTGCAGATGGCTCCCTTTACGTTCTGAATGGTCAACATGGCACAGAAACATGCAGAAAGATTCAGCAACAGCGTCTCGAAGAAGGCAAAGAATTGGAGGATTGGCAGGAGTTTTGCTACGTTGACATTCTGAAGTACGAAACGCCTTGGAGGATCCGTGCCAAGGTTGCAGGATTGCAACAAGCTGGCAGCCAGTCTGTGACGTGGATTCCGCTGTCCGAGGCGCTGGACAACATGTTGTTGTACATTGAGGATCAGAAGCGGGAAAAAGAGCCACAAGATTTCGAGAGGTTCAAGATTGCTGTTGTCCAAGCTGCCGTCAACTCTGCGTTTCTTGCACCCGAGGCTTTGGAGGAAGCAGGACATACAGTATGTATTCGTGTATCGCACGGTTACAGTGCGCGAGGCCTCGCGCACTCCATGACACTGTCTCCCCCCGCAGGACTCGACATTCAAGAATTGGAGGGACATCTTCTCCCTGGCGTATTACTGCGGCCGTGAGGCGGTTACTGGTATGAGGAACCTCGAGAGTAAGAGCAAGAAAGAGGACGTTACAAGGAATGCCTTCAAGAGGCTGGAGGGGCTGCATCTACCGAGCCTATTGCAGAAAGTCTGTGCGCACATGAACCTGAAGGACTCGACCTTGAAGACCACCCAGAACTACATTGACGCGCAGATTACGGAACAATGGGTTATTTTCCATCTTGACCATCCGGACAATACGCAGCATGTCAACCAGACCGCAGGTATGCGTCAGTGTCGCAGCTGCAGTGCGCGAGGGCTCGCGCACTTCACCACGTTTGTCACATCCGTACAGCTGCCGATGCGAAGATCCGAGCAGAAGTCGCAGCACTGGGCACGCCGCAATTGAAAATTGGGCTTGGAAATTGGGGTTATTGGGTGGACGCAAAAAGTACGAAGTTTCGGTCGCCCTGGCCAAAATGGAAGACGTTGCTCACTGCACCTCTGTGGCGCACTGGGGACAAGGGCGCACCTCCATTACCACAGACGTTGGCCGTGCGGAAACAACTGCAAAGGAAGGTTGAGGCACCATCATCGGCACCTTCACAGACACAGCTCAGTAATGGCGATGTGATCAATGTCTCCAAGTCGGACGAGCAAGGGATCAAATACGCTTTGACAGCCTGCCGTATTGAGAATATTGAAGAGACACCGCCAGGCCGTTTCCGGGATCTGCAGTACCCGTTGTGGATCATCAACGCTGACCTTTTCATTGAATACGACTCTCCAGGATTTGTTCCGAAGTGGCTGATCGATGTGATGATGCTGGGGAAAGACGTCATTTTCTATGGCGAGGCTGATGTTGTGCACCGTATTGGCCGCGAAATGCAGAGGCTCTGGCGTATGGAGAAGGACAAGGATCCAACCACAGTGCCATTCTACCATGTTCGGTTGCCGGTGTACTCTTGGTTATCGGGTCCCGTGACCAGCAGTACGTATCAGTTCGACGAGCACTGTATGTGGATCGGAACAACGAGTCGCTGGGATAAGCAGGTATATCTGCTTCTTTCGATTGTTACGATGCCGTTGTGTGCGCGAGGCCTCGCGCACTGCTGCCTCCGTTATTCGTCTATATTCATCACATTTACAGTTGCCGAACTATGTGTCGTATTCCGCTGGACATTTCGAAGAGATGCAAGAGAAGAACCTCGGCGGTTTCATGCCTCTGATTCACGTGCTGTGGTACCTGGACAGATACGTTTTGTGCAGTGGGCTTCCTGATGCAGTGGTTGTTGTGGACGACACGCCTGCCATGGCCGCAAAGATTGCGATGTCTGACCTCAAAACTAAAGTGGCGTTTCTGGCTGTGTCAACGATCAAGCAAAAGGACCTAGGGAATGCCGTTGGAGGTGCTCTGCAGCATGCAATCGTGATGCGGTACATGCTGGAGGCCGATCAGACGGAGCAGGGAGCAACAGCTGCAACTTGGGATACTCAAGAAGAGTGGCTCCAGCGTGGCATTCCACTGTGGGTTTTGGACAGCAAACGAGGGCATGAAGGGCACCAGCAGGTGCATGCTGCAGAAGCCGTCCAGCAAGATGTCGTGACTGAGGCCCCCGCTGAAGACACTGAGCCTGGTGCGCCTGCACCTACCTTGCCAATGCAAGCCAAGATGAAGAAGACTGCCAAAGTTGTACCAACTCAGGGTACTGCAGCCGGAAAAGGAACACCCTCGAGTACCAAGAAGCAAGCAAAAGGGAAAGAGAAGGAATCGGACAAGCCCGCGGAATCAGACGACGACGATACTGACGAGGAGTCAGAAGAAGACGATCTGGAGCAAGTACTGGAGACCCAGCAGAAGCGCAAGCGGGCATCCGCCTCTCACTTCGATGCAAGCAGCCCCGACTCTGGTAAGGAACAGTCCAAGAAGAAAGCGAAGACTGCTGCCAGTGCTACTGCAGAGTTCAAGCCGCCCTCGCGTTCTGGTACCCTGCCGTCTCGAGGTACCGTTGCCTCTCCAAGTGGGACAAGTACAACAGCAAGAAGCCTGGGTTCCAGGTTGGCTAAGGTTGCTGGACCGAAGAAGAAGTAAGTCACCATTAACCCAAGTGTTACGCCTCTTTTTGCAGTCATGAGTGCGCGAGGGCTCGCGCACTCGCCTTCGACGCGAATGCAATTATATGCCCTTAAAGGGTTGTACATTTTTGCCAAGCTTTTATCTCAGTGTTTGTACGTTGTGCACTTCGTGTCCTGTTTTTGTTGCCCTCTGTACACAATTGTTTCCATGACCTTGAGTGCGCGAGGCCTCGCGCACTCAGGTACACAAAAAAGCAATTTATTTCGCAGGACAAACATAGGTGCAACTGGAGACCCGCAGAATGTCATATTTTGAAAATGAGCTCCCGAACAGGCACGCACCAGTTGGCTTTTGAAATACAAAAACGACAAGATTGGTAAAACACACCCCTCAAATAAGACAAAATAATAGTTTATTTTGATAAGCAAAAAGTGGAAAAAAGCAGCAAATTGGGTAAAATTGTATTTTTTCGGTGGCATCTGGGCCATGTGTGTTGCAAATGTCCAAAAAAAATAGTTATTTGGGCGGTCATTTTTTAGGTCCTTCTCTTCCAAAAGGGGGTGCAGTTTGCGTGGGCTAAGGCAACAGCAAATAATCGCGCTCCCGCTGTTCCTGCATGTCCTGTGGTGTGGGACGTCCCTTAGGAGGTCTCACCTCCAGAGCTTTGCGGGGATACTTGTTTGCTGCGATGAGCTGTTGCTCCTTGTCGTGCCCAGATGCCTCCCACTGGGTTACCCCTTCCAGATCGACGTCCAAACCGTGAAAGTTCGTGTCATCCGCCAATTCGGCTGAGTAGGCCCAGCGGACATCCCGTCGGGGGCATCGGTTTCCACTCCCGGTTTGTAGACAACTACCATATAATACCGGGAGAGGAATTCGTGCCACCGGCCGCGACGTCCCAATGGACCAGCCATGGTACAAAGCTCTTCTTTGTACCATGAATCCAGGGACTTATGGTCAGTGAAAACAGTGACCTGGCGCCCTGATATCCAGCTTTTGAACTTCAAAAGACAGGACACCAGGGCGTAAGTCTCCTTTTCCCTCACTGACCATGCTCTTCGGCCCATATACCCCAGGACCTTCCCTTCAGCGTCGTATTTGACGCTGCCCTGGAGTTTTCGACTGAAAAAAGCACAGGGACGCCAGTTTCCCTGGTCGTCCTTCTGTTTCACGACAGCGCCAATGCCGTGGTCCGACGCATCCGTATGGATGGCGAACTCACCTTGGTCACTGGGTATATACAGGCTGCAGGCCTCAGATAGGGATGTTTTAATCTTCTCGAAGTTCTCACGCATCAGATCAGTCCAAGTGATGGTTTGCTTATGTGCTGGGACGTTACTGGTGCGTTTATCAGGATCGTACTTGTACTTTCCGGCAAGTGAATCCATGAGCGGCGCCGCCAGTGACGCGTAGTTTGGGATATAAATCGAATATCAATTGCTGATGCCAAGAAAACTCTTCATCTGCTTTGGCGTCCGAATGATATCCTTGGACCACTCGCGCAGCGCGGCAACCTTCCCAGGTCCCGGAAAGCGTTGGCCTTCATGCAAGATGTGGCCAAGGTACTTCACCTCAGTGTAGAAAAGGAAACATTTTTCCTTTTTAACTTGCAAGTGGCACTCCTTTAATACATCAAACAAATTCGCGCACGAGTTTATCATGTTCCATTATGGCTTGCAGATCGAGGAGTCTCCCTTTGCAACTGCAAGTGGGTGCCATGCCTACTACAATGTCATCCATATAGGCTCTGATATGGGGTTTCAGGCGGCCAACACACCAGCTCACAAGGCGCTGAAAAGCCTGTGGCCCAACCTTAACCCCCATGGGCAGGACCTTCCACTCAAATGTCCCTGCGGGGGTGCAAAAGGCAGTTAAGTGCCTGCACTCCTCCAACAGGGGCATCTCGTGGAAGCCATCCTCCAGATCCAGAAGGGTCCAGAGATGGCTTCCAGCTTGCCCTTGAAGACGGTCCTCGATCACCGGTAGTGGGAACTTATGTCCTTCTAGACACGAGTTCAGGTACCGGTAATCGATGATCAATCTCCATCTGTTGGTTCCTGGTTTTGGAACCAGGAACCCTCTCGCGACCCAGGCACTGTGTGATCGCACAATCCATCTCTTATCAAGGAATCATCTGATTTTTTTGTTCATCTCCTCCTCTCTGATTCCCACAGCCCGTATGGGGTTGCATGCTCTGAATCTGCGAAGTCGTCATAGATGCGGTTGCGGAGCTCGCTGGCCAACTCACCAAGGAGCTCACCATCAGCTTCAATCACTGAGCTAACACTACGTTCTCTGTCCTGAAAGAAAGCGGTAAGGGGCGCCAAGTTGGATCCCATGAGGGGTATGGGCTCTCTGAGTATGGGATCTACCTTGGTGCACCACTCAGAAACCTTATCGCATGACCGTTCGTGCTTATCAAGCGACAGGCCATGCTTGGTCACCTCGGCGAAGGAGGTGAGTTAGTTTTCGCCTTGAGGTCTGGTCCACGGGGTGTACCCTTGTCGGGAACCACACCCTGACCATCAGTGGAGCAGATCTGGGTTAGTTTCGCTGAGGCCTCTTGAGACTGGTCCAGGGCCTTGGTCTCAGCTAGCTGCAACTCACTGATTTTATAGCAGGCATTCATCTCCTCAATTTGGAGCTGGACCAAGGGTTGCGGCATTAGGGGGGGACTCTCCTCAGACAACTTAGGGCCTGGCGTATCCACAGGGCCCTGTCCGAGGAGTGCCAACTTGTGGCACTTGAGCCTCCACCGTTTGCGGTCCGTACCCTTGGGCCTTCTCCCAAGCAGGTTAGTATGTTACCGTGGAGAATGAATATTCTGCCCTTTGTGGGACGTCGGGGTCCGAATAACCTGGTTGAGCCCTCCCTGAGAGTCCAGATGATACGTGGGACGGCCTTTCCAGTTGGTATGAATTACGCCTTCCTGTTGCCCACCCAAACAGTCGAAGGCTATGGCCCGATACTGAGTATCAGGGTCCTGCATATGTTGTCCCCCAGGGACATCTATAATAGGACACGGTGTAAAGATCGCGTAGGGTCGCACGCACAGCTGCAGAATGTAGATGTACCCAGAAAGCGTGAATGATCTGTAATTAGTTTGATGAATAATGGTATCCTTTTTAATTGTAAATTCTTGTGTTGGTTACAGAAGTCCGGGATGATATTAATTTTTGGATTTATCTTGCTGCATGTCTGCGACGTATTAGGTTTCTAAAAGAAGGAGTTCCAATGAAAGGATATCAAATGAAAATCAATACAAATAACTATCACAACGGGAGAGCAAGGTATTTCCATTACGATCCCGGACTTCGATCCGTTCTGAAGGTTCTGATGCTGTGCGTGCTACGCAAAGGGACGCCTTCATTGAGAACGGCGCCACATGGGGCGCTGCAGGCAGTACAGGAGCGCCGCTTTCGAGCAGACGGCGCCACAGAGGGTGTAGAAAGGCCGCCTGAAGCAATTTTGCGCGGTGAACACCTTAAAGAGCAGAACCGCAACGAGGATCGTTGATGAAGAGACGCCGCCTGAAGTGGTTTTTTGCACTGAACACCCTTGAAAAGTGTACGGCGACGAGGGTCATTGATGAACAGACACTGGTGACACGAGTTGCAGTTGCCACATTGGAGCTTGACAGCACGGCGCCGCTGCAGTGAGCAGGCACCAGAGGTCATTAAGGCGGAGGTGCCAGTCGTGCTTACCTAAGGCGTCAGCGACCTGAGCAAGACTGCGCCAGAGCTCGGCAGTGGGTGGCACCTAGACCTTGCAAGCGCCGGCATAAATAGTAGGTAATTTTAAGTGATCGGTGCTGTTTGGCTTTGTCTTTGGCGTCATATTATCTTTTGTTGCTTGCTTCCTTCGCTTGAGCGTCCGTTGTCAAATTGTTATTATTAATACTATTTTTTTGCGTTCCCCTGTGATTGTACAGGTGGATCAGTCAGCTTTACAAGGCAAAGTTAAGCAACGCAACGCAATGCAAGATGAGCACGCGCAGACTCCTCTTGTTTACAGGTGTGCTGTGCATTGCATGCCAGCTTTGTGTTCCCTCGTTTTTGCTTTGTCTGTGTCCTGTCTTCATGTTTGCATTTTCGTGTTTAATTTTTGTTTCTGTATACTTGATGTGCCCACTTTTCTTTTCACGGGTTCCCATCCTTGCCTTTGCAGGTTGCAACATGCTGAATCTGCAAATGAGTTGAATGTACACTTTGGGTATGTGCTGTGTGTGCAGTGAGTGAGTTTTCTCAGCTTTCAGTGTGTTCGCATATGTCTACGCATCGACAGGCTTGCCTTCCTTTGCCTGTTTTGGCAATTTTTGTCAGTTTTTCTCATTTCGGTGTTTTTGTATCGTTTTGGGCTTGTTTGTTTGGTTACAGTTGCGTTCCTTTGCCTTCGACGGAAACGCACGACCCAGTTTGGGTGCTTCTGCTTCCTCTTTGTTTCTTTCATTTTCTGTTTGTGTTGTTAGTGGTCTCTACTTCTACGTTTTCTGTTGTTGGCCGGTCAGTGCCTGTCTGTCTGTTTTGCTGGTCTTGTGCTTGGCGAGCACTTGTTAAGGTCAGACAGTAACCCCCACTGTAGGCAGGGATTGTCCTCCCGACAAGGTGCCTTTGAAGCCTTTAGGTCCTGGGTGCCTTCTAAAGCCCTTCACTTTTCTAACAGTCCTGGCCTTGGGTTGGTAAGGCAGGACACCCCACCCTGAGTTGAAGGGCGATTCCTTTTCTGGGGATGGCACCTACTCGGGTCGGGCGGGTGACTCGCCGCGGCCCCTGTTTGCCTGCGGGGTCGTAGGTAGATAGGAGTGTTACCGCTACGTCCGGCAGCTTGACGACTTTGTTTGTCTGTATAGGCTCTCTGAATATTTCTTCCACATGACCCGTGATTGTGTGTGTATGTCTTTTGATTTCTCTTGTTCAGTTTTTGTGTATTGCGCAGTCTTTTTTCTTCCAGTCTGTTTCTTACTTTGGCCTTTTTCTGTGATGTGTCTATGTGTTGTGTTTGCAGTGTTTTCCTTTAATGACAAGTATGGTGAGTGTGTGCATTTGTGCATGCGTAAGAAACTGCTGCACGACTCGCGCGCGCTGGGGCCCTGTCCCAGAACAAAAGAAAAAGATAGGCAAAACACGGCGGAAAAAATTTTCTGAATAGCTGAAAATAAAGCTAATTAGCATAACAAACGGTTAGGCCAAAAAGCGCGCTGCAAAACGCGTAAAAACGCGACAAAACATCTTTCGACGTAAAATAGGTGAATAGTTAGCGCCGAAAACACCGAAACGCTCGTAGGACCCTAACGCCGTCCCTCACGACGTCTAACTAGCCGTAGGCGCAAAAAAAACGCGTCGCGAGCAGCGCGTAAAACTCCAAAACAATTTTTCTAAGCTGCCGCGTCCCTTCGCCCTGCTTCCCTTCCTTTTCTTTCCTTCTCCATGCACCCACCTCCCTTCCCTTGTGCCCCCCCTCACTCCTTTCTGTCAGCTTAGGCGACCGACCCTGGGGGAAAAGCGGTCAACCCCTTGCAAGCAAGACCACCATCTTCGCGGCCGCGTGGCGGAAAAGTAAGTCAGAAGTTCTACCTCAGCATTGCTGCTTGCCTGCGTGCGTGAGTTGTGTAGAGTTTGATTTTCTAAGGGGAAACGTTTTAATTTTTGGTTTTCAGAACGTTTTCAAAGGCAGGGAAAAACAGCAGGGGTTTTTAGGAAAGGAAAAGAGGACAAAAGGAAAAACAAACACCAGCAGCGCAGACAACCGCACAGCACAGCCTGGGAGCACAACACCGCAAGGCAGCACAGCACGGCAGGACACAGCACAGGGCGCAGGACACCACAGGACAACGCACGGGACAGCAAGACAGCACGACACACCAGAGCGGCACCACCACACCGCAGAACGCCCAGAGAGACACCACAACACACAGGGACCCGCCACAGCACGAGGCGTCGACAACAGCGCAGACTCAACCGGAACCGAACAACACGACGCGCAGCGCAACACAGCACCGCACACACAGGGAAAAGACACAAACCAACATCACCAGCAAAAGAAAATGGACAGCAGGGCGCCACAGCACGGCACCAGCAGACAACCACGGGCCACCAGACCCAGCACCGCACCACAGCACACCAAGGGAAGCAGCCGAAACCCGAGCCCAAACACAGACACCCACGGCGCGCACGGAAGCCAGGAGTGGCGGGGTGCAAGCAGAGCGCCCACACCAGCACAGGCCAGGAGTGGCGCGGTGCAGCCGAAACCCGAGCCCAAACTCACACACCCACGACGCGCACCCAGGCCAGAAGTGGCGGGGTGCAAGCAGAGCGCCCACACCAGCCAACGCCAGGAGTGGCGTGGTGCAGCCGAAACCCGAGCCTAAACACACACACCCACGGCGAGCACCCAAGCCAGGAGTGGCGGAGTGCAAGCGGAGCGCCCACACCAGCACACGCCAGGAGTTGCGGGGTGCAGCCAAAACCCGAGCCCAAACACACACACCCACGGCGCGCACCGGAGCCAGGAGTGGCGGGGTGCAAGCGGAGCACCCACACCAGCACAGGCCAGGAGTGGTGGGGTGCAGCGGAAACCCGAGCCCAAACACACACACCCACGGCGCGCACCCAAGCCAGGAGTGGCGGGGTGCAAGCGGAGCACCCACACCAGCACACGCCAGGGGTGGCGGGGTGCAGCCGAAACCCGAGCCCAAACACACACACCCACGCCGCACACCGAAGCCAGGAGTGGCTGGGTGCAAGCGGAGCGCCCACACGAGCACACGCCAGGAGTGGCGGGGTGCAGCCGAAACCCGAGCCCAAACACACACACCCACGGCGCGCACCCAAGCCAGGAGTGGCGGGGTGCAAGCAGAGCGCCCACACCAGCACACACACAAGCCCAACACCCCAGCCAGGAGTGGCAGGGCGCAACCAAAACCCGAGCCCAAACACACACACCCACGGCGCGCACCCCAGCCAGGAGTGGCGGGGTGCAAGCGGAGCGCCCACACCAGCACACACACAGCCCAACACCCCGGCCAGGAGTGGCGGGACGCAGCCGAAACCCGAGCCCAAAAACACACACCCCCACCGCACACCCCAGCCAGGAGTGGCGGGGTACAAGGGGGGAACACACACAAACACGCACACCCCAACACCCCAACCAGGAGTGGCGGGGCGCAGCCAAAACCCGAGCCCAAGCACTCACACCCACGCCGCACACCCCGACCAAGAGTTGCGGGGTACAGGGGGAGCAGGCACACAAACAAGCACACCCCAACAGCCCTGCCAGGAGTGGCGGGGCGCAGCCGAAACCCGAGCCCAAACACACACACCCACACCGCGCACCCGAGCCAGGAGTGTCGGGGTGCATGCGGAGCGCGCACACAAGCACACACACAGCCGAACACCCCAGCCAGAAGTGGCGGAGCGCAGCCGAAGCCCGAACCCAAACACACACACCCACACCGTGCACCCCAGCCAGGAGTGGCAGGGTGCAAGCGGAGCGCGCACACGAGCACACACACAGCCCAACACCCCAGCCGGGAGTGCCGGGGTGCAGCTGAAACCCGAGCCCAAACACACACACCCACGGCACACACCCCAGCCAGGAGTGGCGGGGTGCAAGGGGAGCGCCCACACCAGCACACACACAGCCCAACACCCCAGCCAGTAGTGGCGGGGCGCAGCCGAAACCTGAGCCCAAACACACACAGCCACAGCGCGCAACCCAGCCAGGAGTGGCGGGGTGCAAGCGGAGCGCCCACACCAGCACACACACAAGCCAACACCCCAGCCAGGAGTGGCGGGGTGCAGCCGAAACCCGATCCCAAACACACACACCCCGACCGCACACCGCAGCAAGCAGTGGCGGGGTACAAGTAGAGCGCGCCGACAAACACAAACGCACCCAAGCAGCCCAGCCAGGAGTGGCGGGGCGCAACCGAAAACCGAGATCAAGCAAACACACCCACGCCGCACGCCCCAGCCAAGAGGGGGCGGTGTACAGGCGGAGCACGCACACAAGCACACACACACCCGGACACCCCAGCCAGGAGTGGCGGGGCGCAGCCAAAACCCGAGCCGAAGCACACACACCCTGTAAGTGCGGCTAGCCCCATCTGCTCAGATTTTCAGACATTCTGCCCAGATTGGCTACATTTTGGTCATTTTCTTTGCTTCGGCGGAATTGCCGCCTCGCAGCTCAGTCACAGGATATTTCCTATATATTTCCGATATGCCGGATTTGATTCCGCGGTCCATTCCCCGTAAATCCGCCGCATTCCGCTATTTTAGCTGGAATCGCCATTTGCCGTTGACGCGCGCTCGCGGGCCAGATCGGCCAGACAATTTTACATAAATGGATTATTTAAATTCATTCGGACAGTTTTGGACACTCAGATGTATTTAGAATAATTCCCCTCAATTTTCTTCATAGACTGGGATTTTCTGCCGGACCACAATCAGCATGGACCTTGCTTCTGTTGTCGCTGCTCTCGCCTCCGTTGGTGTCCGAGTGTCCGGTTCTACACCCAATAACAACATCCAGGGAGACTCCTCGCGTGCCTGCCCCACTGGTCTTGCCGGCCCCGAGCCCTCCGGCACCCACAACGACCCAGGGCAGCACTTTCATGGTAGCAGAGGCTACCTGAATGTTGTTCCTTTGGTGTCCCAACCACAGCTAGCCCCTCAGTACGGCCCCGTAGACTCCGCAACCTCCGGAGACGTAACGATTACGCTGCCGTGGTGCTGTGCGAACGAGGCCTTGAGAGGAATGCCTTGCGCAAGCCCAAATTGCCCAAGAAGGACACAAATCAGCAGCTGTGGAGGCCCAGATTACAATCAAGATCCCAGTCGAAATTGGCCATCAAGCAGCTGGAATCTCCCAGCCTACGCTAATGGCAACGCTCCGGTGGAGCTTACGGACCTGGCAGGTACTAATACTCCGTACCAATGTTCACATTTTGTGACCATCGATGCCGACATTGACGACATTGAGATGGGTGGTCCAGGTGAGGTACCTACCTATAATCGACCAGCCTCATGGGCACAATGGGACAACCATTTGTCTTCGGAAGTGGCCCGTAACCTTGAGGCGCTTGAGGCCCTGTGTCTATTAGCCACGTCTAAGCTGATAGGACAAGAAAGAATCGCCTCTGATTTTTTATTTGAATATTTTTTCCTTCTTCAAGAAGAAGTTAATACCAGGATGTGGTGGTGTTCTCAAGAAGATGAATCTTTTGCCATTTTTGTGCAGATTTGGGAGGCAAGCCCCTTCCCGAAGGAGAAGACCAAGGCACCGGTTGCCGGGCCCTCCGCCCCTCATCCCTCTGTGTCCATCCGCGACGATTTAGCCGCCGCGGTTGAGGAAGGAATTTTAGAGGCAGCTAGGCAGGCAAGCCTGGAAATTAGGACTGAAGGAGCTCCCCAAGTGGACTCCTGGCTGCGAACCACTGAGATTAGCGGTCCGACAGCCTGCTCAGGCCCTTCAGGACACGGTATGTACTGTCCTGCCGACTGCTCTTGCAGATCTCAGCGAGACTCTGAGCTCCAATTGCTCAAAGATCAAATGCAACTCATCATTCAGACGCTGGGAATTAAAGATCTTTTCAAGACCCACATGAGGTCTGAGGGCGCATCATCGGTGGAACAAACAACAGAACCGTCGGAGGAGGCGACAGAAATTTTTTCGATTGCTCCTTCGGTGGACTCTAAGACCACTGACGCCAGGATCAGCAGGACTAAGCTAAAGGAAAGGGTTACAATCTCTCGATCTCAGAGTAGATCGGTGAAGGCTAGGAATGAGGCTCAAAATGCCAAACGAACTGCCTCCCGTACTACCCTTCCTGCTGTTGATTCCAATGCAATTGCCCAGATGTTGCTCGCCCAGACCCTCGCCGGAGCTGGTGTGGCTAATGATGCCGCCAAGGTGTCTACCATTACGGCCGGTGTTGGGCTGGATTCACTCCTTAATCCTACATCATTGCGACTTCGTCAGGTTGCCAAGCAACCAAAGTATAATGGAAACCCCAGACGTTGGCCTCAGTTCCAACGGGAATTTAAACTGTGGGTTAAGACTCAAAAGCTCCAGGATGATCAGTTCCTGATGGCCCTCCTGGACTGCCTTGAGGGAGCGCCGGCCAACACTTGGCTCAGAACCTGGAGTGATCGTGAAGATTCAAGTTTCCCCCTTACCTTTGATGAGGTGTGGGAACAGTTGGAGGTACGTGGATCTCGACTGCCAGAGGACCATTACCACCAGATGTTGAAGAATTTTCCTTCGTTCTCTCGAGTAATCTTGCATGAGGTGCAGGACAAGAGACAGCGCTTCTGGAATCTCGTAGAAGAATCTGAACATTCAGGCGAAAAATTTTCTAGTGCCGAGCTGAAAAATCTGATTTTTGACAAGATCCCCTCAGAAACCGCCGCCACCCTTCGGAATCGACAGTCCGAAGAAAAGGTCAAGACCTGGTGGGCGGAGATCGATGGCTTTGACGCCTCGGCCAACCGGTTTACAGTCAGGGAGGCACTTCAAAAGTGCTCCCCCACGTCGTTTACCAAGGTGAAATTCACTGAAAACACGTGGAAAATCAAGTTCAATGAACACGAGGATCGGGACTTGTTTGTCCAAGTCCTCAATAGGGGAGTAAGTTTCCACGGCCATCGCCTGAAGGCCAGGAACTGGGTGTTTTCGTTTACTCCGCAGGAACTGTGGGAAGAGGTTGAGAGGCTCGCTGACGCCGCCAATCAAAATTTCCATGAGGGTCTTGGGGGAAACAGGAATACCCAGCAAAACACCCAAAATGGGGCCCAAGAGGGCAACAAAAAGGTGAATGACACCCGGAATGTTCAGGATCATTGTAGCATCTGTCTTCTTCTAGGTTCTACGAACCGAGCTAAGACGCATTCCACTGTCAATCACCGATGGTCTGCTTACGATCACAAGGTGATTGGTGAAAATGTCAGTAATTCGCAGAATTTAGACAGGAATGACAGACAGGTGCATGGTGCCAAGGGGGGAAAGGGTAATTCGACTCCCTCCGGTGGAAACAAAACTACCGGAGGCCCTGGCGGGTCCCAAGGCAAAGGGAATCGGACTCCATCCGGCTCCGGTGGACAGCCAAACGGCCAGACAAGTCCCAATGTCAACGCCGGAGGCGGAAATCGAAATCCAGGCCAGACCCCTCAATCCGGTACAAACAAAGGAAATGCTCCAGGATCACAGGGTAAAGGTAAGGGAAATCCTTCGGGAACCCCCTTCTCTGGTAAGGGCAGAGGGCGTGGCGACGGTGGTGGCCCATCATCCGGCGGCCGTGGCCGTGGACGTGGAAAGGGAAATCACCGTGTGGATCAGGTCTCAGGTGCAGATCAGGTGTCTGATGCGGATCGAGATTACGTCGAAAATGCTCTGAATCCAGCGGATGATCCGTTCCAAGATGAATGGATCGACGAAACAGGCTGTGTTCACAATGTTAACGCAGCCGCTGGAGGTCAGAACGCCTAGGGGAGCCACGAAAATCGCCCCTCCCCAGGCGATTTCAGGCATGATCCCCAAATTCCTGATCGACCATTACTTGATGTAGGGTCGCTTGTCTCCTCTCCCCTGGATCCGGCAGCGGATCCTTCTGTTGTAGTGGACGAGGTTGGTGTACAGTCCAAGCACAGGGCTCGTCAGTTTGTCACAAAGCTGTGGGTCTCTGATTGCAAGGGAAATTTCCACCTCGCCACTTGTTTGTGTGACAATGGATCAGAGGTAAATCTCCAATCCAATTCCTTCTTACCCGACGACTGCGTGTTTGAATCGCCTCATCCTGTTACCCTCGAGGGAGTTTCTGGACATTCTCTCGCAGGTGGGCAACGCGGTTGTTATATATCAACCCATTTGGTCGCTCAAGACCTTTGGGAAGAGCAAAATGTGGAAGAAGTTGTCCTTAAGGATGACTACTTCTACCGTGCTGACATAAAGTATGACCTTTATTTGGGCCATCCTTGGCTTCGTAAGAACAGGGTAGCGCCCGTAGGTCATCGTCGTTGTTTTTTGCTGGAGTCAGGTCCTTTGGAGCGTCCTGAATTTCGTTTTTTGCACGCAGGGTTTAAAAGTGCAGAAGAATTTTTGAAGCAAAAAGTGACACCAAAATTTGGTGAAGATGTCACCATTGCAGAGGTGAATGGGAGTGCCGATTACTCCCAAGAGTTAGAATGTCTTCGTAGGGACTCCCAGCCACGACGCCCTTCGCGCTGGCACTCTTCATCCTACAGAGTTGTCGACAAATGGCGCGATGCAATTTGTGAATACTTTCATGAACATCATTCCTTTTGGCCTCAGTATGATGCATTTGCTAACCGTATGAACAAGCGCTTTGACAAGCACTTCAGCGACGCTTGGACCCACAAATGGGACAAGAAGTTGTGGATTAATCCTCCGTTTCACTTAATCCAGCAGGTCATCCACAAAATCAAGCAAGATAAGACCCAGGCAATTTTGGTTGTGCCCTTGTGGGACGACAAGCCTTGGTTTCAGGAATTGCAAGACATTTGTGTAGATTACATCGAACTTCCCAGGAAGATTAAGCTGTATGCCAGGGACGACACAGGTCCCCTGCCACAGCGGTCCTGGAGTTCGCTTGCATTCCTGGTGGATGGAAAGCTTTCTGACTCTAATTCTGCTGATTCGAGTACAGATTCCTGTGTTGGGTCTGAATCTGAGGTTGAGCGTGGTACTGATGATGAATCTATTTTTTCTGATTTTTGTCCGTCAGATACCCAAGGTGATTCAACGTCCAATGGATCCGCCTCGTCTCCCTCTACCCCAATACGGTCGACATCGAAAAGAATCTTCAGTGCACGGGCGAGGAAAAATCTCCAATCGCGCCGCAAATTCAGAGTTTTTTATGAAAAACCCCCTGTGGAAGCTTTCATGGATCCTTTCGAGGAGCTGGATCACGAGGAAAATCTCTGGGATTTTGACACAAGACCCACCTATCTTCAAGAGGCAGTGGATACGGACCTGTTTAGGGACATCCGTAAGAAGATTCTTCCTGCCAAAGCCGAAGAAGTCGCCAAAGTTTTTTCGACAGTAACTCCTGGCGATCAGGTGGACACTGAATTGTGTTCCAAGTCAAGAGAAAAGATTTTTGAGGAACGGAAGGACACAACCCTTTCAGGGAAGTTGATCAAAGATCCCCCTGTCCGTGGACAGTTCGGTGAAGCCTTCATCGAGCTTCGTGAAGGGTACAAGGCAAAAAAACAGCGCCCTTATGAAAATCATGGACACAAACATGAGATTCTCAGAAAAATCATTGAGAGAAATCTCAGGGAATTTGGTTGGCTTGAGGGTTGTATGACCAGCGAATGGTGCTGTTCACCGTTCACAGTCCCGAAGCCACCGCCTGCAGACCAGAACACCATTGATGGTTGGCGAATGGTTGTTGATTTTCGCAATCTCAACGCCGAAACAAAGGCGGATTCACACCCCCTGCCCCTCATTGAGGAGGAAATCGCCAAGAGGGCAAGAGGTCGTTTGTTCTCTGTGCTGGATCTCCGTCACGGCTTTCACCAAATGCCGTTGAGGAAGGACAGCAGACCTCTTACCTGTATGTGCACGCCATGTGGCCCAGTCCAATGGACCGTCATGCCCATGGGATTGAAGAACGCCCCCTCATTTTTTCAAAGAATGATGGAGGATGTGCTGTTCACAACCCATCCTGAGCTTCGTGCCTTCGTGAGTGTGTACATAGATGACATAATCATCGCGACGGAGGGGGAGGGACTGACCGAAGCCGAGCTGGTGGCCCTACATGAGAAGCAGCTGAACCAAGTTTTGGATATTCTTGACGCCAATCAGCTGATTTGTGGGCCAAAGAAGGGAAAATTATTTTTAAAATCAGTCGAATTTTGTGGTTCTCTCCTAGAGAATGGCACTCGACGACCCAGTCCAGGGAAGCTCGTCGCTATTCAGAAGTGGAAGCGCCCTGAGACGATCACGGAGTTGAGAGGATTCCTGGGTTGTTGCAATTTTTACCACACTTTTGTGCCGAATTATGCCAAATTTGCTGCCCCCCTCACTGAATTATTGAAGGTAGGGAGAGATGCGGGCAAGGCAGGTTCAAAGGTTCGTGTCAAGTGGACTGACGAGTGCGAGGAGGCCTTCCATCACTTGAAGGCAGCCCTCTGCGAAGTCGCCACGTTGCATGTGCCCCAATTTGACCGACCCTTCTACATTAGAACCGACGCATCTAGGTACGCGATCGGAGCTGTCCTTGAACAGGTTGATGAAGCCACCGGCGATCATTACCCTCTTGCATTTTGGTCTCGGAAGCTAGCCCCACGCCAAATGCAATGGTCGCCGCGTGAGCAAGAGACTTACGCCATCATCTGTGCTTTAAAAAAGTACCAATCGTGGGTTGGCACCAATCGAGTCGAGGTCCTAACGGATCATCGATCTCTGGAGTATTGGGCCACCGAACACATTGATACTGTCGCGAGCCCAGCTGGTCGACGGGCCAGATGGCACGAATTTCTCTCTCTGTTTGACCTCCATGTGTCGTATTTGCCTGGAAAACACAACACGGTAGCGGATGCTCTGAGCCGATGGGCTTACCCCGCCTCAGAGGGGCTGCAAAGTACCAACATCCATGGTACGGAGCAGGACCGCCATGTAATCATCGAATGGGATCAGGAAGAAAAGAAACTCATTCGACGTGCATGCATGCAGTGCGCTGTTAAACAGCACGCATTGCCGTGTCACGACATCACGGCCATCACAGATCCGGCGCATGCTCACGAGATCTGCACCAAAACGCTGAAAGTCGTGGAAAAAGTCACCGATCCCTCCTCAGGGAGTGTGAAACGGTTTGACTATACCCGACGAGTAAGTCGATTTCGGTTGATCGAGGGCATTAAGCGTCGAGATCCGGCCAAAACTCCACCCCTGCCTAAAGATTCCCTGATAATCCGTGACTGGACGTCCGATTACCTGCAGGATCCCATGTTTAAAGAGGTCTTTGGAAATCTCCAATCCAAAGATGCTCACAAGGATGGGATTTTTGCTGAGTACTCGTTGGATGGGGGGAAGCTGTGGATGGAGGGTAAATTGTGTGTGCCAGACGCCCTAGCCCCCCGAGTGTTAAACTGGTGGCACAAATGGGAGTCCCCCCACGCACATGGCCGTCGACTGTGGTCGATGATTAAGCATAGGTTGTTTGGATCGAGGCTCTACACTCATTGCATGAAAGTAGCTGCCGGATGTGCCCAATGTGCTGTCTCGACGCCCCCCAGCGCGAAGAAGCACGGCCATCTGAGGCCTCATCCTATTCCGGAGCGTCTCTTTAACAGAGTCACCAGTGATTTCTTCTATCTCGGTGAACTCGATGACGAAGAGTGCCATTGGACTAACAAAAAAGTCAATGGTGTGCTCCTTATTCAGTGCCGTCATTCCGGCTACATTCAAGTGTTGCCTTGCAACATTGAGTCGATGACTGGCAAGGCTGCCGCCAAATGGTGCGCGCAGACCTGGATGGGAGGCTGGGACGTCCCATCCGAGGTGGTCACGGATTCAGGCAAAGAGTACACCTCCGAATGGTGGAGAGAATTGTGTGCTCGCCTTGGAATCCACCACCTCCGATGTGAAATCCACTCGCATCGAGCGCTGCCTGGCGAAAGGGCCGGCCGCTCAATAATTAATATGCTTCGTAAGGAGCTCGCGAGTGAAAAGGATTTCCATTGGATGGAAGTTCTCTTCGCATTGCTTCGCCGTTACCACAACACGCCTTTGTATCATGGCCTTTCTCCAAATGAAATTGTCTTTGGACGAAAGAAGTGTTGGTGGAACATGCCGTTGAATAATCCTCGCCCCTGTAAAGATGCTTCGCTGTTTTTGGACGAAGTCCAACGAGCAGATAAATCTGTGTCGAAATTAATCGAGAAGCATCAAGCTGACTGGCTTTGGGTTCAAAATCAAGGTCGAAAAAACCCCCACAATTTTGAAGTCGATGATCGAGTTTGGCTTCGAAAATCCGAAACCACCCTGGACGGAGATGACAAGCTTCTTCCCTTGTGGGAGGGGCCATTTGCTGTTACAGCACGTCTTGGTGAGAACAGGTGGAGGATTCGTGTGGATGTCAGCAGGGAAATTGACGTTTCGGGCGATCGCCTCAAGAGAGAGATCCCCTCCCCCAAGGACCGGGTTAAACCCCTTTTTTGGACTGCAAAACACCTGTCCGATCGGGTAATCGAAGGGGGAAAGTACGAACTCAAGAGGATTGTTGAAGCAAGACGTGACGCCAAGGGCGAATGGGAATTTCTGTGTGAGTGGAGGGGCTTTGATTCCAGTCACAACAACTGGGAACCAGCCCAATCTTTTGTCCATGGATACACCAAGGGGTTCATAGACTTCCTCAAGAAGCACCCCGAAATTGGTGTACTCCTGACAGATTGTTTGTCGAAACCAGACAGACAAGTGGAGAGCGACGGAAAACGACCTGTGGTGAATCGAGATCCAGCCTTTTACGGCCCTCAGCAGCCACATTCCAGGGCTGATCCGTCGATCCCCCCTCCTGCGGTCAGGCCAGCCCAGGAGCCAAATGAGGACCAAGCTTCAAGTTCGGCCGCTGATCTGCAGCGCCCAAGCCGTACGAGGGTCAGGCCAGACAGGTTGGTGGTCACATGCATTCGTGCTTGGCCGAATTGAGGAAGCCATCCTACCACATTCTGCTCAATCCACTGTTCATTCTTTCTGTTTATGTCATGATGTGGAGAACTGCGAATGTTTGATAATTTGACGTCAATCAACTTTTCTTTGGTCTCCGTTCGGCAGACAAGGCGTAGATACGCTGACGGAGTGTGCTGCCGTGTTCAGAAAAAACCAAACTCAGGCTTAATTCAGGCAGATTCGGGGTAATCTTGTCTCTGTTGGTCTGTGCATCTTTGGAATTTGGCTACTCGTGCAGATGGAAGCAAATGTACATAATCAAAACGCTGGCCAGCGACATTCACCCCTACAGGCAACCCCTGTAGTACTGGCTGCCCTAGAGGCGCGCCAGGAACTCAGATCTCACCTTCATTTGCTGTGATGCTGACGCCAAAGTCCAGATTCAGATCCAGGATCCTCAAATTTACCTTGAATTTCTCAGGTTTGTCCATCATTCTGCCACTGTTGTACGAAACCCAGACGTCAATTGTTCAGACAATCTTCATCTAGGAGCTCTAGGGACTTCTAACAGCCGTCTCTGAAGTCCGTACGCTTCGTTGTATTTTTGGCACACGCCAATGTGAGCTCAATCCGACCTGAAAATGTCGAGAATGGTGAATCCAAGTGTCTTGTGGGACTCCATCGAAAGATTGGCCTTGTCCAAGTCGATTGACACCACCGCCATTGTAAATTCGGTGTCTCTCAGTTATATACTGTCAGTAAAGCGCCTTCAGCGAACCTTCGGCGCGTTACATGCCAAGGATCCAGGGCCAGCA
Source organism: Eutreptiella sp. 'Long Island Sound 2002' (assembly GCA_964036045.1). Taxonomy (NCBI): domain Eukaryota; phylum Euglenozoa; class Euglenophyceae; order Eutreptiales; family Eutreptiaceae; genus Eutreptiella; species Eutreptiella sp. 'Long Island Sound 2002'. The sequence goes on from OZ038384.1 coordinate 40,726,707, forward strand.
TGTCCCATCATGATGCATCATCACATGATCCACATTTTGATAGAATCTGTTTGATGCTCGCGAACCAACGTGTCGGAAAGCACAATTGAGCTGAATAAACGACAATATATATTAACTTTAGTCTAAACGAAGGTGTTGGTAGTTTCAGTCGTACACATTCCGCTTCATTTCACCTTCATCTCAGGGAATTTACTCATGTTAGGACAATTTAGATTGATTTCCTTGTCATCTCCCATCATTCCTCGAAGATCTGTTTAGATCTAAGTGAACAGAAGAACATCTCTACCTTCGGTGGTTCACTTAGGGTCTGTAGACTACATGTGTATTTGTTTAACCTCTCTGTGATTGCTTAATCCCCTCAATCTCTGCCCAAATTCATTCTCATTTTTGCTGAATCTTGTGATCATCCACCAGATGCGCCGAATCTGAGCCACATGCTGTACTTTTCAGAACGAGAAAAGCGGGATAACACGATGTAGAGTTCGGCGAGGACACCGTAGCGTGCCCGCGACAGCGAAACTGTGCCAGAGCGCTGAGATGTCACTCCAATTCTTGATCCCCCCACTCAATCCACCAAAAATCTACCTCATTCTCAACCAATGCATGGTTTGGTATCGATTCTCGATACGTTTACATGCTTTTTAGCCCGTGACCTAATGTTTTACTGCACGGAGGACTGTTCGTCACTTCTCATTCTGTCTCATTTCAGGTTTATCCAGCCTGATTCAGTGTCAATTCAGCCCAAATCAGGTCAGATCAAGCAGATTTCGCCCCATCGAGGCTACATTTCTATGTTTTTCTGGGACTTACCCGCACTACGTTCTTCGTTGACGTAGCGACACACCCCAGTGTGTTTTTGGAGGGGGAGTGTAAGTGCGGCTAGCCCCATCTGCTCAGATTTTCAGACATTCTGCCCAGATTGGCTACATTTTGGTCATTTTCTTTGCTTCGGCGGAATTGCCGCCTCGCAGCTCAGTCACAGGATATTTCCTATATATTTCTGATATGCCGGATTTGATTCCGCGGTCCATTCCCCGTAAATCCGCCGCATTCCGCTATTTTAGCTGGAATCGCCATTTGCCGTTGACGCGCGCTCGCGGGCCAGATCGGCCAGACAATTTTACATAAATGGATTATTTAAATTCATTCGGACAGTTTTGGACACTCAGATGTATTTAGAATAATTCCCCTCAATTTTCTTCATAGACTGGGATTTTCTGCCGGACCACAATCAGCATGGACCTTGCTTCTGTTGTCGCTGCTCTCGCCTCCGTTGGTGTCCGAGTGTCCGGTTCTACACCCAATAACAACATCCAGGGAGACTCCTCGCGTGCCTGCCCCACTGGTCTTGCCGGCCCCGAGCCCTCCGGCACCCACAACGACCCAGGGCAGCACTTTCACACCCACGCCACACATCCCAGGCAGGAGTGGCGGGGTGCAAGCGAAGCGCGCACACAAGCAGACACAAACCCTGACACCCCAGCCAAGAGTGGCGGGGCGCAGGCGGAACCCGAACCCTTCCACGCACACACACACCGCACACCCCAGCCAGGAGTGGCAGGGTACAAGCGGAGCGCACACACAAGCGCATACACGCCCCAACACCCCAGCCAGGAGTGGCGGGGCGCAGCCGAAACCCAAACCCAACCACCATTCAGACCCGAACACAAGCGCCACGCAACAGTAGGAAACCCAGTTGTCCATAGCCCGGGCACTGAGGCAGCCCATGCCATGCAGGTGACCCGGCCAAACGAGATGCGGAGACCAGGGGTAAGGCTGCATCCTAAGGCCTGGGCTGGTTTGGGACTCGAGGCGGAGCGTGCGACACCCAAGCACCTCAGAACCCCAGTACCAAGAACATGCATGCATGCCTTCGGAACGGGATACGCCAGGAAGTCCGGTGAACCCCTAGGGTTCCGCCCAAAGGAGGGGACGTGCGCAAGCACGGGGGCCAACCCTCCCGACATGACAAGCAGTCACGCTGGCGGCGATCAGCCCTCTCTGTGTTGCCCGGGGCCGCTTTGTTGGGGGCCACAAGTCAGGTCAAGCGGGATGTAAGCCGCCTCCCCTCTTCACGCGCGGAACCTCTTGCTGTTCGTCACAGGGCTGACGCCAGGGGGAACCATGGGGCGCCTCTCCACGACCGAGTGTACCTACCTACCTACCTGTGCATGCGTACCAGGCTTCAAGGCGTTGACGTAGTATGCTTACGTCCAGCCTTTTTTATTTTTATTATCTATTATAGAAATACAGTTACGTGTTTCACATTAGGATGCAATAATAGAAAATTTTAGGCTGTATGTCAGTAAGCTTCGTTCGCGTTTTATACTTCGTGTGCATTAGCATATTTGTCATTTGTGTGTGTGTGCGTGTAGTAATTCTTTACTGTCTCAGGGTAGAAATCAGGTGGTCCAATGGTATGGTAAGAGCCCAGGAGGTCACAGAGGTGTGGTTCTGTGTGTGCAGTGATGACACTCGTCGTGTTTTCTTTATATGACATGTATTTACGTTGTTGCGCGAGCGATTGATAGCCCCCTCTTTTTGTTTCCAAAGGGCTTTGAACGCTGCAACGCCTGATTAGCCAATGCTGCAGGCAGTGTCTGTTTGTAGGCAGGTTAGTACTCCAGAGTTGCAGTGTTGGTTAGCCCCACTACATACAAGACCCACTCCCACACCCACTCCAACTAGTATGTAGGGCTGCAGTGTACTTCTGTACTGCAGCACGCGACAGTAGATTTTTTTTGGGTGTGTGTTTGACCTTTTTTGTTTGAATCCCTGTCAAGGGCTGTGTACAGCAGCCCAGCCCCCCCCCCCTCCCCCTCACTAGTGTAAAGATCTGAGTGTCTACTTTCTTTAGTCAGTCATTTGCTGGAGTAAACCCCAGCAAATAGCTTGGGAAGGAAGTGTAATAGGACACGGTGTAAAGATTGCGTAGGGTCGCGTGCACAGCTGCAGAATGTAGATAGACCCAGAAAGCGTGAATGATAGGTGAGTGGTTTGATGAATAATGGTATCCTTTTTTATTGTAAATTCTTGTGTTGATTACAGAAGTCCCGGATGATATTAAGTTTTGGATTTATCTTGCTGCATGTCTGCGACGTATTAGGCTTCTAAAAGAAGGAGTTCCAATGAAAGGATATCAAAGGAAAATCGATACCAATAACTATCACAATGGGAGGGCAAGGTATTTCCATTACACATCCTGAAAAATTGGTTCATCCCGGGGAAGGTCTCACCAATTGACGGTAATTTCCCGTAACGACCAGAACCAAATTTCCATGGTTCTGACCGGGACAATTATTACTCCCCTCGTGCCATCCCATCGGCTTTTTTTGACTTGGCCGGCAATCTCGGACTCCTTGGGATGCAGAAACAACGTCTGGCCACTCCAGAGTACAAAATAACCCATTGGTCGACGTTGTGTTTGCAAGCAAGGCAAAACAAAGGCAATTGCAAAGCATTAGTCAGAAATGTTGTGTCAAAATTTAGCAGTCAATAGCCGGAAAAGTCTGGAGCGATCTGCACTACAGCTGAGCAGCACAAAAACAGCAGAACAACAATATTAAAAGGACTTTTGGCAGGCATCTTTAGATTCAACCACAGCATTGTAATGTTCTGACACATCCACACTTTTGTGCCAAGGAATCAAATGTGTTCAAGCAATGGATTTTGCAAAAATTCATGTTTGAATGACAAATTTTTGGCACCGCGGCCGTTTCAGATCCAGTGGGCCGTTTCAGATCCAGTGCGGTAGCGTAAATGCGGTTTTGGCCGCAGAATGCCCCACAAAATCATAGGTGTTTTGGTCACTGGTAGAAAGATGTCCTTGAATTATGCCCTAGGTCTTTTGATGTATTCCTGCAGGTTTTGTAGTTGTAAAACCCCAAACCAAAGCAGCAAGTAGAGCAAGGACTGAATGTGGATCGAATCAATGATTGGTTTTGGAATCCAGTATAACACAGAAGGGCTGCAGATAGACAAAGCAGGTATATGAACATAGATTCAATCACAAATGGATAATGCAAAAGGTTTTATGTGAAAATTGGTCAGACTCTTGCCTCAGAGGTTGCAATAGGCACTTCATGTGCACTCTTTTGGGTGAAATGGTGCTGGTTAGGACTGAGGGGCATAGATGTCAGGACCACACAGAAAATGACTTGGCCAAGCAACTGAATTCAGAAACAGTTACAAAGTAGGACCACAATAAGTGGTAGTATCAATTGAGTATAGGGGTCTTGGGGTGGGAGACCACTTAGGCTTAACCTCCAAGGCCCACAAGCATGGAATGCCTGATTTATTTTGGTATGACCTCCATGAAGGAAGGTACCTCCGCTCAGTTGAGTGGTAGGGGTGAACTTCATGGGGGGGCTAGGGTCACAACCCTAGTTACCTTGAGAAAGTGTACTTTAGGCTACAAAAGAGAGATAAAAACACTTAAGTTTGTCTCAGCATCAACAAAGGGTTTTAAGGGGGGCTCAGCCTGGATCAAGCCCTCCAAGAAAGACATGGCAGTGACTTTTTCTTACTCCCCCCTGGAGTACTAGTCGATCAAGCTAGTAGGACCAAGGAAAAAGGCTCAAATATTCCCAAAATTACCTCAAAAAAATGCATTAAACTCACCAAAAATATTCTCATCACTTCATAGAAGCCTATCACACTGTAGGGACCCTTGAAAAACAGTGTAATGTACGGTGAATGATGTCCCTTGGAAGGGGCATTCCTCAAAAGTCGCCGGCGTGCGGCGAAAACTTTTGGAAAAAGTGTGGGGGCAGTGGGAATTGAACCCAGGACTCCCTCCCTAGAGCCAATGTGCTTGCCCACTAGGGTACTGTCGAACGCTCTAATGCGGACGGTTATCGCCGTATAAACAGCGTTTTAGTAAACGTCCTGACCAAGGGCCAGGGCGGAGCAATACTCCCAATGGAGGACACAAACCCCCAGGAGCTGAAAAAAATAGAAAATGGAACCAGCAGGGAGTGATTCCTGCGGTTTTGCGGAAGGGGCTGCGATTTAGCAAGTGAAATCGTTGAAAATCGACGAAATCACGCGGGAAATCGTCATTTTTACACATAACTTAAAGTCGCAGACAAGCGCAAAGGAAGCGGACGCCAAGAAAAGGGTTGCGCAAGCGAAAACGGCTTTTGGAAAAGAAGGTATGAGCCGTAGTTTTTAAAGTTTTAAAGAAAATTTTTGCACAGTTGCATCAAAATTTTTTATAAACTTCAGAGTAAAGAATTCAAAATCAGCCCACACCACAGAGCAGTTCAACAACCCGTCTCTCAGGTATGTCTGTGTCACCTCACACTCACGCATTGCGTTCGTGTTGGTTGTTCCGTCAAAACGTTAGGGTTGTCAACGCTGTGCTCGTTGGGGGGTCGGGTGTTCATCTCTCGTGCTCTGCACAGGTGAAAGCAGGAATGAAAGGTATGTGATGCGAATGGAGCGCGCAGCGCGCACGTAGGGTTAGAGTATGCGCTGTGCTCGCGATGCATGTGCCTAATCGAGATATCCACACGCTGTGTCGCTTCACCTGTATCCCTAATTCACCCTTGGTTCCTTCTTCACAGGTAAGCGTTTGTTCGTGTGCGGCCGTAGCGTTCAAGTTGAGTTGCTTAAAACGCTTAGGTTTGTTTTGTGTTCGTTTCAATGCGGCATTCACACGATGCATGGTGAGTAAGGTAGGTTAGCCCAGGAGGAGCTCACCTCCTGGTTGAGTCTGTGGTTCAGCCTCCCTTCCCTGCGTGCACATGATGCATTAAAGGGTAGGCCACGCGAATTGCGCACGGCAAACCTTGTTTAGGTTACCCAGAGGCTCCTCGGTACGTTCTTTAAGAGAACCCGAGGAGTTTCTTAAAGCTTGCTTGCTTGACAGGGGTAGCTGCATCTGCAGCGTGTTTGCGAACAGCGTATTATAGGTCACACTGAGAAGGGTATAATACCTGGAGTGTGGCTTGGTTCCACAGTCGCAAACGCCCCTTCATCTGCCTCTTTTGTACAGGTGGGAGAGGTTAGGGTGAGTGGTGCACGCAGCAGCTGCCTTCGGCGGCTACCATTTTTCTGCCCCAGCAAAACAGGGGCGCTGATCACAAATCAAATCACTGTGCCTCAGCCAGTACTGGCGAGGACAGTTCGACCTCAACGACATCTGCGCTGTGCACGCAAGGAGAGCATCCCTTCCCTCCAAGCCCTAGCAGGGGAAACGCGTTGTGGCGTCCCCTGTTAGGCCACAGCTGCTTAGGAGCGCTGTGTTCTCTCGTCCTTTTCACAGGAGGGTCGCTAGGACCCATGAGACCTTCACCTTCGCAATGCCAAGTAGAGTGTGCGTGTAGGAGTGGTAGTCCTGAGTGGGGGCTAGAGCCAGTTGCCCAGTGCTCGCCCACCAGGATGCTGCCACTGTAGGGTGTGTAGGACCTGTAGGGGGCGTGTCACTGTCCTACCCTTTTCCTGCAATTTTAGCTGGGTTGGTGGGCTGTGACAGTGGTTAGGTTAGTGTTTTGGCCACATAGCAAACAGGCGTTTTGCATGCCTTCATAGCTTTTGGCCACCCCTCCCTGTAGTAGACAGATAGGTAGGGAAAACAATACCTGGATTAGCACGCTGGGTATTCCCCCAAGGTTTTGCGCCAGCACAGAAATTGGGCGCATAGGGGAGGGGAGACCCGGGGCGTACCCCGTGGCATCAATAAGCCAACCCTCCAGGTTTAGCAAGGGCGCAGACTTGGGTATAATTAGGACACCACTTCTGCGGCTTGCTCTCAGGACCTTAGGAATAGCACACTCACACATACACTTAGGGGTATGGTAAACCCTGTAGGGAAGGGTAGAACCCCATGGGTCTGGACCAGTCAGGGGTCCTAACTGTGGGCTCGCTTGTCCCCAAGGAGGGAAGACACACCTTGCCTCATAACACCTTGCTTGTCATTCCCCCCTGGTGTAGAAAGCCACCGTTCTTCGTTGGCTCACCAAGGTCATTACATTAGGGCAGTACCCATGCAACACATGGTCAACAAGGCAAACACTCGCTGGGTGGCTGCAATCTTGATAAGCGGCCACCTGGCTCACGCTGGAAACCATAGGCGTGGGTTTGCAGGGCACAGACAGGGTCAGTAGACTGACACAGGGTAATTAGTTTCGCTTCTTACGCTGGGACATAGTCTCAGCACGGGTTAGGAGCTGCCCCTCGTTGTTCTCAACGAGGTAAGTGCGGAAGATGGGGTTGATACTCCCATCTGGTTGTATGAAGGCTGACATAGGTTCCCAGGTCGCCTCGGACAACCCATAGCCATCCCACAGGGTAAGGAATTTCCAGCCCTGTTTATACTCGTGGCGAGGAATACCTGCAACCACGTAGTAACCATCGACTGCCATCTCATCGGCAGTCATCTCTTCGAGTTCGTCTGCCTCTTCTGGACTGGCAGTGTTCTCTAGGTCTATACGTTCAATCTCACTGTCGCTGAGGCGCCACTCATCCCAAGACAAGTCGTCAGGGGAGTGATAGTGCCTCAACTGCTTAGGAGCACATAGCAGTTCACCACCTAGACGTGGACTGCACCTGACATGGATCCTGGATCCATCTATCCTGATGATACGATAGGGTCCAAAGTAAGGGTGCTGTAGGCAGTTACGTGGCCAGGAGGGTAGGCGTGAATGGTGTACCAAAACAAGGTTACCAACCTTGAAGCTGGCAGGTCGCCGTAGGCGGTTCTGTCGGCTCTGTTCACGGTCACGAATGTGCCTCAGGTTAGTACCAGCCTGGTTAGCCAGGGACTGCTTGTGTTCTAGCCAATCTCCCACAGGGCTATTGAAGTCCTCAGGAAAGGGGGTTTTGAAGAACCAAGCAGGTCGTCCTCCATGGAACAGTTCGTGGGGGGTGAAACCCGTAGAAGAGCTCCGCTGTGAGTTCATGGACAGAACTGCCCAGGGCACTAGGCGTACCCAGTCCTTGGTGCGCTCCTGTTTCATCAGGATTCTTAAGTTTTGCTCCACCACACGGTTCTGTCTCTCACAGAGAGGGTTAGACGTGTGCGTGTAGGGCACACCTGTGGTTACCTCCACGTTGAGGGCATTTAGCACTCGTTTGTACCACCCAGTGTCACTGCGGATGCGTACATCTTCATCAGAGTGCACCTGTTTAGGTGCTCCATAGGGTTCGAACCATTGTTCGACCAACATTTTTACAGTATGCTCACCTGTGATTTTCTTATTGCAAGGGAACACACGGGTGAAGCGAGATAGACCACAGGTGACCACGAGGCAACTATCATAGCCGCCAAAGCGTGGTAGGCCGTGGATGTAATCCACGTAGAGAAGAGAGTTAGCACAATAGGGTATGGGTAAGCTGGAGATCAGACCCCTATCCCTACTGTCGCTCTGCTTGCTGGCATGACAGCCACAAGCATCCACAATGGTCTGCATACGCGACCTCAGTTCAGTCAGGGTTAGACTAGAGTAGAAACACTCACGGAAGAAGTCCACTGAGCGATTAGCGCCAGTGTGACCAGAACTGAGATGGGACCACTGTAGACACCCATCCAGTCGTGCCTCAGGCACCACAATTCGGTCCTCGTAGAAGAGGTACTGATTGTTTTTATACCACTGGTGCCCGTCAATGACACGGGGTTCGAGACCATTGTTGAGGGTTTGGAGAATTTCTTCATACTCTGACTGATAGTCGGTTAGACTCCAACCCTCCAGGATTCCAGCAGTGCGCATGGACAGGTCAGGCTGGACATCCATACGCTGGAAAGCCTCTTTGGCGAGCGCCTGAGAGCTCTCACCAATAAGTGCATCGAAGTTGTTGCGCGATATATAGTCAGACAGTTCATTCTTAATCCCGGGGATATGATGCACTGTCAGCCTGAACTGGCTCAGGTAAGTCCACCACCGTTTTAGCTTCGCTTTTTCTGGTGGTGGGCCCTTCTGAAAAGACTTCACAGGCTCCTGGTCACACAGCCAGACAATAGGGTTAGACCCCAGGAGTCGGGATTGTGACGATAGCACCAACATACCGGCCAGGAGTTCCTGGTCATAGGTGCTGTAGTTGGAACGCGCTTGGTTCCACTTCCAATTCCAGTGTCCCAGTGGCACCAGTCGCCACTCACTGGCAGGATAGTCATGTTTCAACGAACCATCACGGTTCAGTCCAGTAGTACGATAATGGCAGTGGGTTAGCTCAGCGGGGTTAAGCTCCTGCCATTGATAGATCGTACCTCCCCCCCCTACATCACTGGCATCAGTGATCAGGACTATCTCGCCCTCAGGGCGGGGAACTCCCAGGCAGTTGGAGGAGGCAATCTTCTTCTTCAACTCCTGGAAACACTCTTCCTCTCTGGAGGTCCACCTCCAGGGAGTAGTTTTCTTGATTAGGTCAGTGAGGGGTGCAGAGGAGTAAGTAAAATTGTGGATGTGACGCCGATAGAAATTACAGGCGCCCACAAAACTCCTCACATCGTGTAGACCCTTCTTAGGGTCATCGCGAATCTGCATGTCCTGTAGGGGCTGCATCTTAGACGCGGCTGGTTTCCACCAGCCATACCCCACGTCGAAGCCCAAATACTCCATCTCCTCTTTCATAAACTCGCATTTTTCGAGTTTGATTCGGAGATGGTTTTCTTGACAGACAGTGAAGAATTCACGGAGGAGAAGGACATGGTCCTCTTTGGTATTAGTACCCAAACTCACGTCGTCGATGTGAGCCTCCATTTCTGCACCCCGAGAAATCAACTCTTGTACTAGAGGCCTGCGCCTCAGTATGTACAAAATTTTGTTCATAAGCTCCTGGAAGAGCGCTGGGGCGTTAGCCACCCCGAAAGGCATAACCTTCCACTTGAAGACACGACCCTTAGGGGTTATAAAGGCAAGCAGTTCCTGAGCTGCGGCGGTTAGGTCAACCTGCCAGAAACCAGAGCGTTTGTCCATTTTGGTCTTATACCTGCATTTGGCAATACGCTCCAGGGTGTTTTCCATGTTAGGAATACTCCCTGAGTGGTTCTGGGTTTTCTTGTTGACCTCACCATAGTCTACAACAAGACGTAGAGCAGTCGACCCTGGGTTAGCAACAAGGAAACAGGGGCTGCAGTGATGGGGATAGTCCCCATGTTTGCACTCTTCAACGAGGCCAGCATCAATGCATTCTTGGATCTGGCGCTCGATTTCTTCAACCTGTTCCTGTGGAGCGGGATAGGGACGACGCCTCACTCGCGTCTTTTCAAATTCTGGTTTCAACTTCAGGTCCATCTGGACCAGTTTTTTGCAAGATAGGGGAGGCGGCAAGGCGCCGAACACCTCCTCATAGGTTATAAGCAGTTTCTTCAGGCGGAGGTCAAGGTTAAGACTCTCGACTTTCTGAAGGAAATCCTCCTCAGCATGGAGGTTGCTTTTTCCATGTTCTTTCTTTTTATGCCGATCAGCAGTTTCGGCAGGTACAGTTCCATCGTCCCACTCAGGGGGACATTGCTGCCCATAGTGTAGAGAGTACACTAGAGGTATCTCAGGATCAGGCAGCGTATAGGACTCATCGTCCTCCTCAGACCAGATGGAGTATTTCCAGGTCTGTCTGAGGTATTGCAGCCGCTCTTGGCGCTCAATACCTTCGGCCTTCAGGTACAACAGCCGTCGGAGTTCTTGCGTGTCATGCTCAGACAAGGGCATGTTATTAGCAGCAGGCCGTGCCAGAGCATCAGTACTCCGGGCCACGGGTTCACCTGTGTGCACAGGCTGCATGTGTAGCACTGGTTTCCCAACAGAGGAAGCGGGTTCAGAGGTTGACTCTAGATCTACCTCCTCTAGCAACAGCTGGGCCAGGAAAGCACTATGTTTTAGGTCAACACAGCTGGGATCAACAGAGGGAATAGTGCTGGCGATCTCAGACAGTTGGTCGTCAGCATCCTCTTTTACAGCTGCAGGTTCCAGATAGTCATCAGGAGACTCACACCCTGTAAGTGTGGCAGATAGGTGCTCAGGAGATCGATTTTTGAGATCATAAAGGGTCAGGCCACGATTTTCGGCCATGACTTCTTTTAGTAGCACCTGGTCCAGGTCACACAGGGGTACAGGATTGAGAGATCCATCGATGATGGACAGGAAACTGGCCCACTCAGGGGCCTGCATAGCTGTGTCTGAGTCCTCAGGCACATAGATAGGGCCGTCGGGGAGTTGCACTCTTCCCACGGTCATTCGGTCAAGCATACGGCGCCAGTAAGCATGTTCACCAGAGCAACCCCAATCAGGGGTGCACATAACAACCCTTCCTCCCTCATAAGCGATCTTGGTTAGAACCTTCGCGAGCAGGGAGAAGGGGGGGTTAGCATACGCTAGGCCCATTGCTTTCCAGAAGAAACGGAAAGCATTGTTCATTTGTTTGGAGCAGTACAACTGCATGATGTGCTGTTGTTGGCTCGCAAACAATTCCACCTGGATCTCATCCAGGTTTACCTGAAGGGCCGCCAGTCCATTTTCGAGAACATGACGGGCCAGTTGGTAGTTTTCAGTACGATAGTTCGTCTTGGCTGCGTAGCGCAGCCCAGACTCTTTTCGTCCTGACAGCTCCAAAGGAACGGAGAATAGCCCACTGCCAAAGTCGCAGTGCAAAGAGTAAGGACGCTGTAGGGACAGCATTTTAACCTGGGGGTTTCTTCTTAGAAAGTCAGTGCCAATGACAATGTCAAAGGCGTCAGTGTCCAACACTCTGCAGTGTTGGGTCACGGTTTCGTCGCCCAGACATATGGTCACATCGACCCCCCCCAAGGAATGGATGGTACGCCCATCCCCTACTCTTATGGCCACAGTCTTAGTCTTCCTGAAAGTTTTAAGCAGGCGCCGGGCCACTATGGAAAGTGTTGCACCGGTATCAAGCACTGCTCGAAAAACCTGATCCCCGATTTTCACGAGGATCCAGAAAACCAAGTCCTCCTCTTCGGAGCCGCCCCCCTATTCCTCATCAGGGAATTTCACATCTACTCCTGCAGCCATGAGGGACTTGGCCATCCAGGCCAAGCGCCTCTTCTTAGAATTATTCCCCTCAGGGGTAGCGTTATCCCCTTGGGGTCGCTTCTGGGGGACACCTGCGGCAGGAGTGGGTGTGGCAGCAGGAGTAGGCGTAGCAACAGGCGCTGATGAGCGCCTCTGGGGGTTAGGGGGTCCAGTTTTGCCACCCCCCTTGCCACCTCCTTTACCTTTATCCCCATTTGGGGGATTCCTGGCGGGAGTCGGGGTCTTCTGGCGCTCCGCCTCCTGACGCTTGAGTTTGTCACTCTCGCGTTTCTTGATGTGGCATTCGTCCTCATAGTGACGACGTTTGCCACAGTAACCGCAGGTGATGGTACACCTGAAGTGGTCCTGATGGGTCACAGTTTTCCCATCTTTAGTATGCTGCTGACGTTTCATCTGCAGCATACACCCACTGCGGAGATCGCAGTCAGAGGCATGACAGGGTCCCCCCTTGTCATTGACAGGTCGGCAGTAAAACAGGGGGGGTGTGCCTGCATCAGTTGGAACCTCGTTCATGGCACGTAGGTTGCCTCTCCCTTTACCGCCTCCCTGGTTAGTGTTTGTGGGATTTTTATGCCCCTTCCCTTCGCCACGTTCGGGGGTAGGGGTACCACCTCGTCCCAAATGCTTCTTGAGGAACTTCTCCATGTGGGAGTCGTTCTGTCTCTCAAGAGCTAGCTCAATCAAGAGATCCACCAGTGTATCATACGAGTGGGTCCTGCTCTTCCTCTCAGAGGTTGCGGGGCAATCATCCCACGTAGGCTGGGGGATCTTACTCATGAGCCACAGGTGGGGCTCAGTGGCTCCGTAGGAGCCCACATTCATCCTCGAAAATAAGTACTCCATGTCGCACACATACTCAGAAATTCGCGCAGCGGATGGAAACTCCGGGAGCATAGGTAGCTCCTCGATTTGTGTGTGTACGCTGAGGTCAGTCTCATAGACTGGGAATGTTTTCTCTAACCTCAGGAGTACCTCCGCCCAAGTAGAACAGGTTTTCACAATCTGTTTGACCTGTTTTTGCAAAAATTTCTTTTTGCATGAGCGTTTTAGCAGTGAACATTTGGTGGCCACATCCACATGGGATTGGCCAGTCAACAAAAGGAACTCCGCAAATTCTTCTGCCCATTCAGGCAGGTTTTTAGGGTCGAACTCCGGCAGTTCCAGCTGGATGTTCGCGTGGGCAATTGGTCTGCCCATCTTCCCACCCCCCGGAGTTAGGCCTGAAGGCGACACGCCGGCAAGTGGGGCCAGGGCTGACAGCCCTCTTCTCTCACTCTCTGTGACAGGTACGTCCTGTAGATCCGCCTTAGGCACAGTCCTGGCACGGGGGTGAAAGGGCCTGGGGCAGGTAACCTTAGGCAACAGCCTTGAGACCCTCGATCTCTTGAGATCTTCGGCCAGGGTACTCAGCCCTGGAGAGAGAGAGAGGAACTCAGGTTTGGGTAAGGGTTCTGCAATACCCAGTTTAGCCTTAATGGCCTCTGATAAGGCCGTCACATCTGGATCTTCTGATCCAGACAGGAATTTGGCCAGTAGCTCGGCCGTTTGATCCAGGGCACCGTAGGTCGGCCTTGGATGGTGTTCTTCGACTCGTGTTGGGCCCACTTCGGGAGCCCTTGGGGTTGGGTACTCAGGTCGTAGTCGTCTTGGCAGGGATGCTGTGGACGGAGGACCTGAGTGTGCGTAGGACCCTAGATCTGTACGTGGTCTTGATCCATGTACAGCCAAGGGCTCCTCTCCATCTTCCCCACGGATGGATTTATAGTACTCCTCATGCATGATGTACTCATCCATCTTCATCTTCAGCTTCTCATATTCCTCAGGTTCTTCAATGGCAGTTGAGGATGAAGCTGGACAATTGGATCGTGATACTGAAGCAGCCACACGTCTGTGGAGGTGACTGAAGCTGTCTCCACCGTGTGCTGCTAAGGCCTCAGTGGTAAGGCCTTTATTCTCCTTCGCCCTTCTGCGTTCTGGATCTCCTTGGGACCCAGATGCGCCACTGAGTTGATGTGGTGCTCGGTGTGGTGGTTCACTCATTGGGTGGACCACACTGCCCATTTGTACTTGGACAGTTCGGATAGGCCAGGTCCTTACACTTGGTGTGGACATTATGGACTTGTTGTTGAGCTTTTGTTCTGCACTTCTTCTCAGGGTCGGTTCAAAAGGTCACAAGGGACTGTCTCTGCTACCGGAAAGATGTCCTTGAGTTATGCCCTAGGTCTTTTGATGTATTCCTGCAGGTTTTGTAGTTGTAAAACCCCAAACCAAAGCAGCAAGTAGAGCAAGGACTGAATGTGGATCGAATCAATGATTGGTTTTGGAATCCAGTATAACACAGAAGGGCTGCAGATAGACAAAGCAGGTATATGAACATAGATTCAATCACAAATGGATAATGCAAAATGTTTTATATGAAAATTGGTCAGACTCTTGCCTCAGAGGTTGCAATAGGCACTTCATGTGCACTCTTTTGGGTGAAATGGTGCTGGTTAGGACTGAGGGGCATAGATGTCAGGACCACACAGAAAATGACTTGGCCAAGCAACTGAATTCAGAAACAGTTACAAAGTAGGACCACAATAAGTGGTAGTATCAATTGAGTATAGGGGTCTTGGGGTGGGAGACCACTTAGGCTTAACCTCCAAGGCCCACAAGCATGGAATGCCTGATTTATTTTGGTATGACCTCCATGAAGGAAGGTACCTCCGCTCAGTTGAGTGGTAGGGGTGAACTTCATGGGGGGGCTAGGGTCACAACCCTAGTCACCTTGAGAAAGTGTACTTTAGGCTACAAAAGAGAGATAAAAACACTTAAGTTTGTCTCAGCATCAACAAAGGGTTATAAGGGGGGCTCAGCCTGGATCAAGCCCTCCAAGAAAGACATGGCAGTGACTTTTTCTTACTGAACGCACATTCTCTGATCCAGGTGCCGCGGAAGCCGAAGTGGAGGAAGCAGCGGAAGCTGAGGCGGAAGCAGCGGAGGAGGGCAAAGAAGGAGCACCAGAAGAGGATGAAGGGGCAGAAGCAGGTTTGCCACTGATTGGACAACACCACTGATGATCAACCTCGATAGGCTACCCCCTGATTACTGATTCACAAAGAGCCTCATCAACGAAACCATATCCCTGCACCTATAGGTCTTGCGAGTCCACTGTCGGAGACGACGAAGGACCTGGCAGCCGAGCTGCTGCGCGGGTGGGAGTCGGAAGAGGGGGAGGACCCGGATTGGTGGAGGACGGCGGGGCACAGGGAGAAGCCGCAGCGGGAGAAGAAGAGGAGGGCGTCCTGGGACCTGCACCGGGGCAATGTGAGAGCCCTTGGTATGTAATTGCATGCGTAAATGTTTTCTTCCTTTTCCCAGAAGAATTTAACTCTGATCCTTGCTGTTTGTATTCAGTTCTCGGCAAGAAGGAAAGGGGAGAGGAGCCCGCGGAGAAGTGGGCCCATGAGAAGGAGCGAAGCCAAAGCCCAAGTCCTGAACGCCAGCCTCTTGGAGAAGGCTCGCCTGGCCCCCAGCCCCAGTCGCCGGTGGTCACCCCAACCCCGACCGACGTGTTGATGGAGGAGGAGGAGGGGGAGGAGGCAAAGAAAACGGAGGAGGAGAAGGAGAAGGAGAAGGACACCGAGACTGCGGAGGCGGAGGGTGGGCCAAAGGGGGCAGAAGCAGGGGGCGGAGGGGTTGCCAAGCAACCGGAGGGGGTCACAACGAGGGGTCAAAAACGCCGAGCCACAGACACGAGGGCGGGGGAGGAGGAGGGGCAACGGGCGATGGTGGAGCGGCAGGGTTTTGTTATGGGTAAGCACCTCGAGATCGTGGTCTCCACGATTGGGGAAGGCCGGGGGGTGAAAACGAAGGTTGATATTGAGGCGGACACCTGCCCGGGGGAGTACAAGGGGGAAAGGATTGAAGGGACGGCACCGGATTGCCTGACGGGTAGGGGGGATAAGGTTTTGTGCATCAAGGGCGGGGGGGCAGATTCAAAGACTGGGAGGGGGGTTTGGGTGAACGGGGGTAGAAGGGGGAATATTCTGAGCCGTATCAACGCTCACCCTCGCCTGGAGGATTGCGACTTGATCATCCACCTGGATGACGGTACCCCCAGGGTTTACACCTGGCGGGAGATGAAGGCGGGTACCGAGCTGGCCATGTTCTATGGCGTAGATGACCCGTTGCCCCCTTCGCCTCCACCTGCTGATGCTGCTGACCCTGATAAACCTGCTGCAGAAGGTTCCAACCAGCTAGTTCTAACGACGCAGAACATTCATCCCAGCGCCTCTGCCCTGCCTGCAGGGCAACTGTATGCCAATGAGGGGTCCCTGGTGGGTTGCCAGTATTTTTCTTCGAAGGTGATCTACCCCAGTCAGGCCACCGTGACCCATGTTGATGGGGGGCAGTTTATTGTCAGGCAGGGGGACAGGGTGCATCTGCGGTGGTCCGAGATCGAGGGGCCGCACTTGACACAGGTTGAAAGCCGGACCTGTTGTTTCAAGAGGGACTGGCGGAAGGGGAGGTTCGTCAGGCCGTTGACCACGGTCTGGGGTGACCAGAATTCTTTGGGGGGCGACTTCATCACGGCTGGGTCGCGACTTGCAGGCGCTTACCCTCCCTGGTTTCGTTACGAGTTAGAGGGGGCTGCTCCTGGGGGTGTTGTAGAAATGGTGTTTGTGGGTGGTAAGTACGAGGTGATTTCGGTGCAGAATAGGAAGGACGTGTACGGCCAGAAGGGTCAGTGGCTGCAGGTCGGAATCGCCCTCAGGGGGTATGATGCGGAATACCAAGCTGCAGCGCGTGGTATCCGCGAGAAGACATTTTTTGTCCGGGCAGAGAGGGCTATGGGTGTCGACAGCCGGTGGAAGGCGACGCTGGAGTGGGCTGAGTAGGGGGCAGAGCACCTGGTAGCTCCGCCTGGCAAAAAAACCATCAAGACCCAGGACACGTCCGTGTACGAGAGGGTGAAGGACAGGGTGTATGAGCATGTCATTTGCAGAGTTGATGGTCATGCCGATAAGCTCATCGACGGCGGTGCAGAGACTGGGGGAGGGATGGGCCGCTGCATCTCGGTCATTGCCGAGTGCAGCAAGGATTTGAGGGGGAAGTCCAGCCGGTTTCTGCTGCTCTGGGAAGCTCGGGGCTTGGATTCGCCGAGGATCAGGCGGATCTGTCAGGTGATGGTGAACGCTTGCTAAGATGCCTGATCTGCAGTCGCGGATCGAGCATTGAGGAAAGAGTTCGACCGTCAGCCCAACCTGCGGCGTTGAGCCTGACGAGCCCAAGGCAAAGAGGGCTCGTGTCGACGGGGGTCCATATCGTTGCACGTTTGCAACGGCAAATTTTTTTAAAGAGTTTATTCGTAGGGGGTCGTTGCCGGTGCGGGGAGCAGGTTTGAGGCAGCAGTTTGACGTTCGGGATCCAAGTTTTTGTTCGACACCTCTGTCAAAATTTGTTGTTTGGGGTGAAAAATGGCAGATGAAGAGGTCTGTCCCCGTTCAGAAGGCGAAGGCTGAGGTGGAAGAGATGCTCAGCAAGGGCAATCCGACAAGTGGCTCCTGCCACCAGAAAAGGTCGTCCCCTATCTCCCCCTTTCTCTGGTCAACTCCGACCAGTGCAGCCCCCCTTTCACCTTCGGTCGGCCTGACTCTAAGGGCCGACTCAGCAGTTTTGAAGCCTTCTGGGTCCCGGACGTCAATGAGAGGCCGCTTGCACGGGGTAGGAACTTTCGGCAAGTGGAGCGGGAAACCGAAAAGGGGGGAACCAACCAAGTTGCATGGGTGGTCTATCTCCCCGATGAAGCCGCCATTGGGTTGGACGATCAGTCGGGGGGCTCGCGCGAGGGTTCCGGTAACCCTCATTGGAAGCGCTAGAAGTTTTTCTAGTGCTTGCATTGTGAAGTGATTTGGGCAGTGAGATGATGGCCTGTGTAGTGGCAGAGCACATCGCCGGACCAAGACTGAGATCTGAACCCACGCATTGCAGGCTCCGCAATTTTCTTCTACGGCGATGGGGTCAGCAGACTGCTGTTTGCTTGGCAGATTTTACCCTTGACACCGGTTCCCGGACCCAGATATAATACTGAAAGGCCAGGCCTCATTGCATTCTGTTCCTTTCTCTAGCTACCACCTGCGCGGTGAATTCTGTTTGACCTCCTATGGACCCCCTACCAGATACGCGCGTGTCTAGCCCTGTGACTTCCTCTTTGGCCCTTTCCGGGTGTTTGTTCATTTTTTGGAGCCAAAGGGCACCCTATTTCGTCTCATTTGACCTGATCTTGACCGGATCCCATTGCTTACTTTCCATCTGGTTTCACCAGGTGGGACAGATTGCAGGTACAGGTACTGGTTCCTGTTACAGCAGGTGTTGTTACAACACGCTATTGTTTAGGTTCAAGAGTATTATTGAGATCTGCCCCATTTCGTCTGATTTGACTGGTCTGACCGGACAGAACCCTTTTCGCTTGTCTAACCTTGAGAGTAATGGCTGATACAGGCTACAAAGACACCGCAGCTACAGTGCGTTTGCGTCGTTTACTTCTTAGTTGCTTGGGTGGGTTAAGGGAACTCGAATTTTGAACCCAAATGGGTTCAAGAGAATTGTACAGACCCAACCCACGTTGTAAGTGGGCGTGAACCTTGTTCCTGACCTTAAAAACAGGTCAAAAGGGACCTGGTAAACGGCGCTGGCCAATTAGTGCAGGTAAGGCAGCTACCGAGGCTAGGGGAGGGTGCGTGACGCCACAGATGTGCCGATCCTGTGTGGTCATGGCCCGGGAACCTCGCGTGCCAGAGGGTCCCCCTATAGGAGGGCGATAACTAAGCTACGGCACCCTCTGGGCCGAATCCCAGCCAGCGAGTTTTGTTTCCAGGTTACCGGCCAGTTTTTATGGTTTACCCCCACGTGCTTATAAGTGTCAGTTAGCGCTGTCGTCATCAGCCTGATTCTGACTCCCCATATGTTTCTCCCGTTTAACCCAAGTGTGAACAAATGCTAGTGGATCCTTGAAAATGATGTACTGGATTCGCACATTTTACTTGCCGAATCCCTCTGCTATTGATTTCTTTCCTTCCCTTGCCTGTCGTGCGTGGGCCTTTGAATGATTCATGATTCAATCACCAATTAAGTTGATGCCCGTCGTACATCAGACGCCCCAGTGTTTTCCCCTTTTCCCCCTGTATCTCTTCCCCACGCTCCCCCCCCCTGGGCCGTCCCAATCCTCCCCTCCAACCCCCCAAAGCCCCCCCACCCTCTCCCCCCTACGCCCCTCCAGCCTTTTCAGCCATCCTCCTCCCCCCGCCCCACCCTTACCCCCCCCCCGAAAATCCCCCCTGTATCCCCCCCAATCCCCCCCCGCACCCTCCTCCAACCCCGGGGCCCCACCAATTCCCCCTCCAACCCCCCAAGCCCCCCAACCCTCCCCCCTGCCCTCCCTCCCCTCCCCCCCAGCTCAGCCCTCACCTCCCCATCCATCCCCCTCATCCCCCCGAATCCTTCAACATTTTGCCATACATGTGTCAGACGGTACCCTTTCAAGTTCCCGCATCACAGGCCCCGCGTAAATCAAAAGTAAGGGGGTAGCCTATCAAGTTCGTTCATTGGAGGCCCCCAGTAAATCAATAGTCAGAGGGTAGCCTATCAAGTTCGTGCATCACAGGCCGCTGGTAAATCAATAGTCAGAGGGTAGACTATCAAGTTCGTGCATCAGAGGCCTATGGTAAATTGATAGTCAGGGGGTAGGCTATCAAGTTCGTGCATCAGAGGCCCCCGGTAAATCAATAGTCAGGGGATAGCATATCACGTTCGTGCGTCAGAGGCCGCTGGCAAATCAATAGTCAGGGGGTAGCCTATCAAGTTCGTGCATCAGAGGCCCTTGTTGATCAAATAATCAGGGGGTAGCCTATCAAGTTTGTGCATCAGAGGCGCCCGGTAAATCAATAATCAGGGAGTAGCCTATCAAGTTCGTGCATCAGAGGCCCCTGGTAAATCAATCGTCAGGGGGTAGCCTATCAAGTTCGTGCATCAGAGGCCCTGGGTAAATCAATAGTCAGGGGGTGGCCTATCAAGTTCGTGCATCAGGGGCCCCCGGTAAATGAACAGTCAGGGGGTAGCCTATGAGATCCGTGCATCAGAGGCCCCTGTTAAGTCAATAGTCAGGGGGTAGCCTATCAAATTCGTGCATCAGAGGCCCCCGGTAAATCAATAATCAGGGGGTAGCCCATCAAGTTCGTGCATCAGAGGCCCCTGGTAAATCAATAGTCAGGGGGTAGCCTATCAAGTTCGTGCATCAGAGGCCCTTGGTAAACCAATAGTCAGGACGTAGCCTATCAAGTTCGTGCATCAGAGGCCCCCGGTAAATCAATAGTCAGGGGGTAGCCTATCAAGTTGGTGCATCAGAGGACCTGTGCGAATCAATAATGGGGGTTAGCCTCTCACGTTCGGGCATCGTTGTAGACATGTCCATCTTAATGCTTCTGCTCTGCGCAATCTGCGATGTCGGCTGGAGCGTTGTGGGGCTGACTATAGTCTTTTGTGGTCTGGTTTCGAACGCTGTTGTTCTCTCCCTTCTCCATCGGAGGCATCGTAGACACCACCAACGGCGGCGAAGATGCTCACTGTGTCGACTACTCCACAAGGGACGATGTGCAAGGAAAGAGATCCTCATTTTCGTGTCACTCCTCGACAGAACCCTCGTTCTGTGTGTGCATAAGGATATCAGTGAGGCTGCCATCCCAAATCTGGTGAGCATCATCACTGGTGTGCCCGTTCATGATCAGCGAATTTGTAGAGTTTCACGCAGAACCGGTACTTGGGTCCGTAACGAACGAGTTCTTGTCCTGTTCCGTCTCCGCGGTGGTGTTGCATGGAACTGCATCCCGCTGCAGGATCAAACCGCAGACTTCCTTCGAACCAACTTCTGGTCGTTGCACGCGTCCATGGGCCACCCTACCACCGCCCAGATGACCTTGCTCTTTGAGGGTGTATATGCCGATCCATTTTGTGCGACCTTGAGATCTGTTTCTTCATCAATGTTGGACAAGGTCAAAACGGAACCCGCGGAAGTGGCAGTCTCAAGCAGTGATGTGCTAGGCCCAGAAGCTCTAACAAGCCTTTCGAATGTTGCATCATCCAGACCTGCCCCCGTCAGAAACCCCCCTCCCATCTTACCTCCAACCCCGGCATCTGACTCGGGACCCACGGAATCTACGGATCCGGCCCCCTCAATTAAGCATGAGTTTAGTGCCGCCCAGTCACCGCGTTCTGATCCTAAACCTCATCCTGACATCCCCCCCCTGCAAACGCGTGAAACGCGAAGCCCATTGTCCCTCCGAGCACTCCCCCCGACCTTGAGACGAGGTTGGCTACACCTTCCGGTCCCACACCAAAGCTGTTGCATACCTGAATAATATTCGGGGGGAGTTGGCAATACATAACAGCGTTACCAGCAAGTTTGCAGGGGGCAGTAATTGGGCACGTATTGGTTGTCGCATTTGGGGACGCCCAAAACAACACAGGCCCCTAAAAGAGGCCAGTAGAGCACACCCAGAAAAGCAGTCCCGGCCTCTCACGAAGACTGATTTGTGTCCATATGGTGCAACGCTAACCCATGATCCTGGCATGGGCCTGTGGAAGCTAACCGAGTGTAATTGGGACCACTATGACCATTGGTGGCATGACGAGGAGGAGGCCGGCCCAGTGGACAAATCAGCCCTCCCTGATGAGCTCTGGCACGACCTTGAGCGGGCGTATGAGCGGCGTGAAATGCCGGGGCAAATTCTTGTAAATTTGAGGAACAAATATAGCGAGGACGCGTACCGAGCAATCAAAGGGTTTTCAAACCAGCACATCAGAAATTTTTTCAAGTCCATCGAACGCAAGATGGGCCCAAATGATCTTGCACGTTTGATTAACCACCTGAAAATGCTCAAACAGGCAGATCTTGCCTGGTATTTCAATCATGAAGCCCCTGACCCGGTCACTGATGTTGTACGAAGATGGTTTTTTATGACGCCAGAGCAAGTAAAAATTGCCAGAAAATATGCACAAGTCATTTTTGAAGATAACACGTACAAATTGAATCGGTACGGTGAGGCATTAGCCCTGTTTTGTGGTATCATCGAACATGGCCAAACCCTTCTCCTGGCTCAGGGCTGCATGCCAAGCAGTGAAAATGCAGAGGATTATGAGTGGCTCTGGCAGGAGTGGATAAAGGCAACCGGTTGTGCCCCCCGGGCTTTGTTCAGTGATGCTGCATACGCCCTCTTGGGGTCTGTTTCCAGGGTTTTCCCCCCGGACGTAACTGCTCACTTCCTCTACCTCTTTCACATTTACAAAAATCTTACCGAAAACTGCCAAAACTCCCTCGAGCAACACGATTTCACTGCTCTTGAGAGCGCCATCTGACAGGTTCAGGAGTGCCCAGATAAGGATGCTGCGGATATTCTCTGGCGAAAAATTCTGGAGGAGCCCCGCTGGAAAACTGTCAAGGACTACCTTGGAGTCAGATCCCCCCTACATCGTCTTGACCGTTGGTGTGTTGCATGGCAGGTAGAAGTTTTTACCTTCGGCTGCAAGTCCACACAGAGGGCCGAGTCTTTGAATTGCCGCATAAAGCGCCACCTAACTGCAAGAAAAGGTTACTACCACGTTTTTTATCTGTTTTGCACTTGCTCTCCAAGGAGGGCTATAAACTTGAATATACTGAAATGGTGCATCACCGACACGCCAATCACCAGACAGCTAACCAAGCCTTCCCATTCTATGTCAAGTTCGTTTCAGGCAAGGTGACAAGCTGGGCGTTTGATAGAATGCTCCAGCAGATGAATGCTTCATCTGCGTACCTCGTGTATGAGTATGACGTGTCCAGGGAGGCCCAATATATAGCTGCCAACAGGGCGGTACCCTCATTGAACTATGATCGACAGTGTCACCATTCACTTGAGACGGAGTTGGTAGACCTACCGAGATTCTGTGCGATCTCCAAACGTGTGCAACAAATCCAAGGCAAAAATATATTTTATGAGGTAAAGCGAAGTGAATCCAGAGCACTTTGCGTTACATGAACTGTCCACATTATGTTTGTCTGTTCGAGCCATTGGCTGAGGATGGTGCCTATACGCAGTTTTGGTGTAGTTGTGGACTTGCTGTCCGAGTCGGGCATCCACGTCGTCACTATTTTGCTGTTTTGCATCATCGGTCATCTTCAGTCGGCTTCCATCTTGGGTTGTTCAATCCAATTTTCATTTTAAAACAATTTCAGACTGCACCTGAGGTCCTTATCAGTGCCAGATGCAGCAGCCAACGCCTCCCCCTACCCACAGTGCAGGTACCCGTGGAAATCCATGCTACAGTCGATGAGATTATATTGACCGACATCTCCTCGTGGGCTGATTTGCCAGCCAAAACGAAACGCGAGCAGATTGTCCGCTCCCTTGGTAAATTGCAGTCCCGGATGCGTCAATATATAATTAATGTGGATAGAGAAGCAACTCATGTTTCCGACCAGGGACAGGATGCAGGGGCCTTTGTCGAAGAAGAGGAGAGGCTACTGCACCAATTTTTGGACATGCGAGCCTCCTCCACACAGGTCCATGTGGTAGGTGCACAAGAAGCACGACGAAAGAGTTTCTGGTATCCCTTGCTTGTTGTTAATATTGAAAACCTTGATTGCTTTTCAAAAGATGTTTCCCCAAAACTGCAAAAAGGTAAAGTCCACGAACACGAACACCACAAACAGGATCAAAGTCAGATATGTGATAGTATTCTTCCAAGTCAAAGCATTGTAAGCAAAGAGGGGCTGCATATAGACAAATGAGGAATCAAATATGCAACCCAAATGGTTTTGTAAACAAAGCAAATGATTTTATGTGAAAACTGGCATGACTCAGGCCTCCAAGATAGCACCAAGCACTTCATGTGCACTCTTTTGGATGAAATTGAGTTGGTTAGGAATCTGGGGCATAGGAGTTAGGCCAGACACAGGAAATGACTTGGCCAAGCAACTGAATTCAGAAACAGTTACAGTCTGGAACCACAATAAGTAGTAGAAACTTTTGACTATAGGGGTCCTGAGGTGGGAGACCACTAGGCTTAACCTACAAGGCCCAAGGCATGAAGTGCCTACTTTCTTTCGGTATAACCTCCATGAGATATGATACCTCCGCTCCTTTGAGTGGTAGGGGTGATCTTCATGGGGGTGCTAGGGTTTTAACCCTAGTTGCTGAGAAAGTGTACTTAAAGCTTCATAAGAGAAACAAAAATGTTTAAGTCTTAGTCTCAGCACTTCCTTAGGCAAAAAGGGGGGCTGTAGCCTGGATCAAGTACCCCAAGAAAGACATGGTAGTGACTTTTTCTTACTCCCCCCTGGAGTACTAGTTAGCTAAGCTAGTAGGACCAAGGAAAAAGGCTCGAATTACCCTGAAATTACCTCAGAAAATGGTGTAAACCTTCACAAAACCTCCTCATCAGTTCATAGAAGCTGTTCACACTGCTGCTACCCTTTAGAAACAGCATGATGTACTGTGAATCATGTCCCTTCGAAGGGGCATTCCTCAAGAGTAGCTGGTGTGAGCGTAAACTTTTGGAAAAACAGTTTGGGGGCATTTGGGTTTGAACCCATGACCTCCTCCCTAGAGTCTGCATTGCTACCCACTAGGGTATGATCGAACGCTCTAATGCGGATGGTCATCGCTGTATAAACAACGTATTTCAGTAATCGTCCTGACCAACGGCCAGGGCGGAGCAATACTCCTGATGGAGCCCACAAAACTCCAGGAGCTGAAAAAAATAGAAATGAGGCCCAACAGGGAGTGAATCCTGTGGTTTAGCGAAAGGTTGAGCGACCTAACAAGTCAAATCGCTAAAAAGTGATGATAAGATGTTAGAAATCGTCATTTATAGGCCCAAACTCAAAGTCGCAGACAAGCGCAACAGAGCCGCGCCCAGAAAAGGGGTTGACGGCACTACCAGGCACTCGTGTAGAGAGGTGTGTGGCGTGCCTTGACAGAGAGAAACCAAACGTTTCTGCATGGTTGCATCAAAACCTTTTATAGAACATAGGGACAAACCTCAAAAACACAAACAAAAGGAAGAGCAGGCAAAAAATTCGCCTCTCAGGTATGCCAGTGTCATGACACACGTATGCATTGTGTTGGTCGTGGTTGTTTCGTTAAAACGTTAGGGTTGTCTCCGTGGTGTCTCCGGGGGGTTGGGCGACTCCTGCATTTCCGCTGCACAGGTAAAAACAAGGTTGAAAGGTATGCTCGATGAATTGTGCACGTAGTGCGCACGTAGGGTTAGAGAAGATGAAGTGCTCGCGATGCATGTGCCGGAGTGCGACATACACACGTTGCCACGCTTCCTTGTGCATGCACCCACCTTCTCTTCTCTTCACAGGTTCAAAGGAGTAGTGTGTGCTCGTGTTTGCGTCGTTTGTGCGTTAAAGTAGGGTTGTCTAAGACGCTTAGGCTCGTTTTGCGTTGTGCCGTCGTCTCTCATTCGCCATTCCCTGTTCTCCTTTTCGGAGATGACAAAACAGGCACAACAGGAAGAATCGTGCAAGCCACACGATCCTATTAAACGCGTAGGGTCGTTTAAACTCTTAGGATTGTTTTGCGTTCGCTTCACTTCGGCATTCACACGATGCATGGTGAGTAAGGTAGGTAAGCCCAGGGGGAGCTCACCTTCTGGTTGAGTCAGTGTGGTTACAGTGGCTTTGGTCTCGCCTCCCTTCCCTGCATGCGTGCACACGATGCATTAAAGGGAGTTGACAGTAGGCCACGCACTGTGCACGCGGTATGAACCCTTGCCAGGTTACCCAGGGCTTCGCCCTACGTTCCATAAGGGAACGGGCGAAGTCCTTAAGCTTGCTTGCTTGCAACTGGGTTCAGGAACAGTGTATTATAGGGCACACTAAGAAGCGTATAACACGTGGAGTGTGTCTTGGTTCCTCCGTCTTGAACCCAGTCCAATGGCCTCTGTTGTACAGGTGGGAGGGTCAGGGTGAACTGGTGCAGTCCCTTGAGCCGTGCTAAAATATACGGCGCTGATCACACAATCAATTGACTGCGCCTCAGCCAGGAGTGGCGAGGGCAGTTCGCCTCCATCGACATCTGCGCTGTGCACGCCACCTGTGCGCCCTTCCCCTCCAAACCCTAGCAGAGAAACGTGTTGTGACGTCCCTGATAGGCCACAGTTGCTTAGCAGCGCTGTGTTCTCTTGTCTTCTTCACAGGAGGCTCATTAGGACCCACGACTTTATCTTCAACACCACCCAGTAGAGGGTGCGTGTAGGAGTGGTAGTCCTGCGTGGTGGCTTGAGCCAGTTGCAGTAGCGCTCGCCCACCAGGATGGTGCCACTGTAGGGTGTGTAGGACCTGTAGTGCGTGTGTCACTGTCCCACCCGTTTCCTGCAACTTTAGCAGGGTTGGTGGGCTGTGGCAGTGGTTAGGTCAGCGTTTTGGCCACCTGGCAAAATGGCTTTTTCATGCCTTCATAGCTTTTGGCCACCCCTCCCTTTAGTAGTCAGGTAGGTAGGAAAAAGAATACCTGGATTAGTACGCTGGGTATTCCCCCAAGGTTTTGCGCCAGCACAGAAATTGGGCGCATAGGGGAGGGGAGACCCGGGGCGTACCCCGTGGCATCAATAAGACAACTCTCCAATTTTAGCAAGCGTGCAGACTTGGGTATCATTAGGACACCACTTCTGCAACTTGCTCTTAGGGCCTCAGGCATAGCACACTCACACATACCTAGGCAGACATGTATAGCGACCAGGTCAGAAAGGGTAGAACCCCATGGGTCTGGACGAGTTAGAGGTCCTAACTGTGGGCACGCTTGTCCCCAAGGAGGGTGAACACACCTTGCTTGTCATTCCCCCCTGGTCATTAGAATAGCTAGCCACCATTCATCGTTGGCTCCCCAAGGTCATAACATCAGGGCAGGTCCCATGGCACACATGGTCAACAAGGCGAACACTCGCTGATTGGCTGCAAACCTGATAAGCGGCCATCTGGCTCACGCTGGTAGCCATAGGCATGGGACTGCAGGGCACAGCCACGGTTGGTGCAGTGCTCAGAGTGCTCACCGACCCTGGGAGGTTAGTTCCTCTTCTTACGCTGGGACAGGGTCTCAGCACGGGTTAGCAACTGGCCCTCGTTGTTCTCAACGAGGTAGGAACGAAGGATGGGGTCGATAATCCCATCTGGCTGTATGAAGGCTGAAATAGGCTCCCAGGTAGCCTCTGAAAGCCCATAGCCATCCCACAGGGTCAGGAATTTCCAGCCCTGTTTATACTCGTGGCGTGCAATACCTGCAACCACGTAGTACCCATCGACTGCGATTTCCTCGGCAGTCATCTCCTCGAGTTCGTCTACCTCCTCAGGGGTGGCAGCGTTCTCTAGGTCGATACGCTCGACCTCACAGTCAGGCAAGCGCCACTCATCCCACGATAGTGCATCAGGGGAGTGGTAGTGTCTGAGTTGCTTAGGAGCACACAGCAGCTCCCCACCTAGATGGGGGCTGCACCTCACATGGATCCTGGATCCATCTATCCTGATAATACCATAGGGCCCAAAGTAGGGGTCCTGCAAACAGTTGCGGGGCCATGTGGGCAATCGTGAGTGGTGTACAAGCACCAGGTCGCCTACCCTGAAACTGGCAGGATGTCTCGTGCGGTTACGCCGGGTTAGTTCGCGTTCTCGAACGCGTTTCAGGTTAGCTCTGGCCCTGTTAGCCAGATCCTGCCGGTGCTCCAGCCAGTCGCCAACTGGGCTCTTATAGTCCTCGGGGAAAGGGGTTTTGAAAAACCACGCAGGACGCCCCCCATGGAACAGTTCATGGGGGGTATAGCCGGTTGAAGAACTCCCTTGGTAGTTCATGGTCAGAGCGGCCCAGGGCAACAGGGGTACCCAATCTTTGGTGCGCTCCAGTTTAATCAGAATCCTCAGATTCTGCTCCACCACACGATTCTGTCTCTCACAAAGAGGGTTAGACGTGTGCGTGTAAGGTACACCTGTGGTTACCTGGACGTTCAGTGCGTCCAGCACTCGCTTGTACCAACCGGTATCACTCCGGATGCGTACATCTTCATCGGAGTCGATTTTTTTAGGTCAGCAGCAAGGTATTCATCTCGGGGACACGCTCATGCCTTTACTTTGCTTCCAACTGCGAAAAAAAGTGGACTTTTTGGCGATTTTCTATTGCGCACGGCGGTCAGGAATCTGAAACTCGCGTACGCGGCAGTTGTCGACAGTTGATCTGCGGCTCCAGCTCCAGCGACAGCATAATTTTGTTGAAAATTTGAGAAAACACAAAAACAACAGTACTACTGTGTACCGATGATATCGCTCTTCTGAAAATGCATGACTTGGAATTTTGGGAAAAAACAGCTGCTAAAATCATAGGTGCTTAGGCGCCCCATAGGGTTCAAACCACTCCTCCACCAGGATCTTCACAGTCTGCTCTCCTGTGATCTTCTTGTTGCAGGGGAAAGCACGTTTGAAGCAGGTTAGACCACAGGTGACCACCAAACAGCTATCATAGCCACCAAACTTAGGCAGACCGTGGATGAAATCCGCGTACAACAGGGAGTTAGCACAGTAGCGTATGGGGAGACTGGAGACCAGTCCTCTGTCACGTGAGTCGCTCTGTTTGCTGGCGTGACAGTCACAGGAGTCCACTATGGACTGCATACGGGCACGTAGTTCAGACTAGGTTAGTCGGCAGTAGAAACGCTCACTGAAGAAAGCAGCAGACCGGTTGCACCCTGTGTGCCCGGCGCTGTGGTCTGCCCACTGCAGACAGCCGTGCAGTCGTGCCTCAGGCACAACTATGCGGTCCTCATACTATAGGTACTGGTTATCTTTATACCAGCGGTCGCCATCTATTAGGCGTGCCTCTAGGCCATCACTGGGGGTACTGAGTACACAGTGGTACTCAGCCTGGTAGTCTCTCAGGCTCCAGCCCTCCAGTACACCTGCCGTACGCATGGATAGGTCCAGCTGGACATCCATACGTTGGAACGCCTCTTTGGCCAACGCTTCAGAGCTCTCACCTAGGAGGGCGTCGAAGTTATTACGCGAGATGCAGTCAGCCATCTCGTTCTTTATACCTGGTATATGATGGACGGTCAACCTGAACTGACTCAGGTATGTCCACCATCGTTTTAGTTTCGCTTTTTCAGGAGGCGGGCCCTTCTGAAATGTCTTCACGGGCTCTTGGTCACAGAGCCATCGAAACAGGGTTAGTACCTAGAAGACGGGATTCGGAAGAGAGCACGAGCATCCCAGCCAGGAGTTCCTGGTCGTAGGTACTGTAGTTGGATCGTGCTTAATTCCACTTCCGGTTCCAGTGCCCCAGAGGCACCAGACGCCATTCATTGCCGGGATAGTCATGCTTCAGGGTTCCATCGCGGTTCAGACCTGAAGTGTGAAACTGGCAGTGCAATAACTCATTGGGTTTAAGCTCCTGCCACTGGTATAGGGTACCCCCCCCCCCCCTACGTCACACGCATCCGTGACGAGTATTATCTCGCCCTTAGGGCGGGGCACCCCTAGGCAGTTGGTGGAAGATATTTTCCTCTTCAACTCCTGGAAACAGGCCTCCTCCTTGTCGGTCCACCGCCAAGGGTTGGTCTTCTTTATAAGGTCAGTCAGGGGGGCTGATGAATACGTAAAATTGTGGATATGGCGTCGGTAAAAATTGCAGGCGCCAATGAAACTCTTAACATCGTGTAGACCCTACTTAGGGTTATCACGTATCTGCATGTCCTGTAGGGGCTGCATCTTAGACGCGGCTGGTTTCCACCAGCCATACCCCATGTCAAACCCTAGGTACTCGATCTCCTCTCGCATAAACTCACACTTCTCGAGTTTGATGCGGAGATTGTTTTCCTGACAGACGGTGAAAAACTCTTGCAGGAGGAGGATGTGATCCTCCTGGGTATTCGTACCCAGGCTCACGTCGTCGATGTGGGCCTCCATCTCAGCCCCGCGGGAAACCTTTCCTGCACAAGGGGTCTGCGTCTCAGGATATATAGGATTTTGTTCATCAGCTCCTGAAAGAGAGCAGGGGCATTCGCGGCACCAAAGGGCATGACCTTCCAGCGGAAGACACGGCCCTTAGGGGTTACAAAGGCGAGCAGTTCCTGGGCTGCTCGGGTTAGGTCTACTTGCCAGAAGCCACTGCGCTTATCCATCTTGGTCTTGAATCGACACTTAGCGATTCTCTCCAGGGTGTTCTCCATGTTGGGGATACTCCCTGAGTGGTTCTGGGTCTTCTTATTGACCTCCCCATAGTCAACGACCAAGCGCATAGCAGTGGACCCAGGTTTAGCAACCAGAAAACAAGGGCTACAATGGCGGGTGTAGTCCCCGTGCTTACACTCCTCGACGAGGCCAGCATCTATACACTCTTGGATCTGGCGTTCATTCTCGTCGATTTGGTCTTGTGGGGCGGGGTATGGACGCCGCCTCACAACCAACCCTTCAAACTCTGGTTTGAGTTTGAGGTGCATCTGGACCAGTTTCTTATGAGACAGGGGTGGGAGCAACGCTCCCAAAAACCTCCTGATACTCGTGGATGAGCTTAGTGAGACGGGGGTCGAGATTCATGCTCCCCACTTTCTCGGAAAAATTCTCCTCAGCGCGGAGGTTACCCTTCCCTTTATCCTGCTTTTTTATACGCCCCACCGTTTCGAGGGGCAACTCATCCTCCCAGTCCCGGCGTTCCTGGGCATACTGGAGGGAGTATACCAGAGGGGTCTCAGGATCGGGGAGAGTCATCTTTTCATCATCCTCCTCGGACCAAATAGACGTTTTTCAGGTCCTCTTGAGGAGGTCCAGGCGGGTCCGTCGCTCGATACTCTCAGCCTTAGCCCACAGGACCTGCTGTAGTTCCCGCACGTCATACCAAGAGACGGGCTTGTTATTGGGTGAGGGTTTAGCGCCAGGTACCTGACCTGAGGGGCCATCAGTGGCCCTCATAGAGAACACGGCGTGATCATTAGACCCACCAGGGGCGGACTCGCCGAGATCCACCTCTTCCATGAGCAACTGCGCTAGGAAAGCGCTATGCTTCAGTGTCACAACCTCCGGGTCGACCGGGGGTATTACACTGGCGATATCGCTCAGGCGGTCGTCAGCATCAGCCAGCGGAGTAGAGACTGCTGGTGTCTCCGGCTCATCGGGGCACTCACCACTCGTAGTGGTAACCGAAGAGTACTCAGATCTCTTCTTGAGATCATGGAGGGTAAGGCCCTTGTTTTCGGCCATCAACTCCTTGAGCACAACTTGATCAAGGTCACTCACGGGCACGGGGTTTAGAGCACCATCTACGATGGATAGGAAACTGCCCCATTCAGGGGCGGGCATGGTCTCCTGAGAGTCCTCAGGGACGTAGATGGGACCGTTGGGCAGTTCGGTCCTTCCCACGGTCATACGGTCCAAGAGGCTCCTCCGATAGGCGTGTTCACCTGTGGTAGCCCAGTCGGGGGTGCACAGGA
This sequence comes from Eutreptiella sp. 'Long Island Sound 2002', assembly GCA_964036045.1. Classification (NCBI taxonomy): domain Eukaryota; phylum Euglenozoa; class Euglenophyceae; order Eutreptiales; family Eutreptiaceae; genus Eutreptiella; species Eutreptiella sp. 'Long Island Sound 2002'. Next base: position 40,758,188 of record OZ038384.1, read on the forward strand.
CCACTGTCGCTCCTTCGAGGGCGATTTTGGTAATCACCTTGGCGAGCTGGGAGAAAGGGGGGTTTGCGTAGCACAACCCCATTGATTTCCAGTAAAAGCGGTACGCATTGTTTAGGTTCCGCGGGCAGTAGAGCTGCATCAGATGCTGCTCTTTACTCGCGAACAGTTCTACCTGAATTTCATTCAGGTCCAGCTGCAGGGCGGCCAGTCCATTTTCCAACACTGGCCGCACCAACTGATAGTTCTGAGTTCTGTAAGACCGGTTCACGTAACGTAGACCGGCTTCTTTTAGACCTGACAGCTCCAGAGGGACAGAGTATAGGCCACTGCCAAAATCGCAGTGAAGGGCGGAGGGACGTTGCAAGGACAGCAACTTCATCTGGGGGTTGAAGCGCAGAAGATCAGTGCCAATGACAATGTCAAAGGCGTCGGTGTCAAGCACTTTGCAGTGCTGCGTCACCTCCTCATGGCCTAGACAGACAGTCACATCAACCCCCCCCAGGGAATGGATGGTCCGACCATCCCCTACCCTTATGGCCACTGTTTTGGTTTTCCGGATCTTGGCTTGTTTTAGCAATCTGCGGGCCACGATTGAGAGCGTGGCGCCCGTGTCCAAGACCGCTTTGTAAACCTGATCACCTATTTTGACGGTGATCCAGAAAACCCAATCTTCTCCCTCGGAGCCGCCCCCCTATTCCCCTTCAGGGAATTTCACTTCAAAGCCCGCCGCCTGCAGGCACTTAGAGTGCCAGTTGAGGCGGTGCTTCTTGGCGTTCTCGTTCCCCTTATCAGCGCCACCGGGGCTGGGGGTAGAGGGTACGGTTCGCTTCTCTCCAGGCTGCTCACCCTTGGGGGTGGGGCCTGGTTTTCCACCTGTGGGGGGTGCGGAGTTTCCTTGCCCTCCTCCAGGGTTACCTCCACTGGGAGTTCCCCCAGGGGTACTGCCTCCCCCCCCCCTTACCGGCGTTCTTACGCCGTTCTTCCTCGGCCCTTATTAGCTTCTCGGACTCGCGGCGTTTTATGTGGCACTCATCCTCGTAGTGCCTCCTCTTGCCGCAGTAGCCACACGTGATAGTGCAGCAGAAGTGGTCCTGGTGTTTGACCTCCTGACCATCCTTGGTCTTCTGCGTCCGCCGCAACTGGAGCATACAAGACCTGCGTCCATCGCAGTCAAGGGCGTGACATGGTCCCCCTTTGTCGTCCGTAGGCTGGCAATAAAAAAGATTGGGGGCTCCCTTGCCTTTAGCGGGGGGGGTCTCCTTCATATGCTTCAGTTGCCCTCCCTTACCCTTCCCCGGGTTAGAGTGGGGTTGTGAGACCTCCCTCCCTGAGGCTTTTCAGCAGGGGCCTCCCTCCGCAGATGTTTGCGCAGGTATTTATCCATGTGAGAGTCGTTTTCTCTCTCCATGGCGAGTTCGATCAGAAGATCGACCAACTCATCGTAGGAATGAGTCCGGGATTTCCTCTCGGACGTCTCCTTACAATTCTCCCAAGTCTTGGGAGGAATTTTACCCACGAGCCACAGATGAGGCTCGGTAGGCCCGTATGAGGAGGGGTTCATCCTCCCCATTAGCTCCTCCAGCTGCGCCACGAACTCAGAAATACGGGCAGCTGTGGGGAACTCAGGAAGTGGGGGTAGTTCCTCTATCTCTGTACGGACACTCAGGTCCGTTTCGCAGACTGGGTACATTTGTTCCAGTCTTTTAAGGAAGTCTCCCGGACTGGAGCTCTTCCTGATGGCAGTTTTCACCTGCCGCTAAAGAAACTTTTTCTTGCACGACTTCTTGATGAGCGTGCACTTGGTCCGGACATCAGCATGTTGCTGTCCGGTGAGGAGTAGAAACTCCGAAAACTCTTCGGCCCATTCGGGCAAGTTTTTAGGATCGAACTCAGGGAGCTCGATCTGAAGGTTCGCTGTGGCGATGCCCTTCGTTCCCCGACCTGGTACACCAGTGTCACCTTTTCCACCTGAGGGGGATGAGGGGTAGACAGTGGCAAGTGGTGCCAGTGCAGCCAGCCCATAGCCCTCCATCTCAACCTCAGTAGAATCCCCAATAGTGCATACAGGAACAGTCCTCACGCGAGGATGGAAAGGGCTTGGACAAGTGTCCAAGGGGGTGCTGCGGATCCCTCTGCAGCTTTTCACGCCCCGGGTCAGGAGTTCAACACCCAGGGACATGGTCCAGGGGGGCTTCTTCAGTTCAGACAGCCCCAGTTTAGCCTTGAGTGCTGCAGACAGTGCATTCAAATCAGGATCTTCATCCCCAGCCCCCAGAACCCGGGAAAGGAGTTCCATGGTCTCATCCAGACCGAGTTTAGGGGCAGCCATACGTGAAGGTAAACCTCTTTCCACGCGCACGGGCTCGGGGCACACCCCACGAGGCGAAGGTGGTCTTGGCCTCGAAGGTAACGACGGGGTAGGCTCTCTAGATCTCCAGTCCTCCTCCCATTCCGAGGAGTCATTCGACGTCGTGGCGGATATTTCCCTATAAGGTGCTTCGAACCCTTCACCCCACGTGGTGCCGAACATGGGATACGCCTTCATCGGTTCTTTCTCCTGCTCCTTCCATCCCGCTTTTCTCCAGGCTTTCACTTTGGCGGTGGTGACCTTCTCCATCGCGGCCTGGGCTTCCTTAGCGGCTAAAGAATCAGGATCAGGGGCATCCTCAGAAGGAGGTAAGGAAGATACGACAGACAGGAGGGCAGCCGCCATCGGATGCATGCAGGGAGGACAGGGTACACAAGGCAAACCAGCGGGAAACAATTTTTTCTGTTTTTGAAAATAGGAAACAGTTTTTTCGGGTTTTGAAAATGCACGGGGGTAACACCACAGGGCGCTAGCAGCACAACGGACAGCAGCAAAAACAGCACACACCACAACACAACGGCAAAACACACACAGCGCAGCGCGCACAGCACAGGGCACCACAGCAAAGCACCGCACCAAACGGCACAGCACCCCACAGCGCGGCACAACACCCGAGGGCAAGACACAGCACGCACCAGCACCAAACAATGCGAGCAAAAACAGCACAGCACCACGCAAACAGCACAGTGCGCAACAGCACTACACCGCACGAAACAACAAGATGCAACGCAGAGCACCACAGCACCAAGAGACACAGCACGCCACACAGGAACAGAGACCCCGACCAAACAGCCAGACACGACGGGAACAGCACAGCACAGCGCACCAAGACACCACACCCCCAGGCACAGCACAAAACACAGCAGCACAGCACAGCACGCAGCAAAGCACACAACACCCGAGGCACCGCACAGCACCCGAGGGCACGCCACAGCGGGAAGCGGCACCACAGACCGCGAGACAACGCAGCACAGTGCCATCCCCACAGCGCGGTGCACAGCAGCACAGCACCACACAGCACAACACGACGCGACACGGCCCAACACAGCACCAGGAGGCACAGCACAGCACAGCACAGGGCAGCGCGACCAAAACGAAACGGCAAGCCACAACGAGGACAGCACAGCACAGCGCAACCAGACACCCCGCCCAAAGGCGCAGCACAGCACACGGCAGCAAACAACAGCGCGGCACAGCACGCAGCCATTCGCACAACGCCAACGGACACCAGACGGCACAAAACAACCCACGACAGCACACAGTGGGACAGCACAGCACAGAGCACGGGGGCCGAGGAACACCCCAGCGAACGGCGCAACGCACGACAACACAGCACAGCACTACACAGCACAACACAACGCGACACGGCCCAACACAGCACCAGGAGGCACAGCACAGCACAGGGCAGCGCGACCAAAACGAAACAGCAAGCCACAACGAGGACAGCACGGCACAGCGCAACCAGACACCACGCCCAAAGGCGCAGCACAACACACAGCAGCAAACAACAGCGCAGCACAGCACGCAGCCAACCGCACAACGCCAACGGACACCAGACGGCACAAAGCAACCCACGACAGCACACAGTGGGACAGCACAGCACAGAGCACCAGGACGCAGCACCCCAGCGAACGGCGCAACGCACGACAACACAGCACAGCACCACCGAGCACGGCAGAGCACGCAGCAGGACGCAGCCGCACGAGGAATCGCAGCGCAGCACCACGCCACCCGCGGAGCACAACAGGACACGGCACAACACGACACGGCACGCCGCACCCCGAACAACACAACACAGCAAGCAGCAACACGGCACCACAAAGGGCAGAACAAGCCAGCACACCGCGGCAACACAAACCGGCAGAAGGCACGACACACAAACCACGGGGGGGGGGGGGCAGCGCCAGGCGGCGCAAACCCGCAGGTGCGCAAAGCCGAGAAGGCAGAGAGAGAACAACCACGACACCACAGAGCAACAAGGAAAACACCGCAGCACACGACAACGCACGACGGCACCACACACGACGAAACACCGCACAAAACAGCGCGGAGAAGCGGAGCACCGAGCGACACCAACAGAAAGGGCGTGGCCAACGCCAACGGGAGACGTCAACGGCACAACAGACGAGCGCACCACACAGCAAGACACCCGCACGGCAACGCAGCACGGCGCAGCAAAACACCGCGCGCCGCACACAACAGCCCACCCCCAACCACAGCACCACAGAACAAGACGCGGGGCACCGAAGACCACTAGGAGCAACCGCCGGGGGCGGCGGGGGGGGGGGCACCAGCACGAGCCGAGGGGGGAAAACGAAACCCAACCAAACAGGTGCCAAGGCCAAAGGCACGGAAAAAACAAGGCAGAAGCAGGAGGACAAGGGAAAACGAGCGGCAGGGGCCAACACCCAGGAAACACGACCCGGGGGGGGGGGGCAAAAGGAAACGCCAACAGACGGCCAACCACAAGGCACAAAGGCAACAAGGGTAAAGGAGGGCGAGACAACCAGCCGGGAAGGGCATACCCCCGGAGAGGGGGGGGGGGGGGAACCGCCGGCGGGGCACCAAGAAGCGAGGGGGGGGCGGGACACAACGTGCGGAAGGGCGGGGTGGGGTGGGGGGGGGGGGCACAGCAGCAGGCGGCGACAAACACCGGCGCAAGGCCAGGAACCGCACAGACACGAGCGAGCAAAGGGCCACGAGCAGCAGGGCGACGACATCCGCGAAACAAAAACAAGGAGTGGCGCACCGCACGCGCTCGGGAGGCCGGCCCGTCCGACCCGGCCAGGACAAAGGGGTGGCGCACCACACGCGCTCGGGAGGCTGGCCCGTCCGTCCCGGCCAGGAAAACACCACAGACAGGGAACACCCGACAACGCCGGCCGTACGGCGGCGGAGACAACAGCACACCATCAAAACAAGCCGAGCATCCAGCCGGCTACAACACCACGAACCAAAACCCGAACACGCCGACACAGCAGGCCCCACCAAGGGGGGGGGGCACGCACAAGCACGGCACGCCCCAACAAAGGGGGGGGCAAGCACCAACACAGCACCGACCCCGGCCACGTGAACACCACAGGCAACAAACACCCGACAACGCCGGCCGTACGGCGACAAAGACAACAGCGAACCAACAAAACAAGCCGAGCATCCAGCCAGCTACAACACCACGAACCGAAACCCGAACACGCCGACACAGCAGGCCCCACCAAGGGGGGGGCCACGCACAAACACGGCACGCCCCAACAGGGGGGGGGGGGGGGACGCACCAGCACAGCACCAACCCCGGCCAAGCCAACAACACAACCACAACCACAACCCACCCAACAGGCGACGACAACCCAAACCAAACACCACCATCGCGGCAGGGGGGCACCAACACAGCACACCCCCGCAAGAGGGGGGGCACGCACCAACACAGCGCGCCCCACCAAGAAGGGGGCCACCACCCAACGCAGCACGCCCCACCAGGGGAGGGGGCACGCACCAGCACAGCACCACCCCCGGCCAGGCAAACAACACAGACAACCAACACCCGACAACGCCGGCCGTACGGCGACAAAGACAACAGCGAACCAACAAATCCAGCCGAGCATCCAGCCGGCTACAACACCATGAACCGAAACCCGAACACGCAGACACCGCACTCCCCACCAAGGGGGGGGGCACGCACAAACACGACACGCCCCAACATGGGGGGGGGGGGGGGCACACACCAGCACAGCACCAACCCCGGCCAAGCCAACAAGACAACCGAAACCACAACCCACCCGACAGATGACGACAACCCAAACCAAACACCACCACCGCAGCAGGCGGCCACCAACACAGCACGCCCCAGCGAAAGGGGGGCCACGCACCAAAACAGCCTGCCCCACCAAGGGGGGGGGCAGGCACAAGCACGGCACGCCCCAACAGGGGGGGGAGCACGCACCAGCAGAGCACCAACCCCGGCCAGGCCAACACCACAGACAACCAACACCCGACAACGCCGGCCGTACAGCGGCGGAGACAACAGCGAACCAACAAAACCAGCCGGGCATCCAGCCGGCTACAACACCACAAACCGAAACCCGGACACGCCGACACAGCACTCCCCACCAAGGGGGGGGGGCACGCACAAACACGGCACGCCCCAACAGGGGAGGGGGCACACACCAGCACAACACCAACACCGGCCAAGCCAACAACACAACCGCGACCACAACCCACCGAACAGATGACGACACCCCAAACCACACACCACGACCGCGGCGAGCAGGCACCGACACGGCACGCCCTACCGGGAGGGGGGCGAAGCACCAACGCAGCACGCCCCACCACGAGGGGGGCCACAAACCAACGCAGCACACCACGGGGGGGGGGCACACACCGACACAGCACGCCCCACCATGAGGGGGGCACGCACCAACACAGCACGCCCCACCAAGAGGGGGACCACAAACCAACGCAGCACGCCCCACCATGGGGGGGGGCCACACACCAACACAGCACGCCCCAACATGGGGGGGGGGCACGCACCAACACAGTACGCCCAACCATGAGGGGGGCCGCGCACCAGCACAGCACCCGGCCCGGCCAGGTGATCAACACAACCACAACCGCAATCCAACTGCCGACCACACCGATCCGAACACGCCGACAGTATGGCGGCGAAGACAACACCGAACAAACACCACCACAAGCACCACCAACCCAAACCCAACGCCGGCCCCCAGGCGGCACACACGACGACAACCCAAGCCCAGCACCACCACACCACGCACAACCGCCGCGGCGGACAGGCACCAACACAGCGTGCCCCACCATGAGGGGGGCCACGCACCGGCAGAGCACGCCCCACCACGAGGCGGGCCACGCAGCAAAGCAGCACGGACGACAATGCGGTGGGCCGCACACGAGCACAGCACCCACCTTGGGAGGGGCCACACACCTCACAACACGCCCCACAGTGGGCGGGAGGCGCGCAGCAACACAGCACGCCCTACCATGGGGGGGGCCACGCACCATCGTAGCAAACCCCACCAAGAGGGGGGCCACGCACCGGCACAACACCAACCCCGGCGAAGCAAACAGCACATCCCCAACCGCAGCCCGACCCGGGCACGACCAACCAACACCGAAACAAGCAGGACAACTACACCAACAACATCTGACCGCGCAAGCGCCCGCAGCAGCGCCAAGGAACCAACGCCGAACAAGCCGACCATGAGGCGGCTAACACAACCGTGCACCATCAAAACCACTGCAGCGGCCACGACATGACCATAAACAGACCACACGCAAGCCGGCCAACACCAAACCAGCCAGGCATGCAGGGGTCGAAACAGGAACGGCGTCCAACGGGTGGGCGAAAGCGTGGTGCGCCACGCCCGCCGACCACCATACCCACGAACACAACAGAACATGTAACTCTACCGTTACGAACGCGACCAACCAACGTTAACAAACTACACTACACAACACTTGGACAAACCAAAACGCAACTAACCAGCACCGACACGGACGTGCCGGCTACACAGACAACATTCGGCGATACGACCACCGGCAGCAGCGCGACGGAACCCACGCAAACCAAGCCGACCATTAGGTGGCCAAGACAACCGCGCACCAACCACACCGCAGCTGCAGCCGCCACTTGACCAAAAACAGACCAACCGCAAGCCGGCAAACACCAAACCAGCCAGGCGTGCACGTGTCGAAACGGGAACGGCGTCCAACGGGTTGGCGACGCCGTGGTGCGCCGCGCCCGCCGGCGACCATGCCCACGAACACAGCAGAACGCCGCAACTCTACGGTTACGAACGCGACCAACCAACGTTGACAAACTACACAACACTACACTTGGACAAACCAAGACGCAACTAACCAGCACCGAAACGGACATGCCGGCTACACAAACAACATTCGGCAATACGACCACCGGCAGCTGCGGGATCGAACCCACGCAAACCAAGCCGACCATGAGGCGGCCAAGACAACCGCCCACCAACCACACCGCAGCTGCAGCCGCCACTTGACCGTAAACAGACCACACGCAAGCCGGCCAACACCAAACCAGCCAGGCGTGCACGGGTCGAAACGGGAACGGCGTCCAACGGGTTGGCAACACCGTGGTGCGCCACGCCCGCCGACGACCATACCCACGAACAAAAACGTGACTCTACCATCACGCAACCGACCAACCAACATTAACAAACTACGCCGAACAGTTAAACGACCGACCAACCAACCACAACGACCTACTTCGAACCCCCGGCCCCCCGGGAGAGCGCAAGCTCGACCGAGTCAGGAGGCGTGAGTGTGCGCCACGGCATGCGAGTCCCGTAGCACGTGCTTCGTCAAGTCGCCTCACACCTACTGAAAACCAACCCAGGTGGGGGTGCCTGCACGACAGGGCCTCTGGTCTGGCTCCGGGCCCCTGGGCCCCAGAATCCGGAGGTTGATGAGGATGTGCGATGGGACCCTCCCCCACGTATCATCCGCCCGAAGGAGAGGAATGTGAGACTTCGGTCGAACATGGGTTACCTCTCTGGGCAGAACCCGCTGTAGGGTACTGCTCGCGGCGACCGCGCCCTTCCCCCATGTGGGGGAGCCGCTTTGTGGGGGCACGTGCAGTAGGGCCGTGGGTGGGTGAGCAAAAGCCCCTTGGTAAGTCCCCCCTGCGGGGCAACCCCAGTCCCGAGTCGACCTACCTACCTACCTTTTCTCCAGGCTTTCACTTTGGCGGTGGTGACCTTCTCCATCGCGGCCTGGGCTTCATTGGCGGCTAAAGAATCAGGATCAGGGGCATCCTCAGAAGGAGGTAAGGAAGATACGACAGACAGGAGGGCAACCGCCATCGGATCCCTCCCTTCGAGGCTTCTGAGGCGTTCGTGGGTTAGCACAGGCGCCTCATGGGCTTCTCTCATATATTTTTCTTCCGCCCCTCTTGCTTGGTGCTCTCCGCGCCAGCCAGTAGTGTCCACAACGACTGTATCATCTCTTCCGCTCAGGGACATAGCCCTGGAAGGTCCTGCTACAGGCTCCGCCGTTGGCTAGGACCTGTTTGGCAGGGTCTTGGCGCTCAATGTAACTGATGGACGTGACATTGCTCAATACGCTGTGGATTTCTTGTGCTTTAGCTTGGCGAGGGTGTAAGCCTCTGCTACCAGAAAAAGTTTCTTGATTGCTTTTCAAAAGATGTTTCTCCAAAACTGCAAAAAGGTAAAGTCCACGAACAAGGAACACCACAAACAGGATCAAAGTCAGAATTGTGATAGTATTCTTTGAAATCAAAGCATTATAAGCAAAGAGGGGCTGCATATAGACAAATGAGAAATCAAATATGCAACTCAAATGTTTTTATAAACAAAACAAATGATTTTATGTGAAAACTGGCATGACTCTGGCCTCCAAGATAGCACCAAGCACTTCATGTGCACTCTTTTGGATGAAATGGAGTTGGTTAGGAATCTGGGGCATAGAAGTTAGGCCAGACACAGGAAATGACTTGGCCAAGCAACTGAATTCAGAAATAGTTACAATCTGGAACCACAATAAGTAGTAGAAACTTTTGAGTATAGGGCTCCTGAGGTGGGAGACCACTAGGCTTAACCTACGAGGCCCAAGGCATGAAGTGCCTACTTTATTTCGGTATAACCTCCATGAGGGATGATACCTCCGCTCCTTTGAGTGGCGAGGGTGAACTTCATGGGGGTGCTAGGGTTTTAACCCTAGTTGCTGAGAAAGTGTACTTAAAGGTTCATAAGAGAAACTAAAATGTTCAAGTGTCAGTCTCCGCACTTCCTTAGGCAAAAAGGGGGGCTGTAGCCTGGATCAAGTACCCCAAGAAAGACATGGTAGTGACTTTTTCTTACTCACGACCTGTTCCCCCGCCAGTGGCCACCAAGCGAACCGTGCAGCCAACTGTGAGGAAGGCCGCTAAGCGAGGGGATGGTACAAAGCGTGCTACAAAGGGAAGAGGTAGGGGTCAGGGTAGGCGTAGCGATCCGCCGCTGAAGGAATAGCTGAATGCTGCCCTTGAGCTTTCAGATGCGCTAACCACCGTGAATCAGGCTCCTGGGGGCCTGAGTGCGTATCAGGCCACGTATAATGATCATTTGCATGCACACATTCACAGTTTGGTTGACTCGGCTGAGGAGGACTCACCATCATCCACACTAGCTCCCACACAAGTTGCAAGGGATATGCTTTTGATGATTCAGCAGGTTGATACTCACTTGGCTCAGTTGTATGCTCGGACTGCATGTGGGGACCATTTTCGCCAGCTGAGTTGCATCAGTGTAAGCAGCTTTTGGAGTGGCGGGCTCAAGTGTCGAAGAACTAAGGATATTTCAAATTTCATGTCTGAGTTTATGTTCCTTGCCTTCAGGGTTTGCCTGTGTGAGGTTGGGTTTGCCACTGATGAGGTCTGAGGTCCGTTGAAATTGAGTAGGACGGAGTTGAAATTGAGTAGGAGGGAGTGTATTTTCATTTTGGGGGAGTTGAAAATGAGCAGGTGGGAGTTCAAAATGAGTAGCAGGGAGTTGAAAATGAGTAGGAGGAAGTTCAAAATGAGCAGGAGGGAGTTGAAAATGAGTAGGAGAGAGTTGAAATTGAGTAGGAGGGAGTTGAAAATGAGTAGGAGGGAGTGTATTTTCACTTGGAGGGAGTTGAAAATGAGTAGGAGGGAGTTGAAATTGAGTAGGAGTGAGTTGAAATTGAGTAGGAGGGAGTGGATTTTCACTTTGGGGGAGTTGAAAATGAGCAGGAGGGAGTTGAAAATGAGTAGGAGGGAGTTCAAAATGAGCAGGAGGGAGTTGAAAACGATTAGGAGGGAGTTGAAATTGAGTAGGGAGGAGTGTATTTTCAGTTGGAGGGAGTTGGAAATGAGCAAGAGGGAGTTGAAAATGAGTAGGAGAGAGTTGAAATTGAGTAGGAGGGAGTTGAAACTGAGTAGGAGGGAGTGGTTTTTCACTTGGAGGGAGTTGAAAATGAGTACGAGGGAGTTGAAATTGAGTACGAGGGAGTTGAAATTGAGTAGGAGGGAGTTGAAAATGAGCAAGGGGGAGTTGAAAATCAATACGAGAGAGTTGAAAATGAGCACGAGGGAGTTGAAAATGAGTAGGAGAGAGTTGAAATTGAGTAGGAGGGAGTTGAAATTGAGTAGGGGGGAGTGGATTTTCAGTTGGAGGGAGTTGAAAATGAGTAGGAGGGAGTTGAAATTGAGTAGGAGGGAGTTGAAATTGAGTAGGAGGGAGTGGATTTTCACTTGGAGGGAGTTGAAAATGAGCAGGACGGAGTTGAAAATGAGTAGGAGGGAGTTGAAATTGAGTAGGAGGGAGTTGAAATTGAGTAGGAGGGAGTGGATTTTCACTTGGAGGGAGTTGAAAATGAGCAGGGGGGAGTTGAAAATGAGTAGGAGGGAGTTGAAATTGATTAGGAGAAAGTTGAAATTGAGTAGGAGGGAGTGTATTTTCACTTGGAGGGAGTTGAAAATGAGCAGGAGGGAGTTGAAAATGAGTAGAAGGGATTTGAAATTGAGTAGGAGGGAGTTGAAATTGAGTAGGAGGGAGTTGAAATTGAGCAGGAAGGAGTTGAATTTGAGTAGGAGGGAGTGGATTTTCACTCCGAGGGAGTTGAAAATGAGCAGGAGGGAGTTGAAAAAGAGCAGGAGGGAGTTGAAATTGAGTAGGAGTGAGTTGAAAATGAGTAGGAGGGAGTTGAAATTGAGTAGGAGGGAGTTGAAATTGAGTAGGAGGGAGTGTATTTTCACTTGGAGGGAGTTGAAAATGAGCAGGAGGGAGTTGAAAATGAGCAGGAGGGAGTTGAAATTGAGTAGGAGGGAGCTGAAACTGAGTAGGAGGGAGTTGAAAATGAGTAGGAGGGAGTTGAAAATGAGTAGGAGGGAGTTGAAATTAATTAGGAGGGTGTGGATTTTCACTTGGAGGGAGTTGAAAATCAGGAGCAGTAGCCTTGTTACCAGCAAGGTATCGTTACCTTATCTGGCGATAAAATAATGCGACTTTTTTTACAAATTTGGGCTGCAAAACGGTTCAAAACATCCTTGTCGCCTTTTAGCAGAAGATCAGTTGCAGTAGATCAGTTGCAGTCGTTTTTTCGGTTGTCGTAAATGCGCATGTCGCCTGTTCGTGCGCAGTCTTTCGCAGTCTGCTAGGGCCGCAGTCTGCATACCGTCACCGGGCTTTGATCTAACAACCTTTGCGAGGTGATTTGAACGAACCGGCCAAAAAGTGCCGCGCGTAAGTACCAGCGGCTGTAATAATGCTTACGCACGGAGCTTTTTGGCCGGGTCGTTCAAATTTTGGGAATATCTTCAGCAGGAAACCACCAAATGTGGATTTTTTTTGACAGATCTGTAGCTTGAGAGCTGTTTTATAGCTGGGAGCATCAGAATTTCTGTCACAATGCATTGTACCAGAATTATTGCCCCCGGGGGTTGTGGCATTTTGGCCCATATCTGGCAAAATCCCAAAACTGCCGTTCAAATTTTGGACATTTCTTCATGCCAATGCCATGTTTTTTGATTCCGAGCTTTTCTGCTACATTGGCATTACAATCCGCATTAAATGGTTGCTCGCCTAGGTCAATTGGAGCCAAAGTGCCTCTTTAAAGTCCAATATTTGAACAAACATTTTTTTGCCTTTTTTGTCAAATTTCTCAGCATTATGAGGAGATCTTCTCGCAAATGAGCTGTGGTCACCGACCATGAGAAGTTGATTGCAACTCTCTCGCAAAAAGATCGTGCCTTGCGAGGTGCATGGGACATCCTCAATGGAGTTCTCAAAGGTCCCACACAAGCCGGAGGGAAGTGGGTTATCCCAAAGAACCATATTGCCTACTACTTGAGAAAGCTGAAGGAAGAAGGATTTTGCATTGAAATGGAGGTTAATGACCCCCAACCTGAAGAGTCAACTCCTCGACGTCAAGAAGATGTTAAGGTTGATCCTTGGGACCTCTATGTCCAAGCCTACCAATGGGCGGGTCAAGAAGTAAGTAAAGGGAGACTAAGTTCTCGTAAAGCTGCTTCTGAGGTGTACCTTCGATTTGGCATAAATTTGTCACACACTACTTGTGCCAAGGCCGCCGAAGATGAGGGTGCCCCTCCCAAGAAGAGAGGGGAGGCTACTTTTGTGCCCCCCGATGTCGAGTCCACACTTGTCGCCTTTTAGGACATGTTTCAAGCTCCATTCTAAAAAAAAAAGCGCCACAAAACTCAACGGTGGCGCCAAGTTACCCCCCCCGGGACTTTCGTTGCACCCTCAAAAATACTGCGTGCCACTGTGGCGGTCAAACCTGGAGAGCCCCGCCCCCCGACCAAAATGGCTCAAAGTCAGCAAGAGACGGCCTAGCACGGCCAAGCATAAGCTTTTAGGACATGTTTCAAAGGACATACTCCAAAAAAAAGCGCCACAAAACTCACCGGTGGCGCCAAGTTACCCCCACGGGACATTTTTTGCACCCACCGGGCAACATGGAAAAAATTGCCCAAAACAAGCGACCCCCCCTACCATCCTCTCCAAATAGCTCAAAGTGAGCAAGAGACGGCCTAGCACGGCCAAGCATATCCTGTTAGTACATGTTTCAAGCTACATTCTCAAAAAAAAAGCGCCACGAAACTCACCGGTGGGGCCAATTTACCCCCCCGGGACATTTGGTGCACCCCCGAAAATACTCTGTGCCACTGTCACGGTGAAACTTGGAAAGCCCCACCCCCCGACCAAAATAGCTCAAAGTGAGCAAGAGGCGGCCTAGCACGGCCAAGGATAACCCTTTAGGACATGTTTCAAAGGACATTGTCCAAAAAAAAGGGGCACAAAACTCACCGGTGGCGCCAAGTTACGTCCCGGGAGAAAAAAATTTCCCCCTAAAAATCAGGGAAATTTTTGGTAAAATTTTATCAAGTCAAAATGGAACATTGCAAAATGTTTCAAAACCTGTTGGATATCGGTCCTATTTTAAATACATTGATGTATTGTACACAAAAAGGGCTTTCAAACAAAAAAAACGGTTTGTAAAACGGTCACGGTGGCACCAAGTTATGATTTTTGGGGGTTGGACGCATGTGACTGTGTATGCAAGTGTGCTCTTGGTGGGTTTTAGATAAGTTGGTGGTATTATGCCGCCTATGTGGGCTTTCCGGCCCAATCTTTGATGCGTGCATGTGCCCATTGATGCCCCAGGGCACACTGATTGATAATTGGTAAGGTTCTCGAGTCCCGGCCTTGTTTTTTTAGAATTTTCGAAAAAACCAAGACAAATCTATATGCAATAGCGCCAGCGCAGCAGCCAGTGGCGGTGCTGCTCCAGCGGTCTGAGCGCTGGAATCGCAGCCGGCAGGCGTTGGGTTCAGCCCCGCTGCGGGCGCTCTGGATTGGTCGCGCCGGCGCAGAGATTTTCTCAATTTTTGAACAAAGTGTAAAGTTTTTTACAATGAAAATTTGACGCAACCCCAAAATGCGTCTACTTCAGGCAGCTAAATCTAGGGTCCCCTGGCAAATCCTCTCCCCCCCCACCTGGGATCCAATTCCCCATCAGTGCAGCTGCCACGGCGTCCAAGTCCGACCCCAAAACTCGGCGGCAGCCAAGAGAAAACCCCAAAATTTGAACGCGGCTGTAAATCTATTAACAGCCGCTGGTATTATTACAGCCGCTGGTACCTTAAGTGCGGGCCGCGACCCCCCCCCAATGTGCTGAAGCGTTCAACTCGCCCAAATATGGCCCCCCTTACACACCATGATGTCCCGACCATTAAGGCTCGAATTCCCCCAAATGAGCAAGACGATCCGATTTGTAATACGGCGGGATTGGGGGAATTACTGTGGTAACCAGAGTAGGGGCTACCCAAGAAGCTTAGCAACGAAAAATCTCCTTAACTCCCCTAGATTTTTAGGTTTGTAGTAAAGGGTGCCGCTGATTATCTCCAACCCCCCTTATCCCCTACAACTTTTCTTGGCGAGCATGGTCTAAGCTGAGGTCGCCAAAAGTATGTTTCAGAGCATCCGTGTCACATGTTTCACGTAGTGGCTGTCTTTGTTGGTTTGCATAGCGTCCGCCTTGTAAAGGTTTCGGACAGGACGGTTATCCTCCGTCAAGCAGGCAGCACAGCAGATCAGCACTTTTCCTCCACCGCGTGCACGTTTCTCTGATCATGGGTAAATCGAAGCCACTTCCGTTCGGACCCTACCAACTGAATATGCCGAGTTTGATTGCAAACTATGTTCGTTGAGTAACCTTCTTTTGCAGCAGGTGTTTCGATGGCTCTTCACTCAGCAGTTCGTTGGAACAAGCCTGCTGCAGAGATAGAAGGTTTTATTCAACAGGAGGGTGTCAACAGTGCTGACCCTGAAAATGGAAACAGGGCTATTCACATCGCGGCCCAAAATGGGCACCTGGACCTTGTCAAGTTGCTGTTAGCGCGCAAGGCTGACGTGAACGCCCAAAACAACGGAGGGCAGACACCTCTACATATGTCTGTTGCGTATGATTTGGATGATGTTTCCAGCACTTTAGTTGCTGCTGGGGCAAATGAAGAACTGAAGAATGCCGATGGTCACCCCGCGAAGTACGGTATAAGTGGTGACCTTCTCCAAAAAAGGGCAATTGGAGCCTTCCAAGATGCTACCACAGCAGATGCACTGGTAGCTGCCCTGCAAACCATTGGGAAAACACCCGGGATGGATAAGGCACTGGTTGTTCAGAAGGGAATGGCAAAGAAGAAGGAAGCCGGTGCACAATGGACCCCAGCCGTGCAAACAGCATTTACCACCATTATCCAGGCTCTGTAAGTGTAAAGAGACAACTTGTTGTTATGCTTGTATTGTCCAACTGCTCACCATGTTCACCATCATCGGCAGTGGTTACAATAATCGTGTCCACCAATCGCCCACTTTAGCAGAGGAAACCAAAACAGAGTACAAAGCAGGGGAGAGGAGAGGGTAATGGGTTGCAAAGCCCACCTGTGTCGTGTAGCCTGCAGGCCCTGTGGACACACGGATGGCAGCTGCATCGCCAACAACGGCAAACTGTGTCTTGCTGTTGCTGAACAGCTGCCCATCAAGACTGAGCTCAACGTGCGTGGGGAATTCTGTTTCCCTGGTGACAGAGATCAGGACAATCATAGTGACGGTGATAATGGTGGCGCGGTGTAGCACGCTGTGGTGTGGTGTGGTGTGACAGGCAATGACAACAGCAATGACAGGGAACTTGCGGTAACGGCCAACATTGGAGGAGCTGTCGGTGTCTGCCACCGTCCGGGATGGTTCCTTAAAGCACAAAAAAAAAACCATGCGAGCGTCCGTCATATGCTTGACAGTTGAAGGATAACAGACGGCGGGGAGAGAGGAAGCAATTTCGGCTGTAGAGGTTTGACGGTAAATAGAGCGGTCCCTGGCTGCACAACAACACCAAAGAAACTGTGGGCGTCCTTAATGACCGCCCTCCCACTGTCTGTCGGACCAAGTGCAGTCCCTGTGAGCTGTGCTGGAATGCCAAAAGGCTTGAGGCTGCGTTCGTCAACCGTACACTGCTGAATCCCATTGTGGCAAGGACTTTCCAACAGAAGCCACCCTGCATGTGCGGTGGAAGTGTAGTTATTTGGCTGAATTTCGGATCGGTGTGGTGCAGCCATGTAATTGTGGAGAATCACCCTTTTGTTTTCCCTTTTCAGAGGCATCTTCAGACATTTTGGTGTGCAGTCTCCGGGCATTTTGGTGTGCAGTCCTGGGCACGTCGGTATTGTTAACTGAAAGTGGCATATTTTTGAGGTCAATTTGGGTACATCAATTTGCCCAATTGGGGATGGGGTTGCAACATGGCAGACATGAAGGCTTCAACATCCTGTTTGCATCTCGAAGGACATATTTTGATGATGATTTGCATTGCCAAATTTGTTCAGCATCATCAAAGAAGGAATGTGTATTTGCATAGTGGAATGGCTTGGTTTCTTTTTCAAAAGAGCATCATCGCTTGCCTGATTGTTTTCCAAACAATGCAAGTGGTACACTGGTGGTGGGGGAACCTCAGCGTGCCGCGCATCTTTTTGGGCCTCTTTTGATACGGAGCCCTAATCCATGTTTTTTGCCTGGGTTGGGGTTATATTAATTTTTTCCACCATGGGGACCCAGAGAAGGCAGGAGTTCTGTCGCCATATTGATCTCTCCCCACCTTGGGGCCCCTGAGAAGGAAGAAGGTAGGGGTTTTTTTAGCCATATTGATTGATGTAGCCATTGCGCCCAATTTAGTGCCCCCGAGAAGGTAGGGATTAGGCAACGATTTCTGATTAGGTCCCCGTATGGGGGCACCTGAAGAGGCAAGGGTGTTGTAGCCATTCTACCCACATGTAAGCCTTTGAGACAGACTAAGATTGGCAAAAGGAAGCCAAAGTACATACTCCGTGCGCTTCTGGAGACAAGTGTTAGGCGGGAACACACGACCGGCTTGGTGTTTGCTTCGTTGGTTTTCTGCACGTACTATGAACCTAACCGTCTTAACCATCACTCTTTTTATTGACCATGGGTGCATGTCCTGCCTCATGTTAGGACTGATAGAAGCAATTCGGCCGCTACGCGACATGAAGGAAAGATGAGTCAAATGTGTGTGTGTGTTGTGTTGTAAGAAGCCTTCCACCATCACAAGTTGTTGTGTGCGTTGGCCGCGTTATTGTCATGCATGTATTGATGCAAACATTGGCAAAGAAAGATTGTTTATCAGCCGATACTTAAGAAATACACATTGATGTTGAATGTAGTGGTTTCGATTTATGCAGTGTGTTTTGTTGCGGTCCACCATTGGTCCAATTCGGACACTTTTCTTCGGCACGGTATCCGGGGTTAAAGCCAGGACGATTAATACAGAGTAGGGCGCCGGGCAAACACTTTATAGTGTACTGGGATTGATTTGTAGTTCTCTGAAGACCATTTTATTGCACTGGAGTATTGTTGGCCCAATGGACATGCTTTTCTTTACTTTACACACTAGATGCAAAACTAATGTCAAACCATTTCATATGAGTGCACGTTGGGATATTGTTGAGGTTGAGTTCCAGCATGTGTCAAAGGAGCTAACTTTGAAATACATTTTTTGATTGGCCCAAGCGCACCAATTTTATGCAAATAACAATTGGTATTGATTGCCTACGACTCACCATCTGGAGTTTGGTGGTAATATGCTAGCTTTGACTAGACTGACCTGGGCGCCTATGTTGACCAGCACGTTGAAGACCTTCTCCACTTCCCCGCATAGGGCTCGGCCCTTGAGGTGAAGCTGCCGCTTGCGGCCAACCGGCCTTTTCAGAAGCTCCACCAGCGACTGGTGCAGGTCGCGGGTAATGGACTCTCAAAGGCCATCTATAGCATCCAGATGCGGTTTTGGTGATCTTCGGACTGCTTCGGAGAGATGTTGGAGGACGTCGAATACATTCGTAGTCGCCAAGGATGACTGGGTGCAACGGTTGGTGTTTTCACCCGACACTTTGGTCGGATGCGAGGATCCGCTTATGGCACTTAGCCCTCCAGCACTCGCCCTCACCAAGCCGTTGTGACTGGCTTTCCTCTCCGGCGTTGTTCCCGGCATTCGGGTAGATGGCCGTGTAGGGCAGTCGACGTTTCCCGATGTGGATGGCGCGGGATTGACCACAGCACCATCTTGCGACCGCCCTAGCGGGGGCCTTTGGCTGCAGGGGCTCCGCTACCGGGCGTCGTTTGTCGGACTGTTCTTCTCCGCGGGGACTTCGTTCACTCCGTCACCTTTCTTCTTGCACCGCCCTTTGCCCTTCTTGTCCTTGTCTTTGTCTTTGTCCTTGTCGTACTTAGGGACCCAAGATCTCTTGATTTCATGGATCTCTTTCGGGAGCTCGTCTTTCAACTTGGAGTGCTCATCTTTGGAAACTTCCACCTTGGTCCCCCGGACCTTGGCCGGCGCACGCTTCTTCGAGCTGTGCGCCTTCTTGTACGCCTCCGTGTCGGCTTTGTGGGTGGGGCACGTACGGTGGTCGTGTTGCAAGGGGGAATTTCACCCATAGCACACAAAACAGCCCTCAGGACTCGGATGAACGGCCCAAAGGAGAGCGGCGGATTACTGATGCAGCGGGGCTCCTTCATTTACTTCTTCTTCCACCCTTGCTGAAGGGGCTTCCGAGATCCCCGGTGGCTTCTTTTGTGAAGTTTGTTGGCCAGGAAGGCGCAGACGGCGGTCTCCCCTGGTTCGTCCTCGTCGTCCGCATCACCGAGCACTTCGCCGCCTTCGCTTCCCCCAGGATCCATGGCGGCTTCCCCGCCAGACTCTTCGTTCAAATAGGGGATGCTGGGGTTGTCGTGTGCCTGCAGCCCGCGGTTATGGTGGAGGTTTGTGTACTCTTTGAGCACTTCCTCGCCGACTCACTCCAGCACATCGTCGAAGCTCATCCGCGCCGGGATGGCCTGCAAACCGATCATTTGGCCGCCCTTCTCACATTTGTTGAGTCGCCAAATAGCCGCCTTCTCGCGATCTCATGAGACGGTGATGAGGAGGGCGTTCCACAGGGACTACATCTTGATGTCCGCGGCCACGTTGTTCGTCGTCTAATTCACCACCCGCTTGTAGTGCTCTTTGTTGAGCATCATCTTCATGGTGTAGTTCCTCTTGGCCCTCTTACCTTCTTCTTCGTTACGCTCTTGATCCACGCTTTTGAAAGGACGTCGAGTAGGCGGGACCGCTCATCGCGATCGTTCCAGTCCTCCACATTCCGGCGGTACATGGGAGGCAATACTTTCATACAGGGAAGGCAACAACTTCAGACCACTTTAATTCTAGACACCAAAATTTCGGACCCATTTTTGGGCCTAAGTTTTGGGCGCAAAACGAGTCCCCCTCTGCCTACATTATAAGAGGCCAGAATGAAGTGGATTTTAAAGTCAACGCGGAAATGGACGTGGACTGACTTTACAAAAAATACTAAAAGATGTTGCATTGCAATATCAAAGGTGCTATCGTTGGAAACATTTTGGCAAAGAAGAACGAAACATTGCAAATTGTTGTGAAAAATAGCGCACATTTTTTAAAAAAAGGACAAAAGTTACGAAATTGATAATGTATTTTGTTCGAATCTGAGGTAAGAGCATTTTGATGTCCTCTGAGAAAAGAAGCCTAGTATGAAGTTTTCGTGACAAACCTAGGAGTTTGAGGGCTACTTGGTATAAAACTTTGGTGCTGAAACGGGAAAAAATGGCAAGGTGCCTAAGTTTCAAGCGTATGAAATTGTTGCCCTCCCCTGTACGCTTTTAATTTAGGCACCTTGCCATTTTTGCATGTTTCGGCACCAAAATTTCAAACCGGGGATCTTTCAAACTGCCAGTTTTGACACTAAAACTCCATACCAGGCCTCTTTTCCGACAGAAAGCTGTTAGCTCCGTTACAGCGAAAAAAAGACTTTCTCAAATTGTTGCCAAAGCTTTTCAACGGATTTCTCTTTGTCTTTCTTTAGAAAATGCTGTCTACTACTCACAACTGTTTCGAATGTTTCCTTCCTTGCCAAAGTGTTTTGAACTCTTGTTGCTTGCCAAAATGTTTTGCTCTCTTCTTCCTTATCACTTCACAACATGTTTTGACATGCAGCATGTTTGGTATTACAATGCAAGACCCCTTTGTTTCTTGTATGTAAAAGGCAAAACATTGTTTTCAATTGTTGCTTTTCATGTGCCTCTGCTGTCACACCTGAACCCTTGCACACTTGCACAGAGACTAACTGTACTACTCCATTCTTTTTTGAAAAAGAGAATCGTAGTTGGCACCCAAAACAAAACAAAATCATGCCCGGGCTCAGACAATGCAATGCAGCTCGGAACCTTCTTCTGTCCCCACCCTTCACATTGGTTGCAGACCGTCAGAACACTACGATGAGTGCATTCAGTGTCCCAGAGCCGTGCCAGTTGGCAGGACCTTCGGCTACGCTGGGCTGTTTGCGGCGGTGCCAGAGTCTCACGGAAACAGCTCAAATCGTAAGGACTGCATGGCCGAAAAAAAAACAACAATATGCGAAATGGTTCATAAAAACGGCTGCCTTATGACTCGGAGTAGCTCACGTTGACGTACGCATTACGCTCTGCAAAGGGATCACTGTCACCGTCATCAAAATCTTGCAGTAGGGCATTGCGCTGGGCAGTGCTCATTGCACGTTCAGCTGCTTCTCTTGCACGCCTCTTGCTCCTTGGCGGCAAAGGGGCCACAAGTGCCCTGTGCGGTGCTGCAAGTGCTGCAGGGAGTTCAGGTGCAGCCGGGGCCTCTGGTTCCAGTTCATGATCACTTGCTTCATCGGCTGGTTCAATGACATGCTGATCGAAGGAAATGGTTGGAGCATCCTGTGCAAGGGGTCCAAGCAAAATCACACGCGGCGGCTCCGGCATGGCATCCATTGAGTCGGCGATGGGGACCTTTCGCAGTACCATTTTCCGTGACGTCATTATCTGCTGTGCTGTTCTTGTTTCTTTGCACCATGCGCTGAGCCACTAAACAAGCAGGCTTTTCATCTTCTCTCAGACATGTCAAGTGGTGATCTGCTGGGGACCTCTTTGTTGTGGATTCTCATGCCATGTTGAATCATCCTCTCGCACAGCGACAACGTGAGGAATCTTGTCATTGAAGGATTGATCAGCTGGTCCGGCAAATTGGAGAAGAAAGAAAAATGCCTTTACTCACATTTTGGCATTAGTCTATGCAAGATAAAAATGTTTGTTTGGAAATAGTGAAAACCATACAACAATCAAGCTAACCAACGCGGCAAAGCAAAGCGTGCAACAACACTCACTAAGGTGAATCACTTGCCATGCCAAGTATGCAATAACAACGAGTCTTTGTTGGAATCTACCTCAAACGTACACACAACTAAGCCTTAGCTCGACATACTACATCCTAATACCTAGTCCCTAATCCTATCCCCGTGCACCACTAACCCATGGCGCTGTGAATAGAGGAATACAGGATGTGGATAAGGCAACAGTCATGGGCAAGCGTGATACCCACGCAATACACAACCACACACGCAACACACAAGGCGAGCATGTGTCCATCTTGCGAGTCTTGCATTAAGTGTGCCACAGATATAAAGGATTTTTCAGATCAAACCCAAGATATTCAGAAGCGTATTTGCCATTCCCAATCTAATCTAAGCACCATCTGGTCATGAATAAAGTCAGACATGACGACTGTATTATCCAGATAGCGATCGAGCGTGGCGACAGCCACGGCGACAGTAGACACGCAATTCAGCAAATGATACACAGCACATTCACGCTGTAAACACTGTACACTGATAAGAAGGCGACCCTCAATGAAAAGCAATTTTTGTACCTGCCCCGCCAGACACCACACCAAGGTTGGGTGTCTCAGGGAGCGCCATCTAACTAAGAGAGTTCAGAGATGTAGTCATCCCTCAGGAGGTGCAGTGGTACCCCCCCCCTCTTCTGGCATTGCACAACAGTGCAGTCAGCATTTCACCTTTGCAGGCCATCTGCAAAAACATGCTGCAACAGTCATATCAATCCAGGTGAAATCAAGACGTGAGTAAACCCCTAGAATAATGAGAACACAATACCTCTCCACTATCGATACAAAGCGCTTGTAGGTTCACCCTCGGGGTCTGTCAACAAAGGCAACATGATTTTTCTCAAAACATTCAGACCATAGCCGTAAAATACAGACCCAGGTGTTGTTCATGACATGCTGACGACATGTAAAGGGTCTGGTGCACCTCCTTAGTCTCCAGTAACCACCATTCCCTCAAGTCCCACTTTCCTCACAGGCAGCAACCACTGTCAGTAAAGCCTGGAGGCACAGGTACCCTGACAAGATAACAACAAGCCTGTAGCGAAGGACGGGTAGGACATTCCAGACGAGGCTACTCACGACAGGAATACCCCGTGAACAAAGGGTTAGACTGCAGGTCCTGCCTTTTCTCATTCCCTGCCTGAGAATAGGGTAAAAGCAAAGGACGTAGAATAGAAAAAATTCAGTTACTCCAATAGAAAACAAAATACTGTGGCGAGTTTACTGCCAAAAATTTTGCTATAGCATCCACGGACTGGGTCGAATTTTTGACCCTGAAAATTTTCATTGACTATGCAAGAAAGACAAGCTTCAAGTTCAATACAACACGAATGATAATCCGGACAAATGGGAATTAGCCCCTGCTGCTGAGGTGCGCATTGGGCGGTCCTTGAAATTTTAAAAGGAGAGAGAAAGAGAGAGAGAGACACTCAATTGGGCTCCTACAGTTACAGACCTTGGTACTCTAGGCCAGCATAGGAATGCATACAGACCTTCAATTCCAAAACCGGGTGTTGAAACACCCCTACGGCTAACTGCAGGGTAACTCTCAACATACCTCTCAGACTTCGGTCAGAATGGTTCGTTAGGGGGCAGGGGGGCGGCCGGGCTTGCCTGGTGACCTTGGCTGGATACATGATTACTGTAACACAAAAAGAATCGATCATAACCCTCCCTCAGACCAGATTGTGCACATCGTCGCATTAGCAGGGGAAAAGGGTATTTTTCCCTCAGTGTGTCACCCGGCCAGCTCCCTGTTTCCTGACTTTACTACCCCGACTCATCCCAGTTCCTTCTCCTGAATAACGAAGAAAAGGAACGAAGCAGAATGGGTAGTCCTACGAGTGCGGCAAATGTGCCTCATAGCTTACACATGCACCACTACGTAGAAATTTACCCATAACCAAAACTAAGTCTGGCTGCTACTCAAGCATGCCTTCACAGCTCCCCCACCTGGCTACCTGCAGTACGCTGTCATGCAGTCCTAAGGGTGTCTTCGCCGGGTGGACTAGGTTATTTTACTGTTTTCGGTAGGGTCTTTTATGTTTACCTGAGTTCAGAGGTTACCCACCTTTCGGCGGTTTCTGTGACGCTCCTGGTTACTATCACTTCCTTCCTAAAATACTCAATACATTTCGTCGCAGGCTACAACTTCTCAGACGCTGTCTCTGTTGTTTATCTCTGTGGATAACGGCATTAGCTTCGCAGCGGGTACTCGTCGAATACTCAGTAGGTTGCTCTACACCCCCAGAGGTAGAAGACACTTCTAACTAGAGGGGTGCTGAGGAGATATGGCTCGGAGCCGTCTCCGGCGTGCTTTACACCTGTCGTACGGGGTATCCATGTACATCCGGTGCAGTATACACACTGATGTCTCATCAGGACGTCGGTGTATCATCAGTGCATTTGTTGACCAGAAAAATAATATACAGTGCTACGTAGCAATAAGGGCAACAGTCGACCTTCAGGGGTATTTACTGTGTTCACCCTGTCACCTGAGGCCTCATCACGACCTTTACCTGTGCGTTGTATACCTGTAGCACAGGGGTGTTGTGGCTTGCTCTTATGGCAAGATATCAGAGAAGGTCTCGTCTTTTCGGATACTAAGCATTTTCCTATCAGCCACCCGCGAAAGTCATTCACAACACGAAATATTACCTCTGGACTGTTGCTCCATCACACTGCCTTAATGTCTCAGTAACGTAACGCAGGGCCTACAGAGAGCAAAGAAAGAGCATGCTGTACAGACAGCCCTCAGTTTCAGGTTATCACTCAGATTGGGGTTGATAGGCACTGACGTTGCCCTTTTACCCCAGGGTAGAAATACCCTGCACGTGTCTACACTACAAAGGAAAGAAAGAATCCAGCCCGTAGGAGCCCCTGTGAACCATATCGCTGGTCTCAGTGGTCTAAATAAATTTGCCAAAGGAAAAGCACAAAGGGCCAGGAAAAACCTGTCCAAACCTCGATAGCGTATGCGGGTGTACAATTCCAAACCCCCCAATCTCTGAGGTAGAGGGGAACAGTTTTATATTTGACTTGACAGGCTTACAGTGATCCACCTTGTGTGGGAAAAAGGAGGTCTCGCAACACTTCCTCGGGTGCTCTCTACAAAGACACACAAAGGTTTATGCAAGGTCAATTCAACAAAACTAGCACAGCTCCATGTCACAGACATGTCACAGCCGCGGATTGGACAGCTCCCAATCAGGTACTACCGTGCCACTGAGCCTCCAGGGTGTACAGGCACGAAGACTGCAAACCTCCAGCTTCCAGTTTATACCTCATCGGAGTTGCACGTCACGTCTGGCTGGATGTACCAAATATGGTCAGGGGCCATGGGTTCGCCATCACACCTGCACTACCTGTTGGTGTAACGCTCAGGCCCCCGCCCTTACCACTGTAACAGGAACCTGCACATGAGGCAGTAGGAGAAAAATGTGGGGATAACATCTGTGCAAGTATCAATCCCGCCTACATTCGAGTGGAGAGAAGGAAGGTAACACACAGGTTTTTGTGGATAGCGCCCCGATTAGCGCCAGAGTAGGAAGGGGGAGGCAGAACAGGACACACTGGATTTTCTTGGATAGCGCGCCAGTTAGCGCTTGAGGAGAGACAGGGGGTCAGATCGGGAACGCAGACAACCTTGAGCGTGCCTGTGGGTCTGCATGGCACGCGCCCTATGAACTGAGCCCAATTTACGCTCTCCAGTCAAACCAATTGTGTGAGTAACTGGCAGGGCCTATGGCCTCCGCGTGCCATCTCAGCAGAGACTGGAAACTGCAATCAGCTGCATCTGTAGTTCGCACTATTCACTATGTACCAACTGTTGGCACAAGACACATTCCAGGACACTAGGCAAAAAAGGCAAACGGAACCCCAGCAAACCTCTCCTGACACGCTCTGGTGTGTCCCAGGCTGATCTGTCATTTGCCTATCATGGGGCAAGAAAGGGTGGAAATGATAATTGTTACTCCCACAAGGAAACACATCTAGGATCTGTGATCTATTCAGGGAAACCATACCAGTCTTTGGTGACTCCTTGTCAATTCTGGCCCCCAAGAGGGAGGGCAGACAGATATCAGAAAAAGAATAAATAACTCATCACAGTCCCCAACGTCCAAACACCTTTGAAGGGGAGAGTTGGAAAGACAAGAGGGCAACAGACCCAAACCACGGGTGACTGCCTCGAAGTGCAGCAAAACCCGTTAGGTGAGCGAGAGAGTCGTTGAGCAGGAGTAAACCGTAACGCCAATAAATTACATTGCCAACAAACAGCCAAACACCTGTGGCTCAACCTGTGCTTTCGCAGGCCCCAGACCATACAACCGCAGTTTGCATACATATACACAGGACCATAAACCGCCAGGAATGTGTGTTACACCGCCATATGCCAAACCCCACACATTCACAAGAAGACAGCACATCACACCTCAGTCCCTGCGCCTACTCCGGCCGCCGGCACAGGACCCACAGTGGGACGCCGACGGGGCTGTGGACGGTCTTCGGGGCAGGTTCACCTGGGCGGCCGTCGACGTTGGCTCAAGGCCTGCGACCCCATGCCTGAAGAGGCATGTCCCCCTCGATCGCTCAGGGGACCCAGTTTGTCCGAGCGGTTGCTGAGCTCCTCCTCTGGCAGCAATGATCAACGCCCCAACGAATGGAAGTCCACGATACTACGAAAGCCTAAGAGCAGTCCGCCCGTGGGGATAAGGGGTGCTTGCTCTCAGGGTACGGCCTTCAGCGTCCAGGGTGAACAGGTCGTTGGACCCTCCATCTGAGAGATTGGTGGTGCGGGTCCGGGCAGTGTCCTCTGGCATGTTTCGTACCCAAGCAGCGGGGCATCTGCTGATGGGGATATGATACCCATACACAGGCCCCATAGTGCTTGTTGATGTTCGGGTCTTTTGCATTTATATCCCGCCCAAATGGAGGAGGTCGTGCTGGTGTAGGGATCTTTGTATTTATATCCCGCCCAAGTGAAAGCGGTTGTGCTGAAGTTGGGATCTTTGTATTTTTATCCCGCCCAAAAGAAAGCGGTTGTGCTGAAGCTGGGATCTTTGTATTTTTATCCCGCCCAAGTGAAAGCGGTTCATGCAGCAGCGTGGCAATCTGGACATCAGTCTTCTGACTGCCACAGGCAGCCAATTTCCCTGCAAAACAGCTTTGGCAATTCCGAGCTGAGTGTCAGGCGTCTCGATCCGCACGAGGTCAACCAATCCCCAGCGCACCATCTCGGGCATACGGGCTATACTCTGGTCCAAATTGTAAGGATTGCATATTGCAGCCTGGGCATCCGTCTTGACGCACAAATAACGACCATCAGGACAAGGCCCACGAGCCCAATCCACGACTGGGTGATCAATGTGGTTGGGATCCTCCAAAGTTTTTGAATAAACAATTCACAGTGCGCTCAGTGCATCAGTCTGGAAACAGAAACGGGCTAGCTTCTCCTTAGCCTCGTTTGCGCCCAGCATTTCCCGCATTGCACAGTTGGCCGCAGTCAGGATCTGGATGGCAGGGTGAAAAATGTCCTCCTCGTCGTCACCCAGATGCCCTCAGAGCTTCTTTCGGCCACTGGTCCACAATGGGCAGGAAGCTTACACCGTTGTCGCGCGGGTTGGTGACAGCATACCGTGTGTACTTCACGTCACCGTCACCTTGCTCCAGATCTTCCAACATTGAAATATCCTTGAAATCTGACAATGGCTGACCTTTTTCTGCAGAAGCCGCACAACTTCCTAGAATTTAGCGAGTCACTCCTACTGCAGACCCCAGGTGTCCTACTTCGAGATGGGGGAACTTCAGGAGAATTCGAGGGGCACCGGCGGAGCTTCGTTCACAAAGCTCACATTCCATAGTTTCATCCACTGCCCAGCCTTTGTACGGAAAAGCTGTGTGGCCAGGTGAACCAGAAAAATCAGCATGATACAACATTCATGAGGTTGAACCTTGTGAGCGCAGTGACGTGGTGAGAGGAATGGACCAGTTTTGCTCCATCAGGGTCACTCCCCCCAGAATTACCTTGACAGGATGAACTGGACAAAACGGCAGCCGCATCCAGGCTATCTTTGCGCCCGGGTGGAGCACGGGGGCGGAGCATCAGGCACCGGCTTGAGCTGTTTTTGCAGGCTTATCATATTCCTCTCCGTCTCAGTCTTGTGCTTTTTGAACGACAGCAAGAAGGTAGCACCCAGCAATCCGTTCCTTCCATAGTGACCACAGCATACTGCCAGTGTTTCAAGGGAGGCCAGCGCAACTGCCATGGCCGAGGAGCCACAAACAGCTGACTCGATCCCCCTCATAGGCCACAACAGCCCCGGGTTCCAGCATCCTTGGTTGCACAATGTCATAGAACTGCTCCATGACCTCTTCAGGCAGTTGCTCCATCTGGGGGCTGCAGCTTTTCAACACCCTAACAGGGGACGTTCCAGAAAAGTGGAAGACAGGGCATTGGTGCAATCTTTCCCCGCTAGGAACTCCTGTAGCCGAGACAGCATGTAATTCATCAGCTGTTGCTCCTCCAGCCGCCATGCCTGGACAGTCGTCAGGGTCTTGACCTGGTAGAACTGGGGCTCTGAAAAAATGATGGAGCCGATGCCAAGCTACTCCCCTGCCCCCAAAATAACATGCTGTTGCTCGCTGTTGTTCTGGACAAAGTGAACACCCTCGCGGCAACCACTGAAAATGAAATACAAACTGTTACCTGGCTTTCCAGCTCCGAACATCACGCTATGTGGGAGAAAGACCACAGGTTTCAGTTTGCCATTTGAGACCTTGGAGGACGTCGGTATTCCAACCCTGAAAGAGCACACTCTTCCCCAGCTGTGTAGGGTACATTCTGTAGACCCGTGCCATGCTAGTCGCCAACCGCGTGTTGATCTTCTCAAAAGCAGGCTGAGGCAGAGTGCTCAACTGGTACGTCAACACGTCCAGGCTGCATGCCCACGAGTGCACAGTGCCTTTCCAGATGATGGCTGCCGAACGCGGCTCGCTGGCAAACGCACCGTAATCTCCGAACACACAAGGCACTTTCAGGGTAGCAACTGTGATGCCGGTGCGCTTACTGTGGGGTTGGGACCTGTTGTTGGCGTAGTGGACAAGCACATCAACTGATGCCTGCATCAAAATGTACAATGTGCGAGCCGGGTCCCCTTGGTGGCATTTAAACTTGCCATCCCAAAATGACTGGGCATAACGCTTGTGGCCAAAAAAGGATGACCTCTTTGGATTGCCAGTCAGGAAAGAGACTCCCTGCGGACTGCAACCTTGCAGGCATCACGCGGCTCATCTTGGTCCGACAAATCGCACTGAGAAACTCCCTTGCCGCTTTAAGCTTCTTCACCCAAAGCAATATGCTCATCATCGGCAACACACGTGCAACCAACTGATCCAGCTTCGCTTGGCGGACGGGGCGGTGCCATATCGCATAGGTGTACGCAGTGTCTATCGTGCTCTACACGGCAGTTCTCATGCTATCTCGATACTCCTTCGTAGGTTTACCCAACTTGCTGCTGGGAGGTGGCTTGGAGCTGGCAGAGTTGCCATTGCACACATCGAAATTCAGACCAATCTGCAGCATACAGGAACTCGCCTTGGTCAAGCACTCGTTCAATGGCATGGACAGGACGTCAGACTCCTTTGTTGGGCAGGGCCCAAGCCTGGACAGCTTGGCAGAAAGCCCCTGACCCCTTATGTAGCGACTTTCTGAGGGGCACCGCCACAGGCTGACACATCTCCTCCATAATTTTGGGCCTCCATCACCAAACTCACCATTAGGCGGCTTCACAGGCGCTTCGCCATACTAAAGCTGCAAGAAGGCAAAAACAAGGTTATATTGGTTTTCCTCGAACCAATCATGCACAGCGTCAGCTCTCTGGCAGCAATCCAACACTGCTTGTGACGTACTAAGGAACATTGTTGGAGACAGCACAAGCACTTCCAAGACGAACCGTGGAGTGAACTTCGGGAAACACGGTCTTAATCTTTGCCTCGACATCGTCAACGGATGGACCGGCTCCTCTAACCCTCATGGGAACCCATTTTCATCGAAGTCTCTTTTCGTATCTCTTCTCTTGAAGGTTCTCCGGACTTCTTTTCATACCCATTCTCTCAAAGGTTCATGAAATTCCTGTTGGTATTCATCCTGTTCGAGGTTTTTAGAAATCCTGTTGGGCATCCATCCTGTCGAAGGCTTTTCTTCTCTCGAAATCTTCGCATCAACACTCTTGTATCTCACCGAAATTTCTTCGTACTCATCTTTGTATCTCCATCGTTACGAAATTTCCTCGGGCCTCACAAAATTCCTTCGTACTTATCTTGGTATCTCCATTGTTACGAAATTTCCTCGGGACTCACCCAAATCCCTTCGTACTCATCTTGGTATCTCCGTCTTTGTGGAATTTCCTCGGGTCTCACCAAAATTCCTTCGTACTCATCTTCGGAAGTTTGTCGTTAGGAAATTTCCTCGGGTCTCACCAACATTTCTTCGTACTCATCTTCGGATCTCCGTCGTTGTGGAATTTCCTCGGGTCTCACCAAAGATTTCTTCGTAATCCCTCTTGGTATCTTGACCATCAGGAAATATCCTCGTATCTCTTGGAAATTTCTTTGTACGCATCTTTCGTGTCTTGAGCATCATGAAATAGTCTAGCACCTCAATGAAGTGTTCAAGTACCCATACTTCGTATCTCGAGCATCACAAAATAGTCTCTTTGTACTCGTACTTCGTATCTCAAAAAACCTTCATGTCACAATCCTCAAGAAAGATTTTTGTTTCTCCTTCTTCTTGAAATACCACCACGTGTCCATCATCACGAACCTTTTTATAGATCCATCATCTCGAGATACCTTCGTGTCTGCTTGTTCTCGAAGTACCATCATGGACCCATCGTCTCGAAATATTTTCGTTTGTCCTTCTTCTCGAAAGATATCCTTCTTCTCGAAGTACCATCATGTGTCCATCATCATTAAACATTTTCGTGGATCCCTCTTCTAGAAAGATATCCTTCTTCCCGAAGTACCATCATGGACCATGTTATCAAAATATTTTGGTACAATCATGTTCTCAAAGTACCCCAACCGTCCGCCAAGAGTGACATTGGCGTCCACAATGTCTAGGGCATCCATGATGAACATGAAGTTACCCTTGGCGGGCTCGAACACGACCATGGAGATGGGGTGATTTCGTGGTGCACTGGGATGTTAGACTAGGCTAGGCTAGGCTGGGCTATTGCAACTATTCTAAGCTTAACTATTCAATGGACTATGTAACGCAAGCAAGCACAACGCAAGCTCCAAAGTTGCGATGACTACAGCATTATCCAAGAAACAAAGTAATGGGCTCATAAAATATTTTTTTCCTGATGTGTATCGTGTTGTTTATAGTCCGTGGTGCTTAGCATCTCTTTCTCTTGTGCCATTTTGCACAAGCAAAAGGGAAAAACATGGGGGACGGCGCAGGATGGGCAAGCCGTGCCTGTCCCAAAAGGGACAAGCTTTGGCCTGCATGCCTCTCTGCTACCGAAAAGAAAAACGCCTTTACTCCCATTTTGGCATTAGTCTATGCAAGATAAAAATGTTTGTTTGGAAATAATGCAAACCATACAACAATCAAGCTAACCAACGCGGCAAAGCAAAGCGTGCAACAACACTCACTAAGGTGAATCACTTGCCATGCCAAGTATGCAATAACAACGAGTCTTCGTTGGGATCTACCTCAAACGTACACACAACTAAGTCTTAGCTCGACATACTACATCCTAATACCTAGTCCCTAATCCTATCCCCGTGCACCACTAACCCATGGCGCTGTGAACAGAGGAATACAGGATGTGGATAAGGCAACAGTCATGGGCAAGCATGATACCCACGCAATACACAACCACACACGCAACACACAAGGCGAGCATGTGTCCATCTTGCGAGTCTTGCATTAAGTGTGCAACAGATACAAAGGAGTTTTCAGATCAAAACCAAGATATTCAGAAGCGTATTCACCATTCCCAATCTATTCTAAGCACCATCTGGTCATGAATAAAGTCAGAGATGACAACTGTATTATCCAGATAGCGATCGAGCGCGGCGACATCCGCGGCGACAGTAGACACACAATTCAGCAAATGATACACAGCACATTCACGCTGTAAACACTGTACACTGATAAGAAGGCGACCCTCAATGAAAAGCAATTTTTCTTAGTGGAGATGTGCGAGCGTCTCTTTCTTCCAAAATAAATTGCATTGATGCAGATGTCCTTATATGCCACTGAGGGCTTCTTGGCTGTGGGAGATGGGATGATGATCACTGGCGTGTCTTCTGGTAGGTGATGCTGCTCACAGATGCCGTTTGCCTTGTCAGCTAACTTCCTCAACCGACCCTCTGAACTTGCTCCCGTCTGGACCTTTTTTTCGCTATGGTCTTGATACACTGCATCCCGTAGTAGGCAAGCAGGAGGACTGTCCGCGTGTGACCGTGCTAGTTTGCCTCTGGTAATGAACTGCATGCAGGCAACCTCACCACTTTGGGTGACACAGGGTGTTGCTGTCAACTGCCTCTTGTGACTGCTCGTCCTCAGCCAAACATGCTCCGACTCGCCACGTGCATCCTCTTTTCCCAAGGATATTACTGCGAGGGGGTGTCATCCAAAGCCCATTGCAGGCAAGGTGGGATACCATCATTTACCTTGCTGCCAGTGATTCCATGTTCACTTGGTCTTCGCACAATCTCTATTAACAGCCGTCGCCATTGGTTGTCATTGATCAGCTCCGGCTACTTGATGGCAGTCGTTCTGTGGTGACGGCTCTGCATGGGAAGATGCACACACGAGTAGGAGCGACGGCTACATGCAGACAGGGAGCGCAAGACACATCGACCAGGAACCCGTGAAGCTCGACGTGGAGCGGCAGTGAACGAGCGGGCGTGTCAGTCATGAGAGTGGCGCCACATGGAGAACAAGCAGGCAGCGCAATGTTACAGCAAGGGGCGTTTCAAAGTTCACCTTAGGTGCGCCATGCCGTGTCGCGCGCGGAAGTCCTTGCCCAGCGTCCGAGCGCCTCGGCGCCTGGAGGAATGGAGGTCAAGGTGCGCTGGAGAGGCTATGGGCCATCCCATGATACCTAGGAACCCGTCTCCTGCTTTGTGCCGCGAATCAACACCCCCTTTATGGAGTGTCTGCGCAGGCACAAGACGAAGCTCCAGGTGTTACGGTTTCGATCGGCAACAGAGGGAGCACGCGAACGCGCGATCGCGCACTGCAGTCTGCGAATACATATGAAACATCGAGATGCTAGATGCTGTGAACGAAATGGGTATGATATCTCGTTATCTTCGAACAGGGCTTTTGTCTTCGAATTGCGCATTCGCTATCATTTGGTGCTCCGCCTAAAGATCCTGCGCGACGGTTTGTCACATTTTGGGATTTTGGAGAAACAGGACAGCTCTCAAGTCAAATCACAACAAGTGCAGGGTGTCCAACCCGTGTACTGTCATGTAGAAGGGTTTGCACCCTTGTGTATATCATCAGAACATTTGTAGAGTGGTGTAGATGCCTTGCACTGATATGTGGAAGGGTCTGCACCCGAGTATATTCTAGGTTACGTCTCCATGGGTTTCGTCCCTCAAAACAGTGGGTCTCAAGTGGGGGGGGGGTCTAGGGGGGGTCGAGAGCAAAACGGCGCCGGGGGATGCATTGTATTGGATAAAAATGATTTTACAACGGGTGGAACCAACAATTAAACCCCTTGGGGTAGGGTACGCGATAAGGCCCATAACTTAGGCGGCTCAAGTTGCATGGTATAAAACGACAGAAAGTGACCAAAATACACGGCCTGAAAAAACATCAAAAGAACCAGTCTTTGGCTTGCAAAAAATCAAGCCGCTTTTGGAACACCAAAAGAACTCTTATGTAAGAAATTTCGGCCTTTTTTTTATATGCATGGTATATGTCTTGATATGCTCACGCCCATGTTATATAACTTCGTGTGGCCGAAGAGGTGGGGAGCCATACGTGACAAGGGTTTTGCCCATGTCCCAATTGTGGAATTCAAAGCGCTAGACTAAGTCTACCGCATATGTCTTGCTCATGGTATGTTAGGCAAAGAGATCCATGAGTGCACTCCCATTTTCATGGGGCAGGTAGATACGAGTGGCGAAAGTATCTCCATGCGCCCGATTGGGGATCCAAGTGGGGGAATTGTTTGCAATTGGTTCCAATCATTTGTGTATTGAACCATGAGCGGATATCATGGGTGAGCATAGAGATATACTATCATGACAACTTTGTATTTGGTCATATTTTCATGTTTTTGACCTCAATTTTTGCTCATTTTTGCGTTTTGTGTACTTACCTGGTCGGCAAACAGCAAGAAGCCTATGGAGAGTCGAACCATGGTATGTTGTTCATATGTTGGCATGTGCTTTGGAGTTGAACACCACCATATGCCGGATCGCGTACTCCATTTGGCTTGGTGCACGAAGGATTATAAGAATTGGTCTCAAGATCATGGGCTGACTTGGGCAGTGCGTGGCGCCCATATCCGAAGGGGTTTCGAGAGTAAAGTGGGGATGTACATGGGCATTGACCTGTGGTCTATATCCTCCATGAATATTAGACTTCGATTCCATGCATGCTTTGAGCCTTCGGATAAGTGGTAACTTCAATTTTGAGCATACATGTGATATATGGCCAATATGGTGTGAATTGGCAGTTTTTTGGCATGTTATGAGTTCAAACTCATAGGTCATTTCTCTAAGCCCATTCGACTCCAAGTCCAACCAAGGTTATGTCAGGGTAGGGCATGGTCCTGAGTGCCACTCTAGGCCATGACACGCCACCTCCCCTATTGGGCTAGGATTTACAGGCTCGGGAGTGAACACATTTTTGGGGTTTATGTAATGACTTTTGACATGTGGCATTTAACCATCTTATGGGACTGGGTTCAGGGCATCATGTTGGTGAGTCAAGGGAAGGTCTTGGGTCCAGGGAATGAGGGGTCTATGGCTGTGATTGTATAAGTTTCCATCTTTCCCCAACTTTGCTTTATTTGTGTTCATATGCCAATTTCAGGGCTTTCTTCCTTGGTGCAATTCTTGTACATGCCCGCCACCGTGGGACGACCGGTGTGCTGAACGAAAGCCCGCAGCCTGATTTGGATTGTGAATTGGGTTATTGCTGTATTTGTGGGATCTGGTTGCCACTCAGGGTTGAAGGAGGATTTTTTTTTCTATATTTTTGGATTTGGAACCTTGGATTTTGAGCAATGCAATCGTTCATCAGGAGCAAATCGGCAGGGGTTACAGGCGGAAGGGGCACAGCGGGGGCCGGTCCTGGTAGGGACGTTCTTTAAAAGTGACCAAAATACACGGCCTGAAAAAACATCAGAAGAACCAGTCTTTGGCTTGCAAAAAATCAAGCCGCTTTTGGAACACCAAAAGAACTCTTATGTAAGAAATTTTGGCCTTTTTTTTGTCCTGATGGGTCCAAATTCTTTTTTTTTTGGGCAACGGACTGTTCCTTGCGCGAGGCCTCGCCGGAGGAGCAGTCCATTGCCCCTCCAAAGTCAGGTAATGATGGTAGAATTGAGGAATCCAGCAGGCGCCTACACTGGAGTGACATTACAGGCACCCTTCACTTGATCACATTGTACAATATGTTTACGCGGGCGGACATTCAGTGCTCTAAACAAGCCTTGCAAATCTAGTTGATGACTCAAGAAATTATTTCAAATGTTGTTGCATTCCTAACAAAAGGAGCACA
Organism: Eutreptiella sp. 'Long Island Sound 2002'; assembly: GCA_964036045.1. Lineage (NCBI taxonomy): Eukaryota > Euglenozoa > Euglenophyceae > Eutreptiales > Eutreptiaceae > Eutreptiella > Eutreptiella sp. 'Long Island Sound 2002'. The sequence continues at coordinate 40,794,115 of OZ038384.1, forward strand.
TTCATTGGAGGTGTTGCACAGGGTGAATGCTTCAGCATTGCTCATGATGCACACCTGCCACAACTTATGGGGAGTGTCAAGCAAAAAAAAGAGTATCACTGGTAACACATGAAGCATGTCCACTCAACAGATGACGCTGAGCTGGACAGGGACCCCCCTTGTAGCTTTGGCTGAAGAAAAATTGATCCTTCCGTTGTTGACTATAGATCAAAGTGAAATGTGCAAAGAAAATATAAATTTGCCATGCGTGGCACTTTTTTGAGCGTTTGTTGGGGCCAAAAAAAGATTTTTTGGAGAGTAAAATGCAATGTAGTGCAAACGACACCAATTATCAAGATGATGTTTGATACCCGGAGAAAGAAGGTGCCCTGGGGGAAGCAGTCTGCCAAGCGCAGGGGCTGACCAAGCCCAAAAAGAGTTTTTCCGCCTCCGGGGGGGGCAAGCTTCTGGTAAATTTCAATGACTGAACAACAATTTAGGTACTCCTTGCTTCAGTGAAGGTTGTGCACAAGCGCTATCAGATGAGAACCCATCACAATTGTACAAGAAATATATTTTCTGGGCCTTTCTTTGCGCGAGGCCTCGCGCAATGAGGACTGCAATGCAGTCCCAGAACTTGAAAGTCACAACCTATACCTCTTTTTTCAGGCAGTGCAAATCAAAAATCAAACCGTGGGGTGGGTACTAAGACCACTCAACCCTGAAGCCGTCTTTCCAAAGGAAAATGAATCAGGTGAGGTTTTTGGTTTAGTAAGTTATGTGCGAGGCCTCGCGCATGGGGCAGCCCTTGAACCACATGTTGCATATGTTTTGCATTGATATTTAATCCGCCATGCTTCTGTTTTAATGATCCTTGGTCTTGATTGTGCGAGGCCTCGCGCATAGAATTCGATCAATAAATCATTTTTCTAGGTATGCAATGAACATGCAGAACAGAAAATGATGTTGCAATCTTCTTTTCTGCAGACCATGTTCATCCAAAAAACAAGGGGAACGCAAAATGTATTTCTTGGCCAATTTCCGCTAAAAGCACATCATTTTCCACTGAAATCATAAGAGTTAATTATTCTTTTTATGGTTCATTTTTGTTTTCGGCTGTCCGAAAAAAGGCACGAAATGGCACAAATGGTAAGAAAGATACTTTCTTTGGACTAATATTCTGTTTTCAAAAAACAGAGCCTGTGAAAAACTATTTTTTTGCATGGTCCAAACTGGGTGCATTTGGTGTGATTTTTACCATGCAACTTGAGCTGCCTAAGCATAATGGGTAAAAATGGGTGAGTATGTCTTAGGCGGCCAAAACAGGTACGCTTTTGTACTGCTCTTTTTAAAAAAAACACCAAGAAATGATGTGGGCTTTTTCAGTGAATTATCCTGTTTTTTTGACCCTGATATTTCATGCCTGTTTTTCCAGTTGAAAAAGGTACCTTTTTCCTGTCGTTGCAACAAACGAGGCTCCTTTGTACTGGTGCGTATGATGGTATCTCAATAACAAAGGACAACCCACTGTCTGTCGCACCTCCTGTCGGTTATTACGCCCTTTTTTTCTGCAACAGATTGCGAGGCCTTGCAATGCAAGGATTCAATTTCATTTGTTTTACCAGAAGAGAATACAGGGAAAATTCGCATAAGGGTAATTACGACAAATAATATTCATTTTTCAATGCGAGGCCTCGCATTCCATTTCGAAATATGCGCAAAAGGTATAGTTTCAGGAATCGAAATGCGAGGCCTCGCAATAATGGAAGAGAAAACAATAAAATGGACAGATCCAACAACTACACAGCATGTGCATTCCCTTGATGAGGCGCTGCTGCATGGGCGCCAATACAGGTCCCGCCGCCATCTCCAGTCTTCATACTGTGGTCACCGCTGGCTTCACTGCCCAACAGCTATGGTAGGCGGTTTGCAACTGGGTACCGCAGATGTGATCAACAAGAGAAATGTGGGACCCAGTTGACCGTTACCAGCAGCCGAGAATGCGCAGGCGCGGCGGATTTGCGCGCAAAGATCGCTATGCGCGTGTCGCGTGTGCAGCAATTTGCTGGCAAGAAATTTTATTTAACTGTAGCGTTAAAGGAGCCTGTTTTTTGTGGAATTGTATAATAAAATGCACATTTTTGATTCCTTGAGATGATTGTTCATGCCACGTAACATTGCGCACCGAGCAAAGAGGGAGCTGGAACGGACTGTCAGGCAGTTGCGAGCTTTCTGTGCAATGGAACACGGGTTTACCACTGCTGAATCACTATGGGCTGCCGTTGAAAAGAACAAGAGTGGAGCTGTTTTCTTTTCTGATTTTGCGCGCTTGCTGCGACTGAACCGGAAAACACCGCAATAATCGTGTCCACCAATCGCCCACTTTAGCAGAGGAAACCAAAACAGAGTACAAAGCAGGGGAGAGGAGAGGGTAATGGGTTGCAAAGCCCACCTGTGTTGTGTAGCCTGCAGGCCCTGTGGACACACGGATGGCAGCTGCATCGCCAACAACGGCAAACTGTGTCTTGCTGTTGCTGAACAGCTGCCCATCAAGACTGAGCTCAACGTGCGTGGGGAATTCTGTTTCCCTGGTGACAGAGATTAGGACAATCATAGTGACGGTGATAATGGTGGCGCGGTGTAGCACGCTGTGGTGTGGTGTGGTGTGACAGGCAATGACAACAGCAATGACAGGGAACTTGCGGTAACGGCCAACATTGGAGGAGCTGTCGTTGTCTGCCACCGTCCGGGATGGTTCCTTAAAGCACAAAATAAAAACCATGCGAGCGTCCGTCATATGCTTGACAGTTGAAGGATAACAGACGGCGGGGAGAGAGGAAGCAATTTCGGCTGTAGAGGTTTGACGGTAAATAGAGCGGTCCCTGGCTGCACAACAACACCAAAGAAACTGTGGGCGTCCTTAATGACCGCCCTCCCACTGTCTGTCGGACCAAGTGCAGTCCCTGTGAGCTGTGCTGGAATGCCAAAAGGCTTGAGGCTGCGTTCGTCAACCGTACACTGCTGAATCCCATTGTGGCAAGGACTTTCCAACAGAAGCCACCCTGCATGTGCGGTGGAAGTGTAGTTATTTGGCTGAATTTCGGATCGGTGTGGTGCAGCCATGTAATTGTGGAGAATCACCCTTTTGTTTTCCCTTTTCAGAGGCATCTTCAAACATTTTGGTGTGCAGTCTCCGGGCATTTTGGTGTGCAGTCCTGGGCACGTCGGTATTGTTAACTGAAAGTGGCATATTTTTGAGGTCAATTTGGGTACATCAATTTGCCCAATTGGGGATGGGGTTGCAACATGGCAGACATGAAGGCTTCAACATCCTGTTTGCATCTCGAAGGACATATTTTGATGATGATTTGCATTGCCAAATTTGTTCAGCATCATCAAAGAAGGAATGTGTATTTGCATAGTGGAATGGCTTGGTTTCTTTTTCAAAAGAGCATCATCGCTTGCCTGATTGTTTTCCAAACAATGCAAGTGGTACACTGGTGGTGGGGGAACCTCAGCGTGCCGCGCATCTTTTTGGGCCCCTTTTGATACGGAGCCCTAATCCATGTTTTTTGCCTGGGTTGGGGTTATATTACTTTTTTCCACCATGGGGACCCAGAGAAGGCAGGAGTTCTGTCGCCATATTGATCTCTCCCCACCTTGGGGCCCCTGAGAAGGAAGAAGGTAGGGGTTTTTTTAGCCATATTGATTGATGTAGCCATTGCGCCCAATTTAGTGCCCCCGAGAAGGTAGGGATTAGGCAACGATTTCTGATTAGGTCCCCGTATGGGGGCACCTGAAGAGGCAAGGGTGTTGTAGCCATTCTACCCACATGTAAGCCTTTGAGACAGACTAAGATTGGCAAAAAGAAGCCAAAGTACATACTCCGTGCGCTTCTGGAGACAAGTGTTAGGCGGGAACACACGACCGGCTTGGTGTTTGCTTCGTTGGTTTTCTGCACGTACTATGAACCTAACCGTCTTAACCATCACTCTTTTTATTGACCATGGGTGCATGTCCTGCCTCATGTTAGGACTGATAGAAGCAATTCGGCCGCTACGCGACATGAAGGAAAGATGAGTCAAATGTGTGTGTGTGTGTTGTGTTGTAAGAAGCCTTCCACCATCACAAGTTGTTGTGTGCGTTGGCCGCGTTATTGTCATGCATGTATTGATGCAAACATTGGCAAAGAAAGATTGTTTATCAGCCGATACTTAAGAAATACATATTGATGTTGAATGTAGTGGTTTCGATTTATGCAGTGTGTTTTGTTGCGGTCCACCATTGGTCCAATTCGGACACTTTTCTTCGGCACGGTATCCGGGGTTAAAGCCAGGACGATTAATACAGAGTAGGGCGCCGGGCAAACACTTTATAGTGTACTGGGATTGATTTGTAGTTCTCTGAAGACCATTTTATTGCACGGGAGTATTGTTGGCCCAATGGACATGCTTTTCTTTACTTTACACAATAGATGCAAAACTAATGTCAAACCATTTCATATGAGTGCACGTTGGGATATTGTTGAGGTTGAGTTCCAGCATGTGTCAAAGGAGCTAACTTTGAAATACATTTTTTGATTGGCCCAAGCGCACCAATTTTATGCAAATAACAATTGGTATTGATTGCCTACGACTCACCATCTGGAGTTGGTGGTAATATGCTAGCTTTGACTACACTGACCTGGGCGCCTATGTTGACCAGCACGTTGAAGACCTTCTCCACTTCCCCGCATAGGGCTCGGCCCTTGAGGTGAAGCTGCCGCTTGCGGCCAACCGGCCTTTTCAGAAGCTCCACCAGCGACTGGTGCAGGTCGCGGGTAATGGACTCTCAAAGGCCATCTATAGCATCCAGATGCGGTTTTGTTGATCTTCGGACTGCTTCGGAGAGTTGTTGGAGGACGTCGAATACATTCGTAGTCGCCAAGGATGACTGGGTGCAACGGTTGGTGTTTTCACCCGAGACTTTGGTCGGATGCGAGGATCCGCTTATGGCACTTAGCCCTCCAGCACTCGCCCTCACCAAGCCGTTGTGACTGGCTTTCCTCTCCGGCGTTGTTCCCGGCATTCGGGTAGATGGCCGTGTAGGGCAGTCGACGTTTCCCGATGTGGATGGCGCGGGATTGACCACAGCACCATCTTGCGACCGCCCTAGCGGGGGCCTTTGGCTGCAGGGGCTCCGCTACCGGGCGTCGTTTGTCGGACTGTTCTTCTCCGCGGTGACTTCGTTCACTCCGTCACCTTTCTTCTTCCACCGCCCTTTGCCCTTCTTGTCCTTGTCTTTGTCTTTGTCCTTGTCGTACTTAGGGACCCAAGATCTCTTGATTTCCTGGATCTCTTTCGCGAGCTCGTCTTTCAACTTGGAGTGCTCATCTTTGGAAACTTGCACCTTTGTCCCCCGGACCTTGGCCGGCGCACGCTTCTTCGAGCTGTGCGCCTTCTTGTACGCCTCCGTGTCGGCTTTGTTGGTGGGGCACGTACGGTGGTCGTGTTGCAAGGGGGAATTTCACCCATAGCACAGAAAACAGCCCTCAGGACTCGGATGAACGGCCCAAAGGAGAGCGGCGGATTACTGATGCAGCGGGGCTCCTTCATTTACTTCTTCTTTCACCCTTGCTGAAGGGGCTTCCGAGATCCCCGGTGGCTTCTTTTGTGAAGTTTGTTGGCCAGGAAGGCGCAGACGGCGGCCTCCCCTGGTTCGTCCTTGTCGTCCGCATCAACGAGCACTTCGCCGCCTTCGCTTCCTGCAGGATCCATGGCGGCTTCCCCGCCAGACTCTTCGTTCAAATAGGGGATGCTGGGGTTGTCGTGTGCCTGCAGCCCGCGGTTATGGTGGAGGTTTGTGTACTCTTTGAGCATTTCCTCGCCGACTCACTCCAGCACATCGTCGAAGCTCATCCGCGCCGGGATGGCCTGCAAACCGATCATTTGGCCGCCCTTCTCACATTTGTTGAGTCGCCAAATAGCCGCCTTCTCGCGATCTCATGAGACGGTGATGAGGAGGGCGTTCCACAGGGACTACATCTTGATGTCTGCGGCCACGTTGTTCGTCGTCTAATTCACCACCCGCTTGTAGTGCTCTTTGTTGAGCATCATCTTCATGGTGCAGTTCCTCTTGGCCCTCTTACCTTCTTCTTCGTTACGCTCTTGATCCACGCTTTTGAAAGGACGTCGAGTAGGCGGGACCGCTCATCGCGATTGTTCCAGTCCTCCACATTCCGGCGGTACATGGGAGGCAATACTTCCATACAGGGAAGGCAACAATTTCAGACCACTTTAATTCTAGACACCAAAATTTCGGACCCATTTTTGGGCCTAAGTTTTGGGCGCAAAACGAGTCCCCCTCTGCCTACATTATAAGAGGCCAGAATAAAGTGGATTTTAAAGTCAACGCGGAAATGGACGTGGACTGACTTTACAAAAAAAACTAAAAGATGTTGCATTGCAATATCAAAGGTGCTGTCGTTGGAAACATTTTCGCAAAGAAGAACGAAACATTGCAAATTGTTGTGAAAAATAGCGCACATTTTTTAAAAAAAGGACAAAAGTTACGAAAAGTGTTGGTAATTTTCAAAGTAATTGATAATGTATTTTGTTCGAAACTGAGGTAAGAGCATTTTGATGTCCTCTGAGAAAAGAAGCCTAGTATGAAGTTTTCGTGACAAACCTAGTAGTTTGAGGGCTACTTGGTATAAAACTTTGGTGCTGAAACGGGAAAAAATGGCAAGGTGCCTAAGTTTCAAGCGTATGAAATTGTTGCCCTCCCCTGTACGCTTTTAATTTAGGCACCTTGCCATTTTTGCATGTTTCGGCACCAAAATTTCAAACCGGGGATCTTTCAAACTGCCAGTTTTGACACTAAAACTCCATACCAGGCCTCTTTTCCGACAGAAAGCTGTTAGCTCCGTTTCAGCGAAAAAAAGACTTTCTCAAATTGTTGCCAAAGCTTTTCAACGGATTTCTCTTTGTCTTTCTTTAGAAAATGCTGTCTACTACTCACAACTGTTTCGAATGTTTCCTTCCTTGCCAAAGTGTTTTGAACTCTTGTTGCTTGCCAAAATGTTTTGCTCTCTTCTTCCTTATCACTGCACAACATGTTTTGACATGCAGCACGTTTGGTATTACAATGCAAGACCCCTTTGTTTCTTGTATGTAAAAGGCAAAACATTGTTTTCAATTGTTGCTTTTCATGTGCCTCTGCTGTCACACCTGAACCCTTGCACACTTGCAGAGAGACTAACTGTACTACTCCATTCTTTTTTGAAAAAGAGAATCGTAGTTGGCACCCAAAACAAAACAAAATCATGCCCGGGCTCAGACAATGCAATGCAGCTCGGAACCTTCTTCTGTCCCCACCCTTCACATTGGTTGCAGACCGTCAGAACACTACGATGAGTGCATTCAGTGTCCCAAAGCCGTGCCAGTTGGCAGGACCTTCGGCTACGCTGGGCTGTTTGCGGCGGTGCCAGAGTCTCACGGAAACAGCTCAAATCGTAAGGACTGCATGGCCGAAAAAAAAACAACAATATGCGAAATGGTTCATAAAAACGGCTGCCTTATGACTCGGAGTAGCTCACGTTGACGTACGCATTACGCTCTGCAAAGGGATCACTGTCACCGTCATCAAAATCTTGCAGTAGGGCATTGCGCTGGGCAGCGCTCATTGCACGATCAGCTGCTTCTCTTGCACGCCTCTTGCTCCTTGGCGGCAAAGGGGCCACAGGTGCCCTGTGCGGTGCTGCAAGTGCTGCAGGGAGTTCAGGTGCAGCCGGGGCCTCTGGTTCCAGTTCATGATCACTTGCTTCATCGGCTGGTTCAATGACATGCTGATCGAAGGAAATGGTTGGAGCATCCTGTGCAAGGGGTCCAAGCAAAATCACACGCGGGGGCTCCGGCATGGCATCCATTGAGTCGGCGATGGGGACCTTTCGCAGTACCATTTTCCAGGACGTCATTATCTGCTGTGCTGTTCTTGTTTCTTTGCACCATGCGCTGAGCCACTAAACAAGCAGGCTTTTCATCTTCTCTCAGACATGTCAAGTGGTGATCTGCTGGGGACCTCTTTGTTGTGGATTCTCATGCCATGTTGAATCATCCTCTCGCACAGCGACAACGTGAGGAATCTTGTCATTGAAGGATTGATCAGCTGGTCCGGCAAATTGGAGAAGAAAGAAAAATGCCTTTACTCACATTTTGGCATTAGTCTATGCAAGATAAAAATGTTTGTTTGGAAATAGTGAAAACCATACAACAATCAAGCTAACCAACGCGGCAAAGCAAAGCGTGCAACAACACTCACTAAGGTGAATCACTTGCCATGCCAAGTATGCAATAACAACGAGTCTTCGTTGGAATCTACCTCAAACGTACACACAACTAAGCCTTAGCTCGACATACTACATCCTAATACCTAGTCCCTAATCCTATCCCCGTGCACCACTAACCCATGGCGCTGTGAACAGAGGAATACAGGATGTGGATAAGGCAACAGTCATGGGCAAGCGTGATACCCACGCAATACACAACCACACACGCAACACACAAGGCGAGCATGTGTCCATCTTGCGAGTCTTGCATTAAGTGTGCCAGGGATATAAAGGATTTTTCAGATCAAACCCAAGATATTCAGAAGCGTATTTGCCATTCCCAATCTAATCTAAGCACCATCTGGTCATGAATAAAGTCAGACATGACGACTGTATTATCCAGATAGCGATCGAGCGTGGCGACAGCCACGGCGACAGTAGACACGCAATTCAGCAAATGATACACAGCACATTCACGCTGTAAACACTGTACACTGATAAGAAGGCGACCCTCAATGAAAAGCAATTTTTGTAACTGCCCCGCCAGACACCACACCAAGGTTGCGTGTCTCAGGGAGCGCCATCTAACTAAGAGAGTTCAGAGATGTAGTCATCCCTCAGGAGGTGCAGTGGTACCCCTCCCCTCTTCTGGCATTGCACAGCAGTGCAGTCAGCATTTCACCTTTGCAGGCCATCTGCAAAAACATGCTGCAACAGTCATATCAATCCAGGTGAAATCAAGACGTGAGTAAACCCCTAGAATAATGAGAACACAATACCTCTCCACTATCGATACAAAGCGCTTGTAGGTTCACCCTCGGGGTCTGTCAACAAAGGCAACATGATTTTTCTCAAAACATTCAGACCATAGCCGTAAAATACAGACCCAGGTGTTGTTCATGACATGCTGACGACATGTAAAGGGTCTGGTGCACCTCCTTAGTCTCCAGTAACCACCATTCCCTCAAGTCCCACTTTCCTCACAGGCAGCAACCACTGTCAGTAAAGCCTGGAGGCACAGGTACCCTGACAAGATAACAACAAGCCTGTAGCGAAGGACGGGTAGGACATTCCAGACGAGGCTACTCACGACAGGAATACCCCGTGAACAAAGGGTTAGACTGCAGGTCCTGCCTTTTCCCATTCCCTGCCTGAGAATAGGGTAAAGGCAAAGGACGTAGAATAGAAAAAATTCAGTTATTCCAATAGAAAACAAAATACTGTGGCGAGTTTACTGCCAAAAATTTTGCTATAGCATCCACGGACTGGGTCGAATTTTTGACCCTGAAAATTTTCATTTACTATGCAAGAAAGACAAGCTTCAAGTTCAATACAACACGAATGATAATCCAGACAAATGGGAATTAGCCCCTGCTGCTGAGGTGCGCATTGGGCGGTCCTTGAAATTTCAAAAGGAGAGAGAAAGAGAGAGAGAGACACTCAATTGGGCTCCTACAGTTACAGACCTTGGTACTCTAGGCCAGCATAGGAATGCATACAGACCTTCAATTCCAAAACCGGGTGTTGAAACACCCCTACGGCTAACTGCAGGGTAACTCTCAACATACCTCTCAGACTTCGGTCAGAATGGTTCGTTAGGGGGCAGGGGGGCGGCCTGGCTTGCCTGGTGACCTTGGCTGGATACATGATTACTGTAACACAAAAAGAATCGATCATAACCCTCCCTCAGACCAGATTGTGCACATCGTCGCATTGGCAGGGGAAAAGGGTATTTTTCCCTCAGTGTGTCACCCGGCCAGCTCCCTGTCTCCTGACTTTACTACGCAGACTCATCCCAGTTCCTTCTCCTGAATAACGAAGAAAAGGAACGAAGCAGAATGGGTAGTCCTACGAGTGCGGCAAATGTGCCTCATAGCTTACACATGCACCACTACGTAGAAATTTACCAATAACCAAAACTAAGTCTGGCTGCTACTCAAGCATGCCTTCACAGGTCCCCCACCTGGCTACCTGCAGTACGCTGTCATGCAGTCCTAAGGCTGTCTTCGCCGGGTGGACTAGGTTATTTTACTGTTTTCGGTAGGGTCTTTTATGTTTACCTGAGTTCAGAAGTTTTCCACCTTTCGGCGGTTTCTGTGACGCTCCTGGTTACTATCACTTCCTTCCTAAAATACTCAATACATTTCGTCACAGGCTACAACTTCTCAGACGCTGTCTCTGTTGTTTATCTCTGTGGATAACGGCATTAGCTTCGCAGCGGGTACTCGTCGAATACTCAGTAGGTTGCTCTACACCCCCAGAGGTAGAAGACACTTCTAACTAGAGGGGTGCTGAGGAGATATTGCTCGGAGCCGTCTCCGGCGTGCTTTACACCTGTCGTACGGGGTATCCATGTACATCCGGTGCAGTATACACACTGATGTCTCATCAGGACGTCGGTGTATCATCAGTGCATTTGTTGACCAGAAAAATAATATACAGTGCTACGTAGCAATAAGGGCAACAGTCGACCTTCAGGGGTATTTACTGTGTTCACCCTGTCACCTGAGGCCTCATCACGACCTTTACCTGTGCGTTGTATACCTGTAGCACAGGGGTGTTGTGGCTTGCTCTTATGGCAAGATATCAGAGAAGGTCTCGTCTTTTCGGATACTAAGCATTTTCCTATCAGCCACCCGCGAAAGTCATTCACAACACGAAATATTACCTCTGGACTGTTGCTCCATCGCACTGCCTTAATGTCTGAGTAACGTAACGCAGGGCCTACAGAGAGCAAAGAAAGAGCATGCTGTACAGACAGCCCTCAGTTTCAGGTTATCACTCAGATTGCAGTTGATAGGCACTGACGTTGCCCTTTCACCCCAGGGTAGAAATACCCTGCACGTGTCTACACTTCAAAGGAAAGAAAGAATCCAGCCCGTAGGAGCCCCTGTGAACCATATCGCTGGTCTCAGTGGTCTAAATAAATTTGCCAAAGGAAAAGCACAAAGGGCCAGGAAAAACCTGTCCAAACCTCGATAGCGTATGCGGGTGTACAATTCCAAACCCCCCAATCTCTGAGGTAGAGGGGAACAGTTTTATATTTGACTTGACAGGCTTACAGTGATCCACCTTGTGTGGGAAAAAGGAGGTCTCGCAACACTTCCTCGGGTGCCCTCTACAAAGACACACAAAGGTTTATGCAAGGTCAATTCAACAAAACTAGCACAGCTCCATGTCACAGACATGTCACAGCCGCGGATTGGACAGCTCCCAATCAGGTACTACCGTGCCACTGAGCCTCCAGGGTGTACACCCACGAAGACTGCAAACCTCCAGCTTCCAGTTTATACCTCATCGGAGTTGCACGTCACGTCTGGCTGGATGTACCAAATATGGTCAGGGGCCATGGGTTCGCCATCCCACTTGCACTACCTGTTGGTGTAACGCTCAGGCCCCCGCCCTTACCACTGTAACAGGAACCTGCACATGAGGCAGTAGGAGAAAAATGTGGGGATAACATCTGTGCAAGTATCAATCCCGCCTACATTCGAGTGGAGAGAAGGAAGGTAAAACACAGGTTTTTGTGGATAGCGCCCCGATTAGCGCCAGAGTAGGAAGGGGGAGGCAGAACAGGACACACTGGATTTTCTTGGATAGCGCGCCAGTTAGCGCTTGAGGAGAGACAGGGGGTCAGATCGGGAGTGCAGACAACCTTGAGCGTGCCTGTGGGTCTGCATGGCACGCGCCCTATGAACTGAGCCCAATTTACGCTCTCCAGTCAAACCAATTGTGTGAGTAACTGGCAGGGCCTATGGCCTCCGCGTGTCATCTCAGCAGAGACTGGAAACTGCAATCAGCTGCATCTGTAGTTCGCACTATTCACTATGTACCAACTGTTGGCACAAGACACATTCCAGGACACTAGGCAAAAAAGGCAAACGGAACCCCAGCAAACCTCTCCTGACACGCTCTGGTGTGTCCCAGGCTGATCTGTCATTTGCCTATCATGGGGCAAGAAAGGGTGGAAATGATAATTGTTACTCCCACAAGGAAATACATCTAGGATCTGTGATGTATTCAGGGAAACCATACCAGTCTTTGGTGACTCCTTGTCAATTCTGGCCCCCAAGACGGAGGGCAGACAGATATCAGAAAAAGAATAAATAACTCATCACAGTCCCCAACGTCCAAACACCTTTGAAGGGGAGAGTTGGAAAGACAAGAGGGCAACAGACCCAAACCACGGGTGACTGCCTCGAAGTGCAGCAAAACCCGTTAGGTGAGCGAGAGAGTCGTTGAGCAGGAGTAAACCGTAACGCCAATAAATTACATTGCCAACAAACAGCCAAACACCTGTGGCTCAACCTGTGCTTTCGCAGGCCCCAGACCATACAACCGCAGTTTGCATAAATATACACACGACCATAAACCGCCAGGAATGTTTGTTACACCGCCATATGCCCAGTCCCACACATTCACAAGAAGACAGCACATCACACCTCAGTCCCTGCGCCTACTCCGGCCGCCGGCACAGGACCCACAGTGGGACGCCGACGGGGCTGTGGACGGTCTTCGGGGCAGGTTCACCTGGGCGGCCGTCGACGTTGGCTCAAGGCCTGCGACCCCATGCCTGAAGAGGCATGTCCCCCTCGATCGCTCAGGGGACCCAGTTTGTCCGAGCGGTTGCTGAGCTCCTCCTCTGGCAGCAATGATCAATGCCCCAACGAATGGAAGTCCACGATACTACGAAAGCCTAAGAGCAGTCCGCCCGTGGGGATAAGGGGTGCTTGCTCTCAGGGTACGGCCTTCAGCGTCCGGGGTGAACAGGTCGTTGGACCCTCCATCTGAGTGTCCTCTGGCATGTTTCGTACCCAAGCAGCGGGGCATCTGCTGATGGGGATATGATACCCATACACAGGCCCCATACTGCTTGTTGATGCTCGGGTCTTTTGCATTTATATCCCGCCCAAATGGAGGAGGTCGTGCTGGTGTAGGGATCTTTGTATTTATATCCCGCCCAAGTGAAAGCGGTTGTGCTGAAGTTGGGATCTTTGTATTTTTATCCCGCCCAAGTGAAAGCGGTTGTGCCAAAGTTGGGATCTTTGTATTTTTATCCCGCCCAAGTGAAAGCGGTTCATGCAGCAGCTTGGCAATCTGGACATCAGTCTTCTGACTGCCACAGGCAGCCAATTTCCCTGCAAAACAGCTTTGGCAATTCCGAGCTGAGTGTCAGGCGTCTCGATCCGCACGAGGTCAACAAATCCCCAGCGCACCATCTCGGGCATACGGGCTATACTCTGGTCCAAATTGTAAGGATTGCATATTGCAGCCTGGGCATCCGTCTTGACGCACAAATAACGACCATCAGGACAAGGCCCACGAGCCCAATCCACGACTGGGTGATCAATTTGGTTGGGATCCTCCAAAGTTTTTGAATAAACAATTCACAGTGCGCTCAGTGCATCAGTCTGGAAACAGAAACGGGCTAGCTTCTCCTTAGCCTCGTTTGCGCCCAGCATTTCCCGCATTGCACAGTTGGCCGCAGTCAGGATCTGGATGGCAGGGTGAAAAATGTCCACCTCGTCGTCACCGAGATGCCCTCAGAGCTTCTTTCGACCACTGGTCCACAATGGGCAGGAAACTTACACCGTTGTCGCGCGGGTTGGTGACAGCATACCGTGTGTACTTCACGTCACCGCCACCTTGCTCCAGATCTGCCAACATTGAAATATCCTTGAAATCTGACAATGGCTGACCTTTTTCTGCAGAAGCCGCACAACTTCCTACAATTTAGCGAGTCACTCCTACTGCAGACCCCAGGTGTCCTACTTCGAGATGGGGGAACTTCAGGAGAATTCGAGGGGCACTGGCGGAGCTTCGTTCACAAAGCTCACATTCCATAGTTTCATCCACTGCCCAGCCTTTGTACGGAAAAGCTGTGTGGCCAGGTGAACCAGAAAAATCAGAATGATACAACATTCATGAGGTTGAACCTTGTGAGCGCAGTGACGTGGTGAGAGGAATGGACCAGTTTTGCTCCATCAGGGTCACTCCCCCCAGAATTACCTTGACAGGATGAACTGGACAAAACAGCAGCCGCATCCAGGCTATCTTTGCGCCCGGGTGGAGCACGGGGGCGGAGCATCAGGCACCGGCTTGAGCTGTTTTTGCAGGCTTATCATATTCCTCTCCGTCTCAGTCTTGTGCTTTTTGAACGACAGCAAGAAGGTAGCACCCAGCAATCCGTTCCTTCCATAGTGACCACAGCATACTGCCAGCGTTTCAAGGGAGGCCAGCGCAACTGCCATGGCCGAGGACCCACAAACAGCTGACTCGATCCCCCTCATAGGCCACAACAGCCCCGGGTTCCAGCATCCTTGGTTGCACAATGTCATAGAACTGATCCATGACCTCTTCAGGCAGTTGCTCCATCTGGGGGCTGCAGCTTTTCAACACCCTAACGGGGGACGTACCAGAAAAGTGGAAGACAGGGCATTGGTGCAATCTTTCCCCGCTAGGAACTCCTGTAGCCGAGACAGCATGTAATTCATCAGCTGTTGCTCCTCCAGCTGCCATGCCTGGACAGTCGTCAGGGTCGTGACCTGGTAGAACTGGGGCTCTGAAAAAATGATGGAGCCGATGCCAAGCTACTCCCCCGCCCCCAAAATAACATGCTGTTGCTCGCTGTCGTTCTGGACAAAGTGAACACCCTCGCGGCAACCACTGTAAATGAAATACAAACTGTTACCTGGCTTTCCAGCTCCGAACATCACGCTATGTGGGAGAAGGACCACAGGTTTCAGTTTGCCATTTGAGACCTTGGAGGACGTCGGTATTCCAACCCTGAAAGGGCACACTCTTCCCCAGCTGTGTAGGGTACATTCTGTAGACCCGTGCCATGCTAGTCGCCAACCGCGTGTTGATCTTCTCAAAAGCAGGCTGAGGCAGAGTGCTCAACTGGTACGCCAACACGTCCAGGCTGCATGCCCACGAGTGCACAGTGCCTTTCCAGATGATGGCTGCCGAACGCGGCTCGCTGGCAAACGCACCGTAATCTCCGAACACACAAGGCACTTTCAGGGTAGCAACTGTGATGCCGGTGCGCTTACTGTGGGGTTGGGACCTGTTGTTGGCGTAGTGGACAAGCACATCAACTGATGCCTGCATCAAAATGTACAATGTGCGAGCGGGGTCCCCTTGGTGGCATTTAAACTCGCCATCCCAAAATGACTGGGCATAACGCTTGCGGCCAAAAAAGGATGACCTCTTTGGATTGCCAGTCAGGAAAGAGACTCCCTGCGGACTGCAACCTTGCAGGCATCACGCGGCTCATCTTGGTCCGACAAATCGCACTGACAAACTCCCTTGCCGCTTTAAGCTTCTTCACCCAAAGCAATATGCTCATCATCGGCAACACACGTGCAACCAACTGATCCAGCTTCGCTTGGCGGACGGGGCGGTGCCATATCGCAAAGGTGTACGCAGTGTCTATCGTGCTCTACACGGCAGTTCTCATGCTATCTTGATACTCCTTCGTAGGTTTACCCAACTTGCTGCTGGGAGGTGGCTTGGAGCTGGCAGAGTTGCCATTGCACACATCGAAATTCAGACCAATCTGCAGCATACAGGAACTCGCCTTGGTCAAGCACTCGTTCAATGGCATGGACAGGACGTCAGACTCCTTTGTTGGGCAGGGCCCAAGCCTGGACAGCTTGGCAGAAAGCCCCTGACCCCTTATGTAGCGACTTTCTGAGGGGCACCGCCACAGGCTGACACATCTCCTCCATAATTTTGGGCCTCCATCACCAAACTCACCATTAGGCGGCTTCACAGGCGCTTCGCCATACTAAAGCTGCAAGAAGGCAAAAACAAGGTTATATTGGTTTTCCTCGAACCAATCATGCACAGCGTCAGCTCTCTGGCAGCAATCCAACACTGCTTGTGACGTAGTAAGGAACATTGTTGGAGACAGCACAAGCACTTCCAAGACGAACCGTGGAGTGAACTTCGGGAAACACGGTCTTAATCTTTGCCTCGACATCGTCAACGGATGGACCGACTCCTCTAACCCTCATGGGAACCCATTTTCATCGAAGTCTCTTTTCGTATCTCTTCTCTTGAAGGTTCTGCGGACTTCTTTTCATACCCATTCTCTCAAAGGTTCATGAAATTCCTGTTGGCATTCATCCTGTTCGAGGTTTTTAGAAATCCTGTTGGGCATCCATCCTGTCGAAGGCTTTTCTTCTCTCGAAATCTTCGCATCAACACTCTTGTATCTCACCGAAATTTCTTCGTACTCATCTTTGTATCTCCATCGTTACGAAATTTCCTCGGGCCTCACAAAATTCCTTCGTACTTATCTTGGTATCTCCATTGTTACGAAATTTCCTCGGGACTCACCCAAATCCCTTCGTACTCATCTTGGTATCTCCGTCTTTGTGGAATTTCCTCGGGTCTCACCAAAATTCCTTCGTACTCATCTTCGGAAGTTTGTCGTTAGGAAGTTTCCTCGGGTCTCACCAACATTTCTTCGTACTCATCTTCGGATCTCCGTCGTTGTGGAATTTCCTCGGGTCTCACCAAAGATTTCTTCGTAATCCCTCTTGGTATCTTGACCATCAGGAAATATCCTCGTATCTCTTGGAAATTTCTTTGTACGCATCTTTCGTGTCTTGAGCATCATGAAATAGTCTAGCACCTCAATGAAGTGTTCAAGTACCCATACTTCGTATCTCGAGCATCACAAAATAGTCTCTTTGTACTCGTACTTCGTATGTCAAAATACCTTCATGTCACAATCCTCAAGAAAGATTTTTGTTTCTCCTTCTTCTTGAAATACCACCACGTGTCCATCATCACGAACCTTTTTATAGATCCATCATCTCGAGATACCTTCGTGTCTGCTTGTTCTCGAAACCATCATGGACCCATCGTCTCGAAATATTTTCGTTTGTCCTTCTTCTCGAAAGATATCCTTCTTCTCGAAGTACCATCATGTGTCGATCATCCCGAAACATTTTCGTGGATCCCTCTTCTAGAAAGATATCCTTCTTCCCGAAGTACCATCATGGACCATGTTATCAAAATATTTTGGTACAATCATGTTCTCAAAGTACCCCAACCGTCCGCCAAGAGTGACATTGGCGTCCACAATGTCTAGGGCATCCATGATGAACATGAAGTTACCCTTGGCGGGCTCGAACACGACCATGGAGATGGGGTGATTTCGTGGTGCACTGGGATGTTAGACTAGGCTAGGCTAGGCTGGCCTATTGCAACTATTCTAAGCTTAACTATTCAATGGACTATGTAACGCAAGCAAGCACAACGCAAGCTCCAAAGTTGCGATGACTACAGCATTATTCAAGAAACAAAGTAATGGGGTCATAAAATATTTTTTTTCTGATGTGTATCGTGTTGTTTATAGTCCGTGGTGCTTAGCATCTCTTTCTCTTGTGCCATTTTGCACAAGCAAAAGGGAAAAACATGGGAGACGGCGCAGGATGGGCAAGCCGTGCCGGTCCCAAAAGGGACAAGCTTTGGCCTGCATGCCTCTCTGCTACCAGAAAGAAAAACGCCTTTTCTCCCATTTTGGCATTAGTCTATGCAAGATAAAAATGGTTGTTTGGAAATAATGCAAACCATACAACAATCAAGCTAACCAACGCGGCAAAGCAAAGCGTGCAACAACACTCACTAAGGTGAATCACTTGCCATGCCAAGTATGCAATAACAACGAGTCTTCGTTGGGATCTACCTCAAACGTACACTCAACTAAGCCTTAGCTCGACATACTACATCCTAATACCTAGTCCCTAATCCTATCCCCGTGCACCACTAACCCATGGCGCTGTGAACAGAGGAATACAGGATGTGGATAAGGCAACAGTCATGGGCAAGCATGATACCCACGCAATACACAACCACACACGCAACACACAAGGCGAGCATGTGTCCATCTTGCGAGTCTTGCATTAAGCGTGCAACAGATACAAAGGAGTTTTCAGATCAAACCCAAGATATTCAGAAGCGTATTCACCATTCCCAATCTATTCTAAGCACCATCTGGTTATGAATAAAATCAGAGATGACAACTGTATTATCCAGATAGCGATCGAGCGCGGCGACAGCCGCGGCGACAGTAGACACACAATTCAGCAAATGATACACAGCACATTCACGCTGTAAACACTGTACACTGATAAGAAGGCGACCCTCAATGAAAAGCAATTTTTCTTAGTGGAGATGTGCGAGCGTCTCTTTCTTCCAAAATAAATTGCATTGATGCAGATGTCCTTATATGCCACTGAGGGCTTCTTGGCTGTGGGAGATGGGATGATGATCACTGGCGTGTCTTCTGGTAGGTGATGCTGCTCACAGATGCGGTTTGCCTTGTCAGCTAACTTCCTCAACCGACCCTCTGAACTTGCTCCCGTCTGGACCTTTTTTTCGCTATGGTCTTGATACACTGCATCCCGTAGTAGGCAAGCAGGAGGACTGTCCGCGTGTGACCGTGCTAGTTTGCCTCTGGTAATGAGCTGCATGCAGGCAACCTCACCACTTTGGGTGACACAGGGTGTTGCTGTCAACTGCCTCTTGTCACTGCTCGTCCTCAGCCAAACATGCTTGGACTCGCCACGTGCATCCTCTTTTCCCAAGGATATTACTGCGAGGGGGTGTCATCCAAAGCCCATTGCAGGCAAGGTGGGATACCATCATTTACTTTGCTGCCAGTGATTCCATGTTCACTTGGTCTTCGCACAATCTCTATTAACAGCCGTCGCCATTGGTTGTCATTGATCAGCTCCGGCTACTTGATGGCAGTCGTTCTGTGGTGACGGCTCTGCATGGGAAGATGCACACACGAGTAGGAGCGACGGCTACATGCAGACAGTGAGCGCAAGACACATCGACCAGGAACGTGTGAAGCTCGACGTGGAGCGGCAGTGAACGAGCGGGCGTGTCAGTCATGAGAGTGGCGCCACATGGAGAACAAGCAGGCAGCGCAATGTTACAGCAAGGGGCGTTTCAAAGTTCACCTTAGGTGCGCCATGCCGTGTCGCGCGCGGAAGTCCTTGCCCAGCGTCCGAGCGCCTCGGCGCCTGGAGGAATGGAGGTCAAGGTGCGCTGGAGAGGCTATGGGCCATCCCATGATACCTAGGAACCCGTCTCCTGCTTTGTGCCGCGAATCAACGGCCCCTTTATGGAGTGTCTGCGCAAGCACAAGACGAAGCTCCAGGTGCTACGGTTTCAATCGGCAACAGAGGGAGCACGCGAACGCGCGATCGCGCACTGCAGTCTGCGAATACATATGAAACATCGAGATGCTAGATGCTGTGAACGAAATGGGTATGATATCTCGTTATTTTCGAACAGGGCTTTTGTCTTCGAATTGCGCATTCGCTACGATTTGGTGCTCCGCCTAAAGATCCTGCGCGACGGTTTGTCACATTTTGGGATTTTTGGAGAAACAGGACAGCTCTCAAGTCAAATCACAACAAGTGCAGGGTGTCCAACCCGTGTACTGTCATGTAGAAGGGTTTGCACCCTTGTGTATATCATCAGAACATTTGTAGAGTGGTGTAGATGCCTTGCACTGATATGTGGAAGGGTCTGCACCCGAGTATATTCTAGGTTACGTCTCCATGGGTTTCGTCCCTCAAAACAGTGGGTCTCAAGTGCGGGGGGGGTCTAGGGGCGGTCGAGAGCAAAACGGCGCCGGGGGATGCATTGTATTGGATAAAAATGATTTTACAACGGGTGGAACCAACAATTAAACCCCTTGGGGTAGGGTACGCGATAAGGCCCATAACTTAGGCGGCTCAAGTTGCATGGTATAAAACGACAGAAAGTGAAGCCGGTTCGGACCCCGTGGCCATGTTGGGGTCACTTGGGGTGTGTATCTATGTGCCGGCAAGCCGCCATTGGCTGATATCATACTCTCCCATCCACCTGACCTAACCCGATGTGCTAGTGTGATAGGTTTGGTCATTGCGGCTATGAGCGGCAATATTCAGTACCGAGGCGCCGCCAGCGGAGATTTATATATCGGAATATCAGGAATCAACAGGGTTTTATTATCATAATTTTTCTGTAATTTTTCAGCCTTTCGTTCTGATGGTCAATGTATCGGCGACCGTCAGTTGGCTCGCGATTTTGCGTTAACCGATTGGTTAACTGTTATTTCCAGATATTTTGGCGGATACTCCGTTGAAGGGTCAGATTTCATCAGCAAAGGGTTCGTTGCTTCCGCAATTTTCTAAATAAGCACTCGAAATTTTAATCTGAATTTTTCGCGATGTCGAAATCGGATTTTCGACTTCGACATCGCCGCACTTGATTTGGACTTCTTCGAGTGGTCGTACTCCTTTCCCTATGTCCGAATCAGGTTTCCCTTATACTTGCCACCCATTTGACTTGGAGATATAAGGGAAACAAAAGCGAATCGTGGGACCACTTTGAAGGATCATATCTACGCGCGAGTGTGAGGAAATAGAATAAGGAAGGTTGGGTTGCAAGCGCCTTAGTCTCAAGTTAATTTAGGAAGCATCAAACGCCTTTGGTGCGTACACATGCCCGGTGTTGCAAGGGATAATGGTCAAGAGGGTATAAAGTGATATGTAACTCTTGGACCGTGCAACCGAATATTTTAATGCGACTTTCAAGTGTACCGCATGAGTGTTGGGGTTGCATAGATACTTTCTTTGGGCTCCTACGCATTTTTAACGTGAAGTTATGTCCATGGAGGGACATGGCATATCATGGTGGGAGCCACTTTTGAGGGTATGTTTTATATGCATGGTATATGTCTTGATATGCTCACGCCCATGTTATATAACTTCGTGTGGCCGAAGAGGTGGGGAGCCATACGTGACAAGGGTTTTGCCCATGTCCCAATTGTGGAATTCAAAGCGCTAGACTAAGTCTGCCGCATATGTATTGCTCATGGTATGTTAGGCAAAGAGATCCATGACTGCACTCCCATTTTCATGGGGCAGGTAGATACGAGTGGCGAAGGTATCTCCATGCGCCCGATTGGGGATCCAAGTGGGGGAATTGTTTGCAATTGGTTCCAATCATTTGTGTATTGAACCATGAGCGGATATCATGGGTGAGCATAGAGATATACTATCATGACAACTTTGTATTTGGTCATATTTTCATGTTTTTGACCTCAATTTTTGCTCATTTTTGCGTTTTGTGTAATTACCTGGTCGGCAAACAGCAAGAAGCCTATGGAGAGTCGAACCATGGTATGTTGTTCATATGTTGGCATATGCTTTGGAGTTGAACACCACCATATGCCGGATCGCGTACTCCATTTGGCTTGGTGCACGAAGGATTATAAGAATTGGTCTCAAGATCATGGGCTGACTTGGGCAGTGCGTGGCGCCCATATCCGAAGGGGTTTCGAGGGTAAGGTGGGGATGTACATGGGCATTGACCTTTGGTCTATATCCTCCATGAAAATTAGACTTCGATTCCATGCATGCTTTGAGCCTTCGGATTAAGTGGTAACTTCAATTTTGAGCATATATGTGATATATGGCCAATATGGTGTGAATTGGCAGTTTTTTGGCATGTTATGAGTTCAAACTCATAGGTCATTTCTCTAAGCCCATTCGACTCCAAGTCCAACCAAGGTTATGTCAGCGTAGGGCATGGTCCTGAGTGCCACTCTAGGCCATGACACGCCACCTCCCCAATTGGGCTAGGATTTAGAGGCTCGGGAGTGAACACATTTTTGGGGTTTATGTAATGACTTTTGACATGTGGCATTTAACCATCTTATTGGACTGGGTTCAGGGCATCATGTTGGTGAGTCAAGGGAAGGTCTTGAGTCCAGGGAATGAGGGGTCTATGGCTGTGATTGTATAAGTTTCCATCTTTCCCCAACTTTGCTTTATTTGTGTTCATATGCCAATTTCAGGGCTTTCTTCCTTGGTGCAATTCTTGTACATGCCCGCCACCGTGGGACGACCGGTGTGCTGAACGAAAGCCCGCAGCCTGATTTGGATTGTGAATTGGGTTATTGCTGTATTTGTGGGATCTGGTTGCCACTCAGGGTTGAAGGAGGATTTTTGTTTCTATATTTTTGGATTTGGAACCTTGGATTTTGAGCAATGCAATCGTTGATCAGGAGCAAATCGGCAGGGGTTACAGGCGGAAGGGGCACAGCGGGGGCCGGTCCTGGTAGGGACCTTCTTTATGGTAGCAGAGGCTTACCTGCTGCCTCTACCAACCGCCGACCCGGGGACTTGGGCCCTTATGAGCCCTGCCCAAGTACGCCCCGGGTGCGTATTGTGGACTCGGTGGAGACCACGCCGGAGATTGGAGCCATAGAAGAACCGAGACGTTCAAGAGCATGGCGAACTCCGGAAGTTGAAGCCCGAAGAGAAGTACGACTATCTGGAAGAGGAGGACGTGACATGGAGGACCTGGTCTCCATGTGTGAGCGTCGCTGCCGAAAGGCATGCAACCTCCGCTCCGCCGCGGAGGACTCTGATGAGGCCTGCCATTCAGGCAGCAGTGGAGGACGGGCCCGGCGCTACCGGAAGCGCGGGTCACCCAAGTCCGCGGCAAGGGACGCCGGGGCTATGGACACGGACCCCAGCCCGGTCAGGCTGTGGGAATCCGAGGGGCACTCCGAGGGCTATCGGACAGCCTACGAGCCACCTTCGGAGTCGGAGACACCCGCGCCGATCGCCAGGGCGCATACGGCCCCGGAGCCCGCCCTGCAGCACGACGCCGAGGGCTTGGAGAGGCCAGCCAGGGCCCGGACGGCACCTGTGCCCCGGCACACGGGACCAGAGACGGACGCCATAGGCGATACGCCTATGGGTGATGAGTCTGAGGTGCCGGGAACCGCGGGATGCGCTGAATAAGGCGGAAAGCACGCTGTGTGCCACTGCGAGCACGTGTCCTTCCTCATGGGCAAGTACCCGAAGATGGGGATGGACACCATCGTGCATCGCCTTGACCGCCTGGACAACGCTAAGGACGGTCTAGAAGAGGACGTCGCGGGGATCCTGGACGACCAGTCGGCCGCGGAGAACCACATGGAGGAGCTGCGAGCGGACCAGGCCCGGTACCGGGAGAATCTGGAGCTGGCCCTGCAGAAGCAGCAGCAAGTGGTGGACAGCCTCCTCCACTTAGTGGAGGACATGTCGGGACGCCTGAAAAGGCTAGAGGAGCGACAGCCCCTCGCCTCGGGTCCGGAACTCCCGGCAAAACCGGCCGCCGTAGAGCTGGTGGAGCGGGTTAAGACCCTCAGGAGCGCCATGGAGAAACCCATGAGCGGCCCTGCAGAGGCACCATACGCGCCTACGCGTGTTGACCCGGGTGCGCTGCCGTTCGTTCCCATGTTCAGCGAATCCACAATGCTCGGGGAACACACGGCACCGGCTGGGTCCATGCGGGAAGGGCACGTAGCCACGGACCCGAGGAGCCTGACGGTTCAGATGTCCCATGCCCCCCAGGATGTACCGATCACGACGAATATGGTAGTATATGCGGAAGACGTGATCCAGAGCAAGACCATGCAGGGGCGAACCATGGGAAGCGCCGACGGACATGGTCGAGGTCATCCAGGCGGAAACCTGTGGGCGAAGTACCCCAATACGGGGATATGGACGGCCGATGGAGCAAGTCCTTCCCGCATTCCAAACCCCATGGGTTCAGGCCCAACTGGACCGCACTCCATGGAGGAGAGGGATGTACGGGGAGTGTACTCACACCCCCCGGGCATAGGTGGTATCCGTCTCGGCGGAGTGGTGGCTGGAGACGTCGGAGACGCCATCAGGATTGACGACCTCAGGGGAATCAAAATCCCCTACTACGATGGTAACCCCTCCAACCTGGATGACTTCATCCTGGATTGGGAGGACTTCGCCGAGGAGGTCGTCGGCGAGATGCGGGGAGCACCGCGGGATAAGTGGGTATGCCGGACATTCCCACACCGGCTGGCGCAGGACTTGAAGGAGGAGCTGCGGGATCAGATCCGGGAAGGATTGATCCGTACGGAGCAGGCCTGCCTCCAGTGGTTGGAGGACGAGGAGCGGGTGGACGCTCCGAACCAGAAGCTGGAGGACCTGTTGTCCATTCCACTGCCGCTGGACCGCGGTGAGTTGCGGGTCCGGGAGTGGAACCGGTATCTGCGGAAGTACCGCAGATGCCTCAAGTTGGTGGAAGACTGGAACGAGGCCAGTGAGATCCGCCACTTGCTGAAGGACGTCCTCCCCGGCAACTGGAAGAGGAGAGTGGAGGACGAGGAGAAGAAGAGGGCCAAGAAGCGGGTGGCGGTGAGGATTATGGCGGCGGAGGATACCCATGCGGGTATCATGGAGTTCATCAGGAGGAACCTGGGCGAACCCAACCGGATGTTGGGACTGAAGAACGCCGTGTACGTGGAGGTGTTTGGAGACTCCATTGGGCAAAGGTTGCTGCGCCTCAACAACGTGGAGTGGAGGCGCGGGGAGCTGCTGAGGATGCAGGTCATCTTCGCCCGCATGAGCCTGGACGAGATCGTGAAGTACATCACGGTGGAGTTGAAGCTCAATGCGAAGAACGAGGCCCACGTGCAGGATCGACATGGTCATGGACAACGAGGCCACCGAGAAGACCGCCATCATGGGGAGATCCAGGAGGACACGGCCAACTCCGCGGAGGATGGTAGTGGAAGTGGCCAAGACCACTGGTCCCGGGAGGATCACGAGGAGGCCCACTTCTTCGCGTTTGTGGCGCACAACGTGAGGAACAGTGGGCAGGATCGGTCCAGATGGAGCCGGGTGGGACCAAGGGGCAAAGAGCCAAGGAGGATCGGGAACCCACCGCTCTCGTTCCGAGAGTACAGGTCTCAGCACGACGGGTGCTGGGTCTGTTATGGCAAGGGAAACAACCATGCACACGACCATCGTCAGTGCAAGGTGTATGAGGCGGACAAGAAGGCCTACTTCGCCGCCCACCCCGAGAAGAAGCCCAAGGAGCAGCGGATTTCCGACTGGAAGGCGAAGGGCGGAGACGGGGGAAAAGGCCAAGGCAAGGGCCAAGGAAAAGGCGGAGGAAGAGGCAATGGTGGTGGACCTGGTCAAGACCGACGAGTGAGGTCGATCGAGGAAGTTGCTGAGGACATGTTGAGGACGTTGGAGGAACTCAAAGCCTAGCAATGTGGTGGACAAAGTCCTGGCGGATCGCAGCCGGAAGGGGCTGCGGGAAGCCAAGTCTAGAGGAGCCCCCACGGGAGTGGGACCTCGGAGGTCTCTCCTCCGAAAATCAGTGGAATCCCTGAGACAGCAAAGGCACATCGGGTGCCAAAGAAGGCTCCGGAAGAGCCAAAACCACTGAGTTTCGCCACTCCCAACCCCTGGAGCGCCCTGCCAAGGGAAGTACATGTGGGTACGGGACATGGCAAGAAGGAAGGAGCGACCACGGAGAGCCCCGTGGACGGGCAGGACCAACCCAAGATCTACACCATCCGCGACCATACCCTTGAAGTCCTGATGCACCCGGACGTGCTAGAGTTGCATGCCGTGAGAGTCGTCCATACACCTCATGGCGACGAGCGGCAGTTGCACTTGAAAGTGCGAGTACGGTGCGGACGAGAGGAGAAGGTGGTGGATGTGTTGGTGGATACGGGTGCCCAGGTGAGCCTGGTCCGGAGAGGGTTGTTCAAGGAGGAATTCCTGCAGCCCAGCCGGAGACCAGTCCGCCTGAAGGTCGCCAACGGAGAGATTATGGGTGGTGGCACCCATGAGGCCACTATCAGTATGGAATTCTGGGAGCATGAGCGCTTGAACCGCCCTGATTTGGTGAAGAGAAGCACTCTATCCGGGAACTTCTATGTGGCCGACATTACAGATTGGGATATGATCATGGGGTATGACTTCATGGTGGCAAACGCCATTGGAGCCCTTCCCCATCGTGCAACGCTGGTCCGGGAGGATGATGAATGCCTCACATGGCTGTCCACGGACTATGCATGCGGATCATCCCAATGGAATGCTGAGGAAGAGGATCGGATCGTCCGAGCGGTGCAAGCTGTAGGTGCCAAGTCCAGAGGAGACCGCGGAGTTCAGCTCACGGAGTATGGAATGGCGCCGCAGGTGTACGACAGGATGATCCAGACGCTGGGAGCCGAAGCGCCCGAGACGGACGTCTTTGCTTCCCGGGATGCCCCACTTCTGCGGAAGTGTAGGAGGCATTGGCATCGAGGAGACTCAGCCTGGCACAGGCATTGGGGTTTGAAGGAGTGGGGACCCATGTATTGGCATGGCTCTCTGGACAATACCAGACGTACGGTGGAGAAGATCATCGCGGATAGGGCGAAGGGGATCCTGGTCATAACCGGCATAGGATCCACCCCATGTCCGCTGGAGGGTCTCAAGTCGACGCTGGACTCCATCACCCTGAACAAGATGTCATTCGGGCCAGAGGAGGAGTTGTTCATCGACGCCAAGGGTGTATCAATGCCCTCCCCGGGTCAAGCGTGGGGTACCAAGGCTTTCCTGGTGGATGGGGCGCAAGCCCAGCCCACGGGTGATGAAGCATTCATCCGTAGGGTGGAGGCGGTGCCCACGAAGGTCATGTTTGAGCCCAAGGAGGGGACGGATCAGCCAATTGATGGCATTGACGTCCTGTCCCACGCCGAGAATGACGACGTCGTCAACTACATGCGGATGGGGATGCATGATCGTGTGGCAGCCAAGAAAAGGCGGGCCATGGTCACATCTCCGCATTGGTGGGATGACAAGATGCTGGTCACCGGCAAGTACGAGAAGGATGAGTTCGTGGCGAGGGTCATGGATCACATCGCGGACTAATACGATGGTCCGGTTGGGTCGGACCCACCAACGTGGGGTTTTCCAAGAGTGGGAACCGGTAGCGACGAGCACCAGCCCGAGGCCGCAAATTTTCGAAGATTATCAGTGGGAGTCGAGACCCACGACGATGAAGACGGCATATCGGACGAGGAGATGTCGGAATCGGACCCAGAGGAGGCCTATACCGCAGTGCGGTCGGTTGTATCTATACCGAAGCAAGCGGCTGAAGAGGCCCAGGAGAACCCGAAGGTCGCCGAGCCGAAGGAGAGGCTGATCAAGGCCTATCCGCGGCTATTCAGTGGCGTCGCCAACAAGAACCCTCCAGATCGTGGGAGGTTCGGCACAGCGAAGATCATTCTGAAGCCGAACCCCAAGATCTATCGTCATCGGGAGTACCAACTTCAGGGCGATCGGGCCGAGGCCATGAAGAAGCTGTTGGCTGAGTTCATTGAGCGGGAATGGATCGAACCCTCCGACAGTGAGTGGGCCAGCCCAGCCTTCATCGTGCCCAAGAAGGAGAAGGGCGAGTGGAGGTTGGTGGTTGATTACAGAGGTTTGAAGGAGCAGACCGAGCACGACTCGTACTCGCTTCCCCTGATCGACTCCATCCTCCAAAAACAACAGAAAAAGCGGATCTTCACGGTGTTGGACCTGAAACACGGTTATCACCAGATGCCGCTACACCCGGACTCCAGGCCCTGCACAGTGATGTCGACGCCGCTGGGGCCCATGCAGTCGAAAGTGGTGCCTATGGGCGCCAAGAATGGCAACGCTGCTTTCCAGCGCATGATGGAGGACCTACTCGGTCCTGTCCGGGACTGTGCCGACCCCTTCGTGGATGACATCATCATCGGATCCGGCACGGAGAACATGACTGAGGACGAGCTCATCGACGCGCATGAGAAGGATCTGCGCCGAGTGCTCAGCGAGTTGGACACGCACAACATGGTGTGCAAGCCCACCAAAGCCTCACTCTTCGTGAAGGAAGTGGAGTTCGCGGGTCACGTGGTTGGTCACGGGCAACGCCGTCCCATGCCTGGGAAGCTGGCGTCCCTGCACCACTGGGAGAAGCCCCAGACCATCAGCGAACTCCGGTCACTCATGGGGTTCTGCAACTACTATTCGGGCTATGTCCGGATGTATGCAGAACTGTCGGGGCCTTTGCACAAGATGCTGCAAGTGGGCAAGTTCGATGGCCGGAAGGGGAGCAAGAAGAAGCTTGCCTGGACCCCTGAGGCTGAGGATGCGTTCAACCGCCTGAAGGAGCGACTCCTGGGGCAGCTGGGGCTATTCTTGGTGGACCCGGACAAGGGATTCGTGCTACGGACGGACGCCTCGGACTATGCTGTGGGGGCAGTCCTCGAGCAGATCCGAGACGACGGGTCACATGTACCCGTAGCGTTCTGGAGCCGGATCCTGGCCGAGGGCCAACGCCGCACCTGGACCGCGAGGGAGAAGGAGACGTATGCCATTGTTTGTGCGCTCAGGAAGTGGTCTGGCCACATCGGATTGCAACCGGTGGTGGTTTGCACGGACCATCAGTCCTTGCAGAGCTGGCACAAGGAGCACGTCGACACCCCCTCGGGACCGGCGGCAAGGAGGGCCCGGTGGCACGAGACGTTCGCCAAGTTCGACCTCAGCGTCGTATACGT
The DNA here is from genome assembly GCA_964036045.1 of Eutreptiella sp. 'Long Island Sound 2002'. NCBI lineage: Eukaryota > Euglenozoa > Euglenophyceae > Eutreptiales > Eutreptiaceae > Eutreptiella > Eutreptiella sp. 'Long Island Sound 2002'. The sequence goes on from OZ038384.1 coordinate 40,822,812, forward strand.
CCCGGGGAAGGACAACACTGTGGCAGATTGCCTCAGTCGGTGGGCCTACCCCGCGGGCAAGGCTTGGATGGACATATCCAGCCATGGAGACGCGGCAGAGACCGAGCAGGCGAAGCGCATCATCGAGATGGAGAAGACCATGGAGCAAGAGGGGGTCAAGTGCTTCGTGGTGATGGCAAACCGTACGGACCTGGCCAAGTTCCGGGGTGCCCGAGTCCAAGCTATACGAGACGAAACCCTCGAGCAATGGATGGTGGCCCCTGTAGAGCTAGTCAGGTCGGTGCTCACAGAGAACTGGTCGGATGACTACGCGGCATCCGAGCACTGGAGCAAGTACTGGAATGCCGTGAGCGCCCCGTCGGACGACGAGTGGCCTGAGGGCTTGACCGAGGATGGGGACAAGTTGTTCCTCAAGGACAAGCTGCTGGTGCCCGAGAACCGAGTGGAGGAGCTCATCGACCATTGGCACAACGCCCAGCTCATGCACCCTGGCCGGGACAAGATGCAGCAGGACCTGGAGTGGCGTTTCAAGTTCCCTCCGGGGTACTACGCCATCCTGGATAGGTACTGCAGCGACTGTGCCGTGTGTCGGGCCACGAAGAGCCCCAACCACTCCACAGCGGGCAACCCGGTGTATACGGCTATACCGGAGGCCCCTATGCGGTCCGTGGCCATGGATGTATTCGCCATGCCTGAGGTCACCGTGGAAGGAGAGACCTACGACTGTGTCATCCTGGCGGTGGACAGGCACAGCGGGTATATCGTGGCAGTTCCGGGCAAGAAGTCCAAGAAGAAGGACAAGAAAGACAAGCATGGAGTGGGGCTGCAGGTCAAGACCGTCGCTAATGCCATGATCAGGCATTGGCTGACGATTTTTGATGTCCCAGCTGTCATCTGCAGCGATCGGGGCAGTCAATTTGTGGGTACGTGGTTCAAGACGATGTGCAAGCACATGGGCATTCGGCACGCCAAGACCGTGGCGTACCACAGCCGGTCGAATGGCCGAGCTGAGGTGGCCGGGCGGCAGATGTTCGAGAAGTTCCGCCAGCTGCACATTGACGATGCGGGCCGGAACTGGTATAACTCGCTGTGGAGAGTGCTCCAAGCGTATCACGACCTTCCGGGACCCACTGGACTGTCGCCCCATCGCATCCTGTTCCTACGGGATCGAGTGTCACGCACTCTCCCGTGGTTGAACCATGGCAAAGTGGCCCGAGATGCGAACGCCATGATGGCTGAGGCGGACGACACGGCGGCCAAGGTGTGCAAGGCACTACAGGACGAGCATGACAAGAGGGCCAAGTACTTCAAGCAGGGAAAGGTCCAGAAGTATGCTCTCCAAGACACCGTGTGGGTGGAGCGGCACCACAAGGATGTCCTGTCCAGGCATCGGCAGGCATCTTGGTATGTGCCGGGGGTAATCGTGCGGAAGGTCGGGCAGGACGTGTATGCGGTTCGTGTGGGGGATAACAAGATCCTGGACCGCGACCATACCCAGCTTCGTCCTCGAGCACCAGACCCCAGCGGACGTCCCGTCACCTTCGAGTTCACGGCCGGCGATGTTGACTCGGACGACGAGGGTGAGGACGACGATTTCACCGCTGAGAAGATCCTGGCTGACAAGCCGGACCCGGGGACGCCTGGGGGGAGGCTGTATAAAGTCCGTTGGAAGGGATTCGCCGCATCCAGGGATTCGTGGGAGCCTCCGAGCAGTTTTGTGCCGAGGTACACCACGGTCTGGATGGACTACCTAAAGAAAAAAAATATTTCTTTGGATGTCAAGGACGTGTTGCTCCATTTGGTTGCTGCTGTAGCACCGTAATCAATCCCCCTTGGCATTTTGTTTGTCTCTGTGATTGAGGAGACGGGTGAGGGCGTTCATCCGGGGACTTTTCGGTCTTCATTGGCCATATACCCCCTTCACTCGATCTCCACATATATATTTCATTGTGGTATACTTATTTAGGTCGACCGACGACGTTTTTCTATCTTTGATCCCCTTGGTCCATGTTGTAGATCAAGAGGAGACCGGATATGGCGTAGGGCACTGATTATCAGTGTCCTCACCCCTCCCTTGGGGCATGGGGGACGCCTACGACGTGTGTGGGGCCTCCATGTGTCCTTGGGACATGGGGGGGGGGGGGGTTGGAGCCCATTGGGGTCCTCCCGTCCTCTCTTCAATGACTTCCGAGCGGAAACAACGCTCTGAGAAGGGGGGTGAAGCCGGTTCGGACCCCCGTGGCCATCTTGGGGTCACTTGGGGTGTGTATCTATGTGCCGGCAAGCCGCCATTGGCTGATATCATACTCTCCCATCCACCTGACCTAACCCGATGTGATAGTGTGATAGGTTTGGTCATTGCGGCTATGAGCGGCCATATTCAGTACCGAGGCGCCGCCAGCGGAGATTTATATATCGGAATATCAGGAATCAACAGGGTTTTATTATCATAATGTTTCCGTAATTTTTCAGCCTTTCGTTCTGATGGTCAATGTATCGGCGACCGTCAGTTGGCTCGCGATTTTGCGTTAACCGATTGGTTAACTGTTATTTCCAGATATTTTGGCGGATACTCCGTTGAAGGGTCAGATTTCATCAGCAAAGGGTTCGTTGCTTCCGCAATTTTCTAAATAAGCACTCGAAATTTTAATCTGAATTTTTCGCGATGTCGAAATCGGATTTTCGACTTCGACATCGCCGCACTTGATTTGGACTTCTTCGAGTGGTCGTACTCCTTTCCCTATGTCCGAATCAGGTTTCCCTTATACTTGCCACCCATTTGACTTGGAGATATAAGGGAAACAAAAGCGAATCGTGGGACCACTTTGGAGGATCATATCTACGCGCGAGTGTGAGGAAATAGAATAAGGAAGGTTGGGTTGCAAGCGCCTTAGTCTCAAGTTAATTTAGGAAGCATCAAACGGCTTTGGTGCGTACACATGCCCGGTGTTGCAAGGGATAATGGTCAAGAGGGTATAAAGTGATATATAACTCTTGGACCGTGCAACCGAATATTTTAATGCGACTTTCAAGTGTACCGCATGAGTGTTGGGGTTGCATAGATACTTTCTTTGGGTTGCTACGCATTTTTAACGTCAAGTTATGTCCATGGAGGGACATGGCATATCATGGTGGGAGCCACTTTTGAGGGTATGTTTTATATGCATGGTATATGTCTTGATATGCTCACGCCCATGTTATATAACTTCGTGTGGCCGAAGAGGTGGGGAGCCATACGTGACAAGGGTTTTGCCCATGTCCCAATTGTGGAATTCAAAGCGCTAGACTAAGTCTACCGCATATGTATTGCTCATGGTATGTTAGGCAAAGAGATCCATGAGTGCACTCCCATTTTCATGGGGCAGGTAGATACGAGTGGCGAAGGTATCTCCATGCGCCCGACTGGGGATCCAAGTGGGGGAATTGTTTGCAATTGGTTCCAATCATTTGTGTATTGAACCATGAGCGGATATCATGGGTGAGCATAGAGATATACTATCATGACAACTTTGTATTTGGTCATATTTTCATGTTTTTGACCTCAATTTTTGCTCATTTTTGCGTTTTGTGTACTTACCTGGTCGGCAAACAGCAAGAAGCCTATGGAGAGTCGAACCATGGTATGTTGTTCATATGTTGGCATATGCTTTGGAGTTGAACACCACCATATGCCGGATCGCGTACTCCATTTGGCTTGGTGCACGAAGGATTATAAGAATTGGTCTCAAGATCATGGGCTGACTTGGGCAGTGCGTGGCGCCCATATCCGAAGGGGTTTCGAGGGTAAAGTGGGGATGTACATGGGCATTGACTTTTGGTCTATATCCTCCATGAAAATTAGACTTCGATTCCATGCATGCTCCGAACCTTCAGATAAGTGGTAACTTCAATTTTGAGCATATATGTGATATATGGCCAATATGGTGTGAATTGGCAGTTTTTTGGCATGTTATGAGTTCAAACTCATAGGTCATTTCTCTAAGCCCATTCGACTCCAAGTCCAACCAAGGCTATGTCAGCGTAGGGCATGGTCCTGAGTGCCACTCTAGGCCATGACACGCCACCTCCCCAATTGGGCTAGGATTTAGAGGCTCGGGAGTGAACACATTTTTGGGGTTTATGTAATGACTTTTGACATGTGGCATTTAACCATCTTATTGGACTGGGTTCAGGGCATCATGTTGGTGAGTCAAGGGAAGGTCTTGAGTCCAGGGAATGAGGGGTCTATGGCTGTGATTGTATAAGTTTCCATCTTTCCCCAACTTTGCTTTATTTGTGTTCATATGCCAATTTCAGGGCTCCCTTCCTTGGTGCAATTCTTGTACATGCCCGCCACCGTGGGACGACCGGTGTGCTGAACGAAAGCCCGCAGCCTGATTTGGATTGTGAATTGGGTTATTGCTGTATTTGTGGGATCTGGTTGCCACTCAGGGTTGAAGGAGGATTTTTTTTTCTATTTTTTTGGATTTGGAACCTTGGATTTTGAGCAATGCAATCGTTGATCAGGAGCAAATCGGCAGGGGTTACAGGCAGAAGGGGCACAGCGGGGGCCGGTCCTGGTAGGGACGTTCTTCAAAAGTGACCAAAATACACGGCCTGAAAAAACATCAAAAGAACCAGTCTTTGGCTTGCAAAAAATCAAGCCGCTTTTGGAACACCTAAAGAACTCTTATGTAAGAAATTTTGGCCTTTTTTTTTGTCCTGATGGGTCCAAAATCTTTTTTTTTGGGCAACGGACTGTTCCTTGCGCGAGGCCTCGCCGGAGGAGCAGTCCATTGCCCCTCCAAAGTCAGGTAATGATGGTAGAATTGAGGAATCCAGCAGGCGCCTACACTGGAGTGACATTACAGGCACCCTTCACTTGATCACATTGTACAATATGTTTACGCGGGCGGACATTCAGTGCTCTAAACAAGCCTTGCAAATCTAGTTGATGACTCAAGAAATTATTTCAAATGTTGTTGCATTCCTAACAAAAGGAGCACATTCATTGGAGGTGTTGCACAGGGTGCATCCTTCAGCATTGCTCATGATGCACACCTGCCACAACTTATGGGGAGTCTCAAGCAAAAAAAAGAGTATCACTGGTAACACATGAAGCATGTCCACTCAACAGATGACGCTTAGCTGGACAGGGACCCCCCTTGTAGCTTTGGCTGAAGAAAAATTGATCCTTCCGTTGTTGACTATAGATCAAAGTGAAATGTGCAAAGAAAATATAAATTTGCCATGCGTGGCACTTTTTTGAGCGTTTGTTGGGGCCAAAAAAATGATTTTTTGGAGAGTAAAATGCAATGTAGTGCAAACGAAACCAATTATCAAGATGATGTTTGATACCCGGAGAAAGGAGGTGCCCTGGGGGAATCAGTCTGCCAAGCGCAGGGGCTGACCAAGCCCAAAAAGAGTTTTTCCGCCTCCGGGGGGGGCAAGCTTCTGGTAAATTTCAATGACTGAACAACAATTTAGGTACTCCTTGCTTCAGTGAAGGTTGTGCACAAGCGCTATCAGATGAGAACCCATCACAATTGTACAAGAAATATATTTTCTGGGCCTTTCTTTGCGCGAGGCCTCGCGCAATGAGGACTGCAATGCAGTCCCAGAACTTGAAAGTCACAACCTATACCTCTTTTTTCAGGCAGTGCAAATCAAAAATCAAACCGTGGGGTGGGTACTAAGACCACTCAACCCTGAAGCCGTCTTTCCAAAGGAAAATGAATCAGGTGAGGTTTTTGGTTTAGTAAGTTATGCGCGAGGCCTCGCGCATGGGGCAGCCCTTGAACCACATGTTGCATATGTTTTGCATTGATATTTAATCCGCCATGCTTCTGTTTTAATGATCCTTGGTCTTGATTGTGTGAGGCCTCGCGCATAGAATTCGATCAATAAATCATTTTTCTAGGTATGCAATGAACATGCAGAACAGAAAATGATGTTGCAATCTTCTTTTCTGCAGACCATGTTCATCTAAAAAACAAGGGGAACGCAAAATGTATTTCCTGGCCAATTTCCGCTAAAAGCACATCATTTTCCACTGAAATCATAAGAGTTATTTATTCTTTTTATGGTTCATTTTTGTTTTCGGCTGTCCGAAAAAAGGCACGAAATGGCACAAATGGTAAGAAAGATACTTTCTTTGGACTAATATTCTGTTTTCAAAAAACAGAGCCTGTGAAAAACTATTTTTTTGCATGGTCCAAACTGGGTGCATTTGGTGTGATTTTTACCATGCAACTTGAGCTGCCTAAGCATAATGGGTAAAAATGGGTGAGTATGTCTTAGGCGGCCAAAACAGGTACGCTTTTGTACCGCTCTTTTTAAAAAAAAACACCAAGAAATGATGTGGGCTTTTTCAGTGAATTATCCTGTTTTTTTGACCCTGATATTTCATGCCTGTTTTTCCAGTTGAAAAAGGTACCTTTTTCCTGTCGTTGCAACAAACGAGGCTCCTTTGTACTGGTGCGTATGAGGGTATCTCAATAACAAAGGACAACCCACTGTCTGTCGCACCTCCTGTCGGTTATTACGCCCTTTTTTTCTGCAACAGATTGCGAGGCCTTGCAATGCAAGGATTCAATTTCATTTGTTTTACCAGAAGCGAATACAGGGAAAATTCGCATAAGGGTAATTACGACAAATAATATTCATTTTTCAATGCGAGGCCTCGCATTCCATTTCGGAATATGCGCAAAAGGTATAGTTTCAGGAATCGAAATGCGAGGCCTCGCAATAATGGAAGAGAAAACAATAAAATGGACAGATCCAACAACTACACAGCATGTGCATTCCCTTGATGAGGCGCTGCTGCATGGGCGCCCATACAGGTCCCGCCGCCATCTCCAGTCTTCATACTGTGGTCACCGCTGGCTTCACTGCCCAACAGCTATGGTAGGCGGTTTGTAACTGGGTACCGCAGATGTGATCAACAAGAGAAATATGGGACCCAGTTGACCGTTACCAGCAGCCGAAAATGCGCAGGCGCGGCGGATTTGCGCGCAAAGATCGCTATGCGCGTGTCGCGTGTGCAGCAATTTGCTGGCAAGAAATTTTATTTAACTGTAGCGTTAAAGGAGCCTGTTTTTTGTGGAATTGTATAATAAAATGCACATTTTTGATTTCTTGAGATGATTGTTCATGCCACGTAACATTGCGCACCGAGCAAAGAGGGAGCTGGAACGGACTGTCAGGCAGTTGCGAGCTTTCTGTGCAATGGAACATGGGTTTACCACTGCTGAATCACTATGGGCTGCCGTTGAAAAGAACAAGAGTGGAGCTGTTTTCTTTTCTGATTTTGCGCGCTTGCTGCGACTGAACCGGAAAACACCGCACTCAATACGAAGGTTGAAAAGCAGACCAGATAGCCGAGCCGCCAACCACTTCAAGGAGGAGTTCTTCAACTTATACAAGATTTTGCGCTTGCGATGCATACCCCGGCACCAGGACAAGGACGCCCCGGGTTTTGCCTCTATCGGTCGGCAGAACAGGCGCCGGTTGTGTAGAACAGGACTGCGGCTGCTGCGCGAGGAAACCATGCAGGAACGGTCTGCGCGAAAGATGCTTGAGACATGGAGATGGATGGAGAACCGGCAGGTTTGCGTCTGGATCGACAATTGTTACATTAAGCAGTATGGAACGCATCCCACGATCCAGGATCAGTCGCAAAATTGCACAGCCCTTTGCGTCGTTGAGATTCCGTGCAGGTTGCCGTATTTCAGAGGACACCCAACCATAGATGGTCTGAGGTTTTGATTTTTGTTTTTGCGGGTACTAGATGCTTTTCAGCCCCGGGGGGCCACCTGGTCGTGCCAGGTGATATCCCCCCCACCGGGTCCTAGTCAGGGGCCCTTCATGACACACCTCCTGCCTGGTGGCGGGGTCCCCCGGGTTCACAGGACTCGGAGCCCCGTCCCTCCCCGGCTTCCCCTTCTCGCCACTCCCCGGTCAGTGCATCACTTAGCAGCCGTGGCCGCAGGCACTTACCCACCGCGTTGCCCCCCTAATGCGTGGTCGCGCGGGCCGCCGGCGCCGCCGGGTCGTGCTACTGGCTTGTCGCCAGTGGGACCCCCGTGGGCTGGCGCGGAGGCTGCCTAGCCGTGGGGTTGGTGCGTGGCGCGATGCGCCACTGCTGCCTTGGCGGATGCAGTGCCCTGGTCGTGTGTGCGCGGCGCTCGCGGCCGGTTCTGGGGGGTCGGGGCCGGTGCCGGGCTTTGTGTCTTCTCCGTTCCCCCTAACCCCGCCCCGCGATTCCCGCGCTGTGTCTGGCGGGCCGTCCTGTCCGGGTGTCCCTTATCCTCGCTGGCTGATACGCCATTCCATGCGGTCTGTGCGTTCCGCAGGCTCGATACGGTTGCCCTTTGATTATTCCCCGCGTGTCCTTTGCGTGTGCGTGCGCTCGCGCTTTCGCGGCGTCCGCCCCCCTCCCCCCCTGGGTCCGTGTGGCGCGCGCACCTCACGCAGTCCTGCTGCTGGGCGCCGGTAGGGCCGTTCCACGCGGTCTGTACCCTTCCGCATGTCCTGTCTCGGTCTCGTGCTCCGTTTGGCTTTTTTTTTGGGGGGGGGGGCGGCCCCGTCCCACTTCCCCCCTTCCCGACTAGGGGTTGTGTGCCTCCCTTGGGGCAGGCCTGCGCGACCGGGGCGGGGGGAGGGGGGGGGGGCGGCCTGTGCGACTCGCCTCGGTCCGCCCCTCTGCCTTCCCTGGACAGGCAACAAAGCGGGTGTCATCGGCATTGCTCCGGCCATGGAGGGCGTGGCCCCCATACTGCTCCAGTTCTTGTTGGTGTGTTGCCCCCGGGGGTGGTCCGTGGGGCGTCGTTGTGCGCCGGCTCAGGTTCGCGTGCCTGGTGCGGTCCCTGTGGGAGCAGGCGGTCATGGCGCGGAGGCGCGTGGCGTTTACGGCGCCGCGGTCCTCCCTGGGGAAGGGGGGACGCCCCCCCTGCCCTTTGGGGGGGGGGGGGGGGGCGCCCCCCCCTCGGCCCGCGGGCCGGAGGGGGGGAGTGGGGGGAGAGGGGAGAGGGGGTTGCGCCGTGGTTCCCCTTCTCCCCCCCCCGGGGGGGTGTCCCGTGGCCCCCTGCCCGGACCCCCCTTCTTCGCCAGCTCATTCCCCCCGTGTATGCTTGTCCGGCCGGGGTTGTGGGGCAGCCCCGGGCGCCAGGCGCGGCCTGCTGCCGGCAGGTGAGCCTGGCGGGGGGAGGGGGGGGGGCTGTGTGCTGTCCTCCCCGGAGGTGCGGCCGGGGGGCCTAGCGGGGCGGGGGGTCGCCTTACCTCTGTCCGTCCCCCTGCCTTCCCTGGGCAGGCGACAGAGCGGGTGCCATTGGCGTCGCTCTGGGTATGGAGGGCGTGGCCCCGATACCGGTCTGGTTCTTGTTCACGTGTTGTGCCCGGGTGTGACCCGCGCGCCGTCCTCGTGCGCCTGCGCGGGTTCGCTTGGCATTGCGGCCCTCGTGGGAGTAGGCGGTCGGGGGCGTGGGGGCGCGTGGCGTGCGGGCTCAGCTGCGCCCCCCCCCCGGGCGTTGTGGCCCTTTTTGCGGGAGGGGGGACGTCCCCTCCGCCCAGGGGGGGTGGAGGGCCGGTGCCCCCGTGGCCCGCCGGCCGGAGGGCGGAGTGGAGGGAGAGGGGAGGGGGGGTCGCGCCGTGGTTCCCCACCTCCCTTCTCCGGGAGAGCAGCCTGTGGTCCCCGGCTCAGCCCCCCCTTGTCGCCGGCACATTGCCCCCCGGTACACCTGTCCGGCCGGGGCCGTTGGGCAGCCACGGGCCCCGGGCGCGGCCTGGCCGGCCGTCGGTGGGTCAGCCTGGCGGGCAGGGGGGGAGGTGGGCGGCCGGTGAGCCGCCCCCCCCCCCGGGGGCTCGACCGCGGTCTGTTCCCCCTCCATATTGCTTTCTGGGGCGCCGCCCTCCCGCCGCGGTCTATGGGGCGCCCTTGAGCGCTGGCGCAGGGCTGCCCGTCTGATGCGGGCACTGCGGGAGTGTGCGGGCGGCCGACTGGCGGCACTCGGCGTGCAGCAGAGCTTGCCGCGGTCGTGGCCTCCCCCCTGGGTGCCGCTGAAGCGGTACCTTGAACCCGTGGCCCATGGCCCGGAGGCCGGAAAGCCCATGGCCCGGAGGCCCGGAAGCCGTCATACCCGCACGGACGCCGTCAACACCTTCCGTCAGCGGGATATCCCTTTTCTCTGATCCGCGGGATCCGGAATCCGAGCCCTAACCATTGAATCAATGTGGAACTACCATAATTCCACCTCTGTGATCGATTTTCGGTTTACAAATTGGTGGAATACCCGATTTCTAACGCGATTTCTAATTGCTGTGAAATTGCCGCCTGTTGTCGCCTGTTCTCGCGCTTGCGTCGCTTCTCCGTGGCGAGTTTTGTGAGGGATTTTTCTCCTGTACCTTTGAGGTTCCAAGGGAAGTTAGGGGCTGAATCTAGAGGGTTTCTAATGTACTTTCATCTGTTGTGTTCACCAGAATTCTTCGCCGTTGCGTCCGCGAGAAAATCAGCGCGCAAGGTGTTCCGTCGATCGCTCGAACTCATGGTTCTCAAGGACCATGAGTCCGGACGATAATTCACATCTCCCCCCTATGCCTTTCATCCATGCCCCTTTCACGTGGGCATATCACTTTGTACAAGGAAGCGGGCAATATGGATGTTTTAGGCATCATATATATGGGTGTCGTAAACCCAAGTCATTTGCGTGCACAAACGATAACTTTGTGCTCTTGTGAGCATGCACGTAAATCCTCGAACACAATGCTCACAAGACCAAAAGTCCTAGGACATTTTCACTCTTTGAGCCAACTCAACGATGGCTCCACGCAATTCAATGCGTACCAAAACTCATTTTTTGGAAAAGGGCAAGGTTTGGTCGAAAATTAGGCCAAAATAGTCAATACCTGGAGACTCGTACTCGAAGCCTATGTAGAGTTGAGCCTTGAACCAAAGCAATATGTAAGGTAGAGACCATGAAGAACATGGTGGATAGCTTGGTTGATTTTTGCAACCTTGCCTTCTATTTTATATAGCGTCATCTTGTGAGCACGCGTGCCATACTGCCTCTATGCACACGCGCTCGTATGCAAACGCTAATGACATGGGTGAGCGAGGACAATCTAACCATAGTGGGCATATTTGAAAGCACTTACTATGGGCCTACTCCAAAAATGTTTACTCATATTTTTGTTCCTCAAGGGCCCATAGATATATGCGTGCCAATATCGCCAATTTATTCACTTTTCCCCCTATATAGTGTGCTTCAAGGATTGAGGTGTTAAAAATGTTTCCCTAACGCTTTGAACCCCAACCCTTGTTGCAAAAGAGAGGCGACGCTTCGGTTTGCATCCATGCAAAAGCCCAAGGCCTATCTCTCCTGTGACAAGGAGATACGATTTTTCGAGTGACCACGTTTGGGTGAACTTTGGCGGTTTTGCCCAGAATGGCCACAAACCCCATCTCCCCCTTAATGTTCGGCCCAAGGTTGCGTGGGCCACTTGACCAAGGGTAAGGGCGATTCGGAGAGGGAACAAAAACCCGCATCGAATGGGGTGTGTCCCCATGTGGCCTCTCCTGGTGAAGGGAGAATTCTGAGTTGCAAAATTTGGGGTATGTTGCTATTCTGCCCCATTTGTGTATAATGTTCCATTCAAGGGGGAAAATGGCTAAAGGCGACTACGAGGGTTGGCAAGTGGCATAGATTGGAACCTAAGTCGCATGTGTCTATAGCATCTTTGGTTGGAATAATCCTCGCCGTGGCCATGGAGATATGGAATCAGGAGTGCGGGCCATTTCGGCCAAATTTCGCTGTTTTTGCCATTGTATGCCATATTGGAACTGCCATATCTCCATGGAGCAAGCGACCTGGCCAGAAGCGACGTGCAATTATTGTAGCATATGACCAAGGATTGAACACCATTGAGTTTTGTATTTGCTCCTCCGGCTCATCCGGAGTTGTTCAACTTTTGGTGCGATCCATGATCCCCCCCTTTGCACTGCATGCGGCTTTCTGCCCCATCCGTGTGGTCATCCCCTCGGTGAACAGTAAGCAGCCAGTGTGACAGCAAGCCAAATGCCAAGGCATGGCACCAAAGGGGATATCAAGGGCTGTGAATGAAGGCTTGGCGCGACAAGATCGCCAAGACTTCCTACCCAGGACGGTCGCCCAGGACGGCCGATTTCGCCATTTTGCCATCTGTGGACCCAGTTGGGATCGTCACCACGCCAAAGCCCATGGAGATCCTTGAGAGCCAAGTACATGTGAGTCCTCGTTAGACTCCTAGTGGATCGCATAGAAAAGGCAGATCCGATTTACAAGCCGGTGTCGAGATATACCATCGGGGATACCCTCAATTTTGGCTCATTTTGAGCAGCCAAAATGACCCCCTTTTGGGACCCGAATTTCAGCCCCCCGTGTGGTGAATTGGCGGTCACATATCTCTCTGCCCATGAGGAGCTCGGATCCAGTTTGAGGTCGTGCACTTAGATGTAGGTCGTCGGTCCTGCCTCCTATCCTGTGAGTCATTGGCCCTGCCCTGGCCGGGCGAGCCACCTGTGGGAATGACTCCAATTTCGGTGATTTTGGCATCGTGACCCCACATGGCGAACCTGTGGCGCCCTGATGCCGGGGACTCAGAGGGAACCAGGTTGGGTGAGGTCTCCACAGAGGTGGTACTTGAAGGGCATAGGGTCAGTTGCTGCGTCCCTGCCTCTGGCTGGTCCGCAGGAAGGGTCAATTTCAGAGCTTTTCGAGCCAATATCAGTTTGGGCTGAAACAGACCATTTTCAGCTACCAACTCCTAGGGGATGATTGCGGGGCCTCATCTCTGGCTCAAGAAGGAGTTGGGACCTGCCGTTAAGGGAGCATTGGGAGCAAATGTTTGTTGGCCTTGGGGTATCTCTGTTACCAGGAACTCGCCTGTGGCTGGGCGGGACACTGTCCCCTTTTGGCAGGGTTTCAGGGTCCGGATTGAGCAGGGCATGGGTTGTGTTTGAGCCCCCATCCCTGCCAGCCACTGAGAGGGTGGGACCAGGGATTGGGATGTGAGTTGAGACTGAGTGTCCATTGTCCTGTGATGCCTTTACCCCAGTCCAACTTTAACCCCACGTGTACATATCCTGATGTGTTGCTGTACATACTTCCGTTCCTTTGTTTCAGAGTGGCAAGGATCCTGAAACGCTTTCTCACATGACCAGAGCATGAGGATACCCTTGTGAGCGCAGTGCCTTGCCTGCCTGCTTGCTTGTGCGTGTCCGCCGCAGCGTCCCGTGGCCAGGCCCCCCAACGAGAACGCGTCAAAGGCGTTTCACCGCCGCGGGGTTACCCATCCCTCGCGTGCCACTCGGGGGCGCCTGAACCCTGAGTACCACGGGCTTCGCAGCGCCGCCCGGAGCTTCGCCCCGAGCATCAGCAGCAGCGCCGAGTCCGTGAAGGAAGTGTAGCGACCAGAACTCCGACGTCAGCGAGTTTCTTTGGCCGACCAGTACCGGCCGCACTCCCAGCTGCATCACCCACCTCCACAACCACCATCGGGCGTCTGGGTCCCAGCCCTGTAGAGAGAGTGGACCGCAGCAACCGCTTCAACAGCCGCCCCCAGGACTAGTCCATCTTGGGGAACGAGCGCCCATGGTGAACTGGCAAGAGGCGGGCAACACATGGCCGCAGCCCCACCCCCATGCCGTGTGCCTGCTGCCCCGGTTGGTGTGGGGTCAACACTACCGCCACAGCAACCTCCAGTGCGACGGCGGCATGCCTGAGAGCTTCGAGCTTCGCGAGGATATGGGCGCCGACCGCCTGCAGGCAGTGGAAGACTGGCTGCGGGCAGAAGGATACGCCTACCGCTTCCGCCACAAGCGCTGCAGGGTCTGGACCCGTCTGGACAGGCCCGGCGAAGGGCTGCGCCCCGACGGAATTGAGGATGACGAGAACCCCAACGAGTACCCATCGGGCGCTACAATCAACGTCTCCAAATTGGACATGATCGAAAAGAAGTTCCGTGAACCGGGGGAAGAGCGTAGGTTGCAGGGCAGCAGCAGTGCGTCTCCCGGGAAGGAGAAGCGATCCGCTGGTGACAGGAAGCGGGACAAGAAGTGGCTGGAGTACCAGGAATCCCTGGATGCCAAAGCCGCCCAAGCCGCGGAGAACGAGACCAAGGGCGGAACCCGAGCCCCGAGCCCCCAACGGGCCAGTGGCGGTCACCACCCTGGCCACACCACCCTTGGCGACTTCCTTGAAGTCGCCAAGAAAGCCAAGGCCAAGCCCCGTCAGCTGCACCTGAGGAAGTCAGTCCCCAGCAGCGACGTAGAGTCGGCCCACCGGGGAAGGAGGCCAGCTGACGAGGCCAGCTCCAGCAGCAGCGTCACTCCCGACCAAAGGGATGTGGCCCGCCCCTGCAAGCGTGCCTGCGGGGTGCCCTGCAACCTTCAGGTTGCCCGGCAACCGGCCACGGAGCAGAACGCTGCCGTGGAGGGCGCCGTCGGCATCGCCTGGCAGGAGGCTGCAGAGTGGGGCAGAGGCATGGCCTTCCATGCCTTGGCCGTGGCGGCCATTGCGGCCAGAGTCACGTCTGCAGCCGCACAGGAAGCAGCGGCTGTTCGGGTCAGGAGTGAGGTGGAGGCAGCGGCGCAGGAAGCGGCGGCTGCGCAAGAAGCCCTCCTGGCCCAGGAGGCCATTGGTCGTAGAGAGGCCGAGCTGAAAGCGTTGGAAGAGGCGCTTGCCCAAGAGAGGGCAAGGAAGGAGGCGGGGGAAAGAGCCCATGCCGAAGCAACGGCCAAGACCTAAGCGGACGCCGCCACGAGGGACACCATCGAGGCCGCGCGACGGAAGGTCGCTCAGGAAAGGGCCAAGACCGAGGCGAGCCAGCGGCGTTAGAAGCGGAGAAGGCTCGGCTGCAGCGGGCCCGGGAAGCTGAGGCTGCCCGGGCCCGAGAAGAGGCCCAGGGGCGAGTTGCCGCAGCCACCGCCGCCGCAATGGAGGAGGCGGAGGCCAAGCTCAGGCGCGAAACGCCCCTGGGAGGATCCAGAGTAGAGACCCTTCGGAAGCTCTTCGAAGGAGACGCCTCCTCCAAGATGAAGCTGGACCTGGAGGAGGACGACACCGGCAGCAGTGTGGACAGTGGCCCCTACCCACCGACGAAGGAAGGGTAAGGGGAAGACTCCTGAGAGGGCACGGAGGCCTGGGGAAGGATATCCCCAGGACTCTGACCCCTTCTTCACTGCCAGCGACGGGGACGGACGAGACTGCCGGCATCGCTGAGGAATGACTGGAGGAGTAGGCGGAGATGTCCCCATGGAGTCGGAAGGTGAACATGGGGATTCCCCCCTCCCTACCGGAGTTCGGAGCCCACTGCGTGCGAGACCGAGACGGCCAGGTGGGGCGACATGGACGAGGATGATGACATGGACTTCGGCTACACGGAGAAGCTCCCATCCTCGGACCCGCCGAGGCGACCCGGCAGAGACCCACGAGGACCCCCTGGGGGAGGCCCGCCGGGACCCCCGAGCGGAGAACCATCAGGACCCCCTGGAGGACGTCCGCCAGGTGGACCCCCCGGAGGGGGACCCCCTGGCGGAGGAGGACCCCCTGGACCGGGCGGGCCCAGCGGAGGCCCTCCTGGAGGACCTCCTGGCGACCCCAATGGCCCATCGGGAGATGGTGTCCCGGAAACCACCTGGCGGTGGATCGTCTACCTTCGCAGGAGGGTCCAGACCCTCGAGCGCGAGGTAGACACGGGCAAAAGCAAGATGATCCGCATCGCCAGGGTCGCCGCGGGCGCACAGAGGAAGCTGGATATTGCCAAGGCGGAAATGGTCAAGATCGCCGAGGTCGCCACCGCCGCCCAGTGGGAGCTGGACATCGCCAGGGGCGAGACCAGGCTGCCTAACAAGGTCATCGATGGGCTGCAGCAGAGGTTGGACACGCTGGAAGGCCGGTGGAGCGTCGGCAGCGACCTTCCGCCCCTGGATTCCGGTTTCTCGGACGACAGCTGGGGACCTGGACCAGGTCCGGGCAGAGCCCACGCCCTCGGCCGAGCCCCCAGGAGTCGCCCCAGCGCCAGTGCCCCCTCTATCAGCGCCCCCTCTCATCACAGCGCGGGCCGTCGTAGCGAGCGTGTGCCGTCCGGCAGTGGCAGTGAGGAGTGGCGTGACGAGTGGCTCAGTGCGGAGTACCACAGCCGCTGTGCCCCACTGCGGACGCCAGTACGCCCTCGACGCCCCGCATCAGACCCAGAACGAACCCCAACGGCAGGAGGGCGATATGGTGGACTCAGAGATGAGGTCTCCGGAGGGGACGTGGAGTGGGATATCGGCGGAGGCGAAGAAGACCTGGAGAAGTTCGGCACTACCCCGCCGCGTGGTGTACGACGGGAGGCCCCTGAACGCAGCCGCTGGCGCCGTCATGTGGAGGCATACATGGAGGGAGTACGACGTGAACATTTTGGTTCAGCGTACATGGAGGAATCACGGCGTGGCCACATGGATACCGCGGAGGAGATGGAGGTGGCAGCCGTGGGAGTCCGGGGGGGACGCCGATGGGAACCTCGGTCGACCTCGCGGCCGGCAATCATGGTCTCTAAGGCGGCGGATGCCGCCGTGTGGGAACACGTGAAGGACATCAAGCCCCCCAAGTACTATGGCAACCCCCTGAACCTCGACCGCTTCTTGGTGAAGCTGGACGATTGGGGGATGACCCTCACTGAGGACATGGATCGCGCAGAGGCAAAGTAATATGTCTTCAAACGGTTCAGGTGGCGCCTGCCGGAGGTGCTCCAAGATCTCTACCTCGTGGCGACAAAGGAGGGGAAAATCAAGACCCTCAAGGAAGCAAAGAAGTGGCTCAACGAGCAGGAGCGGGTAAACGCTCCGCAGGTGGCTGCCAAGCGGTGGAAGGCCATCAAGCTTCAGCATGATGGTCAGGAGATCCGCCTACGAGATTGGCGGGACTTCCGGGGGCAATACACCCTCTTCCGCCGCAACGTGGAGGACTGGAATGAGGGTGACGAGCAGGCCCGCCTGCTCTCCATGCTGCCGGAGGCATGGATCATGAGAGTCACCAAGGAAGAAGCCAAGAGAGCCAAGTCTAACCACACGGTCAAGATGATGCTCCCCAAGGAGTATCATACAAATGTGGTGGCTTGGACAGAGAAGAAGGTGACCCGGGATGTCAAGCGGCACTCCCTGCGGAACACCCTCCTCATCACCGTCACGGGCAATCGCAAGAAGACCGCGATGTGGCGCCTTGATGAGTGTGACTTTGGCGTCCAGACCATCTGTCTGCAGGCCATCCCGGCGCGGATGAGTTGTGACGAGGTCCTGGAGTGGGTTGGAGGCGAAGTACTCAAAGAGTACCGGAACGTCCACCACACCCGCGGGTTGAGGCCCG
The DNA here is from genome assembly GCA_964036045.1 of Eutreptiella sp. 'Long Island Sound 2002'. Lineage (NCBI taxonomy): Eukaryota > Euglenozoa > Euglenophyceae > Eutreptiales > Eutreptiaceae > Eutreptiella > Eutreptiella sp. 'Long Island Sound 2002'. The sequence continues at coordinate 40,840,172 of OZ038384.1, forward strand.
GCGACCGTGATGTTAACTACGTTGGCGAGGGGTCTGGCGGGGAAGCTGCCATGGACCCAGCGTGAGCAGATGGCGATGAGGCTCTCAACGACGATGACGACGACGATGAGCCCGCCGATACGGCCGTTTGTGCCTTTGTGGCCAACAACCTGAACAGGGGGAGCAACCGGGGAAGCTGGAAGCCCCTGCAGAAGGGTTGGAAGAAGAAGGAGAAGAAGGAGCCCCGCCGCATTGGCGACCCTCCGCTGTCCTTTGGGGAGTTCATACGAGCTCACCCTCAGGGCTGTATCGTGTGTTACGGGAGGAACAAAGGGTTCAATAATGACCACCGGACATGTCCCGTCCACAAGGCTGACACGGAGGCTTACAAGAAGGTGCACGGGTCAAAGAAGCGTACACCCGCTAGTGTCAGTGAGGCCCAAGGGGAGGTCACCAAGGACGAGCTCTCCAAGCTGATGTCAGTGGGGACTGAGTGGGCGAAAGAGATCCAGGAGATCAAGAGGGCCTGGGTCCCCAGGTCGCACGACAAGAACACGGACAAGGAGAAGAAGGGTAAGAGAGGGGGGAAGAAGAAGGGCGTCAACGAGGTTGACGCGGAGGAGAGTACCCCTACTCCCACAAGCGACGCCCCTTAGCGGAGCCCTGCAGCCAAGGGCCCCAGCTAGGGCGGTCACAGGATGGTGTTGTGGGAATCGCCACAGCATCCCATTCAGGAGAAACTGAGCACCATGGGATCGCCGCGGGCGGAAGGCCCGGTCCGGCACCCAAAACGAAAGACGGTCGCAGTGGCAGCGTGGGGGCAAGTGCTGGAGGGATCCCCGCCCTACGCGGATCCTCGTGTCCGACCAAGGTCCCCGGTGAAGGCACGAACCCTTGCACCCGGCCATCCTTCGCGACCAAGAACGTGGTTGATGTGCTCCGAGATCTTTCCGAGAGTATCAGGGGATCACACGGGCCGCAGCTGGATGCTGCAGATGGGCAGTCTGACCCCATTGTCCACAAGCTGCACCAGTTGCTTGTTGAGCTTCTTGAACGGCCGGAGATCCTGAGCTTGCAGGCCGTGCGCCGTGTTGGGCGGGAGCGGCAGTTGCATCTTAAGGTCCGCGCCCTATGCGGGGAAGTGGCGAAGGTCTTTGACGTGTTGGTCGACACGGGCGCTCAGGTCGGCCTGGTCAAGGCTGGCCTACTTCCGCCAGAGTGCTTGACCGACAGTCGGAGGCCTGTCAGGCTGAGGGTGGCAAACGGCCAGTACATGGTGGGAGGCATGAAGGAAGCGGCCACTGGGCTGCAGTTTGTCAACCACCGTGAGCTGAGCCGCCCGGACCTCGGCAAGGAAATCCTCCTGCAAGGCCGTTTCTACCAGGCCCAGATGGACTGGGACAAGATCGTCGGGTACGACTTCATGATGGAGACGGACTCCGGCGTTCTCCCGGCCCAGGCCTCCATGACCCTCTACCAGGACGACCAGCTCTCGTGGCTCTCGTCACCTGAGCACCATGTGGAATGCGAATGGATCCACCCGGAACACAATCAGCTTGAAGTAGCTGCACTGGGGACTGAGCCAGCCGGGCCAGTGACCCAGGAGTACAGCGTAATGCCGGAAGTGGCGAGCTGAGTGGTTGCAGACCTGGGAGCTTCGGATCTTTACCTGGATGCGTTCTCCTCAGGAACCTTCGCCCATCTTCGGGTGTGTGAGAAGTACAGGAGCGCCCAGGACTCCACGTGGAAGAAGCACTGGGGTCCGCATCAGGGTTTGATGTGGATCCACTGCCCCCGACGGGACATCCCAAGGGCGGTAGCGAAGATCCGCAAGGATCGCTCCAAGGCAGTGCTGGTTGTCCCTATGGGATGCACCGAGGAGGAAAGTACCCGAGATTGGGTGGTCTAACTGACCAACATGACCTTAAACAAGGTCGTCCTACCGGCTGGAGAGAGCGCCTATCAGGACGCTAAGGGACAGCCCATGCCGGCCCAGAGATGGCCAACGGAATTCCACTATGTGGATGGGGGCCTTGAACAGGCCGACGCCACGAACTTCCTGTGTGTCAACCGCATCATAGCGGAGCCCTGGCGGCAATGCTTTGCGGTTTCCCCCGTTGACATCAGAGAATCGGAGGATCTCCTCACTGAAGAGGAGCTGGACCTGTTTCAGGGGTACATGGATCAGCCCCTTCCACGACTGGGGAAGCCAGCGTGAGGGGAAAGGCCAGGACAAAGCCTGGTGGGAAGTGGACTCCATCGTCTCTGGTTCCTTTGATGGGAATACCTTCGGTAGGAGGGTACTGGACCACATGTCCAGCCAGGACGAGCCAATCGGCGGGAACCCACCCACCTACGGTGACTTGTTCCGAGGCAAGACCAGGGATGGCCCTTTGGGCCACCTGGGAAGACTGCCAGAGGCGGAGCCTTGCGGAGGTACTCCGCAAGTAAGCTCAGTGGTTCAGGTGCCCGGAAAAGCCAAGGCGGAGTCCGACGAATGCCCCAAGATCCAGGCATTGAGGAGCAGGCTGAAGCAGAAGTACGGTGAAACCCCCTTCAGCGGAAAGCCTGTGTTTCCCCCACCGGTCCGTGGACCGTATGGTGAGGCCAAGATACGACTGAAGCCGGACCCCAGTGTGTACCCACACCGGGAATCCGCCCTTAGGGGCGAGAGGAAGGAGGCCATGGAGAAGATGCTCCGTGAGTTCATCGAGAGGGGCTGGCTTGAGCCATGCCATTCTGAGTGGGCCTCCCCGTGCTTTGTCGTCCCCTAGAAGGTGGCCGGGAGAGGAGGCTCTTGGTCGACTACCGCGGCCTGAACGCGCAAACGCAGCATGACAGCTATACGCTGCCCCTCATCGGGGACATGCTGCAAAAGCAACACCAGCGGAGGATCTTCACGGTGATTGACCTGAAACATGGTTATCATCAGATGCCTCTCGCCGAAGAGTCCCGTGCCTGCACAGCCATGAGCACCCCACTGGGACCCCTCCAGTGGAAGGTGCTGCCCATGGGCGTTACCAACGGCAATGCGGCCTTTCAGCAGATGCTGGAGAACCTGCATGAGCCGGTGCTTGACTGTGCGGACCCCTTTGTGGACGACGTGATCATCTCGTCCGGAGACCCCAGTATGAGCTTTGATGAGCTCCTGGAGGCACATGAGAGGGACGTCACCAGAGTGCTGGACCTCCTGGTTCGGCACAAGCTCACGGGCAGCAGTGACAAGGCCACCATTGCGGTAAGCGAGGTAGTCTTCGCTGGCCACGTAGTCCGAAACGGGCAGCGGAAGCCCATACCTGGCAAAGTGGCTGCGATTGAGAACTTGGAGAAGCCCAAGACGGTCTCTGAGCTACAGGCATACTTGGGGTTCTGCAACTACTACTCGGCCCATATCAAGATATATGCCGAGTATGCGGCTCCCATGACGGCCATGCTCAAGGGCAGCCGAGAGGAGACCAAGAAGGGGTCCAAGAAGGCTCTGGTCTGGAATGATGAGTCCGACCGTGCGTTTGAGGGGATGAAGCAGGCGCAGCTGTCCGCAGTGGGTCTGCACCTCGTGGATCCTGACCGAGGGTTCGTCCTGCGCACCGACGCTTCCGACTACGCCGTTGGTGCTGTGTTGGAACAAGTGCTTGACGATGGGAGGCACGTGCTGGTGGCCTTCTCTTAGCCCACGCAAACTGCACCCCCTTTTTTTCACCTAAGCACCTAGATTTTGTCACCTCAAAAAATAGTTTTTTTTGCCATCTTGAAAATACTGTTTTTCAAACCCTCCCAAAAAATGCATTTTTCATCAGTTTTGCCCATTTTTTGATGTCTTTAGGGGGGTCAAATAACCATTCTTTAGTCCAAAATCAGAGGGTTCACCGGTCATTTTCCCCGAAAAAAATTTTTCTTGGCTAATTTGAAGAATACCAATTTTTGGATCGTCTGGAAAACTATTAAAGATGGGCGCTGTTCACACATCCTGTACATGTCCACATGAAGACATACTTATTATGGGAGGCTGAGTGCTCGAGGCCTCGCGCACTCAGCCAGGCCGAGTGAGATTTACAGGCTTTTTTGAGATCACTTTTTGACATCGGAAGTGACATGACGCAAGGATGGAGCAAAAGCAAAACTGCAAGATTCAATATGGGTTAAAGACTTGCACATCGGAACACTCAGTGCGCGAGGGCTCGCGCACTCAACATGCTAGAAGCATGGGTTTTTGAATACCCCTGACTACTTGCATTTTGCCGATAGCCTCCAAAAGGCTTTTTGAGATTCCTCCCTTTTGGAATCCTGTGAAAACAGTGAGCTCAAGAGCAGCGATTAGACTATCCTCCTCTAGAGCACTTGCTTCATACGTCCTGTGACCTAGCGCTTCTGACAAACTGTTGTACAGCCCGAAAAGATGGGAGGCTGGGCACTTCATTTGTAGGTAAACTAACCAAAAATCGTGTGTTTAGCAAGGACTGGGGGCAACCCGCCTTTTTAGATCTATTACACCTTACATAGTGCATGGCGTGTACAAAACGTCCATTGATTGACCACTCTTGCTGCTGATATGACCCGAACGGTACACCATGAGGCACCCATGAAGACATCAGAGCCTCATTTGGCATGGAATACTGTTTATTCAGGACCATTGGGAAATACACATATATGTTTGAGATTCCTCCGTTTTTTAATTCTCAGTTTTCAGGTGGAAACACGCGGAAACTGCGCGTCTTTTTTTTGCACACAAATGCCGCCCTTGAGGTGAAAAACAGGGTGCAGTTTGCGTGGGCTAAGCTTCTGGAGCGGAGTCCTGGCAGAAGGCCAGAGGCGGACGTGGACGCCCCGAGAAAAGGAGGCATCTGCCATCGTCATGGCTCTCAGGAAATGGGCTGGGTACATAGTCCTCCATCCCGTCACTGTCTGCACCGACCATCAGAGTCTGCAGTCGTGGCACAAGGAGCACGTGGACACCCCCTCTGGTCTGGCGTCCCAACGGGCCAGATAGCATGAGACCTTGGCAAAGTTCGACCTCACAATAGTGTATGTTCCTGGCAAGGACAACACCGTGGCGGACTGTCTCAGCAGGTGGGCCTACCTCGCCAGCAAAGGCATGTCGGATGTCTCTGCCCATTCCGATGAGGCTGAGACCGCTGAGGCCAAGAGAATCATAGAAATGGAGCGCCTGATGGAGGAGGAGGGTGTTAATGCTTCGTTGTCATGGCTGCGGATGCCCCCCTCGGAAGGAGGATGGGCAGAGCGGTCAGAGTACTCGCCCCTGAGGGAGCTGAGTCCAACAAGCACCTCTTCCCTGAATCGTGCCTCCAGGACGACTGGACCGACGACTACGCCAAGTCCGGGGCCTTTGAGGCCGAGTATAGGGCTGTGACCGACCCTGATGACGGGCAGAAGTGGCCAAAGGGGCTGACCGAGGAGGATGGCAAGCTTTACCGGAATGGTAAGCTGCTGGTCCCGGAGTCCCGAGTGCTCGAGCTATGTGAGTCTTGGCACCACCACATGATGCACCCAGGGGTCAGGAAGCAAGCTCTGGACATGCAGCGCCGGTTCGAGATCGACCAAATCAGTCTCTACAACTCCATCAAGAAGGTCAGGAAAGGTTGCTCGGTCTGTCAGGCCTGCAACCCCGACAACTGGAACGTCACCGGGGAAGCCCAATGGACTCCGGTAACTGACCAGCCCATGGAGAGCGTGGCCCTGGACGTCCATTCCATGCCCGAAGTCCACATTGGCAAGGAGACTTTCGACTGTGTGGTCCTTTGTGTGGACCGCCACAGCGGCGACGTGGTGGCCGTTCCGGCACGCAAAAAGGGGTTGCCAGCTAAGGAAGTGGCAGTCATGATGATCCGTCATTCGCTGACCGTTTTTGGCATCCCCTGCACCATTTGCAGTGACCGAGGACCCCAGTTTACTGGCGGCTGGTTCAAGGCCATGTGTTCCCTCATGGGGATACGTCATGCCAAGAGCGTCGCCTACCTCAGCCGGTCCAACGGCTGGGCTGAAGTGGCTGGAAGGCAGCTGTTCGAGAAGCTACGCAAGATTCACCTCGCAAACCCACGGCGAAACTGGTTTGAGGAGATGTGGCCTGCCCTAAAGGCCCATCATGACACCCCCACTCGGGGTGGATTGTCTTCTCACCAGATTTTGTTCGGCAGGGACCCCCTGGGTCGGGGACTTCCCTTGTCGGGTGATGGTATGGCCATGGACGCCAAGGAATTCTTTGCGCGGCAGGAGGCAACGGGGCGGGCCATCCGCCAGCAGGTCAGGAAGGAGCATGCCGAGCGTCAGAAGTCCGCCCCAAGCTCGACAGCGCAAAAATTCAGGGTCGGAGACCTGGTGTGGGTGATCAGACCCCGCCCCATGGGCACCCACCGCACGAAAATCTGGTTCACACCCGGAGAGGTGGTCCGCAGGATTGGTGAGGACATCTACCGCATCAAGGTGGGTCACGGACAGTTCCGGGAGCGCCACGAAAGTCAACTCCGTGTGCGGGAACCCAATCTCCGTGGCCAACATGTGTCCCTGGACCACACTGCACATGAGGCCGATTCGGACGACGACTATGCTGAGCAGGACGACTATACCGTCGAGAAGATCCTGGCCCAGTGTCCGAACGCCTCGGCACCCGGAGGCCTGGAGTTCAAGGTTCGTTGGCGAGGCTATGAGCCGTCCCGCGACACCTGAGAACCCGTCTCCTTGTTCGTGCCGCGGATTAACACCCCCTTCATGGACTACATCCGCAAGCACAAGACCAAGCTCCACGTTTCGGACTTGGCGGCACTCATCCGGGCGATTGCAGCCAGGGGCGCCTGATCACCGCCCTGAGCTCTCCCCTGATTCAGTTTGAGCGCTTGGTTGGTCAACGGATCGTCCCTCACTTGCTTGCTCTCTCCCATCTCTCCGTGACGTGCCATCTGAGTGGCCATATACCCCCGCTGTTGAACCCGGGGGAGGATGGTTCCTCTGTTCTACTCCTATTCGTCACTCCCCGCCTGCTGACTCCTTGGGAAACCAGGCAGGGCGACTGACCTTGATGATTTCTGAGCTCTTGAGGCCTTGAAGCCCATAGGACGTTGCGCAACGGATGCCGCTGTCATCGGCATTGCGAATCTGGGTGTGTCGTCTGGTCCCATGGCACTTGCGGGGTCCAGACCAGTCTATGGGTGTCTGCAGACTATATATGACCTGGACTCAGGCGGTTTTCTGTCAATCCCCCCTGCATATGCCTTACCTCGACCGGGGCGTGGTTTGGCGCTCTGTCCAGAGTGTGTTTACACGCCTATTTACCCGTTTATTGCCCACCTTTCCGCCCCCCAGATATGTGCATCTGTATGTTGAGTGTTAACGACCCGTCACTGAAGTATGGACAGTTTTTTCCCCCAAGGGGACACGAATCGGAATACGAAGGCGCCCTGAGTCGCCGTGTACATGCCTCTACATGTGTGCAGCCTGGACCAGTACCTAAGTACAGATCGTCATGTTTGAGTGCCCGTGATACCGTGTGCCCTAGTGGCTATGATGTGCTGAGATCCTGATGGCGCCAGGCGGGTAGGCCAGTTGCCTGACTACACTCCGAGCGGTCCGCCACTGTCAGTCCCAGTGTGAGCCTACCGACTCGCAGACGCACTTGCAGTCGGGTGGCGACCTTCGGTGTCCTGACCTCGGTCAGTCTGCCTGGGAAACTGGTGGTTTGAGGAGTCGACGCCTCCGCACAGACTGCATGGGGACTCCCCCATGCATGGCCCTCGTGGTAATGGGGCGAGGGAAAAGACGGCCTTGATGCCTGATCCCTTATGGAGGAGCTCGTGCGGCTTTACCACTCTGGACTCGCGTCGTGGATATGGACATGGTGCGCCCGAGGGAAGACCCGTGGAGACTCCCCCCCAGTCTGCGTCCCTGGGAAGCTTGGGGTAGCCCGATGGATCCTTGTGGTCGCTTTCGACTCGTGGGACCACTCGGTCGTCGTGTGACGCCTATGTTGGCCGTGTGTGCCACTGCCACTGTGGTAGTGACCGTTGCAGCCCGCACTTGGTGCGCCTGGTATGGGTTAACGGGTCCTTTGGATGCCGAACAATCGCCGCCAGGACCTGAGATTTGATACCTAATACTATACTTGCAGTTAACAGCACCTACAACACCATACCCGTCTTACTGTGAGCAATCTGACCCGAAAACCGGCCTGAAGTGTGGGGTGTGACCCCTCCCCCTTCAGAGGATGGCCCTTGGTACCCGCTGCCATGCGTGGGTGATATCGAGCCCCCCCCTCAGGGTTTGCTCTAAGGAGGGGGGTGAAGCGGTACCCAGAACCCGTGGCCCATGGCCCGGAAGCCCGAAAGCCCATGGCCTGGAGGCCCGGAAGCCATCATACCCGCACGGACGCCGTCAACACCGTCGGTCAGCGCGATACCCTTTTCTCTGATCCGCGGGATCCGGAATCCAAGCCCTAACCATTAAATCAATGTGGAATTACCAGAATTTCACCTCCGTGATCGATTTTCGGTTAGAAATCGGTGAAATACCCGATTTCCAACGCGATTTCCAAATGATGTGAAATTGCCGCCTGTTGTCGCCTGTTCTCGCACTTGCGTTGCTTCTCCGTGGCGAGTTTTGTGAGGGACTTTTCTCCTGTACCTTTGAGGTTCTAAGGGAAGTGGAGGGCTGAATCTAGAGGGTTTTTAATGTACTTTCATCTGGTGTGTTCACCAGAATTCTTCGCCGTTGCGTCTGCGAGAAAATCAGCGCGCAAGGTTTTCCGTTGATCGCTCGAGCTCATGGTTCTCAAGGACCATGAGTTCGGATGATAATTCACCTCTCCCCCCTCTGCCTTTCACCCATGCCCCTTCCACGTGGGCATATCACTTTGTACAAGGAAGCGGGCAATATGGATGTTTTAGGCATCATATATACGGGTGTCGTAAACCCAGGTCATTTGCGTGCGCCAACGCTAATCTTGTGCTCTTGTGAGCATGCACGTAAATCTTCGAACACAATGCTCACAAGACCAAAGGTTTTGGGCCATTTCCGTTTTTTGAGCCACCTCAACGATGGCTCCACGCAATTTAATGCGTACCAAAACTCATTTTTTGGAAAAGGGCAAAGTTTGGTTGAAAATTAGGCCAAAATGGTCAATATCTTGAGACTCCTACTCAAAGCCTCTGGGGAGTTGAGCCTTGAATCAAAGCAATATGTAAGGTGGAGACCATGAAGAACATCGTGGATAGCTTGGTTGACTTTTGCAACCTTGCCTTCCATTTTATATAGCTTCATCATGTGAGCACGCGTGCCATACTGCCTCTATGCACATGCGCTCGTATGCAAACGGTAATGACATGGGTGAGCGAGGACAATCTAACCATAGTGGGCATATTTGAAAGCACTTACTATGGGCCTACTCCAAAAGTGTTTACTCATATTTTTGTTCCTCAAGGGCCCATAGATATATGCGTGCCAATATCGCCAATTTATTCACTTTTCCCCATATATAGTGTGCTTCAGGGATTGAGGTGTTAAAAATGTTTCCCTAACGCTTTGAACCCCAACCCTTGTTGCAAAAGGGAGGCGACGCTTCGGTTTGCATCCATGCAAAAGCCCAAGGCCTATCTCTCCTGTGACAAGGAGATACGACTTTTCGAGTGACCACGTTTGGGTGAACTTTGGCCGTTTTGCCCAGAATGGCCACACACCCCATCTCCCCCTTAATGTTCGGCCCAAGGTTGCGTGGGCCACTTGACCAAGGGTAAGGGCGATTTGGAGAGGGACCATAAACGCGCATCGAATGGGGTGTGTCCTCATGGGGCCTCTCCTCGTGAAGGGAGAATTGTGAGTTGCCCAATTTGGGGTATGTTGCCATTCGGCCCAAAATGTGTGTCATTTTCCCTCCCAGGGGGAAAATGGCTAAAGGCGACTACGAGGGTTGGCAAGTGGCATATACTGGGACCTAAGTCCCATGTGTCTCTAGCATCTTTGGTTGGAAGAATCCTCGCTGTGGCCATGGAGATATGGAATCAGGAGTGCGGGCCATTTCGGCCAAATTTCGCTGTTTTTGCCATTGTATGCCATATTGGAACTGCCATATATCCATGGGGCATAGGACCTGGCCAGAAGCAACGTGCAATTATTGTAGCATATGACCTAGGATTCAACACCATTGAGTTTCGTATTTGCTCCTTCGGGTCATCCGGAATTATTCAACTTTTGGTGCGATCCATGATCCCCCCCTTTGCACTGCATGCTGCTTTCTGCCCCATCCGTGTCGTCATCCCCTCGGTGAACAGTAAGCAGCCAGTGTGACAGCAAGCCAAATCCCAAGGCATGGGACCAAAGGGGATATCAGAGGCCGTGAATCAGGGCTTGGTGTGCCCAGATTGCCAAGACTTTCTACCCAGGACGGTCGCCCAGGACGGCCAATTTTGCCATTTTGCCATCCGTGGACCCAGTTGGGATCGTCACCACGCCAGGGCCCATGGAGAACCTCTGGAAGCCAAGTACATGTGAGTCCTCGTTGGACTCCGAGTGGATCGCATCTGGAACGGCAGATCCGATCTCCAAGCCGGCGTGGAGATATACCATCAGGGATACCCTCAATTTTGGCTCATTTTGAGCAGCCAAAATGACCCCCTTTTTTGGACCCCAATTTCAGCCCCCCGTGTGGTCAATCGGCGGTCCCATAACTCTCTGTCCATGGGGAGCTCGGATCCAGTTTGAGGTTGTGCACTTAGATAAAGATCCTAGGTTCTGCCTCCTATCCTGTGGGTCATTGGCCTTGCCCTGGCCGGGCGAGCCACCCGTGGGAATGATTCCAATTTTGGTGATTTTGGCATCGTGACCCCACATGGCGAACTCGTGGCGCCCTGATGCTGGTGACTCAGAGGGAACCAGGTTGGCCGAGGGCTTCACAGAGTTGGTACTTGAAGGGCATAGGGTCAGTTGCCGCGTCCCTGCCTCTGGCTGGTCCGGACCAGGGGCCAATTTCAGAGTTTTTCGAGCCAATATCAGTTTGGGCTGAAACAGCCCATTTTCAGCTACCAACTCCTAGGGGATAGTGGCGGGGCCCTATCTCTGGCCCATAGACCTGCCGTTAAGGGAGTATGGGGAGCAACTGATGGTCGACCTTGGAGAACTTCCGTTCCTATGAACTCGCCTGTGGCTGGGCGAGACACTCTCCCCCATTGGCAGGGTTTCAGGGTCCGGATTGAGCAGGGCATGGGTTGTGTTTGAGCCCCCGCCCCTGCCAGCCACTGAGAGGGTCAGACCTGGGATTGGGATGTGAGTTGAGGCTGACTGTCCATTGTCCTGTGATGCCCTTACCCCAGTCCAACGTTCACCCCATGCGTACATATCCTGATGTGTTGCTGTACCTACTTCCGTTCCTTTGTTTCAGAGTCTCTCGGGGGGGTTGCGGGGCCGCCGGCCCCCTGGTCGGCCTCCGGCTGTTCGCGGGTCGGTAGGGGGAGGGGGGGGAGGGGGGGGAGGGTTTCCCGGCCCCCCCCCCGGTCCCCTGGCGCCGCTCTCTGGCGGCCGTGGGGGGGCGTCCCCGTGGTCTCGGTCCCCAGGCGCCAGCCGCCGACGGGGGGGGTGCATTCTCCTCCTCCCCCCCCAAATCTCTTGGGTGCCGGCCGACGCGCCGCCGCCTCACCGCGTGGTGCCGGTTGGCCAGGGGGAGGGGGGGGGGAGGATCGGCAGGTGCTGGGAGTGGCCGCTCGGGTCAGTGGTTAGCGGTTAGCGGGCTGCCTGGCCCCCCCGCGCCTTACGGTGGGGGGGGGTGGGGGATGCGCCCTGGGTCGGTGGGCCCGGCCCTGTTGGGGGGCTGTCCCGCGGCACTGGTCCTTCTCCATCCGCTCGCGCCCCTCGCCTGGGACGGGGGGGCGCGGACGTCACCCGCGTCGTTGCTTGCTGGGGGGCTGGGGCTGCGGCGGCAGTGGGTTCCGCCGGCAGTAGTGCCAATGGGTGAGGGCGGTGCGCAGAGCCCGGGGGAGCCAGTTGTTGGCCTCCGCATCCGTGATGCGGAGCACCGCCCCCCCTCCAGGAAAGCCGGCCACGTCGGCTCCCTGTCGGGCCATCCCGCCGGAATCACGTCCCGGAGGACCCTCTCGTGGTCCTCCGGGGTCGCCCACCCCCCTGGGGTCACTTCCCGGCTGCCCCTGTCCCTCCGGAGGAGCACGGCATCGAAGGGCCGCTTCCTCATCCCCCTGGTGGTCCCTGAGCAGGCCCAGCTCAGCCACCCATACACCTCCTCCACAAGGGGGAGGGCCTCGCTCCCCAGGGGGTCTGGGACCGCGTCCCAGTCCTGGACCCAGGGCCGGGCCCCCTCTGCCCCCCGCCCCGGCTCCCCCTGCGGCCCCCATGCCTGCGGTGCCAGCGCCGCGCCCCGTCCCCCTGCTGCCGGGGCAGCGGCCATCCGCGCCGGTTCCGCCCTCGGCTCCGGCGCCGCGGGAGGGGCCGGCTGGTGCTGGGGTCGGCGGGGTTGGGGGGGGACGAGGTCCCCTGCGTCGGGGTCGATGTTGTAGAGGTGGGTGTGGTGGTGGTGGTGCCGGTGGGTGTGGTGCGCCGGCATTTGTTGGATGCCGGGGGGAATGCACCGCAATGGCTGGACGTCCGACTGCGGGGGTGCCCCGCTACCCGTCCCTCGCCCTCTGCCCTGCCCTCCCCACGTGACTCCTGCGCCCTGCCCTGCCTGTCCCCGGGGGTCTACGCCGCCCTTCCCCCCCTTGCCTTTGGGTTCCTTCCCGGCCCCCTTTCCTTTCCCCCCCGCCCACGTCGCGGGTCCCGTCCTCCGTCATCCGCGCCCTTGCCCGCACCGCCAGTGCCCGTATCCTGCCCGTGCCCGTGCCCATGTCCCTGGTTGCGCCCGCAATCGTCGACCGCATCCCGCTCCGCTCCATGCGCTCCGTGGCCAGCCGCCTTGGCGCCCTGCTCGCGTCCCTGCGGTTCCTTTCCGTGCCCTTGCCCTTTCCCCGCTCTGTGTCCCGCGTCGTGCTGCCTGCTGCCCGTGCTCTGCCCCTCTCCGCTGCCGTTGGCTTCGGCGCCTTGCCCACGCCTACGCCCTCGCTCCTTGCCTTGTGCGCCCAGGCCTGCCCCCTGCGCTTGCCCTTGGACACTCCCCCTGTCGCCTCCCGTCTCTTGTTCCGCGCTTTGGTGGCCGGCACCCTGCTCCCTGCTCGGGGTCGGCGGGGGCCGCCCGGGGCTGCCCGGACGGCGGCCCGACCGGCGCAGCTGCCTCTGCCAGCCGCCGCTCCTCGCACACCGCGAGGGTCTCCCCCGCGTACCCCGGAAAGACAGGGGAGACTGGGGAGCGGGAAAGAAGGCGGCGGCCCTGGCGGTCATCCTGATGGGGGGAGCCATTGGAGTCCGACATCACTGGTATCCTGGCAGGCATGCGTGGCGGCAGGCGTGTCTTCTCCACTACCTCCTAGTGCATCTGTGGTGTGTGGTGGGCAGTACCGTGCAGTGCTCCGCGGGGGGAAGGGGGGGGGGGGGGGGGGGGGGGCGGCGGTGGCGTTGGCCCCGCGCAGGCAGGGGCTGGTGGTCATCCATCGGTATCGGGGCGGGAGGTGGGTGAGCCACGCGGCCCACACGTCGCGCCACAGCTCCCAGTCTGGCGCAGGGGTCAGGGCTCTGGGCCCCAGGGATCGTCGGGTGGCGCCGAGGGGAGCCGCACCAGGTGGACTCCCGTAACGGCGGTGACCTCCTGTGTCCGCAGGAAGGCGTGTACCCCGTCCCGCGCCGTGGGCGCCGGGAGGGGGGGGCGGGGCACGGGCGCTGCCCAGTGCAGGTGGGTGGGGGTGATCCCCAGGACCCGCTCAGGGTCCCCGCGGGTCGTGACAACGAGGAGGAGCAGGGGGGTGCCCGGGCGCTCTTGCCAGAGGACCTGCCCCCTGTGGTGGGCACCCCTGGTCCTGGAGAGGGGGGGGGGGCAGCTGCGGGCTGGCCCAGCGACGGGATGCGTGCGTCGCCGGCGGGAGGGCGGGGCACCAGACGGGCTCTCTGCGGAATGCCTCGCACACGACGCCGTACGGGGGGGTCGGCCTGGTGCTGTCGTACACCGGGTTGGTCGGGCGGGGGCGGGTCGGCGCCTTGCCCGCGCCTTCCACGAACACTGTGATTTCGCCCACCTCCAGGTCCTCGTCCAGGGGATGCAGAACATGGAGTGCCGCATCCCATTTGGTCACCCCTCCTGGGTACGTGGCCCGCGCCTGGTTCAGGTACGGGGCCGTGTCCCTGAGGCAGCGCGTCCTGAGGGCGTGCAGCAGGGCGCGGGCGCTGCTGTGGAGGGACATGGTGGACCCTGCGCCCGTCAGCCGCACGGTGTCTTTCATGGACAGGGGCCGGCCCGACCGGTTGGACGTGCGCCACTCCATCCAGTGCCCGTAGAGGGCTGCCTCACGGCTTATGAGCCCCGGCTGGACAGCGTTCACGATCCGATGCAACCCCGGGGGCAGTGTAGGGGCCCCTGCCTCGTTCAGGGCGCGGACGGCCGGGAGGGCAGCCTCGCTGAGGAAAGGCCTCGCGCTGCCCGCCAGGCTGTGTCCGGCGGCAGTGTGCGCCCTGTGCACCTCCGTCACCGCGTCCGCCACCAGGCCCCAGACAGCCGCCTGCTGCGCGCGGCGGCGGGCACTGATGTGCCCCGGCCCGTTCCCCCGTCTGCGAGGCATTGTGCTGCGGGCTCTGCAAAGCGTGGCGGCAGGCAGGGGTCAGGGCGCGAACATGTGCCACAGGTGCGCTACAGACGTGGGGTACCGCAGGTGCACGTGGATCCACAGGAGGGCGCCGCCCGCGGGGCCCGCGCGGCCGTGTCAGGGGGTGTGTGCACCCTCGATGCGCCGGTGCAGAGCCTCCTCTGCCATTCGTCTGCGCGGGCCCGCGGGTGGTTCGGGCCAGGGGCACGCGGCCACCTGGGAGCGCTGCGTGCACCTGTTGGTGCCCGTTGGTGCTGGGGAGGATACCGTGCCGTGGTCCCCGCAAAGGTGGCAGGAGTCCAGGAGGTGGGAGTGCGGCGACCAGGGGCCGAGACGGCGCAGCCAGAGGTCTTCCCACCGCTGGCGAAGGGGGTCCCGGAGCTCTAGCAGGTGGGCGCGGACGCGGCGCCGGTAGTCCCTGCTGAGCGTCTTCTGCCGTACCTCCTGCCACGTGTCGTCGGGGAGGATCCCGTGGTCGTGAAAGGTGGCGATGAGGCCATCCCATTCCAGGCGGGGGTGCCCCCTGGGGGGGTTGCCATGTACGTGTGGCGCCCGGCGAGGCTGGGTACCAGAGCGCCCCACTGGCACTCGTCCGCGCCGCCCCGGTGGAGGAGGGCTAGTAGGTTGCCTTCCGCGACCGCCTCCCACCCAACCCGCAGTTCCTCGCAGCTGTCTAGCTCCGGGCATAGCGCGGCTGCGAGGTCGGTGGGGAGCATGAGGAGCAGGGGCCCCGGAATGTCGCCCAGCCGGGATAGGGCGTCCTCGTGCACAGGCCCCCCATTTTGGAAGTGCGCCACGGTGAGCCGCGTGGCTCCGCCCTGCGGGGGGAGCCACCGGAGGGTGGCTGCCCCGCGTCCCCACGTGTGTAACTCCATGGCTTGGAGCATGTTCGCGGTGTGAAGGGCGTTGCGTGTGGCTTCGGTGCCGCCGGCAGCCATTTCTCGGCTGCCGCGTCCCACGGGTGGTCGGGACCCGCCCCGCGGATTATGGATGGTCGTGGCCGGGTGTGCTGTCCCCACCCCTCGAGCTGGATGTCGGCGTACTGCTGCGTTGGGGCCTCCAGCGCGCACGTGGCGGCGCACCACCGGCCCCATTCGCGCGCCCACTCCGCGCCCACAATACGGGCCTCCCACGCGGGCATGGAGCCTCGCCCGAGGATCCACGGTGGGAAGAGGGCGTCTTGCAGGTGCTTCGAGAAACCCCCCGGTAGGTCCCGGTACGGCTGGGGGTTCTCTTGTGCTCGGCAGTCCAGGGTGCCGTTCGCGACGTGGAGGGAGCCACAAAATCCCTGTCGGGGCGCGGGGGAGGGGGGGGGGGGGCAGCTGCCCTCTGTCCCGGTGAGCCATCGGTGCAACCGGGCCGCCGCGCTTAGGGGCCCGGGGAGGAGTTGCTCCAGCCGGTGATTGCGGAGTTCTCACGCGAAATCCCCCATCCGGAGCATGTGCTTGAGGAAATTGTCTAAGGAGGTCCCCCACGGCGGGTCGTAGCGGGCCTTGCCGCGGAGTTGCGCTTTTGCTGCCTCGGGCACCAGCCCAGAGCAGAATATTTCCGTCCATGCGGCGCCCGCGGAGCGCGATGAGGCCAACCATATAGCCTTGTCCCCGGCCGGTAGGTGGCGGGCCGCCTCTTGCACCGCATGGCGGTAGTGGGGCCAGAGGAGCCGCGAGTGGGCGCATCCCACGTGCATGTGCACCGGGGTCTCCTCCGGGCCGCCGCAGAGGAGGCACGGGTGCGGGAGGATGGCAATGCTGCAGAGCCGCTCTCTTGCGATGCGGAGCCTGCGCTGCACTGGCGTGTGGCCGTCCCTCGCCCGCAGCGCCCAGTGGTTGCTGCCCCTCGTGGTGAGGTCCCGGGCGTGGACGTAGGCTGTGGCATGGGCCGCGCCCAGGGGTCTGTGCCCTGTGTGCGTCAGCGCATGGTCCATTTGCGCCCGCTGCGCGACCGTGCTGAGCGTCCGCATTGTGGGGGGCCGTAGGTCCACGTGGCCGTCATGACCGGCGACTATGAGCTGGGCGTGGCTGGGGCCCGGGGGCGTGTTCTGTAAGACGGTGTCCTGGGACGCCGCCCAGTCCGCCTTGTGTAGTAAGGCGTCGCTGTCCTGGGAGGTTTCCCGGGCATACCAAAATGGATGCTCGGCGCGCTGCCCTCGCGCATGCAGGCTGTCCCGGAGCCATCGCAGGGGCATCTGGTTGACTACCTTCGCCGCGCCCGCGGGGACCCCCGTGGCCCGCTCGCTATCCGCGTGTCGCAGGAGGTTGAGGATGACCTCGGTATCCACCGTGTGGAGCCATGGCCCATTGACGCCGTATTGCAGGGGGAGGGAGGCGGCCACCCCCTCCCCGTTGGGCACTGTGTCCGAGATGGCCACTGCCCACGTGCGG